>CM031566.1:10308269-10515981 GCA_018467065.1 Ephestia elutella
AATATGAAAAATTTAGACCTAACTAAATTGTGTAAAAAATTTTGAGCCTTCAAAATCTACCTAAACCGTCAAATTCAGGATGAATACGAGAGTTTTAGAGTTGCAAATGAAAAAATGCAGTGCACCAGTGAATGAGATGGGCGCAAAGCGAAAAAATATTACATACACGCCGCCACAGATTTAGATTAGGCTAGATATCGCATGTTTGTTCGATAGTATGAAAACCGAGCGTGCCATTATTTTCTACCTACGATGACGTCACGCCAGTAATTTTAGTGATGGGCACAACATAAACGCGAATGAAGGCTAACTGAGTAGCAAACGCGTGATTGTTTGTCTATTGGACATACGCCGAGCACGCTTGGACATGCTGCTTGCGGCATCTAGAGTATATCAAAATCTGTGCACGCCGCCCTCCGCCGACCGGCAGCGGTCATATTACCAAACAAGAACGCTTTTCATAAAATTTTATTGTTATTTATTTTTCAGATTCGTATGAACGGTTTCTTTGTGATGTGCCTACGTAGATTTGACGATAAATCGTAAAACGTTTTATGCGTATCGGCAAAATATTCATATTTTTATGTATTTTACAGCACCGAATAATATGTAAAGCTGGGAAATGTGATAAAGCTATTAACTATAGACAGATATAATGTGATTTTTTTTCTAGTATTTAATATATGTAAGATTTAAATGGATTTTGTCACCATCCAAAGTTAGTATATTCTTTTGTGGTTGATGAAAAATGAATTGTTTCTACAATTTTACATATACATACGAGTACATAGTATCACGCCTTTTTCCCGTGGGAGTATTCCGGTTATAGCTCCTAATATCTCCCTTTTTAAGGAGGTCCGCAATCTGGTCAAAGTGCGTTCTTCGAGGTCAACCCTGACCAACTCTTCCATTCACCTCTGCTTTATAATTACCATTCGTCAATCTCTTTTCATCCATCCTATCAACATGCCTTGCATCATTTTTTCTACGATTTTACATTATAAGTACATATTTTTAAACTTTACATAAGTAACATCGATAAAATATTACTACTTTTAGTAATATTTTATCGATGATAAGTAATAACTTATAACATGACTTGAATACTTACGCAAAACTAAAATTATATGTATCCGTTTATTGAAAAAAAATCTCGTAACGTTTTTAACCAAACATAGCTTTTCCTGTTTTCTCGCCCGTGAATAATGATCTGCTTTCCTTTAGTAAACACATCCGTATTCCAAATATATAAGTACAACCGATATTACATTGAACGAGTTAAATTCTTCCAGTGTCGTGCATTTCACACACATCACACCTAAGTACGCCACGCTTCGATAGCACAAAATAAAAATAGGTCTTGACAGACGGACTGAAAGACAGTAAGTTGATCCTATTTTTGGCTGTTTTAACCTTTTAAGGTACATTATAAAGGGAAATATCATATAGTTAAATGACGTAAGTATAACGTAAGGTCAGATTCCTTTAGGCGACTTGAATAAAATCTGATACCAGTGTTAGTAATAAAATATACACACTAAAGAAGAAAGAACAAAGATTGAAATTGATAAATTTTGTTGTCTAAATAGTTGAAGTATCACTAGTGTTCAATTGTTTAAGTTTCATTAACGCCCGGTTTCCGAAAAGCATGTCAAGTATTGAATTTGGTAACAGAGTGTCATAATTAACAATCTGCTAAACAACTTTGGGTTTCTGAAAAGCTATTCACCGTAAAATTATCTAATCGACTGTTTGACTTTTTTCATTCACTCATTCATGTTTGTTTCTTTCCAAAGAGTTTCAAAATACTCCTTGTAACATCCAACGCTCTAGTTTTGTCTCTTCCGTTGACAACATATGCCAAATTCGACTTTTGCCACTTTATATGACGGCTTCCGTGGCGCAGTGGGAAAGACCTTGCCTCTGAAACGCGGGGTCCGGGTTCGAGCCCCGGTCATGTCTGTTTTTTTTTGGTTTTTTTTGGGGCTTTTGTCGATGACATGTCAGAATAAATGCGCAAGTTTCAATAAAAGATTGGAAGTTTTGACGCAATCACGCAAAATCTACTAAATGAAATTTGGTAACCTACACGGGTAGAAAAATCTCAAGAATAGCATATAGGGTATTTTATACCGAAATTCTCACGGGAGCAAAGCCACGAGCTGCGACTTATATATTTCGTACGAACGTTTTATGTTTTCTTTGAAAATTTCGCTCAGAAAATCGATAGATTTTACAAAATACTGGTGACATTTATTGTGACACTTTGTTAATTGGTCGATTTTCGCGAATTATCTCTGAAGACTATAACATGCTGTCAACATGCGAAAAAGCTTTCCGGAAACCCAAAATTACCTTAATCGGCCATTAATTCGAGATCTGACATTTAAAACAACAAATCGATGACACACTGTCACTAGGCTTGTGCAGAAACCCAAACTGCTTTTAAATAAAGATTATCAACATGCTACGTCATTTTTTCATTGATTTGCGTTTCAGAAACCGGGGGTAAATCGCTCTACTGTGACGTCTCGTTTCAAAATCCAAAATTATCAAAATTACATAAATGTCAGGTAAAAGTTAGTGTAATATTCCGTTGGCGAGCGTCGTTTCTCGTAGTCGCCGAAGAAATCGCATCAATTCAATCCGCGGTCACTTTGAATTTCAATTCCACGGGAGTTTTATGATAATTTCTCTAAATTGGAGTTACCTAGTTTCTTACCGGATTTAAGTTGTCCCAAAATACCTGAAACAGATGATTAAGACATTAGTCAAGTAAAGAAGAGCAATTAGAAGAAGTACGTCAAACAATAAATCGATTAATCGATTTGAATCTCGCTTGCATGAATATACCTACTTTTTTCTTTTTTTTTAAATAACTAAGTAAAGACCCAGTCGTATGGCGAAATGTTTAGCGTTGGCAGAGCAAATCCCAGATTAGACAAAGAATTTCAAACAGTTTCTATTTCAGGAACTATGCCCGGTATAATAAGGGATTTGAGGAAGGAGCTCCTATTTCGTTTACAATACGTTTGCGATTTTATTTCAAATAACGGTTTTGTCATCGTTATATACCTAGTTAGAATTTAGGATGCAGAGATTTTTGTATTAAGAATAAAGTTTAATAAACAGATTCAAGAATAGACAAGACCATTTTATCATGCAACTATAATGGATGAATTAAACAGTCACGAAATTTGTATAAAAACAGAATCTTCTAGTAAAAGTCCTGTAAGAAGGAATAAAAGTTATGATTGTTGAGACAGTCATCTTTAATATAAAACCGGAAGAAGTATGGAATTTTCATGAAAAGTGCAATTTGTTTATACTTTATAAGGTGCAAATAAATCTCAAGCAGTCTTTTATCTGAGCAAATTTATGCGGCGACATGAATAAATCGAAGAAAGGTGCAAGAGAAGCTGCGCGCTTATCTTAAGAGATATTAATGCTATAAATAAAGAACAGAAATAT
The DNA here is from genome assembly GCA_018467065.1 of Ephestia elutella. NCBI lineage: Eukaryota > Metazoa > Arthropoda > Insecta > Lepidoptera > Pyralidae > Ephestia > Ephestia elutella. The sequence goes on from CM031566.1 coordinate 10,311,741, forward strand.
TCTTATACAATTTTCTGATTTGAAAATTCTTTTATCGCTAAAGGTAAGTATGATATTCATCTGCTAGTTTTGACTTCAGTTTTATCCTCAAATAGCATAATTGAAGTCTTTGTTTAAATTATGTAGAAAGATCATGCAAAGTCGCGATTTAAATAAAAAAGATTTTTGTAATACGAGTAAAAAACTTACTGGATATATGGTGTTAAAGTAGTAGTAGTGAATTTTATCTCGAAATCCCCAAGGGAGCGGAGCTCCGCCCTGGGGCGCATATAGTAAAAATCATATGAATAGATAAATAAATAAATAAAAAAGAAAAATTCTTTAATTGCTCCAAAAAACGTGCATTGATAGTTATAGGATCCCGGGGAACTCTTTTAAGCAAAACCAGAATTTAAAAACCAGATATTACCATAATACGTATTGCAGTGAAACTTGGGTTTCAAAATAAAAGAAACACTGCTTAAAACACGAGTATAATTTTTGAACTAAAAAAAATTTGACCAATGTCCTTTAACAAAAAATTATCTGGACACACTAAAGAAATAAAAAATAAAAGAAAAGAAAAATTAACAACAGGAAAGGAATATTAACAGGTAAAATAAGAAATACATGAATTTGCTTGTTATTTTAAAAAGAAAATTAAATGAGTGAAAGAAATGGATGAAATGATGTATAAAAATTCCAAATCAAAACCGAAACAAAAATTACCCCAACAACAAAAGGGGGGCCTTTAGAATTTAGAGGAAAAAAGTTATCACAATATGTTTAAAAAGTCTATCTTAAAAGAACCACAGGCGTCACGGTTACAAACTAAACATTTCGTCGTTCTGTGACTCATTCTCAGGTGCAAGCCGACTTTGCCGCGTCTGAAGATTTCGAAGCGCGTTCCACCCGGCTGAGTCCCACATCTTGGTCCACAACCTGATTTACAACACGCTGACGAATATCCAGGTGCAGGCCGACTTTGCCCACTCTCGTCTAATAAACAATCCATACAATACATACATGAAATATTTCAGTGCCACTTCATATAATCCTTCCGGTTTTTTTTGACAACTAGATTCAACTTTGTGCCATCTTTAATAGGACACCCCTGAACGGTCTGATCGTCAGCTAATGTTCTTCCCAATAATAGCAACTTTAGATCTTCAATTGGAATCTTCAGATGTGAAGAAATCTGTCGTTTGATATCCAAAATAGATGTCGTTGGGAAAGCCTCTATTGTGCATTCCCCACCCAGAAGTTTTTTCACCATAAAAAACCATTGCTAGAGATCGATACTTGTATGTTAAGAATAGATAAAAACATCAAAAGGAAAATCAACTCTCTAAAAAATCCCCATTTTTTCTCAATTGACAGTCAGTCAAAAAAATCCAACCTCCAGAATTTTAATTTCAAAAAACTTATCATAAAGAAAGAACACAGAAAAAAGTTTGCGTAGAAATAGAATCGCAAACTAAAATAGACTTGACTATGTAGCGGTGTAACGCTACAGCATCTCCCTACCAAACAAAAAAAACAACAAAGCAAAACAAACAAACAAACCAACAAACCAACAAAACAAACAAACAAACCACAACAAACAACCAATAAAACATAACAACCGAACAACTAAAACAAAATCCGGACAAGATACCTACACAAAACCAACAAACAGCAAAACGCAACCAAATGCTAACCTAAAAACTAAACGAAATACTAAACCTTATTGCTATCCCTATGAATCAGAGACTTGGTCATACGAGTATACCTAACGAAGCGTCTGAAAATTCGAAGCGCGTTCAACCCGGCTGAGTCCCACATCTTGGTCCACAACCTGATTTTCAACACGCTGTCGAATATCCAGGTTGTCATAGCCAGGTAAATAATGTGAATATTTTAGAATTTTGAAAAAAAGATAAGAAAACGGATTAAGCAAAAAATTATTTGAGAATGTCCTTAATATGATAAGTACCGACGTGCTCCGAATCCGTATCCGCCAACACGAAAGCCTGCGGGGATACTCGTCTAAGCACGCGGCACTGAACAAAGCGTGGAGCACAGAAGTGTCTAAAGACTAGAAACGCGTTCAACCCGACTGAGTCCCACATCTTGGTCCACAGTCTGATTTTCAACACGCTGCAGAATCATCGACAACTCGCGACCGTACATTAAGAAATTCGGGGTGTAAGCAGTAGCCAATTTAATGCAAGAACCAGAGCAACCCGATGCAACACCGTACCGCAATATAACCTCCGACTCAAAAGCCATCAATTAAATGTGAATAATCCACAGTAAGGAGAATCGTCGGGTCGCAGCATAGGCAGCTTCGGCAGGCTAAAACAGAAAATCACAGGATGGAAAACCGCGACCGGTAAACGGTCACCGTCCCACAAAAACAAAAAAAAATAAAAAATAAAAATAATTCAAGAAAAGTAATAAAAGGTAAAAGACAGGTAAAAACCAGGATTCTTTCCGCAAATCGGGCGCCATTTTTGCAGTGAAACTCGGGTTTCAAAATAAAAGAAACACTGCTTAAAACACGAGTATAATTTTTTGAACTAAAAAAAAATTTGACCAATGTCCTTTAACAAAAAATTATTTGGACACACTAAAGAAATAAAAATAAAAGAAAGAAAAATTAACAACAGGAAAGGAATATTAACAGGTAAAATAAGAAATACATGAATTTGCTTGTTATTTTAAAAAGAAAATTAAATGAGTGAAAGAAATGGATGAAATGATGTATAAAAATTCCAAATCAAAACCGAAACAAAAATTACCCCAACAACAAAAGGGGGGCCTTTAGAATTTAGAGGAAAAAGTTAGCACAATATGTTTAAAAAGTCTATCTTAAAAAGAACCACAGGCGTCACGGTTACAAACTAAACATTTCGTCGTTCTGTGACTCATTCTCAGGTGCAAGCCGACTTTGCCGCGTCTGAAGATTTCGAAGCGCGTTCCACCCGGCTGAGTCCCACATCTTGGTCCACAACCTGATTTACAACACGCTGACGAATATCCAGGTGCAGGCCGACTTTGCCCACTCTCGTCTAATAAACAATCCATACAATACATACATGAAATATTTCAGTGCCACTTCATATAATCCTTCCGGTTTTTTTGACAACTAGATTCAACTTTGTGCCATCTTTAATAGGACACCCCTGAACGGTCTGATCGTCAGCTAATGTTCTTCCCAATAATAGCAACTTTAGATCTTCAATTGGAATCTTCAGATGTGAAGAAATCTGTCGTTTGATATCCAAAATAGATGTCGTTGGGAAAGCCTCTATTGTGCATTCCCCACCCAGAAGTTTTTTCACCATAAAAAACCATTGCTAGAGATCGATACTTGTATGTTAAGAATAGATAAAAACATCAAAAAAGAAAAAAAAATCAACTCTCTAAAAAATCCCCATTTTTCTCAATTGACAGTCAGTCAAAAAAAATCCAACCTCCAGAATTTTTAATTTCAAAAAACTTATCATAAAGAAAAGAACACAGAAAAAAGTTTGCGTAGAAATAGAATCGCAAACTAAAATAGACTTGACTATGTAGCGGTGTAACGCTACAGTAGGTATACGAGACCTATTTATTATTACATATTATTATTTAATTTACTTATTGGGGACGCCAGCGCAAGCACCAGACGGGTGATCAGTCCACTCATGCTGGGACCATATCACCCAATTTTCCGAGACCCGTACAGGGTTTTGAGTTAACCGGTAACTCACGTTGGTGGCGACCCACTGAATCTACTTGTTACTTTGCAGAATTTTAATAACTGTTAATATTATTGTAATGTCGCTCAGATTATTTCCGAGATGAGACCTAAAGAACTACCATTGAAGTAATACAAGTTTAAAAGAGTGGGAATACCTATAATATGAAAAAGTGAATAGAATTTGGAACACGTTCAAAGACTTTCTACCAGTGAAATAGGTTGCGGATGTTCTCGCACGGGAAAGTTGCCCAGGGCCGCATCGGAACAACACCGAGTTTTATGAAGCTATTTTCGTTCAAAAATTGATTGTAAAACTATTTGTAATCTCATAATATTATGTTAGATCTACAAGAGCAATCCGTGAAGCAATTTTTTTTGTTTACTTGAGTTAGATCGCATAGCAAATGCATAAGAATATTTTCTGGTAAATATATTATGTACGGCGTACATTCAACTTCGATGAAAAGCAAGTACGGATGAGCATACTCTGTACGCTCCGTACCTGCGTTTTATACATCTTCTATTGCAAAGAAATTTAATTAGTCATCAGGGCTTTTTTAAAACTTTAATTCGTCTACTGCTTGTAGGAGTTTGATTACAAATGATATCAACTCTATTTCTTTAAGTTTTACTATGGGTACAAAGTACTCTACTCCTGACATATAATCTATAATGATCATACGCTTTCTCTGGCCATAAACCGAACCTAATAATTAAGCATCGTGAGTACTTTTAAACTGACGACATGACTAAATCCACTTTCGCTTCTTGGTACAGATACGGCGGAAATCAATATGGCTGCTATCATTACGGTATCAATATATTTGTACTCTACTACGATATGAAACTAGATCATAAAATAAAGTAAGTGCAAGTATAAAACAATGTATAATACATAATATAATACGGCTCCAGACAGTACCCAGTCCCGCTGAAACTTTTGAAAACTATACTTGGCTATTTGCAACATTAAAGCTAGAACACAATTCCAAAATTTCTACAAAATCTTTGTGACTCGGACTGTTGGCAAGCTGTCTTATTATAGGCATTTGTCAATAATGCTTCTTAATGATAATAAGTAATAATAAAATAAGAGCTTAATTTTCGGAGTAATATAGTTTGGGGATTGCCCGACAACAGCCGCATAGATATATTAAAAGTAAAGAGCTTTAGTTATTCCTCTGTATTCTCCTTATTTAGATGCTTTGTTTAGTGGTAATGGATGGTATCCATTATTGTGTAATTTACTATCAATGTCATAAGGAATTCTACATGGCTACTATGTTCGAATACAGTCAAATTGACATTTGTTTTACATTAAACAGTACTTAATTAGTTAGCTAGCACCTAAGTAATGTAAAAAAATAAATTATAAAAAAAAATAACTTTGTAAACTACGATTTTTTTATTTCTATAATAAGTAATTAAGTATCATGTAGTTTAAAAACATTCGATTTATTATGATACTTTTTACCGATTGAAGTTATTTTATTGTATTATTCAACCCAGAGCATTACCCAATATTATTGAAGATATTGAAAAGAAATCTCAAATCCATTGTTTTGTTGAAATTGGTCAATTTGAATAAATATTCGTTACTTAATAGGTTACAATTAAATCGGTTATTAAAAAGTGAAGTAGAGAGAAAAAAGCTATAATTGTGTTCTTCAACAAACAAAATTACTTAAGGTTGTAAAGTTAAGTGAGATGTTATCAAAAGCCACAGTGGCTATATAATTATCTCATATCATAAGAAAAACACTTAACAATAATTAAATACCGTTACCTTCAATAGCACATCATTAAGAATAACGGTTGACTAATATCTTTAATAATATAATCAGGATATCTATAGGATATTATTTTTTTTATTTTTTATTAAAGACTAGCTTTTGCCCACGGCTTCGCCCGCGTGAAATTCCCACGAAAACTGTGCTTTTTCCCGGGACAAAAGGTACCCTATGTCCTTATCAGTACTTCTAACTATGTGTATACGAAATTTCAGGAAGATTGGTTCAGTAGACAAAGCGTGAAGAGTAACAAACAAACAAACAAACAAATAAACTCACTTTCGCATTTATAATATTGTTAGGATGGGTTTGCTCTTGACCACAATCTTACTCGAGGACAGAGATGAGGTCTACGCTGTAGCGAGCTTACCCAGAAGCAGCCTATCCAATAATAATAGCCCTTATTTACTAACTAATATTGATATTTTTGATAATATCTTGTGTGACCACTAAACAACAATCACCACCCAAAAAATCACCTAATTCATATTCCATATGTGTAATCGAAATACGTTTAGTTTAAACAACTAATAACTGTGCTAGCTTCGATTTATGTAAATTAATGTTTTGCAAACGCTGAAGGCATCATGCAATCGGACATCGTTGCTTCACTACCAAAAGGTCTAAGTTATACTTGGTAAATAACAATAACTTAGATCAGTACAAATCTGTTAGCAGGTTCACATAGCAAAACCTACTATAATTTATAACGTATCAAAATTACAACATGTAAAACAAGAGGCTTTTGTTCACTCATTACATCTTCTGTAGTCAAAAATGAAACGCAATCTTGATAAAATCGATCATTGGCATAGAAATCGCTCCCTAAGGCAAATCGAGGGCTAATCTTTGAGAAGACGATGATAATAGGGCCACCAATTACCTTGATAACATCGGAGGACCTTTTCATGTTAATGGAAGGGAAAATATTCGAAAAGAAATGAAAGAAAATCTATAATTATTCCAATACTAAATTGGGAATACTAATGTAAAATATTTTTGTAGGAGGACAAAAAACAATATAATATTAATGTCTGCACGGCAGGTAATCACTATTTGAAAATACCTTAGTAAAAAATTAATTACATTAAATGCAATGTCCGTGAAAAAATAGAGTTGACTCAGTAAAAGTTTTCTTCGTTAGTAAATGTAATAAAGAAAAATGTATTAAAGAAAGTGAAATTAAGTTTGGTAAAGTATTGTTTGAGACAAATCCATCGATCATTAAATTTGATAGTTAGTAAACAGACCACGCTGTGTCGTGTTATAAAACGGCATTGGAGTACCAAATCTGATTACAATTGCTTGAATAACTGATGCAATACTCTGAACTATTTATGGACTTAGTAACATACTATATTTTGCGTACCGCCGCCGTCTGCATGTAGATCCTTTTTACTTCTTTACACCAGATCATTTTTATACCGCTTTCAATATAAAATTACAATGTAGTAAATGTAGCTTATGCACTTCAATTACTTTTATTCAATAACAATTTACAATTCATATATATATACATTTAAACACTAAATTAAATAAGAAAACTAAAATCTAATATTAAAACTATGTTCCTACAAAAAAATAAACATAAAAACTAATAATTTAGCTTATGCACGAAAAACAAAAAGATGCACCTAAATGCACTTTGATGTAGAAAAAGTGAACGATTTCGATAGATCATAAAAACTGTATTTTTTAATTTCCGAAACAGGAAGTGTACCTATGTATGTAATAGTGATGCAAGATATAATCATAATCGTGAATTCGTTAGATACGGTACATTCAGAAACTCTAATTGCATTTAATAGTGCAAACAAGATCTAACTGCTGATTAAGGCATACATAATGCAAACAAAAGATAATACTCTTACAGTACAACTGACGTAATATTTTTAAGAATACCTAAATCTTAAAACTTACCGAGGAGAAATCATTTTAAATGTTGGATATAACAAGAATGAAGAACATGTTATATCTAAAATTTCATTTTCTTTCATTGCTTTTATAGTTATTTACAATGATTCCTTGGCCAGACTCGGATTTAAGAAAAGCGAAATTCTCTCATTTTCACGGGGAATGCACCTGGCAACGGAAAATAAGAAAATTCTAGAAGGTATTACAAGTAAGCCGACTTGTCTCGGACTCTCCGTTAAAAGAGACTTGAGTACCAAGAAACTGGAAAAGTGATGTCATTTTCATCTTTTTATGTGCGTTGATAAAAGTTATCATATTTGACGAGATAATAGGTATTATTCACTTTAACACGTTATATTTTCATTAATAAAAAATAGTTTATGACGTGAAACAGTGTCGGTTTTTAAGCACCCGAGTTTGTTTTTGAATGAAATTCAAAAAAGCATGCAAATGTTTTCTTCCTTTTCACTTAAAATACTATTGCTTTAGGAATCTATTTATTCACAGCTCACAAATTCTGCAGTAAAAAAAAGGTGTACTTTTGAAAAGGGTGTAAAATGTTCCAGGCTGCAAGTTAATGCAGAAAATGCATAGGCGCAGAGCATTCATTAAGGTCGCACAAACCCCTGCAACGAACATTTAGCCGGGAAAAGTGCTGCCGACACGGAATAAACTATAATTTCGAGTTTTTCTCTTTTTGCAACACATTTGTTGTTCGCGCTGGCAACATTAAACCTGGTTAAATTATACAGATCCGCTTAATACGACCCTGATTTTCTGGAAGTTTAAATTTTCAATGCTGTATAAAACTTAGTACAAAATAAATCGTTCATATTTTCAATAGACAGTGAAATGTTGAAATGAATGCATAGGTACCTGAAGAATTCGGATAGTTTTTTTCCTTTACCGACAAAAACAAGACGTAGCTAACAAAAACATAGCCTTGAGAAAGAGCTAATGGATATATTCATACATATCTCACAATCACTCATCAAAACAGTCCGTTAGCGAGCTCAATCCAATGGTTTAATAAACATGAGATGATTTAACCATTCAAGTGTAAAACAACGATATGTGTAGGCGTGTTAGTAAAATCTTACAAACTGAATAATTAAACTGATAATAATGTATTGCTTTATCTTAATCAGGATTTTCAATGGTAATTCTTATAAATACAGAAAACATACATACTTCTATTGTAAACTTGATGAATAAAATGCCGAAGAAAGATACAGTTATTTAATTGTAAGACATATGTTGTAAAGTGACGTCTTCGGAGAAAATGCAGCAGTGGAGTTTGTTGCGCCGCCTCTTCTCCACTTGCGCTTTGGAGGCGGTGGTAAACTTAGCTTTAAGTAATTTTATGACGTCAACTAACTAAAAAACAAGAAAGTGACGATTTATAAGTGCTATTTTTAAGCCAATATGAATAAAAATAATTGACTTTGACTTTGAAAGAAATACCTTTGAAAATGTGTAATAACATGGGTATGAAAAGGGAATGATGACATTGCAGATGACATACGACTGTGTAGAATGGAAGGGACTGAAATGCAAAGGTACTGAAATTGTTTCAAAAAATAAGATGAAAGTAGGAAACTGATGAAGACAATTCTACTGGACTTGCTACTCATACTCTATACTACTCGTAAATTATACTACGATTTAAACGTGCATGCATACCGCCACAGTTCAATAAACAAAAACATTCGTAATTGCTGCAACGTTTTCCACTGCAGTATTGCACACGAGTTGCATTGAGAGAGGAAAGGACCTGTCTTATTTATTTTTTACCAATACAAAAATGCATGAGCATATCGTTTCACTAAATTAAATATTTGATTACTACTACTACTACTATTTTATTAGACACAAGACTGCTTAAAATCCAAGTTCCAAAAAAATGATTTTTTTTTATTTGTCATATATTTTTCAATAAAATATATTTTTCAATAGCGGTACCAGATCAATTTAGCTCTAATTGATTGCCTCTTGGTAATTTAATTGATATGTTCGGCTCTGAAATGCTCTCAATAGTTCGTTAGTTAAATGCAAATATATCTGATTCAGCCTCAAAACCGAATTCATTCATGTTCGTTCAACCGTATCGCATATTTTACTATATGTTTTTATTCATATTGAAATAACTTTTTAAATACCATTAGAAACACAATCAGAAGTAGCACAAGTCAGTCAAAAAAGGGGCGATCTAATACAGATAGTTTAAATAGATCTTTACAATGAAATATATTAAACTATTTTTTTTTTGTGATCGAACTGTAATCGCTCTAATTGTCAATAATATCCTTGTGATCACTTTTATTGGCAAGTTTTACGCGTGACACCATTATAAAAAAAAAAATTTTTTTAATTTTCCCAGAAATTGTTGATGTCCTTGGAGAAGTTTAGAGGAAGTTGGATGCATTACGCACATTAAGCAAAATACAAAGTACAAAGCAAAATATACTATAGATTGCTATATATAGCTAATAGACGACCGGTAACGATTACGAGTATCTTAGATCAACAAAAGATTAAGTAGGCACATGAGGTCTAGCAATAAAGGGAACCTGGTGACGACGACGGTGAAACTAACTAAATACATTAGGTGCCTGTTTTCAACGCAAAATTATTTTGGTCCAGCTGTATCCTTCTGTATCCTCAGTAATTTGTAGTTCTGTTGCATGTCGAGATGTCAATCATCTGTGCTGCAGTCACATTCACGTAATGGCGGTCATTAGCTTTGCGAGAGCAATTCAAGAATCGCGATTTTACTTCGACTGAAAAAGGTCGAAATGCTCTGATTTCTGATAAATCATTAATGTATCGGAGAAAAAAATTCTAAGAAATATGAACGTGAAAATCAGAAGACAGGCACTATCAAAAGCACTTTTCGTGATTTCTACATGAACTGTGCAGAACAACTACGCTCTGCTGCCAGAAAATGTGCGCAGAGAATCCGGACAAACGAAGCGCCGTGAACCTCTTCACCGAAAAAGACCAGATTTTAAGTGGAGACCTATAGGTCCCCAAAAAAGCCCGATGATACCCGACGGTAAAGATTATATACGGCACTGCGTCTGTCCGACTAGAGCCTAAAACCTAACCTATACGCAGTCTGCTACCACTATAGCTTATAAAGGGAGCTATAGGGCCCTATATAATAACCTAACTTAATAACTACAACCACCCACAAACCCAAGGGTCACTTACCAAACTTAATCTTCTGCTCTTCGGATCCAATCTTGAGTGTCTTCGGAAAGGGGGAATGCGGTCCCTAAACACCAAACCTACCCCGAGATCTCAATTCCCCAGAACAAACAAATAGATTTCTTCCCGAAGTTGGCTCGGCAACAGATGTCGGCGTCCCCAGGCAGCCACGTTTCGCATCTCACAAGAAACAGTCACAATAACAGGGTTTTTCACCAACACGAACGTTCAATAGTTATTTAACAAAAGGAAGCTCACAATTATAACTCAAATCAGTTATTACAAACAAAATTAACGCCACGCCGCGCGACTTCAAAATGCAACAACCCAAGATGGTGGCTATATCACCGCGATATTTCCTGCGACACGGCCTCGTGTGCGCGCGTTCAAAGGACCACTGAATGTCGACGGCCGGAAGCCGTCCGCGCAATGTTGCCAGCAGGCAAAACAAAGGCCTGCTATTCACGGCACAGCACACGCTCAATGCAATGCTTAGATTTAATAAACATCAACAAGTTTATTACAAACATCCCCCCGTCCCGGTCTGAGAAGCAGACTGCTAGCTTACTCTACGGGAAGGCGGGCGAGAGAGGTCACAGCTCTCCTTAAAATCGAACCGTCGACTAACACCTCAGCCACACGCGGAGTGCCATCTCCGCCAAGAATCAAACGTAATATGCGAGCTCGTCGCCAAAGCAATGAGGGCAAATTTGCCTCTTTTAACAATACTAAATCACCCTCCCTGGGAGGCTCAGTCCTGTCTGTCCACTTCACTCTTTGCTGCAGCAAATGCAAATATTCAAGCGACCAGCGACGCCAAAAGTCCTGGCTCATTTGCTGCAACATTTGAAAACGCGACAACCGATATACGCGTTCGTCCTTCCACGGGTATTCGGGCAGGGCATTCAAAGGCCCTCCCACCAAAAAATGACCAGGGGTGAGAGCTTCCAAGTCATTTGGATCTGGAGATAGCGGACAGAGAGGACGAGAGTTGAGGACCGCCTCAACTTTACAAAACACTGTGGCCAGCTCTTCAAAAGTTAGAGCCGTTTCTCCGATAATGCGGCGGAGGTGGGTCTTTGCGGATTTCACAGCCGCTTCAAAAATCCCTCCCCAATGGGGGCAACTTGGGGGACTAAACTTCCAGGTTATTCCCCTTTGGGCAGCAATTTGACTTAAACTAGCACAATTTTTATCAATAAACACAGAAACATCCTTAAGATAATTTACAGTTCCCTTATAGTTTGTGCCATTATCAGACCTAATAAGGGAAGGTAGACCTCGACGCGAAACAAAGCGATCCAACGCGGCGACGAAGGCCTCCGTAGTCAGAGCCGATACCACCTCCAAATGGACAGCCTTGGTGGCCAAACAAACAAATACACACAAATAGCCCTTCACAATACGGGCATTACGAAAGGGAGAAGCCTTGATCGAAAAGGGACCGGCAAAATCGGTTCCAACGCCGTCAAACGGTCTCGAAGGTCGGATTCGATCAGCGGGCAAATCACCCATCTGTGGTTGCATCGTGGATGCCTTCAACCTATAACATGCAATACATCGAAACAGAACACTACGGATTGCTCTTCGGGCAGACAATATCCAAAATTCGCGTTGCAAAATAGCCAACAAAGCATTGCACCCAGCATGGGCGTTACGAATGTGTCGATCAGACACCAAAAGCTGCACCAAGGGTCCGCCCTTGGGCAACAACAGAGGATGGCGAGTCTCATATGGAAGATCCGCCTTCCGGAGCCTGCCTCCAACCCGAAGAAGCCCATCCGAGTCGATGTACGGGTTCAAACGAGCGACCGCGCCCTTCAACTTAGCGCGTCCGTCGCGCAAAATACGAAGCTCTGACTCAAACCGTCCGGTCTGCACGACACGGACCCAATGCAACAATGCGCTCCGGCGCTCTTCTGCACCTGCAATCGGCTCCAACCGCTTTGCCTGTGGGTTTCTACAATTATGTATGAAACGCTTAATCCAACTGGTGACACCCAGAAGCTTATCCAAGCTGCTATACCGAGCAAGTAGCCAATCCGGCTCCGACGTCGTCTCAGCGACTACAGCATGTACACGGAGCCCAGTCAAACTCAAAGAAGTAACATCTGTCTGACAGACAGGCCAAGAAGTTTCTGATCCCATCAGCCACTCTGGACCCCACCAGAGCGGGTGTGACACCAATTCTGGTGCCGTACAACCTCGGGAGGCACAGTCCGCTGGGTTAAGCTCTCCCGGCACATGTCTCCATGTTATATCAATTCCGATATTCTGGATTTGGGAAACCCTGTTTCCAACAAAAACCTCCAAGGTATGTGGGGCCGCGCGCAACCATGCAAGCGCGACCTGGCTATCCGACCAGGCGAAGATGTCTCGTATCTCGACCGTGGCCGCCAGCTCACTGGCAACGTGATGCAACAATTTAGAGAGAAGGTGAGCTCCACTCAACTCAAGCTTGGGAATAGTCAGCCTAGTCCTGATGGGGGCGACCTTGCTCTTCCCTAACAAAAGCGAGACATTGACCCGGCCATCGGCGTCAACTGTCCGCATATAGACTGACGCGGCGTAGCCTCGCTCCGACGCGTCACAAAAGCCATGCAGGCTGGCTCGATATTTCCCGGGGGGCAATATTCGACGAGGCAAGGCAATCCGATTGACTTCCTTAATCGATGAAAACAACTCGAGCCAATCATCCAATGGAGGACCAAACAGCGGCTCGTCCCACGAGACGCCCAAAGTCCAAAGTCTCTGAAGAAGACACTTCGCAGAGAATATCACTGGACTGATCCAACCGCTTGGATCAAACATACGAGCTATTACGGACAACACCGTTCTCTTAGTCCAGACTTTTGGTATTTCCAAGTCCACTTGGAATGTAAAAATATCGGTTAGCGGCTGGTACTGCATGCCCAGCACCGCTATCCTGTTGGGATCATCCACATCCTCAAACAGGTGAGGGTTCTGTTGGTGATCCTCCGGGATCCCTTCTAGAACTTTAGGCTCATTAGACAACCACTTACGTAGCTCGTAGCCACCTGTCTTCAATATTTCAATCAATTCATCCCGCAGTAGGAGGGCCTCCTCAATACTTTGGGCTCCGGTGCACACGTCATCAACATACAAGTCACGTGACAGCACGGAAGCCCCACGGGGAAAGCGGATCCGTTCCCGCTCTGCCAATTCAAGCAATGATCTGATGGCGATATAGGGACTAGATTTCAAACCATACGTGTTTGTGTTGAGTTCATACACCGTCACAGGATCCTCAGGGCGCTCACGCCAGAGTATCAACTGGAATCGCCTGTCCTCAGGATGTATGACTGTCTGGCGGAACATCATCCGGATGTCCGCACCAAAAACCACTTGATGTCTTCTAAAGTTCAAGATGATGTCAATTATGTCCCTATGCAATTTGGGACCCGAATGCAAACACAGATTCAACGAAACCCCGTTCGAAGTGGGTGCGGACCCATCAAAGACAGTCCGCAACTTGCCCGTTGAGGCCTTCACCACCGCGTGGTGGGGCAAAAAATAATGCTCAGTTGAGCTCCAATCAACTCGAGCCGGAGACATGTGACCCAAATCCTCGTACTCGCGCATAAATTCAATATATTTATCGCGAAGTACGTGGTCACGCTGCATACGTCGCTCCATGGACAGCAGTCGTTTCTCCGCAAGCGCCCTACTTTGCCCTAGGCTAGGACGAGAGGCAACAAAGGGTAACCTAGTTACAAACCGACCGGAGGGCAACCTCTCCGTGGTCGATCGAAAAAGGGCTTCGCACTCAGCGTGTTCCGGATCCATCCTGGAACTCATAGGTGGCTCCTCCACCTCCCAAAACCTTTGCATGGTCTTGGCCAAGGACGCAGATGCGACAACCGGTGGCTCCTCCGCGGTGCCATTATCAAACACAGGGCCCATCAGGGCAAAACCAAAAATCGTAGACACTGCCATCAGTGAAGACGAACCCAGAGCCTTCTGTGTACCCAACAAAATCCAACCCAATACGTCCGAACCCAGGAGCAAGTCCACTGGGCCGGGATGAAAGACAAAGGGGTCGGCCAAATCCAGACCCGAAACCAAAGACAACACACCCGGCGGTATGTCTGTCGAGGGGTGCCAACCCGCAATGGTATCCATTACCATAGCCGAAGTCGTGATCCTCATTGTGGAGGACTTCAGCGAAGAAAAGGTGACAAGTGTCTGGCCCGTCAGACACTTCACTTGTATGCCACCAACTCCAAGAAGTGGCACAGGCGAGTCTTCCACGACTAAACCTAACTGGCGTGCCACTCGAGTGGTAACCAAACTGCTTTGAGCCCCTGAGTCCAACAGAGCTCTCAAATTAATGGCTTCCCCACGACCCCATACGCGGACCACCGCGGTAGGGAGCAGAACCGTCCGCGGCTCTGTCCCAGCAAGGGAGCAAGCTAGTTACGGGCTCCCCACTCTCTCCAAACCAGGGGCGCGCCACTGACCCGGATAATATGGCGGGCGAGTGCACATCCCCATCTGAGGGGGGCATAACCCGCGGCCCGGCCATACATATGGTACGGCGGGTGGTACTCCAGCCGTGGGTACTCGTGCAGCGGCGGAGAAAACCGCTGCGGCTGCATGTGTTGGGCATTGGTAACCCGCGTGGAGGGGGGTGTCCCCACTCTCACGTCCGATCTAGGGCCCCCGCCCATGGGGGCCCTATCCGGGGCCTGGCCAGCCACATACTGGCCCCGACCTTGGGGCGCGTGGTCCCGGTCCGCCAAGACCCGCGCCGGTACGCGACCCCTCCCGAGGGGGGTGCGACGAGCGAAGCCGCGTCCTCCGTCCGATGGTGGAGGGCTTCGCGCAGGAGCGCCCCCGCCCATAGGGGACCCCTGCCTCAACAACCGGGGGCCATCCCCGTTCCGGTTCATGCAGAGCATCACGTGGTGCAGCCCACGGCATGCACTGCATGGTATGGCTCTGGGACAGTCACGTGCATAGTGACTGCCCAAACAGTAAAAGCAAAGTTCATGCCGCCTTGCCATGCGGCGCCGATCTTGTACTGGCAGTCTCTGCCAGTCCCTGCATTGCAGCAGGCTGTGGCCCATCCGGCCACATTGCAGGCAGTCCGCGTCCCCCGCGACTGCTGCCGTGTGTGCAACCCGCACACCAGCTCCACGCGGTGGCGGTTGCCGTCCCTGTTGGGGCCTACGTTCAGGCGCTCTGGATGGCGCTGAGTCCGTCATGGTATTCTCAGCCGCCCGTGCCTCAAACTCCAAAAACTTCACCAAGTCAGTGAATGTTGGTAGGGTGGTGCTATCCCGTTCCGCATTCTCGCGCTCAAATCGCGAGCGGATGTCATTGGGTAATTTGCCCAATACAATGTGCACCAGCAAAAAGGACCATTGGTCCACCGGCAGCCCCAGTGTGCGGAGCGCGTTACAGGCCACTGTAACGGGCGTGAGCAACTGCAGGCGCAACTGTGCCCTGTTGGCCACCTTGGGCAGGGCCATCAACTGTGCGGCGTGCGCATCCGCTAACAAACGTAAGTTTTGGTAGCGGGAGTTCAATAACTCCCAAGCCGTGTCGTACTGGTCGTCCTCCACCCGGAGGTGCTGGATGAGCGACCGCGCTTCACCCTCAAGAGTGGAGAGGAGGTAGGCCATCTTCTGGGCCTTCGACAAATCCTGTCGTGCTACGACCAGGGACTCAAACATATTTTTATATGCCACCCACTCCTCCATCCTACCCCCAAAGTGGGACAGCTGAAGGGTGGGGAGCCGACCAGTAACCGCTGGTCCTTCCTGTCTAACAGGTGTGCGAGGGGCTGGTCCGCCAGCCTGTCTCGCCCTTATTGCGGCCGCCGCCTCCACGATGTCATCGTGCAGACTCAGGATCTGGTCCAGGTCCGCCACGTGACCTGCGTAGACCTCCGGGGTAAGGTCGGCTTCGGTAAGCGCCGCCATGGCCGCTTCCGCGTTGTTCAATCGTGAGCGGAGCTGATCCGCTCTTTCCAGTATAGCGGCCTCCCTGTCCTTCCGGGACAGGAGTCCACCGGCCGTCACAAACCATCTCAATTCGTTGGCGAGTGTCGCCTTAGCATTGGGGACCTTCGCCATCGCGTCAAGTCACAAACAAAAAATAACAAAAGGTAAATAAAAAACAAAATCAAGCAACAACACGAAAAACCGCGGTAGGTATGAGAATGGCACAAACCCGGAACGCACGGTACAAACCGCAAACAAATACAAAAAAGGTTACAAATATTCTTATACAAACAAACTAAGAAAAATCTAATAATTTTTACAAACAATTAATTATTTTTTACAAACGAACAAATAGAGGGTAGATAAACTACGCTCTGCTACCAGAGAATGTGCAGAACAACTACGCTCTGCTGCCAGAAAATGTGCGCAGAGAATCCGGACAAACGAAGCGCCGTGAACCTCTTCACCGAAAAAGACCAGATTTTAAGTGGAGACCTATAGGTCCCCAAAAAAGCCCGATGATACCCGACGGTAAAGATTATATACGGCACTGCGTCTGTCCGACTAGAGCCTAAAACCTAACCTATACGCAGTCTGCTACCACTATAGCTTATAAAGGGAGCTATAGGGCCCTATATAATAACCTAACTTAATAACTACAACCACCCACAAACCCAAGGGTCACTTACCAAACTTAATCTTCTGCTCTTCGGATCCAATCTTGAGTGTCTTCGGAAAGGGGGAATGCGGTCCCTAAACACCAAACCTACCCCGAGATCTCAATTCCCCAGAACAAACAAATAGATTTCTTCCCGAAGTTGGCTCGGCAACAGATGTCGGCGTCCCCAGGCAGCCACGTTTCGCATCTCACAAGAAACAGTCACAATAACAGGGTTTTTCACCAACACGAACGTTCAATAGTTATTTAACAAAAGGAAGCTCACAATTATAACTCAAATCAGTTATTACAAACAAAATTAACGCCACGCCGCGCGACTTCAAAATGCAACAACCCAAGATGGTGGCTATATCACCGCGATATTTCCTGCGACACGGCCTCGTGTGCGCGCGTTCAAAGGACCACTGAATGTCGACGGCCGGAAGCCGTCCGCGCAATGTTGCCAGCAGGCAAAACAAAGGCCTGCTATTCACGGCACAGCACACGCTCAATGCAATGCTTAGATTTAATAAACATCAACAAGTTTATTACAAACATGAACCAAATATTAGCTAGGATTTATCAACATGTTCACAGTAGCACAGCTCTAGTATATTTAGTAAAAAAATGTTGGAGAATACAAAAATAGTTGGAAGAAGTTTTAACGACATTATATAGTTATTTTTAAAGTTTGATCGATTTGTTTGCTCTAGCGAAGTTTCCTGTTTACAATAAATATCATATACACATTTACGCTTATGTCATCGCAATTTCTTGATTGTATGTTGTATATTGATTAGATAGATAGAGTTATATTTTGTTAAATAAAGTACCTAACGGTAGTTCTTGAATTAGTAATAAACTGTACTTAGTGAAAGTTTTGATTAATAACATCAAAAATATGACGTCAACAAAAATTAATGATCACTCTTTGTTGAATAAACATTTTTTGCACTACTTTTGTGCCTTTCTCTTCTGTTCGAGACGCAAGTTTAGTAATCGCAATCATTAAAATGCTATCAAGATTTAGTTTCACAGAGCTGAGTGCAAATGCCTAGTCGAGGACTCTAAACAAATTTTCTGTACGAAAAGAATGAAGCTTTGTATAGATATCGATCGTTTGTTATATAAATCTACTCGTATCATCTATATCTCTCCATCTATACCTATCTATCTTCTTCAGAGTTATTTTTTAACTACTGGCCTAATTTTTACAATATGCTCAGTACTTGGAATACAACTACGTCCGAAAGAAATTTATAGTAAAAGAATAACATAAAATTTCAACTTTCCATACTAAGTCCCATTAGCTGATCGATATGGGAAGCAAAAAAATATTTTTCATTTTTTGACATAGATTTTTTTGGAAACCTGCATAAAATCACCAAACCAAATCTGCTGCGAAAATTTGGCCAATGGTTTTAAAATAACCCTGTCAAATCTCTGCAATAATGACGACCAAGCTTTATAGATCTGTGAGTTTTATTTCAGAAAATATGAAATTGACTAGTATATTTTATCCGGTTACGAAGTAAACGCAGTACATCTTATTGTTTATATGTCTCTATCATATGCTATTGTTGGCTTTGTTGTGCAATTTAATAATTTATTATTATATGTCGGTTTCCCGTTCTGGTGAAGTCTTGAAAATACTAATGAGGTACATGGTATTTATAAATCTGTACTCCTAATTTCCGACATTGAGACAAATAAATATACTTATCTAATTAATTTAAATGTGTAAGGTAAATTAATCCTGAACCAAATAACCTTAAAAAACATCAATTTGCTTCAAAACCATGATGTCATACATTGTATCAATAGCAACAACGTCAATACTCACATTGCAAACAAGAGAGTCCGGATAATCCATTTGTATTCAAAACACACTCACATTAATCAAATTTATATCTCTTGGTCATTTTAATGGCGTAGTGGTAAAGAAGTGTGAAATTCGTATACAAAAATATACTACGCAAAAGTGAATACAACACACAACTGACGGATGACAGAATAGCAGTCGGACTAAGACTCAAATTATGACTTCATTGCTGGCTACAGTCAGATAAAGGAAACGAAATAAACCGCTTAATGTTCACACTTATCTGCAAAAACGTACTCTATTCATGTTCTTCCGAACAATGTCGGTTTTGTAGTGTTACTGGCCGAGCATTTGTAATAAATAATTCTAGTTACATTTTCTGCTCATTATTCAAATAAGCAAAAGCGTATTTAGACGATGTTCTTCAGTAAAGAGCGGTTGAAGGCCACATCTGGTAAATGTCATAACATGTACCGATTACAGAAGAAACACAACTTTGAAATTATTAACATCATCCATCATAGTTAAGTTCCAAAGTAAGTTTCTGCTTTAATGGAATACTCTCGATTTATCTTTCATTGTTGTTAAACTGCTTATTTCTACAACTTCAAAATTAGATTTATCAAAAAATGATTGAATTCTCGGTTTCTTTTTTTTCTGTGTTCTCTTTATTTTATGTCTATGTGTTTTGGTAAAAATGTTGTCAATGTTTGTATAACAGTTTTAACTTTTAGCTAAATTAAATTTATTTTGACGAATGCGTAAATTAATACAATTTTTGGTAATAGATATTTGTATGTAGCAGAAATAATGTTCTTTCTACTATCTTTACCCGTAGTGTTAAAAAGATGTTAAATAATAACCAAATAACAATAATAAACACCGTCACCGACACTTTACACACAATGCGTGCAGCATTCAAGAAAACTGAAGGGAAACTACTATAAATAAATAAATTCACAATATTATATAAACTACAAACTATAAAGTACTACTACAAAATATAAATAATACTAGAAGGAATGGTTATTTTAATTGCATATTCTATGTGCACACTCAGGGTATTACACCACCTCGAGCCGATTATACAGACAGAAAGACGATTGCAACCTACATATAGTAGAAACTGTACTTTATACCATTGTAATAGAAACCACAGTATGAGATAAATTGTAGGCAATGATGCAAAAAGTCATTGTATGAGTCAGCTCAGCTCAGTGGCCATCAAGGTCCTTGCAGTAACCGTTCTCTCTCTTGCTCTTTTGATCTGCAGCGAATCATATTGAAGACTTTTTAAATAATAATCTACAATAATCAATACATATAATGAAACTGTAGCTGGTCTGTGTCTGTACATAGAAGATTTTTAAGAAAAAGAACTATAAGGGGTAATTATGGGGCCAATAGAAGCCATTTTTTGTAGATTTTTTGTCTGTCTGTCTTTCTGTCTGTATGTTTGTACGCGTATCACGCAAAAACTGCTGGACCAAATTTGATACGGCTTTCACTGTTGTATTACTTATAGAAAGTGTAACTTACAATTTGGCGTAAGTTTCATCTTGATTCGCCGCTTAGAACCTGAGATATGCGCAGACGAAGTCGCGGGCACAGTCTAGTTAATCTATAAAATTTTAATGTAGTACCTACACGCAGCGCAGGACTGGTCGTTGTGGAAATCCTTGGGGGAGGCCTTTGTCCAGCAGTGGACGTCTTTCGGCTGAGAGAGAGAGAGAGAGAGAGAGAGTACCTACACATGTCATGATACAACAGAGATTATACCTTTTCTCGTGCTTTGGTCTTTGCCTGACCACAACACTATATTTACCTGTGTCAAAAACAGTAATCGATTAACATGAACAAGAGGGAATCCTCAAGCTGTGAATCATGCTCTTATTTGACTCACGCCTATCTAAGGTTATACTTGATGTCATTGATATCTTTAATAAATACGTAGGTATTCAAGATAATGTTTTGTTACCATTTAATAATTATTTATTATGTAACTACTTATATGTATTCTATTATTAGAGAGAAAAGAGTCGTCGTTTACCCAAAAAAGTACTCATTTTGATAGATTATGAATTTATCCAATAATCTACTCCACAATATAATAAAATAAACTATTTACTTAATACTATATACTAATAATAAAGACTAATAAAGTCGTTTTCAAAAGCTTGCTCATTAAAGCTCCGAATCATCGTTACTTCATTCCAAAAATTAACATTTATTAGAAAAGAGTTAAGTGATCAAATTAGAAGATAGGTTCCGTTACATTACTCATACTAGATGAAGATGCTAGAACATAAAATTTTTAGGGTTCCGTACCTCAAAAGGCAAAAACGGAACCCTTATAAGATCACTTTTTTATGGACGAAGTGCTTGTATATTTTGAACTCATTATTTAATATCAATTATAAAGCTGACGATATTGGTATAAGATTACGCTTGAGTTGCGAATATTGTTCCTATTGTGACTACAAATGACGAAATATTCATTGAAATGCAAATCATTGCCAAAGCCTATATGGAAATGCGGACGGAACTAAGATGACTCTATAAACGATAATGGTATATAATGTCTAGTGGTCTGATTATCATATCATTAGAAACCTAAAAAAAGATGAAGGCATTAAAGGAAGAGAGAGAAAGAGAGAATTTTTAAATCATTTTTTAACCTATATATAAAAATATGTAGGTAGTAAAATTGTAAGGGAATCTTACTAAAATTACAAAAGCGAAAGTTTGGATGTGAGTTTGTGAATTTGTGAGGATCGTTACTCAATCACGCAAAATCTACTGGACGGATTTCGAATGAAATTTGGTATACGAGATAGGATAATTTTTATCCCGAAATTCTCACGGAAGCAAAGCCCTGGGGCGCAGCTAGTACTTACATAAAACCAAGTTTATTATTGACCGTAGTTACATAAGTTGCAATATTTTTGATGATGTAAATAATAATAAATTACTAGTTTCGATAGATAAACAAAAGGAAAATGTTTATTAATAAAGTATGTATTAATCATGAAATCACATAGTTAAAGACATGCATTCAGTCGCAAATTACAGATACTACCCAGTGATTAGTACTCGTATGTCGCCACGCTAGTTGGAGCAGCTATTATTATAAAATAACTACTGATTGGCACTTGTTGCTCTGATTAGTTCATTGACGCTATTAACAATTTACTCGTTAATGAATAGGTGTTGGCATAAATTCCAAAGCGGTCAACTGCTGATTTTATAAATCTATTACCATTTGTCAAATATAGTTATCTCAAACACATACAGTTGAAACAGTAGAAGCCTGAGTAGGTTAGGTAATAACCAGAGATTAAGGAGAAACCTATGATTTATCTGTGGTAGGATTATTTTTGTATTATTTTTTTGTTACGTTTCTAAAGACAAAGGCAACAGAAATGAAAGACAATAGGGCATAGCATATCTTATCTACCCCAAACAAAACTTGAAGATAGAGCGAAAGGGGGACAAAAACCGTAAACTGCCTCAGACAAGACAAGAAATCCACTTACACAGCTAATGGAGACGAGGTGTGACGTCTGAAGGCTGATAAAAAGCCTCCCCTTTTAGCTGCCTTGTTGTCTAGATAGCTTAATGTTTTAGTAAGTTTCTATAGTATAATATATATCACTCAACTTACAAAGTTGAGTGATATATATATGTGTTTTAGTTTCGATCATGTTTGAAGACGAAGATAGAAGAGTTCTGAAGGGTATGGATAAAGAGAACTTTGATAAAAACATACATACATATATATTACATGAATATTACACTGAGCGAAAGCGAACGAATCACATAGTAAAATAAATAGAAAAAGCTAAAGCAAATGCGAATATTGACTCGTACTGAATTTGTTTCGAAAAATACAAAATTTCCCTTCAAACGCCAGGCAATTTTACTTCTATTTGTGAAATATGAGCGCCGTCGAAGATTTCAGCCTAGACAGATTTCTGTTCACTTATATCCTTTAAGAAGACACGTGAGAGGAATATTGAACGATAGTAAGCACAAAAATGTTATTTCCGCAAAAAACTTGAAGACGTGGACAAAATTTATACTATGAATACCATGTTTATTTTTTCGTGATAAAGTAATAACTAACTAATTTTTTTTATGCACTTATTATTCCGAAGATAGAGAGATTTATCTTCGGATCTCAGAAGAGAAAATATTCTGTGAATGAAAGAGAAACTTCATACATCATTTTTTAAATCTTTTAATAACCGAGCAAAAAATATTGAAAAATTATTCTAAGCTAATCGTCGATAATGGTGATCTAAGATGCTTCAGATTTAAAGCATCATTAGAACTATATTTTCATAGTTTCTTCGTCTTACATCGCGTGCAATCTTTAAATCAATCCAACTGCTCTGAGTAGAAACGGCTTGGGAACCGAAGACAATAGTTAGAGAAACCTTTGTTAATGTCTGACACAGTACAATCCAGCAATTATGCAGATTAACCGGTATTTCTTGTAATCTACAAATTGGGACGCGTCTGATACAATCAAGAGTTGTAATGGATACGTTTGTTCTAGAGAATAGATAGATCGAAAATATTTTCGGCAAGGCGGATTTTATTTTATGTTATCGCTGTATCGGATAATGCAAATAAAATCGCCTATTTTAAAGGTACGATACGTAGAGATATGTTCTTGATCAAACATTACCTATTATACAAAGAGTCTTTTGCAGTGAACGATAAAAAACAGACCAATATGGTTCTTCCTTATTGGTTTACTATGAAATTTCGACAAAATAACCAATATGAAAAATACCTTCGTAGATATACATACATATATAATACTAGCTGTTGCCCACGGCTTCGCCCGCGTGACTTTGGCTTAGATGAAAACTCTTTTTGTGTTCCAAACTGTTTCCTGTGTTCCAATCTTCGATTTTTATACGTCTACAGAAAATGCTCATCAGATTAACCAAGTTTTGCTAAGGCGCCATTTCCGTATATGTTATAGTGTAGCTGGTCTCTTGGAGCCTTTTATCAGATGTTCCAGATCTTCAATTTTTATACGTCAGCAGAAAATGCTCATCAGGTTGAACGATTTTTGCTAAGGAGCCATTTCCATATATGTTATAGTGTAGCTGGTCTCTTGAAGCTTTTCATCAGATGTTCCAGATCTTCAATTTTTATACGTTAGCAGAAAATGCTCATCAGGTTGAACGATTTTTGTTAAGGCACCATTTCCATATTACTTATAGTTTAGCTGTTCTGTTATGGTTCTTCATCAGGTGTTCCAGTTTTCAAAATGAATTATAGCCTATATGTTGCCCAGGCTTAATAGCTATATAACAAAAAAGTTTCATTCAAATCCGTCCAGTAGTTTTTGTGTGAAACGCGTACATACATACAGACAGACAGACAGACAGACAGACAGACAGACAGACAGACAGACAGACAAGAAATTCCAAAAAAATGTTTTTGCTTTCTATTGTTCTTTTTAGGTCTCCCTCTATCCATTTCAGTCAAAAATATTAAATGTACAGACAAAATATTTTTACTGTTTTATTATATGTATAGATAACACCTGTTATCATGACTTTGGTCCTATTTTTGCTTATATAAGAATAATTAGTTTCACCATTTATACATTGTTTATTCGTTTATATGTATTTATCCTTGGTCACGTTATAATGGTAAGTAGTTTATTTATCACCCCTATTAGTTTTATCGTCATTGTTTGTATAGGTTAAAAGAGTTAATTAATAAAATACATTTAAATTTACTTTAACTTGTAATCACATTTATTTTAGTTCAAATGTGTTGCCAACAATAAAACAATACTAAACGTTTATAAGATCTCAAACTAAAATAAATTGGCTAATTTGTAAGTAAAAAAAATATGATTAGATCATACATATCTAATAGTTATTTTCCATTTTTTTTAAATGGAGAAAGGCACGGAGAAATGTTATGAAACGCATTTACAGTAATATTGTCCTTAAACTGTAACAGTGATCTCAAATGAACTTTTTTCAATTGATAACGTGGGTCAAGATACCAGCATCATGATAAATTTAATTTGTTTTAAAAATAAAGGAAAATATGATAATTTAGTATAACTGTATTTAAAAATTGTCTGTGATCTGTGATACCTACAGATACTTTATTCAATAAATAGAGGTGGTTTGCTAATAATATAGGTATTTTGTTCATAGATGAAACAGTGTTTATTTAATTAATTAAGCAGTCATTCGCTATATATGACAATTATTTTATAAACGAAATTTGAGATATCAAGATCAAACACCTACAATTTAACACAACACACTTTGGCACAACAGCTGTTTGGCACACCTGCGCGTACGCAACTGTCATGGCAACCGAATGCTGACAACAAAACCATATGCCATTTCTTCTCTTTTCCAATAAAAATATCATTTTAGTAGGTACCTATGTTTTATTTAATGTTTTTATTTATAGAAACCTATAAAGGAGAAGTAGGCTTAGTTAAGCTGTAAGTGTCTACATACTTAAAGCAACGATTAATGCCAGCGCCATGCGCCAGGAAGTTTCATAGAAATTTTACGCGACTGGTATTGTTAACTTAACCCTGTGTTTTAGTTACAATTAAATCTCAAGGTTAAGTTTGCAGTATAGTTTAACACAAACATTAGTTGCGTATAATACTAATAGTAACTTGAAAAATAAGAACTACTTTGTGCGTATGTTACTTTACGTGTTTTACTTTGTTTCAAAAAGCAATCACTTCAATAGTTACGTTCCACAGACTAATTTCGTTTGTAGTCAGCACTCAAACAAATGTGTTTCCATCGTTAGAGTCATTAGGTGACGTCATAGGTGTAAAAACACAAGGGATTAGGCCATATAACGCCCTTTTATCATGGCACTAAAGTGAAGGTCGGGCCTTGTAACACATTTTGGTAATTGTTGAACTTGCCATTATTATTATTGATCTATTTACAGGATTTGGTTAACCAATTGCTCCAAAATTTGCATAGAAAACGATCCATCAAAATACTTCCATTTGACACGTGGACGTGGCAAACACGAGTTGGCAATTCTTGGTAATTTTCAACCATATTTCATTTTATATAATTATGACCATAACTATTTTTAGACGTCGTTAACGTACATATAATATTTTAAAACAAACAAAAATATATCAAAATAAAAAAGCAGAAAAAGATCCCGTTGCCAAAACTATAATATTTTTATAATTTAAATTACATAGGTAAGTACTTCGATATTTAGAAATAAAATATTTCATTATGTATTTCTGTATAAATAGGTACTAAAAAGTAATGAAATATACTGGGTAGAATTAATAAGGGTACTTACTTACATTGTCATAAATATTTTTATTGAGATTAAAATAGCACCTCAAACCCGTCGAGAGCTATCGTTAATAAATTTATTTATATATAATAGTTTATTGTATTAAGATAATAAGTTTAAAGTTTATTATATTGCCAATATCATTGATAATAAGGGCCATTTACAGAAACATATCGACCCTTAAGACAATGCGATAAGAACTAAAATTGAATATATATACATATATATATAAATATATATTAATGCTCTATAAGACTCCGCTACTGTATGTTTAAGTTAGCACGTTACCTCTGAAATTTATTGCAAATATACCATTATCATAGTCATACAGAAGAATTCAGGGTAACTTTATATAGAGTAGACTACTGAAGACCTAGCAACAACGGCACATCTACACCAATACCTATCTAATTAAAAATTTAACTAAAACTGAAGTTTCACTGCAATCTATCAGTTTAGTATATATAATTTTACAGGTAAATAAATATAACCTAATGTATATAGGGTAAGTATATAAATACATTTTAAATGATTCGAGTGGTACGTGTTTTTCCTATGAGGATAATAAATAAATACTTGATGAATCAACATTGTGCTATTTGGAGTCTGTAACTCTGAAATACCTTCTGGAATATTACAAAGTACAATATATAGGAAAGTCACTTTGGTTGTCCTTTAGGAATAAATTCCTATCAAGAATCGCTCTGTATTTGCCAGCAATAATTTAATCCGTAACAACAACATAATCATATGATATTATACATACAATGAAAGCATATATGGAAAGTGGTTACCTGGAACTGACACTGGTTATTCAATAGAGTAGCCATATACATAATGCTATCAACAATTTTACATATGACATAATCCCTGGTAGGTTCTAGGCACGCTCGGGAATTTGTGTCATATTTTATGTATACTTGGATAAGTACCTACTATAAAAAAAGTTTGTTCTAACTTAGAAGCTAACACAAGCTTCTAAGTTAGTGTAGAGTATTTACGCATGAAGAGTCAAAGTTTACACTAATTTCTAATATTTTTTACTATTATAAAGATTGTTTTTAATTAAAGATGGGTTTGCTCTTGACCACAATCTTGCCCGAGAACAGAGATGAGGTCTACGATGTAGCAAGCTTACCCAGAAGCAGTCTATTCACTCTGGTTTTAAAGAGAGTCAGGTTGTATGTTGTCAGGTTGTTGTTATAAAAAATAATCAAATTCTAAATACAACTTAGATAAAATAGTATATTTATATGAAAATGCGTAGAAAATATTATTAAAATCTCGAGTGTTTTAGACTAGACAGAGAGATAACATGGATGATGAGAGGATGATAACCAAAAAGTTCGAGAACATCAAAATATATCGGAACAGATAAGTAATATACTTTGACCTATACATAGACTAAATATTTTTTTTGCAAAGGAATTATTATTAACCATTATTTTAAATAACCTATAGGTACATATAATAAAACAGTAAAAATATTTTGTCTGTACATTTAGTATTTTTGACTGAAAAGGATAGAGGGACACTTAAAAAGAATAATTGAAAGCAAAAAAGTTTTTTGGAAAAAAAAATTCTGTCTGTCTATCTGTCTGTCTGTCTGTCTGTATGTATGTACGCGTTTCACGCAAAAACTACTGGACGGATTTGAAAATGAAACTTTTTTTGTTGTATAACTATTAAGCCTGGGCAACATTTAGGCTATAATTTATTTTGAAAACTGGAACACCTGATGAAGAACCAAAACAGAACAGTAAAACTATAAGAAATATGGGAATGGTGCCTTAACAAAAGTCGTTCAACCTGATGAGCATTTTCTGCTGACGTATAAAAATTGAAGATCTGGAACATCTGATGAAGAACTGCAAGAGACCAGCTACACTATAACATGTATAGAAATGGCGCCTTAGTAAAAGTCGTTCAGCCTGATGAGCATTTTCTACTGACGTATAAAAATTGAAGATCTGGAACATCCGATAAATAAGTCCAGCTACACTATACCATATTTTTCACAAAGATTTTTCATCTAAGCGAAACTCACGAGGGCGAAGCCGCGGGCAACAGCTAGTATATTGAAAAAAATTCTGATGCGATAAAATAAATAGGTATTTCATGGTATTAATGAAATGAAAAAGAAAAAATCTATTTATGATCAGCCCTTTTTGTTAAGCACACAATATGCATTGGCCTCTTTTCTAGCACGCCATCTTTCACTGTCCTGTATAAGGTTGCCAATTGTCCTATTTCCGATACATTCCACTCTGAGTATGTGCTGAACAATAAAATAAGCTACAATAGGCGATTTCCTGACAGCTCAAATTAAGAAAAAAAATCGATGTAAAAAAATTTAATTAGATGCGTTTTATAAAAGCCGAGCCGTAATAAATACAGTACCTATATTGTGCACTTTTGCTCGGCAACCTGAGGCCGAAAAAAATCATCTAACAGTTTGACAGTTGCACAAATCAATCACAATATTGATATTTTTTAGATGTTTGTTTTATTTCAAAGAAATGCCAAATATTCCAATCTCGTGAATTGTTGCTTTCTGTATGGACCCGCCCTTTACTAAGCGCCATCTATGAAGTAATCTTGAACTATTTTTATTTTAATAGGGGACCGGACAACTTTTTTTTTTAAAGCTTATTTGAAATACCTCACAATAATAGAATCAACCCTAAAAGAATCACATCCATATGGTTATGGAAGAAGTATTTCACAAGATATAGCAAAAAACAATTCACATTTTTAAGCGATGCTTGGACGATACCAAAAACGCCCCTAACAAAACGTACATTTATATGACGTCACGCGTAGAAAATGGACTTTCCCTAAAAGTTTGAACTCGAATAAATTAGCTCTGAATAATAAACTCGTGCTGAAAAGTCGCAAAATGTGTTTAATTTTATGTATTCTATCATAAAAGTACATTTTTTTAACAATTCTCATACCTTGTCCGGTCCCCTATTGGGTCTCGGAAAATGGCCTATTAAAATCATAGTTTCCCACACCATTTGTATTTAACAATACCCTAGTCCTGTACTTCTCTTATACATGTAACCCGTTGTAACATTGACTATTTATGTCGTCCGTCCGTCTAATAGCTTATCGGCCGACATTTCATAACGCATACTCTAAAAAAACCCTCGTTAACAATTTATTTAATAGACCGGCCTTCCACCACAGAAACAAATGGCCTCTTATCAACAAGTTATCGAGCACAGAAAGTAAAAAAATATGTATAAGTTACCCCAATAGGCTGCAATTTGTAAGTTAAAAATGCATTTGGGTTAAGATGATAAACTTAACCGGTTCTTGCAAGGTAAGGACAGGACGCGATGGCCTTCGTGGCGTAATGGTTAAATACACTAGTCTGCCACCCCGGAGGTCCCAGATACAGTTCCCGTCACGTTGCTTTTCAAAATTGCCTATTTGATCTCTGGTTTGATCTGATATCCCAGCTCTTAGACTTTTAATAAGATTATTTGCTTAGTTGGAATGATCTTTTGTATTTTCCTTAATTGTATTATAGTGTGGCAAATTATATCTTAATTTACTATAACCAGGTGATAGATTTGTATTTGCTTATTTAGCAGACACAATCCACCTTTTTTTAATTATTATTTGTCGTGGCCAAAATGTAGGACATTTTGTACCTACATCAGATTAAGGTTATACAGATTTATAATAGGTATATAGATGATGTGTAAATGATTGTAATCGTACCTACTCAATAAATTTATTACCGTATAAGTAAACTATTTACGTAAAGGACTATACTATAATATGTTGGAAACCAGAGTAATCGATTGATTCTAACGCAAATCGAATCAAAACTAGGTCGCCACTACAAACAATACAATACAATTAATTTAGACTATTTCACAATTTATTAAATATATTGGCATGCAAAATGTTTATTGTAGTACAGTAAAGTATAATATATTACAATAAGTAAAAAATAAGTTTAAATGTAAAGTTTATACGTAGATATACTGTTTATGCCCAGACAACTGGGCAGCGAATATAATGTCAATACACCCAAATCATCACTGCAATCTGTTTACGATAAGATTGGCTCGATTTCAAGGGCAAAACGAACTTCGCTTTACTGTCACTGGCCACAATATTTTAGAACATAAATAATGAAAAAAAAACAAAAATACCTCGTCGGACAGAGGTGATCCCGCAGGAGTGACTCTCCCTATGTCATCTTTAGAACTCCTCCTCCTAAAATGTTTTTCCACAATTACAGTCCACGAGTTCCTACGGGGTGACTTGAACATTTTCACCAAAGTCACTAACCAAACACCATGCTCACTAATAAAATAAAATGTCCCATAAAGTCACGCAACTCAAAAGCACTCCCGTTTTTGTCGACTGAATAAATACGTCCGATCGATCCGAATTAACGTAGGAAAATGGTTACGAAAACACATACACTACACCATACGCCAAACTGATAACTGGCAGGCATCTACCGGGAAAACTTGAGATAACAATATGAATAAATTTGCATATGTAAATAGAAAAACAAATGAAGGGGCGCATCGGAAAAAATGTCATTGATTAAATTTAGAACTATGTAACTATTGTACGTGCTTGTCGTATTTTTATATATATATTCTTGGTCAGCTTGTAGAATTCCTTATAATTTTCACATCCCTTCTTATTTATTCTAAATAAGAAGGGATGTAAGAAAATCTTCTCCCTTACTTTACTTAAACATAAGAAAATTCAACGTTTAGCATTTAACGTTAGTCCATTGTTTTAGTTTATTGTAATACGATAGTATATCAAACCAGGTCAAATATCAATTACAAAATAATATAAGCTAATATCAAATGGCGATGATAACTACATCGTGTTATTTACACTTTTTGATACATTCACTTATTTTACATTCACATTTCACATTAAATAGACTTTATGGCTGTCCAAAATAAAGTAATTTAGCAAATATACATTCCTGAAATATGCAAACAAAATTAAACCTTACAGTTTACAGAATAGAATTCAAAACTACAAATAAATAAAGCAAAGGCTTCACACTCCATATAGAATAGAGAATACACATTTATCTTTAGAATGAAGAGGGAAAGCCCCACCGCTTGAAGGCTATTCGAAACAAAAGATGTTCCATGTTTGCAAAAACTTGTAAATGTACATGACACAATAGCTGTACCTGTACCAACTGAATTGACCTCTGAGTGTATTTTTTCTT
The DNA here is from genome assembly GCA_018467065.1 of Ephestia elutella. NCBI lineage: Eukaryota > Metazoa > Arthropoda > Insecta > Lepidoptera > Pyralidae > Ephestia > Ephestia elutella. The sequence continues at coordinate 10,343,378 of CM031566.1, forward strand.
TGCATCTGTGGAATGTAAACAAAAAATGAGTAGAAATTGCGCTGCAGGCTAAGTACATACTCGTACAAAATGAAATATAGTATAGGTAGTCAAGTGTTAATATGCGTATTTGAGTTTTCAGATATTTTAAGTATATCAGGTTAATTTATTTATTAATTCTTATGCATCTCTTGTATTCACAATAATACCCTAAACAATCGTCAAATAATTTTATTCTTCAAGATAAAAAAATAAAAATGTCAGTTGTATTTTCCGAATGAATAAATTCTAGAAACGAGGTACTGAATAAAAACATAACCACGAAACTTATACCGTTTCATTATTTCTTCTCAAATTATGGTCCCTGGAGGAGTTCTCGAGATAGATCGAAGTTGAGGTAGCTCCAGGAATATTTTTATTAGGAATATTCATATGGGGATGCTATTCTCGTATTTTGTTAATGTTTATCTATTGGTATCGTTATAAATAGATATTCAAGCAAATCTGACACTATGCCAGTTTTTAAAGGAAATGATGTGAACTTTTATATCTAACCCAATAGCTGATCCGAGAGACAATGTTCTATGAATAGTTCTTGAGTTCAGAAATTTCCCAATTTTGTGCGCAATTTTTTTAATTTTTCTTATCTTAAAAAATCTTCGACAAAGTAGTAGAAAACTCTAAAGTCGTTCTCACTTTGTCGTGAACAAAGGGAAAATGAATTCAGTTTTATATTTTATATAGATTTATCACTATGACAAAAAGCATTCTGAATTTATAACAATAATTTTCCACGCAGGCAGGCACGGACAATAACAAATATTATCTTGCGAAGAATGTTTTGTATGTACTAAGTATTTATGTAAATTCTGAATTCTGTACAAATAAGTAACATTGCATGTCTGTTAACGCCTTATGCTTCGATATAATAACCCGCACTATATCACTAACAAAATATACGTATTGCACTCAAAGCAATAAAGTTGTTTTTCCCTCGGCAAGTTGGCAATTTGCTTACCAAAATAGGTTCTATCTCAAAGGATGAACTTCCCCCAGCAAAGTGGTCTCGATTGAAAAGTTTCCCGTCCCCAAAGTTGCCCCACTTGTAGCGATGCATACATTTTTCGCCATTTTTCAATTATCATTCACTTTGTCTTTGAGCGGAAAATTCGTGCAAGTTTGTTAATTTAGAAATTCTTTTGAACAAAGTATTATAATACTTTTACACAAGTTGCATGTCAGTAGCAAAGGAGCTTCAACTCATTATAAAGGGTAAAATAGAAGGCAGGCAGTGCTGGAAGATGCAAAAAATCACGGCTAAGAAACATACGTTAGCGGACCGGAGTCACCAGGCTTGAGGAGCTGTTTCTGCATAGTGACGAACTAAGTAAAGTTTGCGAAACTGACGGCCAACCTCCTAATGGAGAGGCACTATAAGATGAGTAAGCAAGGGAGATCGCAACTTTTCTACATAATGTCTACATTACAACCACTTATTTTATGTTGTACTCGTCTGAGAACAAAATCTAGTCGCCATTTTTTTAAACTCTAATTTACTGAAAACGGCATGATTACTTGCAGTCATTCAACCAAGACACGTCAAACAGCAGAATCCGTTGATTTAGTCACGTTTCGTACGCTAAAACATACACAAACTTAATATTCAGTAGGCCACCAGCCGGCGAGATTATTCGAGTACACAACACTATTTGGCTCGCATTCAACCATCGTTGTACCCGAATCGCGATGTTTACATCCTGGCCTGAAATATTGGAACGATTGCGTACGTGCCCAGGTTTTTGAATTATTATAAAAAATACCGGTTACCCACTTTTTAGGCTATTACTCCTTCTGCAAGGTTAGAACTTCCGTATCGTAAATTTATTTTATTTTAGAAAGTATAATATTCTACTTATAAAAGTCTACTTTATGTTTTCCAATTAAACAAGTGCTATTTATTTTTAAATTAATATTAACGCGATGAAGAAAATTATTTTAAATGTTGACTTATTTTAAAGGTGTGTTAATTTGGTTCCCAAAAAGTGCTTACAAAAAAAAAAGAGTGAATGTACATATATTATGCTTATAAATATCTACAAAGCTGTAAGCAAATTTGCTGTTTATTTTTAGCAAAACAAATTGCTTAGACACTTCAATATATGTCAGAGTATCCTCCTATATTAGGGATTTCCTTTCGTAAATACACCTCAGAAGACTTATGCGGGTCCACAGATTTATGCCGGGTTCAAGTCTGAGTAAGCGAAAAATGAGTACAACGCCATCTATAATTCTGCGACGTCGTTTGCTGACAGGGGTCACTCGTATTGCCGGCTACGTCCAAATGTCCTCACTCAGAATCTGACCCCGCTCTCATACATATTTAATAAGGGTCCAGAAAATTCTTCAGAACAGAAGAATTGTGAGTAACATCAGAGATTTAGTTAAATTATCCAATCAGAATATCCGAGGTGCGGGTCGGGTAACAGTCCTGTGAATTTAGGAATATCAGACCTCAATTTGTCTGAGCTATCAATCGGGTAAGTGCAGACCTTTTTTATGTTTTCAAACCCTGCGTTGATTACGGTAAGATATAAGTTGAAGATATGCTATCTCTGGAAGTAACGATTCGATTTATAAAAAAATATTTTTGTGTATAGGCACTGAATCTCGTAATTCTCATAGAAGCGAAGCTGCGAGGTACAGTTAGTTTTCAATGAATTCCCACCACAAAAGCACCTCAAAAGATACCATTTACATTCAAATGACCCTAACAGTCTTATCAGAATCGGACACCCTAACAGTACTTTATTACACTTAAAAGTAAACATTCGATAACATATCGACCGTAAATAGCCATTAAAGCTGCGCACACACCGTTGATAAGTGCATAAAGCTGCGCGTACACCGGTGATAAGGAGTACATAATGACTTGTTATGAAATGCATGAATGCACTGTAAATTGAAACTGTTTATCTGATAATACGGATGCTGTAACAAAGTTTTTTAAAGAATGATTGACGAGGATAAAATATTAAAGAATATTCTGAAATTACGCATTAGAAATATTTCTCTGTGAAATTGCCAATTAGCCAGTAATTCATGAGATGTTAGATTATAATCTACATAGTTTTAACTTTATTTTACTTTAACTATTTAATTTGAAAATATAGATATTATTTTTCCAGACCAAGGGATTTAAATAAGTACAACGTGTGCGAAGAGAATGTCACTCAAGGTCCTGGTTTTGAATCCCAGCGCGGCCCATTATCTGTCTGCGGTTTTGAGTGGCGTAGAGTTGCCTTTATGTTCTATAATACATAACCTCATTATAAATAATCTTGTCTATTTGCATCTATGCTAGTTCCGAAGAATGCTGGGAGCGAAGAAAAAACATAAAATGTACCAGCTGCTTCTCTTACCGCGCAGATTGTAAAAGTCAATCGAGGGAAAGGGCTTTAAACTGGGATTCCTCTCGAACTGGGGAACCTGTCACTATATCTGAATCTCCATTCCATCAGAAAGCCCACTATTCAGCTAAGCGTGGATTTAGAGTCTCACGACTCTTGGCCCTGTCTACCCGTAAGGAATAAAGACGTGATTCTATGTTGTCTATTTGATAACCCTTTGAAAATTAGGTGATCCAAATACTAGTCAAATTTAGCCAGTCTCAACATTTAAATTTCACTTCACAAATTCTATCTGCAGCAAATTATACTTTCGCTTAGCGTCCGAAGAGAAAACTATGAAAATGTATAGTTTATATACAGATTATGTTTTGTCCAACTGCCCAGACGCATTACATATGATTACTTAATGGCACAGTCATCGCAATAAATGCTACTTTCTAGAGCAAAATTATACTAAATTGAACACAAGCTTTCATTATAAGAGATGTATGGTCTCCTACCTTGTTTCTTAATATCTACTTTTATATATGGTTTACTATGTTTAGAAACCAACCATACGTCTACAATTTGCGAATGATCATTGTGATCTATGCTATATTGGATAACATCTTACAACTACCGGGGAAGAAAAACATAGTGAGGAAATCTGCACACAAGTATGTCAGAAGTATGTTATAACAAATGAACTTAATAATTTGATAGTGTTGTTGTTAGAAGAAATACAAACAATACAAATGAATTTGCTCAAGAGAATCAAATCCACTGACCCAATAAACTATAAATCAATTACTTGGTGGCATATCTCGTTCCAATTGAAACACTTTACGTAGAAATATGAAAATAAAATCTGTAGCGAAATATAGTTTGACTCAATATCAATATTAATAGAGGCGATTATCTTAAGTACCTATTATAATCATATCAAAGCATTATTATTTCCATAGATCTGCCATGGCGTTTGTAAAATGCAACATATGTTAATTTCACTTACAGAAGTATGCTTCGATTTTTGACATCCTTACCTGTGAACAAAACAAATACAAAGACATTAATACAAAGTTATATATGTATATGGATGAATAAGGAAAAAGTAAATATAAAGAGGATACACTAATATATTAATTAAAAATAATGCCGGACGTAAAGTCCCATTCCATGTCCAATTATAGTTTAAAATAACTAATGCAAATAAGAATGTAATCAAGTCAATGACAAACATTGCCAACCAATTAACTCTCTTTTTCTTACGATTTCTTTTATTCAAACAATGGGTTATTAAAAAGATCCCATGACTTAAAAAATCCATAGTTTATTCGTTGAAAATCTTCCCATACACTTACATAAGCACCATAATCTCAACATGTCCTGATTTCGACATGAAAATAAACACGGAGTTTATGATAAACAGTAGGACAAAGTTTCGAAAGTGGCACTACAAATATACGAGCGCGCTACACTAAATACTCTTGCGCATGTTTTTGAAGATGCATGCGTGTTATAGAGTTGTGTATAGTGCTGTGAATCGTGACGTAACAAAGCGTGGGCGCAAGCGCCACTTCACCAGACACTCACTCTCGTTTTTAACTATAAGCTCGACCATATGTATTAGGATTTTTCAATATATGATTTTATGTAACAAAAGTTTTTTCGTTGAAGGCCACTTTCCAACTTAACATAAGTGGCGCAGTCTAGTCGGATGTTGTTCAAGGATTTTACTTTTTAAACATCAAAAGTTTAATTTTCTGCAACAATTTGAACCGAACTCCTAGTATAAAAATTTATAGGCCTTCAACAAGTGAAAATAAAAAGTGACTATAATGCAGCAGCTGTGGACCAGTTTCCTGATTATAACGTAAGTCCAGTTTCAGTTGTTTTCGTGATTTTAACATTTGTATTATTATAAGATACATAGATATTACATTTGGAGAACTTCAGAAATAGTAAGAAGTAATTTAAATTGTATTAGTTATATTTTATAGACATAGTGACGATATCAGATCAAATTTTGTGGTTTGTTTATTGGCGTATGATAAACGAGAGTCATCCTTTTATAAATTATCAAATAAAACCTGTTTTTTGTTATTGTTAACTTTGTATAATTTTTTTATTATTTTTGTTTTGTTCAATTTCTTTTGCATAATGGCTACAAATCAGTCATCGCAAAATAAAGGAAGCATTACGTATAATACCTAATTTTGATGGAAATCCAAATCAATTACACCGTTATATCACTACCTGTGAAGTAGTTTTAACAAAATTTTACAATGCTACTACGCCTGATTGTTTTGATAATTCTGTACTTTTACATAGTATTTTAAATAGATTACAAAGGTAAAAGCTGGAAGAAATAATTAATATTAATGGTGTCGAATCATGGGAACAAATTAAAAATGTGTTACAAAAAATTTTGGGGATCAAAGAGATGAAAATTGCTTAACTCGAGATTTAGTTAATATGAGGCAAGAAAATGAATCAGCTCAAGACTATTACAATCGTTGCATGCATATTTTGAGTACTATTATGAATTATGTTAATTTACATGAAAGTGATGCCAATATAATAAAGAGTAAAAAAGATTTCTTTTTGGCTCAAACATTAAAAACCTTTTTTATCTGGCCTTAAAGATCCATTAGGTTCTACAATAAGAGCTTATGCGACCTGTCGATATGCCTCACAGCTCCTAAATTATATAAAAGAAGAGCAAAGTACACATTATCTTCAAAAAAGAAATAATTTAAATAATAATAAACCCCTTTTTAATAACAATTATAACCCAAGACAGCCTTTGCCAAATATGAATAACCCCCAATTTAATAAGCCTAACTTCTATTATCAAAACCGACCAAATTTTTCGTCTAATAATAACGGTAACAATTTTAATCAAAAATACCAACAGTTTAAAAACCTAATACTAATAATAACCAAAATTTGTGGGTTCAACCTCAGTATAAATCATCCCAACAGTTCCATAATAATCAGAAAAAACCTGAACCTATGAGTGGTATTTCATATCGTTCTGCTAATTTACCTACTAATCCTATGGGTAATAATTATCATCATGTAGAATGCCCCACTGCGTGCGGTCAATTCGAAGAATTGCATATGGAACAAACAATCCCATACCTCCCGGACGCCTACGTAGAATGTAACCCGGCTAGCTTAGCTGATAATGCGCTGCAATGGTACAGTCGCAGTCACAACTCGAATCTAATTTTAATTATTACGATCCGAATGAAAATATTCAACTAAATTCTTATGACGAATCTAACCAGACCCAAAATTTTCGCCTGGTTTCCGACACAGACAATTACACTTAACAGAAATTAACGTACACATAAAACGTCAATTACCTTATATCGAAATAAAAAACCCACCTTTAAAGTTATTGATCGATACGGGAGCAAATCAGTCCTTTTTGTCTCCTGATGTGATTGAAAGTTATTTTAGTCAGGTCCCTCTCAATTTTGAACCATTTACAGTAACTAATGTAAACGGTAAATCCACTAATAACTACACTATAGACTTACCAACTTTTTAGTGAGTTCAATGAAAAACACACATTCCAAATTCTACATATACAAATTTCACAATGTTTTTGATGGATTAATCGGATATGAAATGTTAGAAGAAATTAAAGCTAACGTCGATTTTAAAAATAAAAAGATTATTACACAAAATACGGAAATTCCCATAAAAATATTAGACTCCGGTATTAATAACCTTTTTGAAGCTTTAATAAGGTCAAATTCTACCAAGTTAGTTAATGTCCCAGTCAGTGTACAATGCGGAGACATTTTTGTGCCTGAGTGTACTATCAACAAATTGTTATATCCCAGCAACTATTGCATATGCGAAGTCTGGCTATGCGCACCTGGAGATATCAAATCCCACTAATAGTGACATCATCATTAGCTTAGAGTTACCACTTAGGGCGCATACACTCAATAATAATTTTGATGTTTACAACTTTGAATTACATAATGATGAAATTGAAAGTATAGAGTCTCTTATTCGTTCAGAGCATTTAAATGAAGAGGAGAAATATAATTTAATGCAGTTATGTCAAAATTATAGAGATATTTTTTATACAAAAAACACACCGTTGTCATTTACTAATCAAATTAAACACCAGATAAATACTACTGATGAAATTCCGGTCTTTACTCGCTCTTATAGATATCCACACGTTCACAAACCAGAAGTTGAAAAACAAATTAAAGAAATGTTACATCAAAAAATTATTCGACCTTCAAATAGTCCATGGTCATCACCAATTTGGATAGTACCAAAGAAAAAGGACGCATCCGGTGAAACCAAATGGAGATTAGTTATTGATTTTCGTAAAATTAATGAAAAAACTGTAAGTGATAGATATCCCATACCAAATATTAGTGATATTTTGGATAAATTAGGTAAAAGTCAGTACTTCACCGTGCTTGATTTAAAATCTGGGTTTCATCAAATCGAATTAGATCCCAATGATATTCCAAAAACAGCTTTTAGCATAGATGATGGCTTCCGAGGACATTACGAATTTTTGAGAATGCCCTTCGGATTGAAAAATGCTCCATCGACCTTCCAAAGAGTCATGGACAATATCCTACGTGGCCTTAAAAACGTCACTGTATATATGGACGATATAATAATATTTAGCTCCTCATTGCAAGAACACATACAGGATTTAGAATCCGTTTTTCAAAGACTTCGAGAGTCAAATTTCAAGGTACAGTTAGATAAAACTGAATTTATGAAAGCTGAAACCTCATTTTTAGGTCATATAGTTACTGCTGACGGAGTAAAACCGAATCCCGACAAAATTGAAATAATTAAAAAATACCCTATTCCCCAAACAACAAAGGAAATTAAATCATTTCTCGGTTTGCTTGGCTATTATCGGAAGTTTATTCCTAATTTTGCTCACATAACTAAACCAATGACATCATTTCTAAAAAAGGGAGCAAAAATAACTCTTACTCCAGAATATGTCAATTGTTTCAAACTTTGTCAAAATTTATTAACCAATGATCCAATTTTACAATATCCTAATTTTGAAAAAGAATTTAACTTACGTACCGATGCAAGTAACGTGGCCTTAGGCGCAGTTTTATCACAGGGGCCTATTGGAGCCGATAAGCCCATCGGGTATGCTTCGCGTACACTTAACGACAGTGAAACAAAATACAGCACAATCGAGAAGGAATTGCTGGCGATTGTCTGGGCAACCAAATATTATCGCCCATATTTATATGGCCGCAGGTTTAATATAATAACAGATCACAAACCATTAGAGTATTTAATGAATATGAAAGACCCTGGTAGTCGTTTAACTAGGTGGCGCTTACGTTTAGAAGAGTTTGATTACAAAATTGTTTACCAAAAAGGAAAAAGTAATGGAAATGCCGATGCATTATCCAGATTGCAAATTAATAATAATGAAACCGAAAACATGGAGTACAGTGATGAAGATGATTTACCTTTATCTTTATTTGTCAATAAATCTACTAGACCCCCAATACCCGAAGATATTTCTAGTGATAATAACACTATTCATTCTGAGTTAGAGAATCCCATACTGGAAATTCCTATCTCTGATAAAAATGTAAATACATTTGATAATCAATTATTTCTTAGTTTTGTTCATCACTCTCCCAATAATCCTAAAAATGTTGAAATATTCCCCGGTAAAAAACGGTTAACAGCTCAAATAAATAGAAACAATATAGAGACAGATGTAATTAATCTATTTAAAAAACATGTTAGACATGGAATTAAATATGGCATATATTTATCTGAACCTGATCTTATGTGTGACGTCACTTCCATTTTACAAAGAACGTTTAAAAACTCATCTTATAAACTCACATTTTGTAAAAAAAAAGTAACAGATGTATCTTGCAAGGATCAACAATATCATATAATAAAAAAATACCATTTAGGAAAAACTAATCATCGTGGTATTCAAGAAGTGGAAAAAATATTAAATTGCTTTATTATTGGCCTAAAATAAAAGATCATGTCACAGAATTTATAAATAACTGTGATATATGTCAAACTTGCAAATATGAAAGAAATCCTAATAAACAGAAATTCCAAATAGTCCCAATACCAAGTAAACCTTTTGAGGTACTGCATATTGACACCTTAACTGTAAATCGTCAAAAGTTTCTGACTATTATTGACGTCTTTTCAAAATATGCACAAGCATATCCCTTAGAATCGTTAACAGGCATTAGTGTGATGAATGCTTTAGCAATATATATGTCTCATCATGGTGTTCCTCGCAGTGTAACCGCTGACCAAGGAACTGAATTTAAGAATCTTCCAATTAGAGAGTTTGCTAAATTACACAAAATAGAGTTACATTTTATAAGTGTCAATAACCCTCAATCAAATGGAGCTTTGAGAGATTTCATTCAACAATTTTGGAACATATTCGCATACTATCTATTACACAAAGTGAGTTATCTACTAATGAACTAATGTTATATGCCGTTATAGGATATAATAATAGTATACATTCTGTAACTGATAAAAAGCCAATAGATATTATTAACGGACATACTGATAATCTCGACATATTTGATATAAATTTAGAAGCTGTTTATATGCAAAATTATGTTAATAGGCATAAGGACATAACCTTAGAACTATACAAAACCATAAGTGAGAAACTCTACTCTAACCAGGAAATTACCATGCCAAATATTAATAAAGAGAGAAAAGAACCTATTACCTATGAACCAGGAAAGGCACTCTACATTAAAAATCCCTTGGCAGTACGCCATAAAACAAAACCTAGATATTTAGGACGTAAAATTAAGAAAAACTTAGATCTTAAGGTCATAGATGATAGAAACGTTATTCACCACAAACGAATTTTAAAAAAACCTCTCAAGAATCGAAATACCTTGTTCCAGGATCCTGGGCATGACGCAGGGCCGTCAAATCACGGCAACACCATTGGTGGATAACCCTGGAATATTTCCTTTAAAGTTAGGCAGTGTTAAGTTCCAAAAAACGGAGCACGTCTTTTTACATTATTATGAATTAGATAAGATTGATGATAGTATTAAAAATATAGAGAGTTATTTAGATAGATATATAGAATATATAAGGTCTGCTGACCCCTGTACTTCAGCGATGTCTCATTAAGCACAAATCGAATACTAGTTAATATCCTAGAAACCATACATACCAAATTTAATTTGCTATGTAAGAGATTTCCAAAAAAACGCGGTCTTATAAATGGTTTGGGAACAATCATTAAAACTATAACAGGAAATCTTGATCATGACGATGCAGTATATTATAGTAATGCTATACACATTATGCAAAGGAACGAAGAAAATCTAAAAAGTAAATTAAATTCTGGCATTTCTTTGAACAAGTTATTGTTACAAAAATTGAATATTACTATGTCCACAATAACAGCTAATGAATATAAAATACATGTAAAACTAAATGAGGTTGTAAACGAAATAAATATGACTAATTTTAGATTGAGAGATTATGTTAAAATCAATGGGTTATTCAACTTGTTTAAAATTAATTTGCAGAATATTTTAGATCATGTAACGTCATTAGAGGATTCTGTTTCTTTTTCAAAACTTGGTGTAACACATCATAGTGTGATTAGTTCTAATGATATTAATTATATGTTTAGTACTTTAACAAAATTGTATGACAGATCTGAATTACTTATAGATGAATATACTGAAATTAGAGATTATTATGATATTTTAGAATGTGCAAGTTATTATGCAGATAATACAGTTGTATTTGTTCTGAAGTTCCCTATAATGTACTCAGAAACCTATACTTATTACCATCTCTTTCCTACTCCGACTTATAATAATACAGTGTTGATTCCACCTAAACCATTTCTGGCAGTAGCTAATGAGAGTCACCATTACACAAACGAAGAATGTAAGAAGTTTCTTCAGAATTACTATTGCCAAGAAGGCGAAACAATAGTCACTAAAACCGAAAATGATTGCATACACTTGTTGATACTGAAACAACAGATAAGCAAGTTGTGTACCTATACTCACTTTAAGGCCGAAACTGAGTTTCTTCAGAGACTAGATGATGCTCATTATATATTTACATGTACGAAAAATACTAGAGTTCAGCTTCATTGTGACCAGGAAACTTATGCATCTTTACATGGCACTTACCTGATGGAGCTTCCCGAAGGTTGCAGCTTTGTTACCAAAACTCATGTTGTAAGAAATTACAGAAATAAAATAAGAGGATCACCAGTCAAACTCCTGTCATTCAATTTGACTGATATAACAATAAAAAATGCTGTTCAGCCACTACTACTTGATAATGTTCCATTAGACGAAATATATAAGTTGGAAAATTTAATAGAGAAAAGAAAATCTGGTTAATCTTGAGATTCCACAAGATAAAAGCTTTCATTTTTGGACAGCACCCATTTATATAATGTTGATTATTATTGTTTCTATATATATGATATATTGGCTACGAAAATTATATCAATCAAAAATAAATCAAGAAACTCCAACTTCAGCACTGGAAATGGGCAGCAGTCAACCCTTTTTCTCGAGAGAAGAAAGGGCTTCCAACTAGTGCGCGGGGTGTTATAGAGTTGTGTATAGTGCTGTGAATCGTGACGTAACAAAGCGTGGGCGCAAGCGCCACTTCACCAGACACTCACTCTCGTTTTAACTATAAGCTCGACCATATGTATTAGGATTTTTTTTCAATATATGATTTTATGTAACAAAAGTTTTTTCGTTGAAGGCCACTTTCCAACTTAACATAAGTTGCGTGATGCAATCGATTTTATAGACTACACATACCAGCTTCTGGAAAAAGCAAACAAAGAGAAATTTGGAGGATGGTTCAACAATGAGAAATTTTAACATCATCACTTGCCAATAATAAAGAACTTCGTATTACAGATTGCATGGAGGTTACAACACATGCGTCCAAAATGTCTTATTCTATAGCACACTCACTCAAAATCAATACTGCAAATTACCCAAAGTAATTCGTAAAATATGTTTATTACATTTTGAATAAACATCACTTGATATAACATTTTTGGGACGCACTCTTTGCCCCTACCAAGCACCTGACAGCGGTATGCGTCGCGCGTCACTGCGCACCCCTACTTTTATTAGCATTAGCTGACTAAGCAACTAAGTTGCCACCTCAGAACCATCGCCTCTGCACATAAACGTATCTATGGAGAAATTGCAGGAGAAAATTGTGTCTATCGGAAAATCGCAGCGATTTTTTACGATTATGTTCAGCCTACATGAAGTTATTATCGGCCATGTAATTTCCTACGATCCGATATGCGTGTCGGGTGTGTTTATGATTAGGAAGGTAGTAGTTTGTACCCGTAAATATCTGGGTTAATATGGTAGTCAATTTCACAGCTCAAAATAATACAAAAAGTTCTCGTATGTTTTGGAAAAGTTATAGTAAAAATTCAGAAATATACAGAGGAGTTATTACGCCATTACTTTATATTCAGTACTCTCCATTCAGTTCTTGCACATAATATATTGGAGAAAGTCGTAAATTACCGTTTATGATACGGAAGCAACATTGTTTTCTGGTTATTGCTAGATGTCTATAAACAAAGCACGGATTTAGTTCAATGATGCATTGTTTCTTCTGATTCAAATTAGTTCTGGCCCGCGGCGATGTCTATATAAGGAATGCAGTTGTATGTAGTTTTTATTCTATCGCCAATGATGAAACCATGAGGAATACAAAATGTCCATATCATAACAATTTTTTTAAATTTGCAAAAAAATCAATGATTCAAAGTTTCGAGAAACTTCAACAAATGGTCAACCTCGAGTGAAAAAAGAAAGAAAATAGTTGCATATAATGTAATGCCTACTAATCAAAAGAATAAGTTATAAAAATAAACGTTATATTCGATAAGAAAAATCGATTATAAATACCAAGTAACCTTAGCCTACCTACAGCCATTCAAAAGCTACCAGATTTTATGAATAGAGCTAGCAATGTGGTTTTTTCTTATCGTATCTCAAAGATATATCATCCAACAATAGGTACCTTTCTATTTGTTATGTCTACAAATCGCTAATAACTGAAGATTTATAGAACAGTATATCTCGGTGAAATCAATTGTTTTCTCGTTTTCCCATTTGAGTCATGCAAAACTAATTACAACGGTATGTTGTTAGGCTTTCTGAAATGTATGCAGATGAAGTCGCGGGCAGTAGCCACAAATCAACTTTCTACATAACTTTTTTACTAAAATAACATTAGATACATGAATTTAATAATTGTTAGCCGTCACGATAAAAAAGGTGGCGTTAGACCTTGGGTTTCCGTGTCCTACACAATATTTTCCATTTTTTTTCTTCAAACCCTTTCGTGTCGAACATAAAACTTGAAGTAACTATCCGCCCTCGTATCTTAATTGGAAACTGAAAAATGTCATAACAATTTTCGTTACGTAACAAATTTTATGTTACCGTAACTAAATTAACCGAGTTTTTCTTTAACAAGGTAGATCGTTACGGAAAGAAAGTAAAAAAAAAATAAACAATATTATGTAATTACGTGTTAACGATCGGATGCTCAAAAATATACTAGTTAATACCTACTAAGTGACTTCATTATATGTACGTAAATAATCTGAGTTTAACTAAAATTATAGACCTACAAGTATTTTTAATTTATCTACTTTTGTCCTAAGGCCGTCAAGGATGAACTCGGTACAATTTGGACTTCAAAGTTGTTTGAAACTTTGACCGTTTGACGAAATGGCACAAAGCAGGGCTTCGTTTTAACTTAAAATACTTATTGATTAATATACCTAAAGCGTGATTATAGACGAACGTCTGCCGCAAAACTTTTTGCAACTCTAGGTATAAGCATTTTAGAAATATACATAAAAAGTTTAGCAACGTGACTGTTTTTAATGTTGTCGTCGTTTCAAAAGTTGCGACAGCGTTTAGGGATTCATTTTATTTTAAGAAATTATTTTAAAAATGCAATTATTTTGCTGGCAGTATTTGCTAAAATAATATGTTTGAATTGAAAGAATAAATTATATATTACGAGTATATTTTAGAAATTGTTATATTATTATTGTTATATTAGATTTTTTTAAAATAATTACTTGCAGTTAGGTACGTGTGTTATCACGTGTACAATAAATAAAATTATGAATTAGCTAATATTTAAATACAAAATAAATAATAATTATAAAAAATAATACAATTAATACAATTAATTAATCAATTATAATTAAATTAAATTAATATTTAAATTATACAGACGAATGTGGTCAAGAAAGACGACTTAAAGAAACTATAACTACTTCCGTTAGGGTACTTCTAACACTAACGAAAGAAAAGACATGTTAATTTCAAATTCAAATAAGACGGATGTGAAAAACTATACGTAGATTAAGACAACGTTCAGTTTCTAAAGGCTCGGTCACACATGAAGCGCGAACGGCGGATCATTACATGAATATTCAGCAAACACGTGCCGCAACGCAACTGTATGCGGATACCTTGATACAGTCACGTCGATATTTGTTTGGGTTAATGTCAATCAGATCAAAGATCTGTTGGAAGAAGTTTTTTTAAACAAAAGAAAAAAAGAAACTAAAAAAAAATAAATAAAACAATGTAATTTTATTGCAAAAAAAAAACATTGAAGCAAAGTTAAATATGCAACAATTATAATTGTTGCATTTATATTATTTTGCAAAGTACCTATTTATATAAGTTGTAGAAATTAATTTAGATAATCAAGAACTGGAGTCCTTAATAACACCTTAACTTTAGAATCTTTACTAAATTTCAAAAAATTGTAGCGTAGAAGTACACTTTTGGCCGTGACTGTATCAGAAGTAAGGTCGTGACGATTCATAATGTTAGACTCGTCGACTCGCTCCATTTGTAAGCATCGCAAAACAAAGGCAGTGTGATCACCGCTTTATTAAATAGCATGTGTGTGACCCGCTTTGACTATCACGAATATGTTAATGATTTTATAGTACACAAAAATGATTGAATTGAATTGATCTTTTCTTTTCGTTGAATTGACACTGTAAAAAATAACTTCTAAATAAAAAATTGTCGTTAAAAATTGTAAATAAACTATTTTAGTCAAATATTCAAATATTTCAGGCATTCTTCGTCATATAACGGCCATTAATAATTCAAATCCGGGGCTTCTCGCAGTTCTCACTGGCTGGGTTGTTCTAAATTTAAAATGTCCCAAATTTAAAAAAGTAAGCCGTCATTTAATAATTAAATCGTATGAACTATACAATACTTATACAAAAAAGTAATAATTTTCAAGGTCTGAGTCTAAATGTATAGTAGTACTTAAACTAAAAAAAAATAGTTTACATAGCATGCATGTCGTGCCAGCCAGTTGGTTTCTCTCAGATACGCCACTTTTTACTTGCGTGCGCTCCATAGCATGGTGGAAAACCAGCGAAAAAGAAAAAGAAAAGCGGATACCAGTTCTATGAAAATGAAAATTCAAGCACAATACTTATCTTAATGGGTCTTAATTATGTTTGTAACAATTATTTTCTGACGTGATTATATATTATTTAAATTTCCAGGAGAAAATATTATAGAATTAAGTTGCTTGTCTACTCCTTCTAGTTTTATTGAGTTTTTTACATATTGTTTTCAGGGTTTGAATTCATAATTGAGTTAAAATTACGAACATAATTATCAATTTACCGACCTACTGATAATTATCCGAATAAAAGATAATTATCATGATAAAATCTTGCCGCTATAATCGTAACAGACTCTCTATAATACTGAAACATTAGATAAACTTACATATTTTAAGATATAACATAAAAACACCAGCTATGCAGCCATTTTTTCTTCACCGCCTTTTTTGAGAGCCAGTTGCCCCGCGTCTCCGCAGTTGCACTGGAGGCGCTGTCCACCTAGTGTTGCCCTTACACAAATCCTTAATAATTATGCTGTAGCATCGTACGAATTCTTGTGAATTCTATATGTACTTTCTAAAAACAAAACTAGAAAGTACAAGTTATTCTGCTGTACAAAAATATTGTGCAATATAAAAACTAATGTTCATGGCTGTAGTAAAAGCTGATCCAGTGAAATGTGACTTACTCATAAAAAGAGCTTCGTCAGTCTCATTCATTCATCATTTGCCGTCAATGCTATTTGTATAGTGCGTTCACCTTTTTGCTGCACGTGGGAAAATACAAGAAAGTGAGAAAATATAGGTACTTTTTGCTCGTGGAATCTTAATTAGGGAATTTTAATTAGGTTCTTGTTGTTGTAGTGTGATGATTGTTTGTTTTTTACGACTAATTAGTCCAACTTTTGAAGTGTAGTTATGGATTTCTCTTATTATCTCACTGAAATTATTCGTTCTCTTTGAAAAATCTACACCATTTGAGATTTTCTAAGATTTTCATCTAATGAGTAGAGTAGGTGGTGTTGTTGTGATTTATAACAAAAAATATACAAGAATAGATAGATTAGATATGATACATTTAAAAATATATGAAATTAAATTTATTAGCGACTAGCTTTCACCCGCGGCTTCGCCCGCGTGAATTTCCCACGGGAACAGTGCTTTTTCCCGGGATGAAAGGTACCCTATGTCCTTCTCCGTACTTCCAGCTATGTGTATGCGTATAAATTTCAGGAAGATTGGTTCAGTAGATAGAGCGTGAAGAGGTAACAAACAAACAAACAAACTCACTTTCGCATTTATAATATTAGTTAGGATACATACTCGTAACTACTTATTCGAACATAAAAAATAAAGGGCGTTGTCGGAGAAAACATTGAGGATTTTTTTCATCGATTGCGAAGTTGATTAATCGATACTGATTTATTATACATATGTATGTAGTATATCAAGTGATTGTGTAACATAACAAGGCTGAATTCAAGCTTGTGTCCTTTTTTGCCGACAATGCACGTTTCACTGCATATTCATTTGAACCATTTAACGATTTTATTGCAACTTGCACACCTTGACTTGTTGCTTGTTCTAAGTCTGTTCTTAGAACAAAATAGAAACACTTTGGTATGATTTACTATATGTAGTCTAGGTCAAGAGTAAAATATGTTGCTTAAAGTTCCAAAAAGTCAAAAGATTTGTGGATATCATCGATGCAGTTTTTTATGACACTTAATGAAATTATATAATAAAATTTCAGAAATATAGTATAGATACGCAGATATATTTTTATTGACCAACTCCGATGGTAACGTAAAAAGCTAAAAGTTATTGTAATATTTGATTAAGATTATATATTGTAAAAAAAACATAATATTTTGTTTGATAAATTATACGTTAGCACAGAGTAAGCGGAGATTCGCGGGTCACATTAGCAAGAGGATGGAAGATGAAGCCGGAAGATTGTTGAATGGAGACCGAGACAGGGCCGTAAAAGTGTGGGGAAGCCACCGACGAGATGGGCCGATGACGTAACCCGTATATTGGGAAAGAGCTGGATGAGGAATGCTCAAGATCGTAAGGGATGGGGTGGGGTGTGCATGAGGAGACCTACACTCAGCAGTGGGTGGACAACGGTTGAAGAAGAAGATTATACGTTTATAAAGATTAAAAAATTGAATCCGATGCTTAGTTCATAATCGATATAATCGTTACAAAACTACAAAACGCAGAAGTCACCGACCGTCCGGGTTGACAACTCTGAATACTTGTCAACGTGCCAAGATACGCGGCTACACTGCGTCGACTAAATTAAAGTGCGCTCTTCGACCTAATTCTACACTGCAGTGGCATAATGCGGTAATAGCCATCATAAAGAAGTATGATTTTCTGTTGCCTCCTCATATTTCGCTGTGAATATATTGGTGAAATTATTAATTAAAAGAATATTCTGAGGCATAAAATTAATTGTCACTATGGTATCATAAATATCGACTGATCGTACCAATGTATCCCTAAC
The DNA here is from genome assembly GCA_018467065.1 of Ephestia elutella. Classification (NCBI taxonomy): domain Eukaryota; kingdom Metazoa; phylum Arthropoda; class Insecta; order Lepidoptera; family Pyralidae; genus Ephestia; species Ephestia elutella. Next base: position 10,361,726 of record CM031566.1, read on the forward strand.
ACCTGTAATGTCTTGGGTTTAAAGATGTTTTATTAAATTTAAATTCAGTGCGACTTTAATTTGCTGAAACACCGAATTTTTCGACACATATGACTAGTTAATTACAACATAAAGTAAAAAGTCGTATAAAAATATATGCATGCAATCCAGAGAATCCAGACGATTCCTCATATAAAATGTAGCAAGATTAAAGTCGCAAAGAATGGGTGTCTCAATTGGCCACTTTTACTGGAGAAAGGAACCGTACACACACACTCGTTACCCCATCCCTTTTATGCCATAAACGTTTACATGTTGACGAATGCACAAGTAGGTGCCTATAATATACGCTTGTGTGCTAAAGTTGTGGAAATTGTGGATATCTTAACGACCATAGATTGAATTTATGTCATTAATCAAAGCTTTTATCAGTTCAAAAAAACCGGCCAAGTGCGTGTCGGACCACGCATAAAGTAGGGTTCCGTAGTCATTTTTGGCACCGCGCTGTTTTGCATTTCTTGCATCATCATCGAAAATATGTAACTTTTTAAATTTATACTCGTTCTTTTGGAAAAAAAGTATATATTTTTATTTTATTTATAATTTCAAAAGTATTCATCACAGGATACCCAAAACAATTTAAAATAAAAAGTTTCCGCGCCTGTTTCTTTACGTGAGTGATTTGAAGTTTATAGGTCCAAGACTTTAGAAATTACAGGGGGGGGGGGGATACCGTGTAAACGACTTTGGCGGGCTATATCTCGCAAATGGTAGGCTGATAAAAAAGTATTGTATGGAAACCCTACCTTATTTTCATAGTCCTTTTCAACGATATCCCACACAAGGGGTGCACTCAAAAAAATAATTCACCCCCCCCATTACATGTATGGGGAGGAGCCCTTAAAAAGGGGTAAGTTTAATTTTTTGTATTTTAAAAAATGAGATCTATATGTGAAGTATCCTCGAACCAAGTTACATGCAAATCAGTCCATAAACGTAGAAGATATTCTGCTGTGACAGACTAGGACGGACGGATGGACTGAACGATCTTATAAGGGTTCCTTGTCGGACTACGGAATCCTAAAAAGAATATGTACTTAAATTGTACACACAGACGAACAATAGTTACCTAAATATGATGTAAACAAATAAACAGTGACTCAAAAGGGCGACAATAGCTATATAGATAACATGCTTTATTTACGTATAAATTGAATATGTTATCAACATTATTAAGCAATAGTTACGAGACGTCACACTTATTGAACACACCTTATCGGCCAGTGACAGCTGTGATTGTGCTCATTCAATTAATTCACAGATAATATTAATACTATAGATAAAACACATAAACATCGTCTGCTTACAAGAATTTCTATATCTATCCGGTATATCTGTCTGGATTTATTTTTTTTAGTTTGGAAAACCTAGCAAATTCAGTAAGTGATTTTCTGTACTAGTTTTTATTTTGCATTTAATAAAATCAATAAAAATTATTACACCATTCTCGATCGAATTGGTATCATTATGACGACTTGGATGGAAGCCTTTATCAAAGCCATCATCACAGTTATTTCCTTTAATTTCGTTCTTTTTAGGTCTTTCATTGTATCTAAAGTCCATTTATTCATAATTGTCCTATTATGTAAACAATCTTACCATGTCTTTTTATGATTTCACAAAAATATAAATTTAAATAGACTTTTTAGGAAATTACTTTCGTGGTTGATAAATGTTTTACTTTAGAATGTTTAGGTTTGGACTAATATTTGATTTATTTTCAACAAAATTCAACAAAAAGTACTGTGAAGATTGTTTACATAATAGGACAAATATGAATAAATAGGACCATACATCTACCATCCCTTTTCCCCGAATGGTAGACTGCTTTGCACAAACGTTGTGATGTAACTCAGAACACTTTGATCTGCGAAGATTTACGAGACTTTTATGCGTGGCACCAAAATGTCCCGGTTATCCACAAAAATATATGCGCACAATTTCCGTCCACTTACCACGTGTTTTGATATTATACAATTCTTGAAAGATTAAAGCGTTTTTGTACAAATAGAGAATGCAATATCCGCTGCGGAATAAAACTTAGGGAATAAAAAATAAACATATAAAACTTTAACGTCAGCGCTTTCATCTTGTTTTGTTTGGCCGAAATTAAAAAGAAAAAGTGATTTATGTGATTATCTATGGTAATTTTTTGGCATTGGAAATATTTGAAAAATCATTTTATTCTAAAAACGATATGGTTTTCTGTATATCCTGTTTAAGAATAAATAAGGTAAGTTTAAAACAAAAGCTGAGAAAGTTCATAAAATAAACCTGTTTAAGGCCATTGCTTACAAGTCCCAAGGAAGTTGTAATTTTTCATTAGGGCTACCCTATTTCGATAAGTACCTTTAGGGGAAATTAAACACCTGCCACTTTCTATGATAGACGACGGTTTGTGAAACTTAGCTCATAATGAAGTAATGGTCAGAACCCGGACAAAAAGAGACAAAAGAAAAACCACACGTTTACGAAACGAATCGGAACGAAGTAAAGTGAAACAAAAACTTTATAAGTTTCCTGTAAGTGTATACTTACTTAATTATGCAGATTATATAATTATGTTTGACTGAATGAATAAGTCCACAGAAGCTATTATTTAGTTAATCGAACAAATTTACCATTTTTATCTTCACTTTTAACTTTAAAATTAAAATATTAAAAAACGGAAAAAATTTAACAGTAATAGATAATATTTCAAACAGAATTAAATAATAATTATCGTTGTCTTATAATAAAAAAATTGTAACTACATAAAATAAATTTGATAAATGGATACCTCATTAATTAGCGTATTTTGACCAAATAATGAAATAAATATACATATAATAAATGTCGAAATAAATAATAATAGTGAATAATAATAAATAAATTAATATTGTTAATTAAAGTACATGTTTAGGTACCTACCTAATTAGTAATCGGCATAACGAGGTCGTTTAAATGCCATCATTAAACTAATTCATTATATGTAGAAACTGATTACGTATTTATAATGTTTTAGTTTGCAATATTTTTTTACTGTTTAACGAATAACACACGAATAAATAAATTATGACTGTATGTATATACATACTATAAAATATAATTATATAAGTAAAATTGACAACAATTTTAAAATCGCTAAAGTGGATGAAGAATTGTGGACAGAATGCCGTGAAGCGTAAAGTGAAAAAAAAAACATACAAATGTTATTTTTTTTTTCATGTGTATGAAGTGGAAGACGGAGAAGCGCGACCTACCTGAAGAAAAACTTGTCAAAGACCTTATTATTTATTTATTTTATTGTAAAAACTATGAAAAAAGAAAGACTTGAAAGCCGACTGTCTAAATTTCGACGTAATTTTACAGACTTCTATTAAATCGTTTTTTTTTTTAAATTAGATACCTACTACAAATTTATTGACATAGCTTAACGGTTTATTATTCGGAAAATGAATAAATGAAATCAAAGTTCAGTTCAGTTAAATCCGTTACTATGTATGCCAAAGAATCATTAAAGGCCTAAAACCTTACTTCAAGTGTAAAATCTATTTAGCACCAGGCTTTTTGACCTTTAAATCAATGTCAAAAGTAGTTACTGTCAAAATTACTCATGAGATCAAAATTCTAGAATTATTTGACCTTGACCCTTTAACATATATAAAAAAATACATAAAGATCATATTTCTTTGCTTATTTACATACTTTCCGGATATGACCGAGAGACCGACACGACAAGATTTTCACTATTAGTCACTTCGTTTACATAACAATGATTCACAGCTTCCAAGGCAGAAACAGGTTTATATCTCAACTCGTTTTGTCATTTTGATAAGATTTTATCTCCAATATTGGTAAACAATCTTGTTTTATTTATTTGTACTGGTAACATTTATCGTACAATAATAGTAGCCGTAAAAACTGGTGATAATGATAACACTGTGAACGTAGAAAATTGGGATAATGAAACAAAATCTGTTACCATATATTCATGGCATTCTACTATTTATTTATTTAGAGCATGAGAAAATATTATAATATTTTCTCATGCTCTAAATAAATAAATAGTAGAATGCCCCTTCAATAGAATATTTGTTTATATTAATTAATATCCTGTGATCTTTCTGGTAGTAAATTAAGTTATTAAGTATAAGTGTATTCGTAAATATGAATTTGCCCTCATTAATCATATATCATAAATATGTAAATGTAACTAATTACGTTAAATTAGTGTTAAGGCTTATTGACAAAATTACGATAAAGATTCATCTCTCCATTACTTTTTAAAGTTCGAAAATCTAATAATCTAGTTACCACAATCTTTAGAAATAGGATTAAAGAGAAAAAACCTCAACAATTAACTTACACATAATGGTGTCAAAGTTTCTAAACATAACGGTAATTTTCTGGAAAAAAGTATATAAACATTCTTAACATATCGCACATACAAGAACGATATTAAACACAACTTATTCCGTTTACTCAACTGACAGCTGACTAATATTGGTAGCATAGCATCATCGTTACAGTGACGTAATTTAAATGATATAAGTATAGACTAGACGTATCCAGTAAATGAAGCAGTATAAAACCATAAAACAACAAATAACATTGAGCGTAAATAATTACGAAATCCACTCACGAAAAGAATCACAAATAAAAATGACAATTAAAATAAAAAACAAACAAATTGTTCCAAAAACAACGCAAAACCAAAAAAAGCCCTTACCTCTTTTTGTTCCGTAGGTGTGCTGCTCCTCACTCCTGTCAAATCTTTCCACCTGAGCACTCCCATGACTGCGTGTCGAACCCACGACCCCCGTCTACCTGTCCTCCCGTTTGACAGTTCATCCACAACACCACATATAACAGAGTTCACCACCAACTTCCCAGTTCCATCTTTGTCACTCTTCAACGCCACTTCGCTGCTGATCGGCAAGGACCTTCTTTCCCTCATAAGCCCGGAAAAACTCCGAAAATACCAACGAAACCTTAACGCGCCCAAAAACGCATTCTCACATACACGATATTAATCATTCTATGTTCGGACTTCCAAGATAAATCTTCCGCTTAATCGTTTATTTCTAACACAGTTTTCGGGTCACCCAACTGCTATTTCCCGTAAGCGCTCGGAACTTTTTCAATTACTACAACGACTCCAAAAAATCCTCCAAATGTTTGTTTTAAATGTCTTCTGTAAAGTCCCAGTGCGGAAACAGTAGAAAAAAGTTAACTTTCACTTCGGAGTGGCGTTTTCGCCGCCAAGGATGTAGGTTACTTTTTTCGTTGTCGGTTATTCACCAAGTCAACCCGCTGGCTGCAGATTTATTCACTAATGCAAAAATATTCAGTTGAAAACTTAATTTCACAAGTCACACATTGAAGAAAATCCAAGCAGAAAACCTTTCAGTGAAGCGACGGCACTGAAAGGGATGTATCGAAGAAACTTTCAAATTTCCAAACTGTCACAATACGATCGAGCCGCGAAAATTCGAAATTTTAAAATACGCAGCGACCGCTCCGGCTAGCGTTCTATTACCGAATGGAACGGCGCGTGCCACATGCTCCTACAGACGCGACCTAAGAACTTCTGTCTCTTTCTTGTCTACCATATTGATGTCAAGTACGATAAGGACAAGCTGATAGACCAACTTCAAACAGAAGCATTGGAGACAAGACAGGTGAATGTAAACGTTGGAGAAGACAACAAAAAGTTTTAACGTTTCTAGTGCAATTTTCTATTGTATCACTTTAAGAAATCTTATTAGAAGTGACTCAAAGAGATATTAAAGAAAGATAAAAAATAAGTTGGTTGTTTCGTAATCTTTACAAATATGTAGATTAGATAAGTACATAGTTAGAAATCAAATATACAAATGATTTATTTATTTAGAAGTAGCCATTGTTTCTGTCGTGAAATGAGAATACATGATGAAATCGAGACAATAAAAACATTTTAAGTAAAACAAGAAGCTCGCCGTCTGTATCAAAGTCATTAAACATCTTTTCTATGTCTCTGTTCATGCACCGCCATTTATGTTCACATCTTTCCGTTCACTTAGGTTAGGTTGCCTGGAAGAGATTTCACTTGCGATAAGGCCGCCGCCTATTGTACATATTTTACCTATTATAAGTCTCAATTTGTATCCTTTACGTGTTTTGGTGCATTAAAGCATTTTTACTTACTTACTTACTTATTTACTTAAACAAAGACGAAGTAATCTAAAAATTCAAATGGAGGAACACAATTGCAAAGGAAAAGAAAAGAAAAGTTGCGAATGAGCGGTGCAGATTGATATCGAGCGTGCATTTTGCGTGGGAACATCCGTCTGCAGCGGAGCGCATCGGATGCACCCTCCGTGGGGAACAAAGATGCAACAGGTGCCGTGGGGGCAGCTGCTTCCGAAGCCCAGCGTGAGGATAACAATGGTAGGATGTGGGATTAAGACAAAAAACTGGTAAGACAAACTTTGACAGACTAGAAAGACGTTACCGGATTCGTACTTTAATCTCATGATATATATATTTTTTTAAGTTACTATATTAAGTAAAGATATAACATATAAGTATAAAATTAAAAAAAAAAAAAAAGTATAAAATATAACACCGACGGCAATGACGCACTTTGGAAGAGGCCTATGTCTAGCAGTGGACTGCTACAGGCTGATGATGATGATATAACAACAGCTATGAACGTATGCATTTGAAGGGTTAAATTAAATAAGCAAAGTGTCATCATCGTAAATTTTGAAAGAGTAAAATTGTGTCGCTATTTTCACGAGTTCTGTGTCTGCAAAAGACCAAATGAGGTGAATTTTATCATTATTCTGAGAATTATTTTAAAAGTAGTGGCAATCATTTTTACCTCTCCTTTACACAATTAACTCGTAAATTTTTAAAATATATTCATTTGTACAGCACAAACATTAATTTGAAAACCCACCGGTGCAGAAAAGGGTTTAACCCTGCGACATGAAAATGCTTTTGCAAGACACAAAAATGAGATGGCACACGTGTGTTTGATCTGTTAATGTTAACATTTTCTCTTAAAATACGCGTTTAATTCACAATAATGAGGACTTTAATGCAAATGTATTCCGCCTATTTACATCTGTCAATTTATTCGTAACAAACTGCTCCTGGCCAAGCCGCAGACCGAATTGTATTCACAAATTGCATTTCCATGTCACATTCGTTCTGTTTAACATTCGGTTAGCCGCAAAAAACCGTTGAGTTGAGCCAACTAAAAATTCATATATTATGTTGGAGACGATTATTAAAGTGTTCAACTTTTGATCTAATACCATCTTGTACACTGTTCGTTCATTGTTTCACCTTCCTTTTTGTCTTTTTAGCCATACCTTGGGATAAGGGAATAGAGAGCTAGAGAGAGGGATAGAGAGAAACCGGCCAGAGTTTGGAAGACTTATTTGGTTATGGACTGACTTAACTGGTCTCCCAAAAGAAGATTAAAGACTTTTATGGGACACCTCTATTTTTAGGTTAGGTACAGTCAAGAGTCAAAAGTGCAGTCAGAATCTACAAGGCATTATGATCATTAAGGCTAGGCGATAAGGTCTTCGAGGTATGACTGCACTTATGACGCTTGACTGTACATATTTTGATTTTAAATGTAGTTTCATTGTTAGTAAACTTAGGCCCGTATTAATAAATGACACTCAAGTCATAGCTCGATCTTGAAAGCGCACTTGAGTCGCGGTGCTAATTTATAAATCTTACTTGAGTTCTCGCTTGAGTTCCGCGTATCAGCCGAGTGAAGTCGTATTAATAAACAAATATCACGTATTTGCTGATGACAGTACAACCATGACATGAGAGCATAGAGCAACACGGACTCCTTACGGAGGGAGAAGCCATAGCGACATGTTAAGATTCAAATCTTTCTGGCATTTTTTGCGGGGGGAGGGAAATTCACGCAAGCGCTGTTCGGTACACACATACATAATGACAATCTGTAATTACGACACCATATATGAAAAATAAAACAATACATTGACAAATCTGTCACCACCCGTCAGATTTTTGTGTACGAATATAAGACAGAACACACATTAACATATTTTTGACATTGTTTTCAATAGTGAATGGCAAAAATGTAATTCTGCATTATCGATGAATTATAAATTATCGAATTTCTCGGTCCACCATAAGTACATAATTTTTGTTAAATTTTTGTGCAATAAAGTTTTAAATAAAATAAAATCTGTGGAGTGGTTTAGCCGTGAGTATAACAGTATTACTTCGCATTTATAATATTTATTGCTAAGGAGGTATGGAAATATGGATACGTTCTTATGAATGACATACCCGGGGCTCTTGCAGTAATTTGCATTTTTATATACTAGTGATTCTATCTGTAGGTCTGACGTAGAATATGCACTTCGCAAAACATACACTCGAACAAAAGGTGGTTTTCGCAATTGGTGCACTTCGCAGAATTAGCATAATCCTAACTATATATTATAAATGCGAAAGTGAGTTTGTTTGTTTGTTCCTTTTGACACTTTACTGAAACAATCTTCTTGAATTTGCGCATACACATAGCTGGAAATACGGAAAAGGACATAGGGTACCTTTCATCCCGGGAAAAAGCACTATTCCCGTGGGAAATCCACGCGAGGCGAAGCCGCGGGCGAAAGCTAGTAATAAATAAAATCACAGTTGCAAAGTTATCACGTTTATTAGTTAAGTACCACAAAGACAAGAAAGGAATACTTATAAAATTTAAATTATCTAAATATAACTTAACTATGTATTTCCAAAAATTTTCTCTTGTTCAATTTAGTCTTGTTCATCCGAGCTGACTAACACCATTCGTGGAAATCAGATGCCTTATAATGAGCTAAACAAACGGGACTTGTCTTTTTGGCATCCCAGGTTTGCTAGTTGTTGCACTAGTTTTTCCATACACACATCTCTAAGTAGGTATTTTTAGAAAAGCTGTAAAAAAATAAGAAAATACACGTTACAACATACAACAATTTAAAACTATACCTATCGCAGTTTATCGATACAGGACTACAACCAGAGATGGGTAACCACCCGGGTTAAAACCCGACACTGGATTATAACCCAGTTACGACCCATTTCAATCCACCCAAACCACCCATTGACCGGGTGATAACTAAATATTGTAAAAAAATATATTTTTTATGTATTATCACAAGCGATTATAACGTAGGCACCCACCTAGAGTGAAACATCAAAATATTCAATGAGAAATACCTATAAATAGTACCACATTTTAACTATTCTGTGTTACTGTGTAATATGAATATGAACATCATATTTATCTCCTATTATTTTAATAACAAGCCGCATAAAATTTTGTACAAAGGTCCCTCATGTGACGTAAGTGAGCACTAAGAGAGGAATTTTAGAAATTCTATGCCTAAGGGGGTAAAAAGGGGGTTGAAAGTTTGTATGAAACTTCGTCATTTTTGAAGTTATGCTCATGAAATAGTAGATTTGCGCTCTTATGTCATAAAAAATAATAACATCATAATTGAATTTTTAAATTTGTACCCTTAAGGGTTAAAAATAGGGGTTGAAAGTTTGTATGAAACTTCATCTTTTTTTAACCAATCTTCCTGTAGCATACTTCTTCTTGTCCGGTACACTCTTGACAGAGCGTTTTGTATTGATAAGGGCAGCTGTAATGCGCTTCACGACGTTGCGCCACCGTTGTCTGTTGGAGATCATTCTGCTGCACTCGTTAACTGATCCTCCAATGGCATTGACATTCGTGCAAAACTCAATCCACGAAACTCCAAGCATTCTTCTCCAGAGCATCTATTTTCTTAGATCCACAGAAATATGGGAAATATAAGCGTCCTCACGAGCCTGGTATTCTTGGCTTTGGTTATGTTTCTATTCCTCTTTAGTCAACGGCAACCGCCGCGAAGGTTAAAGTTGCCACTGGGAGCGGGAGCGATGCTCGAACGCCCCGAAGAATAATAAATGAATTGAATTGAATTGAATTGAATTGAAGGGAAGATTTTCCCGCCAGGTGTTAAGCCTGGGGAGCCGAAGCTCCGACGATGTTGCGTTGCATAGCGCGATTTAGGATTTTTTCGTTTTTGTTGATGAGATTGACTTGTGTGCGCCGGTCTCTGCAGAGCCGCCACACTGGTGAGTGAGAGTGCGTCGCCGTCGATGTCGTCCAGGCGTGGGCTGCAGAGTGCGTCGGTGCGGAAGTCGTCGTAGTCATCGTTGTGGGTGCAGGACCAGGAAGCTTATTGCGTTGGCTGCGTTAGACCTGATGATACCCGTCGTCGTGCTGGCTTGCTGTGAGACTACTGCTGATGACCAGTGTTGGTGCTGAGGCTTAAAAAGGGTGAAGAACGATGGAGAAGTTGGAGAATGATGATGAAGAAGGCTGCGTCGCATGTCGAATATGATGTCGGATAAGGCTGCTGCGTCCAATGTTGGTGGTCACCATTTTAGTAAACGGCGACCGCCGCGAAGGTAAAATTGCCACTGGGAGCGGTAGCCATGTATGATGCTCGACCGCCCCGAAGGGAAGATCTTCCCGCCATGCTAGGTGTTAGACCTGGGGAGCCGAGGCTCCGACGATGTTGCGTTGCAGTTCATATATATAGCGAGTTGCCTTGGAAATTCTGATAGCGCGATTCGGGATTTTTTCGTTTGTGTTTATGAGATTGCGTGTTGTCATATGGAGATTGAGTGGAATCTGATCTGTAGTCTATTTTTGCGATGGTGCGAAATCATTGTTGGTTGGAGATTATTAGTACAATCTATGTTGTTCGCAATTATTTGTCGATATGTAAGTGTAGCAAGTGAAGACTGTGCCACCATCTTGTGTCGACCTTGCGAAATAGTATTGCTTGCCGCCGAGATTCTGTGGAGCCGTCGTTTGTCGAGTCGTCGAGTTGCTGCATTCACTCGGTAGATGGTGGACGCCACACCTCCATATTTGTCACATTTTGTCCATCGCTGTTCTTGTGATTTCCATACGCCATTTGACCTCAGCATTTGAAATTACAGCCCCAAGATAGATATAATATTGGACTACCATGCAATTCGCGATTTAAGTCACTTCAGGTGAATTATTCATGGATCGGTCAACAATCATTACCTTGGTCTGGTTGGATTAATTTCAAATCCAAACTCATGGCTCACTTTGTTCCATCTTTGACAGTAGCTCTACCAAGTGTTGCGAACCGGTTGAAAACAAGGTGGTGTCATCCGCGTAATGCAAGTTTGCAATCCTGTATCCACTAATTGTTACACCATCTGTCCAGTCTTCTAAAGTGATACGCATTATTAGCTCTGTATACACATTGAATAAAAGCGGTAATATAGGTAATCCAACCCTGGCCTACTCCGGCACTAGGGTGAAAATCAAGTGACAGGACATCATCCGTGTGAACTGAGGTTGTGTCATTTTCATATAGACGTCTCAAAAGGTGTACGAGATGTTTTAGTGTGCCCATGTCTAGCAAGTTCTTCCACAATACGGGCCATTTCACCGAGTCAAAAGCTTTGGAGAAATCAACAAAGCAAATAAATACGGGCTTATTGAATTCTCTTCATTTCTTGATAATCTGGCGTACGATGAGATTTTTTTCTTTGGTACCTTTCATCCCGGGAAATAGCGTTTCATGTGGGAAATCCACGCGGGCGAAGCCGCGGGCAAAAGCTAGTAAAGTATTAATGTAATTTTCGTAACGAATATATGATTCGCTATTCGTCATTCGAAATAATTTGTCTCTTCTTAGATTAGGTACAAGACGTCATACTGACGGATGCGGAAATGATATTGTTTATTACTTCTTCACGCTTTATTTACTGGACCAATCTTCATAAAAATTCGCATTCACATAGTTAGGAGTACTGAGTAGAACATGGTATACTTATTATTCTAAAATAATAAATAGTTTTATTATAAACTGTTTTCACCCATCAAATTGGGTGATAATGGGTTATAACTGGGTTATAACCCAAATCACCCATTATAACCCGGGTGGATTGAAATGGGTTATAACCCACTACCCATCTCTGACTACAACACACAATGTAAGCAAAGTAACATCACTAAATCTAGATGTTGGACGGAATTATCACTCGACAAATCCGTGTTTCTATAGGCGACTGGACTGATGTTGGTAAACAAATCCAACAATGACATTATAATAAAATGTATGAATTTTTGTTTAATTTATAATCATATGATAAGAATTTACTTACTAGAGAAATGTAACACCATCTTTCTGTAAAATAGATGTCCCAGACCTCTTTTTGCAGCACAAAATTGAACAATTCGGAATTTTTTGTATTGCGGCCTATGTGTCATTCACACTGACTGATGGATTCTGTCTAGCGAAAAGTCCGAATGCAAACAGTTTTTATAAACGCTCAAGTCCACCTGGACCTAAGCTTTGCCAGAGGGAAAAGACATCTATGGCGCCTCCCTTCCGGGCCGCGCGCGGAAGTCCTTGTTGCTCGAAGCATGAGAGTGACTTGTGACAGTAGTTAGACTAGACTCAGTAAAAAATAATAGACCCGGCTATGGATGGAAACCGGCCGCATAAATACTGTTTGGAGAAAGATCGTTAAGCCGGGTCTATTATTTTTTACTAAGTCTATGGTTTGACACCACGCCATGTCAAAATTCTCAGCTTGTCAGTTTGAAGTTGTGTGTGTTCTGAGATCTCAAGTGATACGCCGTTGATATAGGTTTATTAATTAGCGACGATCTTAAGTGCATTAACATAACTTGAGTGCGTATCGGTTGAGTTCGCACTTGACAGCTGTCTTGAGCTTGGTTTATTAATACCGGCCTTAGTTATCTATGTAATTTGGAACATTTCGGTTATCATGAAACATATAATTATAGACTATAAGGAAAGGACCCTAAACTAATTACAAATGGCGAGTGCCCGTCACTTATGAAGGCGGCATAATTAGAATTAATATAAGACCGACTCGTACTGAATAACTATGAAGTACAATCAGAACCAAAATAATGTACCAAATATATGAGCATCATAATAAATGAATTTTAGATATTACTTTAGACAAAATAGTTATATTTTGAATTTATTTAACTTGTGAATGTTCATCAGATCTTCATTATATTTTGTAGGATTCAGGGACTAGAAATTTCACATCCGCGATATAATTTAGAAGACTATAAAAGTAGTTTTTTAACTGCAAAAACTAAAGCACAAGCCGCATTTCAAAGTTTTTATGTAACATTCTGGGTATGCTGTCACACACAGTTTATCTAAAGCAAACAAAAAGTTACAATATGATAAGACCTAAATATGACATTGTATAATTTTGAAAATGCTTTTTATGCAACTGGGTGTATTTCACAGTATTTGGATTTTTTATTTGTCGCTGACTGACATCAGCCACATAGGACTCTGAAGCTTCTCATCAGCTCATTCATACACACTGATACACACTAAATCTGGTTGGATTTTAGGGTTACTGTAAGTTTGGCATCAAAGTCAATTTTCCAGCAAAAAAGTATAAGTAAATTCGTCATCAGACGCCATTTTTAAATGGAATCGAATTTTAGTTCAAATTTGAATTTCCCATTAGGTACGTACTCATATTTTAAATTAGTGTCAGAGCGACAGATATTTTCTTACAAAATACAGCAGATGAAACTTCTATTATTATATTATTCAAAATTCTGTGGTGTATCTGGTGTAAAGACATGCAACAGAACAAACAAGTTGCATCGCAAGAACCAGAACTGTGGAACATCATAATAAACCATAATCAAAATAGGTTCTTCATATCAGGAAAGCTATAGTTACATACATTGCATGTAACAATAGGTAGTTCGACTGTACATATATGTATCTACTAAGACTTAGACATATTAAATGTGATCTCGCAAGGTGACTGATTGAGCTCTGGGAGCGCAGCAGGGATGCGATTTTGCATACAAGATCGCGACGAAATAGAGAAGGGCGGGTTCCTTATCGATAAACATATCGATAATTTGTAAAAATAAAGCTGTTTATAAGTTTACTTAGATAACGAGTATATTTACTTAGCTAATTGACTACGTACGAGTATTATTTGAATCAACTGCCTTAACTAAGTAACTGCCTGTTCATTATGTTTTTATGCGAATAAAGAATTTTTATTTATTTAAAAAAGTAGTATAGTGTGTCTCAAAAATACCGATGTTGTCTTTATTTTTATTTTTGGAAATAAGTTATTACTAATTAGATATTCATTTGTTTTATATTTATTAGATATAGCATTTTTATAGCTTTTTCTGAATTATAAATTTAACCTGTTGTTTTTTAAAATTAGCAAATGGTTCACCATATGCGAAGTAATTTTGTTGTGCCCCCTTGAGTCTGATACCAGCTAAGTATTGCTGATTGCTTTGTGATGTATATCACAAAGCTATCGGTTGCCAAAGCAAGAAGATGTGTGTCCTAATTCTGCCGAAACAGTACAGTCACATCACTATACCAGTAATTATGTATGTGATGCATCATTTATGCAACCACATGTCTCATTTGGCGGTCGTCAGGGCGCGGTAGGCGTAATGTATGTGTCTGACAGATTTTAAAACTACTTGTATAGAAATATAGAAAAAATAACACAAAATAATATAGTATTTAGTAAAGATATGGGTTTTTGTGCCAAATAATTACAGTAAGAAGGTGAAACCCGCAATAGCGTGCCATAACTCACCATGACCACAAATGGAAACGATTTTGGCAACAATATTCGGAGCCAAAAGTAGGCTACGCTCTTGAATAAAATTAAGAATTATAAATGAGTTGACATATTTTACACCAAATTAGAATTGTAGTGTGTGGAAAGTTAGGTAATACACGAGTCGAGTATGTATAAAGATAATAAATAGCCCCTCTGGCATGGCATGTTAGGCGACCAAGACTGTTTCACGAGTTTCTTTCAGCATTTCTTCCCAGCAGTGGTCGTTCCGAAATGCTAGTAGTTTGTAGCTTTAAGACATAATATACTATGATTGTATAATAAGTTTTCGACGTGAAAAAGAGCCTTCTTTAAAGGTCAAGTTTCAATAAAAAAATTGATTTGATTGTCGAGTGAACCCTACTGAAACTTCACCGAGATCACAGAATACATAATAGTTGCCTAGATCACATCGTCCAAATATTTGTAAACATCCTTTTTGGTCTCTATATTTACCGGCTGTATAAATTCCCTGAGATCCCTTAGAGTTCTTAAAGTATCTTCCAAATCATCCCAAAATTACAGACTTATTGTGTATTTAGCACACGTCTACCATAAACTGGGTTGGTAGCGTAACTTTTTTAATCTGATAATCCGTCGGGCCGCTGCCAAGAGTCAAGGGATTATTATTCACTAGCAACATCTTGATTTAGTATGTATTTTGTATGTTTGCTACAGAATAGCGGATAAATCTTCTTCCATTTTCTTTCTAGTAGTTAGAAATAAAAAAAGAAACATTATTCTGGCGAAAACAAAAAAGGTAATTAACAAATTGTTTGAACCGTGGGATAGAAAACAGATCAACAAATGATTTAGCAATTGTAAAACAAATACGTGCTTAGCAAAATAATTTGATTGTGTCGTAAAATCTCATTATTATCTCGCAAAATGATATTGTAATAACAATAGTAATAACTACGATCTTGACTATAACAATTATGATGTGAGACCTGATTACAAAATAGTAATTAGTATTAAACTTAATGAAAAATAAGATTATTCTATTCTAATGTGGAAGCCTACGCGGACGTGGGAATTTTATCTGCGTAATCGTGTGCGTGAATCGATGGAGGCCGGTGTAAGATCATGTTGACAGACATCAAAGTCTTTAGAAACCACAGTAAAGTTTCATTGTGTATAATTGTGCATTGGCTTTAAATTTAGATTAGCAAGTTTACCTTTATAAAAAGCAATCTTTTAAAATGAAAATTATAGATGCACACTATTAAAGCATAAAAAACTTAATGAGATAATATTTTAAAGTTTCTCCAATAGAAATTAATTATAAAGAAGCTTTCTGACATTGAGAAGACTTAAAGATAATTTGTTGATGTGCCACCATTTATTTGTCTAAACCAATTGATCTACATTTGAGATCAAATAAATGCGATTCCATAAATTGATTTCCAAGTCATCGCAAGCCACGACTTTGCCATTACCTCTAGACTCAGGCGCAATGAACTATCAGCGAAGGTTGGTGGACCTTTCGTTAAAATCCTTGGAAGCACAACAAATACCAATTCAGAGAACCAATAATTAATTTATCAACAACATTAGAACATGTTAGCACAGTATTAAGAGAATGATGTTAGTATATAAAAGAAATACATTAGTAAGGTTTTATAAAATCTGATGCAACTGTTTGGAAGAAAGTTAGGGTAGACAGAAGGAGGCCTATACCCAGAAGTACGGAAGGCTGTTGATGATGATGATGGATGATGTTTAGACGAGATTACACTTTCTTTGTTAAATCATACCACTTTCTCTGTATATAAGTCATATCAGTCGTCTCTGTACTGTAGTCGGGTTTAAATCTGGGGTAGAATTGAAACCACATCCCGAAGAAGCCATAAATGTATTCAATTCCGGTAGTGGGAAGTCTGTTCGAAAGGCGACTATTGCCTTCGTTGGTTTTCGTATCACAGATTTTCTTTGGTTTTCTAATATTAAATGTGTCAAATTCCAAATAGCAAGGGCAAGCAATCCTATTTTTTCCCTCACTCGCTGAAGACCAAGCAAGGTTCTGAAGAGAAAAATTGATAATTCCCACGGGCTAAAAGGAACCCTGCCATGTCACGTTAACACGCATCGCAGTGTGCCATCATTAAATTTTAATTGGCGGACTATGAATGACATCAGTGATTTAGCTCCAGAGGCGATAGTTCAATTCGCCTAATTAAATGTCATTGTGTGCCTTCAGTTAAGACCTAATTTTGCTGTAGTAGTGGTGCAAGTAGAATTAGGCTTAAATTTGCTTATATTTAGCTTATATTTGCATTGTAACGTTAGATTTGTTACTCAGTTTATTGTAACAGTAACTGAATGTAATATTGTAAACGTAATGAAATGACGTCATTAATTTAAATTTAAGAACATTGTTCTTGTCGTGGAGTTTTCTATATTTCTCCCTATCCTCAGCCATCGTTTTGATCTCCTTGTACGACACAACTTTTGCCTTCTCCTTTATTTGGTCTATGGAAAGCCAAGAAGGGCTCTTGGCTTTCCTCTTCTCTTCTAGCTTCTATTTTCCTTTCTATTAGATTTTTAATCAAATCGACATGTCGTACAAGATGGCCGAACATCTTTCCACGTCTCGTTCTTTTTTCATTAACAAGACTGTTATTGGTAAATCAAATATTATAAATGGTCAGTAAAGGGCTTAAAGTATAAGCGATTCACTACATACCTATAGTTCTAAAAATTAGATAATATGTTCAGATCCATACTAAACATTCTTACTAGAGGCCGAAAGGTTAGGTTTATCCCTGATAACTGATCGATTTTTTATCGAAATTCTTTAAAATACAATATCGGACAAATCCTCGATCAAACAGTTAATAACACGGTTAACAATAACTATTTTTAACAGTTCAGAGACTGAAGCATTGTAGATACGTTAGTTATTCTCGGAAGTACCAGGGATAGAGTTAATTTTGTGGTTAATGCATGCTTCCGCCCCACTGTCTTGGTTATAATAGAAACGGTTTCCATTAGTGTCGAGATCGTAGGAAATGACACGATAAATAAGATGCACGTATGAATGGGCCTTTTAGTTATACGTCACAAGTATATCCTTGTTTATTTTATCAAAATTTGGACATAAAAAGATAAAATTTCAAATACATAATTTACTTAAAAAATTGTTTGCATACCTAGTGTTTTTACAAGTCTCATTGTATTAAAGATATATCTAGAAAATTAAATGATGTAAATTCTAAATAAGCAAATACTAAATTGTAAAAGAATAAGATCTTTAGTTTTGCGTTTTATAGATGTTTTAAAAATAAAGTTTGCTTAGCTAATGCTATTGCTATATTTAGTATTAGCTTTCGCCCGCGTTTTCGCCCGCGTGAATTTGTGCTTTTTTCCGGGATGAAAGGTACCCTATGTCCTTCTCCGTACTTCCAGCTATGTGTATGCGAAATTTCAGGAAGATTGGTTCAGTAGATAAAGCGTGAAGAGGTAACAAACAAACAAACTCACTTTCGCATTTATAATATTAGTTAGGAAGTTAGGATTAGAATAAATTTGATTAGTAATATGTCACAGTATCAATTTATTGTTTTTTTTAAATAAATATATATATATACTTATATAGATGATTACTACCTTAATTAACTAATTGAAATTAACTGAACTTATTTATCAGTTGTAAATTTCAATTATTGAATACTAGCTTTCGCCCGCGGCTTCGCGAGAACCGTTTCTTTTTCCGGGATGAAAGGTATCCTATGTCCTTCTCCGTACTTCTAACTATGTGTATGCGAAATTTCAGGAAGATTGGTTCAGTAGATGAAGCGTAAGGTAACAAACAAACAAACAAATAAACAAACAAACAAATAAACAAACAAACAAACTCACTTTCACATTTGTAATATTAGTTAGGAAGTTAGGATAACAGAAATGTAAAGACAAATTTAACAAATTTTGTCATTCAATTAAAATATTATCAGCCATATTTAATAACAAGGTAATAGCCAGAAATAATAAATCTATGTACCTCCATAAACAAGGCTATCTTGCGTACACATTTATAAGCTACATAACTTCGGCCTCCTAAGTAAATGAAGTGTGCGCAGTTCGATCAATCCAAAGAGACGAATGATATGACGACGGGCCTAATAAATCCTTCAGACTTAGTTTTATCGCTTTCCGAAACACACATAGATTACAGAAGTTTTATGTTGCCAGTAGTCGATTTACTTAGAAATATTTATACAACAACGACTTTGACCCTGGCATCTCATATTTCAAAGTCAAAGTCAATCGTTTTTATTTAAACTAGTGGTTCGCCGCGAACTTAGACCTCGCGATTATTATTTTAAAATATCTCAAAAACAGCTGAACCGATTTTGTTGCGCAACGAACCTAAAAATTCTATGGATAGTTGCTACACGTATTCTTAATTAATTCAACGGTTCGAGAGTTATCGCGGAACAAACATACATACATACTTAACTTACATACATACAAACAATGTTGTTTTCGCCCCAATTTGAATTATAGCCCTCGCTCGCTTCGCTCGCTCGATCAATAAGCTTAAATATAGCACTTTTAAATCGTCAAATTCTTTTTTTTTAGTTAGTTGACGTTATAAAATTACATAAAGCTAAGGTTACCACCGCCTCCAAAGCGCAAGTGGAGAAGAGGCGAGAAATGGATTGCAATGGCCCAGAATAGAGAAGCTTGGCGTAGACAGAGAGAGGGTTATACCCAGCAGTGGGTAAGTAGAAAGCTGACAATGATGATTTATGACAACGCGAATTTTTATCATCGAAGTTTGTGTTTTACGCGTCATCTAAATATTCTTTTAGTTCCAGGTGTTGTTCCCATTTAGAACCAAACAACTTAAAAATAATAAGTTGGATACTAGTTAAGGTCCAGAAAACAAATAAACATGGATAATAATAATATTCTGTATATAGTTCAGAATGTATCAAATACAGTAAGTACCTAAGTATCGATAAATTTCCGTGCACTTTACCAAATAGAAGTTTATTGCAGATGTCACCTTCCAACAGTACGAATAAAAGTTTCGTATGCTAATTTAGACCCCGGAAAAGACAAATAATAATTATTTTTGACGTGCTCTAAAATGGCAATATGTAGGTAGGTAGGCCTAATAACTTTATTTTTGGAAAATTTTGAGTTTTTTGTTTTGGACACAAGCACTTAATGACGTCAACCTCAAGTTAAAAATCGTATAGGCACGAAAGATAGTGTAGCGATTTATCTATCTAACTCAAACTGAAACAGTAGTTCACCGACTGAAATGTACGTGAACGTCCTTTTTAATAATCGCCATTATAATCTGCCGTATAATTATAACAAAATATGCAGCATGGCCGCCCATCCGACTCATAAATATGCAACAGATGTTAATCTCCAGAGAAAATATTAAGATTGTTTTTAATAATACCAACTAAATTGAAACAGGAATAATAATTGTTTGTTGAAATATTCAAGTTTAATGGGCGATATAAAGCATAGATAGGTATTATATTCCCGGTCTTAATTAGATACTTTACTTAAGTATTTATTCCTACTGAAAAGAAAATAGAAGGTGTAATATGTATATATGCAATCGTATTCTATACATTTTTGCATGTTCAAAATCTAAACTAAGTCTAGTCTAGACGGCTGGCTGAGGAAGTCCGCTGACAAAGGATTGCCTAAACGCCTCAGTTTTTTTCTGCCTATCTGGTTTATTTCTTAATTTTTTGCAAATCTGGTCCTTCTGCTATGGCATAGTGAACATCAGGACGGATGTCGATTTGTTGCACCCCCCTCCCCCAATATGTATAGTCCGCAACGGTCCTTGTGCCCCCCCCCCCCACCCCCAGAAAAAAATCCTGGATCCGCCTTTGCTATTATGTAGCTAGACTAGATTAAATCGTCGCAATACCACTACGAAAATTACTTTAGATAACTTTTCATTTTAAAATTGTATCGCGTTATATGTATAGGCGGTGAGCAAATAGATATATGGTCTCGAAGTACCTACATATGACAAGAAAATACAACTAGACCTGATGATGGATGAGTGATAGTCATCGTGTCAAGTTCCTCTACTTGCGTCAGTTCTAGCAGGATTCTAGTAAAGTCGTTGTGTTCTTCGCCTGCACCAAGACAAAAAATCTTGGAATGACTAACTAATTTAACTCCCAACCTATCTTTCAAGCAGGTATCTAACCGTGACTCAAGGAGGAGACAATGGCCACCAGTGGTTCCTCCGACATGCTCCGGTACCCACCCTCCATCCGGTGCTTTCCGCCAATTATTGCCAAGCTAACGAACTATGCGACCGCTGACCCGTACCGTTCAGGTTTGACCGTGTAAACTTTCCTAAAAATGTTGTGGTAACCCCAAAGGTTGACAGCAATGATGCGGAAATGCAACGGAAAATACATAGATGTACACCCTAAATTGTTCCTAAAAATGCGTTCTGTAACGTTTTTGTGTTTCGAGCAACACGGACTTCCGCGCCGTGTGGAGGTCTGTGTTGTTCCGTCGTCGTCATTTTGAAACGAAAATGGCTTCCCTCAGTGCACTCTGCCCCATTGTAATCATAGTTATAGACCTAAATCAGTAATTTTATAAGACCCAGTAGAAACGCTGGTAAAACATGTCATTCCAAGCTCTTTACGAACTTTTATATATACTAAGCGATATCATTATATTTTTGGAGCAGTTGGGTAAAAATATATTTTTTTGGTTTAGTAACAGCTCCATCTGGCAGAATTGAGTAAAACAATATAGCATTCGTCCAATTGAATACTGCTAACTTATGCTTTCATTGTTATAGTACTAGGTGGCAATGGTAGATGGCGCTGTATGTTTAGTTAGCATTCAGCAACTCAACGGAACACATTTTTCTTTCGGTAGCACAGCTGTGAAATCAAAATGTGCTCCTATGTTTTGGAAATCCCCACCTACCTGTGAAAAATATGGTGGCAGTACAGCCCTCTGGTCATCTAGCCGTGAACATTGTACTCGCTCGAGTAGTTCAAACAACTCGTGCTGGGCACGAGCGCCCCCTGTCGTCGTTGAGCTCCACGGAGTCGACACGTGCTGCCGCCTGTCGGCAAAATAAAAAACTGTTAGTCACAAGAGTTTTCAATAGATGGTGTAATATGCTTTTACAAATTCTTTGATTTATTATTTGCCAAATGAGACATATTGTCTCATTTGGCAAATGTTCCACTTCGTACCCCGCATTAAAATCTAAACAAAAGGAGTGATTCGCATACCTTTTAGTATTCCATACATTTAGTAGCATTTCGCCAAACTTATTATTCCCATTTTATTTGGTAAATATGTATGTTAATTTAGTGCAAAATTTGTCGAATAAAGAATTTTTCTTTCTTTCTTTTTTTCTTACATTTTAGTAGCGTTTGGCAAAAACTTAAATAGAAAATATTTTAAATTTTTAATCACAGAATTCTAATCGTTCAACATAGGTACGGCGAAAATAAGTATGGTTTTTATAAAATTTTTGGAAACATCCGAAATCTTTTTTGAACTCTTAAAACGTAGGAGGATTTTTTTTAATTTTGGAAAGAGTGCAAAACGCGATTGATTTTTTTGTTTCTAAAAACTAACTACGCTTTGAATGTTTTTGAGTTTGGATGTATTTTACTCAATCACGCAAAATATACTGGACGTATTTTAGTAAAAATTGTGTATTTTTTATCCCAAAATTCCCAGGGGAGCGAAGACCGTGCCCCTGGGCTTCATATACATACTGGGACCTTTAACGGGAAGTAATATTACTTCCCGTCAAAGGGAATCCATAAAAGGGACCCCATCTCTACACATAACAACACAAAATAGCAGAAAAGAAAGATACATTTAAGAACGCAAAATCGATCAATCAATCGTATGTATTTTATACATTAGGGATTAAGAATTGCAAAGATTGACTGACAATAGGACTCGTTACGAGAGCGGAGGAATAAAGTTATGCGGCCATTTTTATTCTCCCTGGATTCTTTTTTTGCTAAAAAAAGAAAAATAAGTATTACCTTAAGATATTATATTTTATACTTACTTTTACCTTTTTTTCTATAACGTTATATTTTTAAATCTCAAAGGATCATAGTTATGGGGACTAAAACAAATTTTAGTAGGACAATACTGTTCACCATAGGTGGTAGTGGTTGACAGAAAATCAACAAAGTGGCCACTTTTTGCGTTTTAAATTACTTATTATGTATTAAAATTAAGTCATATACAATAAATAACACATTGTTACAATCAAACCTGTATTAATACAGTTTGCTAGCGAGCATTTATCTTTTAAGGAATATGATAAAACATGATTTTGGCGCTTCCTACGCACGGTGCTAAGGAAAATTAAATTACTGGTAATAATTTATTTAAAAAGGTCTTTATTTTTTTGTATCAACTGGCCCAGTGGCATATATTACCTATACGATCGTGTATGTTTATTTTTTGTTGATCTACAATACATTACGCTAAATTAAATTTCATTGAAAATTCAATATGAGTACTTTAATAGAATTACTGCCATTTAACACAGCACGAGACCAAAATTAATATTCATATCTTCAATGGCGCATAATAAACGATGACAGAGAAACTTGAAAACCGGTTTTGAAAAAAATACTTTCCTACTTATTACGAGTATAAACAAAAGTTGCATCGACAATGAAATGACCCATAGATTTATTCTGTGCCATAGCATAGTCCGTAAAGCAAAATAAAGAGAGCACGGATGAGTATGAAACCTCTGAAAGAAATAAATCGGGTACTGTATAATGTTCATGGTCCAGGACCCTTTATGTCTAACGAATTAAAAATGATAGGTAGGTACAATATATTTCCACCTCTCCAGGTGAACACGAACATACTAGTATGCCCATTATTTCTTTTACATACCTACTATTAATGAAAAGAACAACAAAACATTGTTACAATTAATTATTAAGTTACAATAATGTTTAATTTTTTAATTTATTCTTAAATCAAAATAGATTTATTATATGAGTCAGATATGGCGACGGCGACTACATGTATCGACAAACGTGTATGTGAATTATTACAAAACTAACTGCGCCCCTGGGCTTTGCTCCCGTGGAAATTTCGGGATAAAAGTACCCTATGTGCTATTCCCGGTATTTTTCTACCCGAATACCAAATTTCATCAAAATCCGTCCCATAGATTTTGCGTGATTGAGTAACAAACATCCTCACAAACTCGCAAATTCTTAAACTCACAAATTCACATACAAACTTTCGCATTTATAATATTAGTTGTGTATTCTGTACAATTTTTATTTTTTACCGTCAATGGTACCATACTAGGTAATGGAGCAGCCGGGTCTCTGTGATTTATTGGTCAATTAACTGACCATTCATGACTCTCCGCACTGCAAGGGCCAACGCACACTGCAGCGAAAATTCGTAAAAAGTTTGGTCAAATGTTTTATCGTAAATCCAGTGAGCTCTTTCATTATATATTTTTTATTTTCAGTAAGTAACAAAGTTTTATTAATTGAAATGACATGATAGACAAAAGCTAACAAATCATAAGATTTTACCGTAATTCGACTATGTATCTAATATTTTGATGTTCAAATAAGGTTAACATGACTTAGGTACTTAAGATTTTAACCAGGTCCAGTAAGTACCCCGCTTAAAAGAAAAAATTAAGAAATTTGCTTTGAAAGTTTAATTTAAACAGCTTTATGACAGTTTGTTATTTATGTAAAAACTAGCTTTTGCCCGCGGCTTCGCCCGCGTGAATTTACCACGGGAACAGTGCTTTTTCCCGGGATAAAAAGTAGCCTATGTGCTATTCCAGGTCATTATCTACCTCTGTACCAAATTTCATCGAAATCCGTCCAGTAGATTTTGCGTGATTGAGTAACAAACATCCTCACAAACTCACAAATTCACAAACTCACAAACTCACAAACTCACATCCAAACTTTCGCATTTATAATATTAGTATGGATTGATAATTTATTCTCTCATACAATTTATTTCATAGTTACTTCGTGTAGGTAATCTATCAACAATTACAAGTAGGTAAATATTTGATCGATGATGTAACTAATAAGTCGAATCAATAAGGACCCCTTTTAAACCATTTGGCACAAATTCCTGCATATTTGTGCGAGATGGCCCTAAAATGGTCCGATAATGGGTTTCCAAATTAAATCTCCCCTACTATTTTAGAGAACTGGTTCAGCTCAATCAACGCTTGTTTGTTTTTCGGCTCAACCTAATTTCTGAAGGGTGGACTTTGCACAGAATAATAATAGTTCAGAAGTAGAACTTTGACCAAACAAATGGAATGAATGCGCTACAATTTATCTCAAAATAATCTGACGCTAGCGTTTCAGCCAGTGGTAAATTTCCAATTTGATTGGTAAGTACAAATTCACTAATTAGTTGAAATTAATAAATATCATCAATATTTCAATTCCATTCAATTTGTTTGATTCCATGTAAGTGGTTTATTTTACAGTTTTCATAAAGTTAACTAAACAGAGCAGAGACAAGTGTTAACTCTGTACTAACTATGTTTCGGTTATTGTTATAACTGTTGATTGGCAGATGTTTGCAACTGATATCTGTTTGTTGTTTTTTAATTATAACTCGTGGTAAAACGTACCAATTGTTATTTGTAACTTGTTGGGAAACTGGTTGGATAAAAAAATTGTGATTACCTATGTATGGATACAAATGTGAGCTGGTTTGCTGAATTATGAGGATGATGGATGGTTGATAGTAAATAAATTGATTAATTTTAACTTTTAAGTTATACTTTACCTGTTGATTATGAATATTTGGTGACGAAAACAACGAACGTATATTTTTTTTTAGTTGAGAGATTTTAGATGACATTGTATTTTCTAGATAGCTAACATGAAACTAAAACTATGATAGGAACGACGAACTGAATTTAGGGCATCTCCATACGGAACAAAAAATAAGTTTGTACCAAATTGGCCATCATCAGGTGTGCAGGATACCCGGCACCTCGGAGTGATGGCCGGTGGAGTGGCATTGAACTATAATGGTGGCTTACAATAGGAGAAAAATATGTCAGACGGGATGACCAGGAGTGATGCCGCGTTCTCGCGTTTACGCAGCGACGGCTACACGTCACGTAGGACACAAAATTATATGAAAATCGTTGAGAATGGTCTCTTGTAACGTCGATATCAGCGTAACGTTGAGGGGAAAGAGCGGCGAGTGCGGAGTGGCTTTGCGGCGTCTCGGATTCTCGACAGATTTTAAGTCAAACTGTTAACAAATTGGTTGCACTCTTTCGTCTTAAAAGAGCTAAAAAGAGATAGACATATTGTCACAACAACTCCACAAAAACGCAAAAAAGTTATTACGAGAAGCGGCTTTCTACAAAGGAACGCAGACTGTCGCCGACTGTCGCAGACTTAAGGGGTCGCGTCTTGGATTATTTCTGATTTATTTGAAGCCTTTTTTTAAATCATCTGGAATGCGTGCAAAGTTAAAAATATTGAAAAAGTATTAATAAATAAGACCTTCTTAGCAAATGCACCCATATTTATTGAGGAAATTAGATGATATCTTATCTAAAAATAATTACTGATGGTAATGGCATCAGGCTAATGGTATTATTTTTTGAATATGGTAATGGCTTAGAATCCATAGTAATGACGATTAGTGTGTTGCTAAAGGCAATACCAGTTTTAAAAACAAATTAATGTGTTATTTTGTAATCAGTGATATAAACTTTGGTTATTATCAATATAATTCAACAAGTCGCAGTAAAAATCTAAGTAACAAATAAAATCTCGATCTTATATTTTTTCCTAATTCTAATTAATCTTATCTTTGAAAATCATCTTTGGAAATGAACAGTAATTTTGCCTATTATAAATATGTAATCGTTTCCATAATACTACTATGTTTTCTCTCTATAAATTAGATAGATAGATAGATAATACATGTATTTGTATCAGCTGAGATACATAACACAACAAACATAACATGAATTACATGCAAAAATTCCTAAATATAGTAAGAAAAACAATTTTACGTTACTATGTGCCGCAGTGATACAAATTGGTAATAACTCAGTGGTTGAATTGCCCCTACAGGAGCAAACACTGATTTTCAGTCATCACCATAATTAGTAAATTGTCAACATGACCACCAAAACACGATATGATATAGCGGTTTATCCACGCCAAC
The DNA here is from genome assembly GCA_018467065.1 of Ephestia elutella. Taxonomy (NCBI): domain Eukaryota; kingdom Metazoa; phylum Arthropoda; class Insecta; order Lepidoptera; family Pyralidae; genus Ephestia; species Ephestia elutella. The sequence continues at coordinate 10,388,690 of CM031566.1, forward strand.
TGTCAAAATATGATAAATACCGCCGCCATGTTGAATTTTTATCTAAACAGCGAGCATCACCGTGCCAGTGACGTCACCGTGTTATGATACGATATGATAAATAGAAGAGCGAGCACGACAGTTGGCTAGTTATCGAAAATTCGAGCATAATATAATATAAGCGATAAAAATATCGATTTTTGACATTTCGTCAAAAATCGATATTAATCGTGTTATTTTATCGACGACGTTTAGAGTGCGTGATACGCTCGATATAATAAAAAATTACAAGTTTATTAGCATTTATTCATTCTCCGATTAAAAGGTAAGATTTATTTTTATGATTGTTGTGTAAATGTTTTTGAAATAAATGCAGAAAATAATCCTTGATATTTTCTTTTTTCAGTTATAACTTCACAAGAATATGGCTAGGTCATATCAAAGAATAAATATATGAATTAATTTTTTAAACATTTTATGAATGAAAGAAAACGATAATTAATTAAATGTCAAAGTCACCTACCGACGTCAAAAAGGTGAAAAAATTAAAAAAAAGAACGAGTGAAAATGAATGATGATTGAAAAAATTTTATTATTACATAGGCAGCATTGTTATTCCATATCGCGAAGCTAATAATTTGGTATCATGTGGTAAATTGTATCATATCATGTTGCTACTTTGGTCATGCTAGCGAAATCGATAAATATGTTGGTGATATATGATACGATATATTTTATCGTATATCTACGACGCGTGGTCATGCTAGGGGAGATGGATCATTCGCCTTAAGCTGGCGGCAGACGCAAGCCGCTGCGACCGGCGGCGGCACTCACCAGCCTTTTTATAGCGCCGGCTTAGGGATGTATGCAAACATCGATGTATATTTATTAGTGATATCGAAGATTTTTTTTGTTTTAATTTGTTTTTGTGGTATTTCCAAAGAGTGTATTTCCATAAGTCTAGAAACCTTAGGACTTCCATGAAATGTAGTCTAAATACTTTACCATCTATAGATATACTTACTTATAAAAAAACCAAAAACATTATTTAAAAAATTCTACTTATAACCCACTTCAAAAAAGGAGGCTCTCAGTATTACCTGAAAGTTTGTATGTATGTTTATCCGCCATTATCTGACGTTTGGCTGTACCGAAATTGATGCGGTTTTTAGAAAAGCATTTTAATTCAATGCAATAGAATGATTTATTTATATGTCGACTAGGTTTTACCCGCGGCTTTGCCCGCAAAATTTGTACACCAAAACTTTCCTTGACATGAATGACCCACCCAGACCTTTAGTATAAACCGCATAAAATCTATTCAGTAGTTTTTTAATTTTATCGCGAGCAGATAGACGGGTTGTCCCAAGTTTGTAAGTACCTGCCAAGAAAGACAAAATATCGAAATATCGATGTTTTGTTTTCGTGTGCATACATCTCTAAGCCGGCGTCTATCAAGGTGCTGCAAGGTGCTGCAAGGTACCGCCGGTCGCAGCGACCAGCTACACTCGACAGCACCCTGCAGCACTTTGATTAACGCCGTATAAGTTAACTCTTTCTTCATATGCACTAAATGCTGCGCTAAAAAGAGACAGATATAGGTATCACACACATTATCACTACATCTCAGTGTAGTCGCGTGCTGCAAACTCTTGCGGCTTAAAGGCGGTCTCGTGATAATCGGTGTGCTGTCGTGTGCTGTTAAAGTCGACGTATTCGCCAGACCCTACCTTGAGATGGGCGTACGTACAAACAGAGTCACAGGATGTAGAAGGAAGACGGCAATGGGCTCAAAAGGGCTGAAATAATGATGATGACCAAAACCAGTGTTACGTACAACTCCTAACTTGTGCCAACCACAACCATCGAAGGAATCCTAACTGATATTATAAATGCGAAAGTGAGTTTGTTTGTTTATTTGTTACCTCTTCACGCTTTATCTACTGAACCAATCTTTCTGAAATTTCGCATACACATAGCTGGAAGTACGGAGAAGGACATAGGTTACCTTTCATCCCGGGAAAAAGCACTGTTCCCGTGGGAAATTCACGCGGGCGAAGTAGCGGGCGAAAGCTAGTTTTTAATAAAACATTTTACAATTTAAACATGAAGTATCAACACATTTAAAATGGCACATGTGTTTGCTATTATTTTTACACGCCAATGACTCACGTAGAACAAATGCAGGAATCGCTGTATGCATTCTGAATATTTTACAAGTGCAGCCGTGCCAGCCAAATGTTGCCATGCAGAAAAATAAAAATATAACGGGGAGTCAAAGAAACTTTTCGTTTTATCAGCAATTTATAATAAGAAAATGGTAAACATTAAGTTTTTTTAAAACCACATGTTGGTTTCAATTATTATACATCTTATTCACACATTAACATACATTTTAGTAGGATACATAATATCCTACTACAATGCATGTTCTTTCTCAATGATTTTTTTTAGACTCAAGACTCAAGCTTTTAGATTAATTTTACATGCACATTATCTGTCACATTACAATATTTTCTATATACTTCATAATAGGGTATTTGACTGTTTTTGAAAACCTATCTAAAATTGTTCTTAACGTTATCAGAAAACTAACGATATATATATTTTTGATTATTTTTCAGTATTTACATTTAAAATCAATGAAAAAGTTCAAAATAATCATATTACCGCTCAAAAGCTCAATATGTTACAATGAGAACCCCGTGACGTATTATGGACACTCATCACTAAAAGCCGTTCTGTCTTACGTACACTAATATCACTTCCTTGTTTTCATAACAAGATTTTCAATAGAATGCGATGTAATTGAAATGTTAATGTGAGCGACAAAACTAATTAACAATGTAAGTTGCTAATGGCAATGGTGTAAAGGGTCCAGATATAGTCTCACAATTTTTCTAAAATAACGGTGCGACTTTTACAGTGCGAAACGGAACATGGAATTGATACTTGACTGATTTGACCACCTAATTACGTCATTGAAAATGGCGGAGCGTTTCATATCACGTGGTCAAGGGCTTAAAATAAATGACTTTATAATTAGTTTGTTAACATAATCATTGCTTCTTTTGACAATTAAAATTAACTAAAAATTAAAGAAAAAATTGTCTTTAAGGATACTTATAGAATTACTCATATTTTTAATACTGTCAAATACCCTATTTTCATACGAAACATTCATTTAACAAAAAAAAAAACTCCACAGAAGCAGTCTCATGATGGTCTTAATATTAATTTAATAATTAAGAACACAAGTAGCTCGGAACCAACTCGAGTTTAGTAAAACATGGCCAAAAGAATACCGTTCAGTGTTTTATTAATTGTCTGTAAGAATTCCCATGCGTTTAATATCAAAAATAAAATTAGAGTGTCTTTTGTGTCGTATAAATCAAGTTAATTGTAAACCATGTGGCTGGTTTAAAATGTGTGAAGTAGTCTTTGGGATATAGTACTATTGTTGAGAGTCGGATACTCAGAGTAGCTATATGTAGAGGATGGGCTAAAGAAGTCGCATCTGTATCAACATTACGACCTAAAATCTAATGAATTGGTCGCTAGGTTATTTTCTAGACAGAGACTAAATAAATAAAATAAATAAAAAGAGACAGCAAGAGATGAAAGTGAGCAATGTTGTCTCAAAGAGATGATCTCTCCAATTGTCACTGTCTCACCACACTTAAAAGATAGCACAAACATAATACACATTATGCAAAAAAAGTTTAAGCAAACACTTTGAGTATTCAGGAGTTAAAGCATTTTGGCTCAATGAGGGCAATCGTTTCTTTGCTCGGTATTTGTGGCTGCTGGCGAGTAAGGTCTGTCCATTGAGGTTCGAATTCCTTACTACTAGAGTGATATTATAGGCCAAATCCTATTGTTTTCTGCGTGAGCAGAAAATTTATAAACAAGAAAGAAACAAATGACAAGATAGATGTATTAGTGATTGGCACAGCCGACACTCGCACATAAATATATCATAATCAGTAGATTCATTTAAATATGGAGTTAATTTATTACATGTGAATAGTTTAAAGTAATGTATAATGTATAAATATATATGTATAAAGTAAAGTTGTATAAATAAAAATGCAAACAGGCCACAAATATTTTATTTTTCTTCTATTTTATTATAATCGAAATTAAATACTTAAAAAAAACAGCATGATTAATGGTTGAAAAATTTACATGTCTCATCACTATCGAATTTAAATGTCACGCGATGCACCGACGTGTCACGATTTGCGAATCATAGGCTCGGTTTATACTAGGGAACGATTCCATAGTCTAGGGATCTGTCAGATAGGTCTATCCTGTCATTTGAATTTGACAACAGATCTACTACAATATCTGACAGATCTATCTGTATTGTACTATCTGACAGACCTTACTCGCCAGTAGCGCCAACTAGTAAGCGGAAAAACGCTTAAAAAGCTTTATCAGTAACAAGCGTCGCTAATATGAATCTGACAGTTTTCGTATTAGTTCCGCTGATAAATTCTAAACCGCGCAATAACTCTTGATGCGGTTTTCATAGTAATAAAGCGCGGGGTTTCCGAGTATTTAGCACGAGTAGAAACAAATATGCGGTTGCAAATTCTAAATCATGGTATATGCAATCAGAAATTGCATACACAATTTTTCCACCCAAAGTAGTGGTTAGTTTCTAGGCATATGCAGTTTTAATCAGTTATATTTATTATGTGAGATCTATAGAATATAATAGTTACTCTAAGTAAGATTTGATAAACGCCGTTGTTCAAGCATGTGTGGATTAATGTGATTTGATTTCCTTTGACATTGAAATTTAAGTAATTTGGATCTTTAATTGTTCTTGTATTTACCGGTTGTGTATCATTTAGTTTGAAATGTTTGCAGTATTTTAATATAGTTAAAAATACTTATAATAAGGGCTGTAGGTATTACTATTGACCTACTCCGTTGGCTCAGTGACCCCAAAGTGGATCTTTATTTTATTATTAACTAAAATTTATTCTAATGATTTAATTAACAAATTTCAAAATACACATTTTTTAAATTACAAAATATACAATTTTTTCGTTAACTTATCCAAATCGGAATCAGTGGGTACTCGAGACAATTAGTTCTGTCTTCTCATATTTTCAAAAACTTCGGAAATAAGTACAGGTTTTTTTTTTGATCAGTAGTAATTTTAGACCTCCAAATATAAAGGGAGAAATGGGACTCTCAGTCACTAATTGACATCAAACAAAAAAATTTTTTTTCGGAGTTTTTTTGAGAATAATTGAATTATACCACATTATGTAGGATGTAATTTTAAGAAAATAAAATTTTATTAGTTATGGATACGTCCTATTTGGCAAACGTTTCATTTCGTAACCTTCATTGAATACATACCTAAAGAAAGTGACGTTTGGTAAAATTTTCATATTTCTACATTTAAGTAGCAAAGAGTAATGAAAAACAAATAATACCTCATACATTTTCATCACACTTTTTCTGTAGACTCAATAGATGTATATTTTCAAAAGTTTGATAAATCAGCTAAAATTATAATTATTTTTATATTATACTAGCCTGTGCCCGCGACTTCGCCACGCATATCTTATATCAAGATAAAACTTACGCCAGATTTTAAGTTAGACCTTCTATAATACAATAGTGAAAACCACATAAAATTTAGTCCAGTAGTTTTTGCGTGATGCGCGTACAAACATACAGACAGAAAGACAGACAGACAAAATTTCTACAAAAAAATGGTTTTGGCTTCTATTGGCCCCATAAACCCCTCATACGTGTGGTTTTTTTTCTTAAAAATCTTCTATGTACAGACATAGACTAGTTACAGTTTTATTATATGTATTGATATTGATGAAAACATATATACCAATATAGAGATCAGATAACGTGATCGATATCGATCACACGAGCTCGCGCATGACTGACGGTAGGTACCTACTCGTCGCAACCTTGCGCCATCGATCTATTGTTATTAAATCAATAACCGCTATAGCTCTGTCTATTATGGCTATAGTTTACATAATGTTACAAGTAGATTCACACTTGGTGAACATAGTAGCATTTACCACTGAGCTGTGGCAAATCCAAACTTTAAAAAAAATAGTGATGAGCTGTAAATGTGCTAAATTCTGCCAGACCCGACCATGTTATCGGCTAATTTGAATGTGATAGTATCAAACTTTTCGCTATTCTTTGGAAACGTATTCAGTTTGATAATCCAAACATGCTCCGAGAATTTAACTGATGTATTAAAAATCATTCTGTATGTATAAATGCCTCCGACGAAGGATAAAAGAATAGACATGATATAGCTACAAAAAATCGTGCTTACCCAAAGTCGGCGCCGACAATGGATTTGGCACAAAGATGGCGGCCTGCGCGTACTAATAATAGTGACAAAACATGGCGACCGGCCGCATAACTACTGTTTGTATATAGATTGTTATGCCGGATCTATCCTTTTTACTAAGTCTATGATAGCTTAGTATACCTACTACATAATGACGTTGTATGCTAGATGAGAAACGGGACTGAACCGCGACCTTTAAATTACGGATCAAACACATAATCTTAATATTATACAATTGATATACAGTAATACAATTTAGTTGTAAATGACAATACATCGAACATCAATATATTGAGCTCGGAGATCGTGTCGGGTGTCGACGTCAGTCATGCGTGCGCGCATGTGACCGACATCGATCCCGTAATCCGACCTGGGATGGGAACGATTCGGAATCGCAATTAAATTGGAATCCTATTAATATTATAAATGCGAAAGTTTGGATGTGAGTTTGTGAATTTGTGAAGATGTTTGTTACTCAATCAAGTAAAATCTACTAGACCCGATTTCGATGAAATTTGATATACGGTTAGAAAAATACCGGGAATAGCACATAGGGTACTTTTTATCCCGAAATTCCTACGGGAGCGAAGCCCCGGAGCGCGGTTAGTAGTTTCATACACAAACAGTGAAATTTTGTAAAAACAATGTCCTTAAAGCTGAGTTCAGACTACGCTATAATATTGTGCTCTATAGTATAGCAAAGAATGACGCAATGCTATACTATATAGCATGGCGTTCACATTACGCGATATTATCGCAAGCATATAGCAAGCTTCATGGCGGCGCGTCGGCACAGGATCATGTCCAGACTTGTCGCTTGCGCGGGCTCGTGTCGCCTGCGGGGCGGGCGGGGAGGGCGGCGCGATACAGCACAGCGCATTGAGCGCATCGCACCAATTTATAGCTTATAGCAAGCCAATATTATATCGCACAGTACAGTGTGAACGTGTCCATAGTAAATGTATGGTGCGCGATATTGTTGTGCTATGAGCTATATACTATATGCTATCATATTATAGCGTAGTCTGAACTCACCTTAATTCGTAGTGAAGCAAAAGTTAAATGCTACATCTGTCTGTCCGTAGATTTTCTCAAAAACATCATATTTATGATTTTATTTATATTATTGTACATTTACAATAATATAACTTTAAAGCTAATAGGTACTGTCAATTTCTAATGCTGGCCGGCTTCGTATATTCATGCCAAATTATAGCTTTCTCTCCAATAGTTATTAAGAAAATATCCGGACAGAGACGTAATTACAGTTGGAATAACTAAATCACTTATTCGCAATTGTAATACGAACAAATAACGAATTCCAGCTTAATTGAGTAGTTAAGTTGTTAATCAACTTCAATCCAATTGCATTCATTAGAAATGCATGTATGCACAATTTGCATGCGAGCAAATTTTATAACTTAATTTCTTTCCAACACTGTTTATTGTAGTTGTTCAGGGAGATTTTTTTATTGAGTAAAGGCCCGTTTACATTTTGACAAGTGATGGTGATACTCACAATGATACTGATGGTGACAAAAAATCATCTGCACACCACCTGACATTCACCTGACAAGAAGCGTTTACACTACTTGTCAGCAAATTTTGCTGACAAGTGACAAAATCATTTGATGTGCGGATCACGTGGTATCTATACTCAAAATCAAAACAGATGAGCAATTGTGACTACAAAATTATTAGCATCAAAATGGCGGGACCACTCACATAATTTTATTATAATAATAATATAGTTATTTCTCCTTCACAACCTAAATTACAACGTTATTAGTTATTATGGACTAAATATAGATTGTAAATTTATACAAAATTATTAGCGTCAAAATAGCGGGACCACTCTTATAATGTTGTAATAATAATATATTTATTTGTCATTAACAACCTAAATTACAATGTACAGAATATAATTTCAGTTTACAAATTAAAAATCAAAAATGCATCATTGTATAAATATACATATATTACAGGTCAGTGAACACAGGTTCACTGACCTGTAATATATGTAGGTCTCATCATTTAAATAATTCTAATTAAATAGTACCTAACAATAACAAATCCGAAACGCTTGTATTACAGGACACCAGGCCTCCCCTTTATATTAAATAAAGTCATTTAGTATATTTACAAAATATAAAATCACTAGCTTTTGCCCGCGGCTTCTGCCGCGTGATTTCCCCACGGGAACAGTGCTTTTTCCCGGGATAAAAAGTAGCCTATGTGCTATTCCAGGTCATTATCTACCTCTGTACCAAATTTCATCGAAATCCGTCCAGTAGATTTTGCGTGATTGAGTAACAAACATCCTCACAAACTCACAAACTCACAAACTCACAAATTCACAAACTCACAAACTCACAAACTCACATCCAAACTTTCGCATTTATAATATTAGTATGGATTGTGGAGTATGCGAAAGTACGAAAATTTATCTGAAAAAAATATCACATGCATAGGTAGATTAAAATTATCAATGACTGGGCAAAAAACCCAGCATCCTCAAACATCAAACAATGCACCATGTAGCTTTAAAATTTATAGTGAGTATGATGTGTTTTTATAATAGGCTATTTGACAAAAATATTTTTTTATTTTATTTATGGAAAGATCGTGTAGAAGTTTAATAACGAATTTTTTTAATTTATTTCAAATTCCGTCCTAATTATCAAGTTATATCAAATAAGTACCACGCCTCGAAAAAATCCGACCAATTCTTGTCAGTTCACGAATAAAACCCGAGATTCCACACCCACGAGAGCCAGCGCGCCTGTGGCGGTGAGGAGCGGCGCAGCGAGTAGGAAAAAAACATATGATGTCACCTGGGTAATCGGGAGTGTTCGGTAACTGGTATTTCGTTACTATGAATTTTCAATTTCAAATAACTAGGTAACTAGTAGTTCGCCGCGAACTTAGACCTCGCGATTATTACTCGCGTTTTTATTGATATACTCTGATTTCGATTTTTCTAACATAATTCAGTTCCCTAAATAAAATCTAGATGGCGTTATCCAAAGTTAGAACACGCTATGGTTTCGTTTGCTAGATAATCGCGGACATTTTTATTAATATTTCAAAAACTACTAAACCGATTTTGATGCCCAACGAACTTGAAAATTCTATTGATATTTCCTACATGCCTACCAAATTTCATCAAAATCGGACCAACGGTTCGGCAGTTATCGCGGAACAAACATACATACATACATACATACATACATACATACATACATACATACATACATACATACATACATACATACATACATACATACATACAAACAATGTGTTTCGCCCCCAACTCGATTTAGAGACCTTCGCTCGCTTCGCTCGCTCGGTCAATTAAATCGAAAACAAAAAAAAAAAGTACAAACTGTTATAAAACTTTTATATGATCTTTCCATTTATTCAAAAATATGTTGAAAAATTACACCTTGTCAAATACCCTATTATTACAAGACCCAATAAAGTAGAAAAGTCAGTACTAACCTATATAAAATATGTACTGTGTGATTTTTTAGATTGTTGTCTGTTGTGTATACCTAAATAAATAAAATAAAATAAAGTAGTGAAAAATTCTTTTTGGACTAAATGAATAGGTATTTACACGATTTGTGTCGTATAGTTCCGCCACTTTAATACCAAAAAGGCGGGAACACAGTTTAACTTTTCAACTGAAACGGTTATAATTTTTAAAATTAAGGTATTAAATAAAAGCAATTAAATAGTATCAATACGACAACACTATGAAATTGGTCCCGCGATTCTGATGCAATTTTTTTATAAGTACTCATGTTTTGTAATCCAAGACGTCTAAAAAGGCCACTGACGAATCAGATTATGATCTATTTGTGAACCTTACAACATTACATTTAAAGTTCATTTTCAACCGACTTCCCAAAAAAAGGAGGTTATATCTTTCGATGTATGTATGTTTTTTTTAAGGAATGTTCGCAGATTTCTCCGCCTATTGTGGACTGATTTCCGAAATTATTTTTTTGTTTGGAAGAGTATATTTCCAAGTTGGTCCCATTTTAACAACGTCAGAATCTGTTCGGTAATTTAAAATATACCTAACAATATATAAAAATACAAACATTGGATTATAGAGCAAAAGCCCGCGACAGCATACCCTTCCTTATTTTATGAAAACTCAAGATTCCCCATACATGTCCCCAACACAGAAATAGCGATTAGCGACTATTAATGTTGGATCATCATTACTTAGGTAGATAATTTGTAGTAATCATATTTAAAGTGGTAGCTCAATATCCTCAAAGTAAAAGTTTTTTTAAAGATTTTATTCTGAATAATATTAAAAATCATGCCATCCATTGCCAAGCAATCACTGCAGATATAAACTCCTGCCAGACATTGTAACTTTACTAAAATATAATTATATTTGTTTTATAGGTGAATTTAATGTTACCTTGAGAAGGGTGCTTTAATACCTATAAAAATCACTTTTACTATCCATATTACCTGCTGTAACTAGGATAAACTTCATGCCTAGTCGCTAATCTTTTTTACCCGTTTATCCCATACAGAGAAATATTTAGCATTTTTAAAATAAGAAAGGTTTGATCGTCGCGGGCTCTTGGTCTATTTAAGTGCCGAAAATAATAGATTTCCGTAGAATTCTGACATGACAATCATTGACATTTCAAATCAAACTGACATAAAAAATTTCAATTTCTTAGTTTTCGGCCAGTGATAAAATAAGTTTTAGTTTCATGACAACAAAATTGCGCCAAATTCTGTGAATTAAAGAAACTAAAAATGATAAAACAAATTCTTTTCCAAAAAAAAATGAACCGAATTCCACTATAAAAGTTAAAACCATGAAATAACTTAATAGGTAAATTAATAAAAATTAATTTTTATTCGATTAAATCGATTTAATTAATTAATCGAATCAATTCGATTTTTGGATTTGATCCGCTGTAGCCGACAAAATTAATAAATTTTATTCCTCGAATTGTGTGAATTCTTGTCCTTCTTTCTTTTTTTACACGACTGACCGAAAAAGGAGTGTTATGTTTTCAGGGTTCATGTGGTATGTATGTAAGTTTCTATATTCCACCATAAGTTCTGAATGGCTTAACAGATTTTGATGTGAGAGGTATGTTAGATTCATTGCATTACTCCGAGTGACATAGGCTATGTAAGTTTTTAGACGTGTTTTTTATTTTTAAATAATTAGCTTGTTCGGTGTAGGTACTTGAAATATTATCTTCTGAGCCAGATGTTTTGTCTTTGCTTTATTTTTAACATCTTTGTTATTTTTTTTTTAATTATCATAAAACAAAATAAATTTTATATTCAGCGTTTCAATAGTACATTACGAAACAAGTGTGCAAAGTTGGTCATTACGCACAAGAGGCGATATTGGCGCGCGAGCCGAAGGCGAGCGCGCTAATAAAGCCGAGTGTGCGTAATGACCAAATGCACACGTGTATCGTACGACGTTTTTCAACACACTTGTGAGTAAAAAAAATAATGTGGTCCTAACATCTAATTATCGGAAAACGATTGCGCCCTTTTGTCATTCCTCCACTTTATAAAACATTCGTATGCCGCCAAATACTTACGTTTGATTTTGGAGGCAATAAACTATTACTTGCATTACGCGCCTCGTTAATGATTTCAGGTGGAGTTAAATTCACATATTCTTCCATACTAGTCGACATTTTATTAAATATTGAATATGCTAACACGGCGAAAATCGGAAAATGTACCTAACAAACACAACATAATAAATATAGTCTTGTTTTTTATTCGCGTGCCGCCGCCCGCCGCCCCGCGCCGTGCGCAGGGAGCGCGCGGTGCACGCTGCGGATGGTATATCGCCATACAGCCAGTGCTTGGCTGTATAAAAATCATTATCTTTGCTTATTTAAAAACTGTTGTTATTTTCCCTATTTGATCTTATATGTTTTATGCGGCTAAATTAAAAATGCTTTGTGGAATTCATTACACGCATTAGTTTTCTATCTTTTGTATAGCGCAGTATGGTAATTTTTATTTCCAAACACCTCCATAATATATTCGTAATACCTTCGTAATATATGGCATTCTGGGCCTAAATTCGATGTAATAAGACCCATTTTACGAGCAAGTGTGTTGAAAAATTCATAACAAACCTATTAAATAAAATGATAAATTAAACTATGCTTTATGATTATTACATTTTCACAATCGATTGCAGCCAGATGCAATCGAAATCCTAACCGAGAGGCCCGGATATTCAAGTACTACATTTCCACGAGAAGATTTTTACATTAAAAAATTTGGAACTTCATGGTTGTGCATCTGTCATATGGGAGCTAACAGTTCAGCCAGTTCAGCTGTAATATAGTGTTATTGTATAGATACTATCGATAGTACTAATAAGTAGTTTAATACTATCGTTAATAATAAGATATGTTTTTATTATTTTTGCTAAATATAATGAAGCAGAAATGTAGCGATGACAGATAATATTATCTGCTCAAAGTAATCATGATACATCGCTGAATGCTATTTCTGTATTGGGGACCTACACAGAACAAAATAGCTTAATAAAATAACGAAGGGCATGCTGTCGCGGACTTTTGCTGTATAACGCAATATATACATTTTTTATATTTGTACTAGCTTTTGCCCGCGGCTTCACCCGCGTGAATTTTCCATTGGAACAGTGCTTTTCCCCGGGATGAAAGGTATCATAATATGTCCTTTTCAGTAGAATTAATTAATTTTTTAAAAATGTGACATTCATATTAGTTAGGATTTGGATAAATATCTTTAAAAAATTCCGAATAGCCAACATCGAAACATTCAACCTCTTCCTTTTTTGGAAATCAATTGAAAAGCATCATCGTCTCGGGTCGAATTGGTAAATTTAACTTCTTGTTGATCAATTTTTGGCCGCGTTAACCTATCTTTGGCCTCGGTTGATATCTTTGATATAGAAGGAAGAGCAAATGGGGCATAATAAAAGATGAGACATTGATTGAACAGTTCCACAATACATTGATTACGTCAGACGTAATAACGAATATACTAAAACTATTGCCAAATATTAATTGTAGGTATCGGTAGAACGCGTATCAACAATAGTACGAAGATACGTCGATAGATACAATATCGATAGCAAAACTATCGCTATTGCAACAACACTAGCTAAGAGCAGATGTATAGGGTGACTGCGGGGAAGTGAAAGGGGGATGCCGGGGGGGGCATAGCATTGTCAGAGAATAGAATCGGTTTCTATTTCCATTTTGTCAGTAAAAATGTCAGTATCACTTCTCATTGCCCGTATACACACATTTTACCTGAAATTGTCAGTAGATTTAGTCACCATCACTTGTCACTTCGCAGATGTGTAAACGGCTTTTGTCAGTAGTTTTTGGCACTTCGCACCCTTTTTTGCATGTATTTTGTCAGATCACTTTTCAGTGCAGGTTTTTACACACAATTCATTGTCAGTATCACCATCACTTGTCAAAATGTAAACGGGCCTTTATTATCTTTTTTTTAGAAATTACTAGCTTTTGTCCGTGGCTTAGCCTGCGTGAATTTCTCAGCGGAACAGAGCTTTTTCCAGGGTTAAAATCCTTATGTACTTATCAGTACTTCAAACTATGTGTAGTGTACTTATGCGAAATTTCAGGAAGATTAGTTCAGTAGATAAAGCGTGAAAAGGTTACAAACAAACTAATAAACAAACTCACTTTGCGAAAGTAAATTTGTTTATTTTGGATTAAAGAAAGGTACATTTTGAGATTACTTAAACTTATTCCTAATTCGTGTGCCAATTATTTATGGCAGTATTATATTTCCCAAAACGCATAATAATTTTCTGGATTATCCTAATAATACCAATTATAAATGCGAAAGTAGAAAGAGATGTTTATTTGTTCACGCCTCAACCGCAAAGTGAATTTTGATGAAATTTAGTAAATAAACGAGACCTGCGGAACCAAGAATAATGAAACCCCGGGGCGCAGCTATTGTATCATCTAAAAATTCGGTGATTCATCCCACAATAAAAATATGCAAACATTTCATTTCCTTTAGAACATAATTTATTAAAATTAAGAAATTGAAACGGCAATTGTCTTCTCTGAATATTTCATTCACACACATAATAAATGTGATACGATAATTACAGAAATTATCATCTTAATCTAAAACGATCCATTAAGTGTGTAATGTTTGTTGATAAAAAGAATATTTTGTGTTTCCCACGGGCTGGGTATGTTATATTTTGAATTACTTCATCAAAAATACTACATATTCAGTAAGTAGACTACTACACAGATGTAAAACCTTCTTTGTGGGCTTAATTCTTTTACAATGAGCGATTTTTCTGACAGCTAATTAAGAAAAAAATCGGTATAAAAAAATCTCAACAGATGGAGTTTTATTGAAAGTCGAGTTGTAATAATGGCTGTACCTATATCGTGCACTCTATTGGCAGCCAGAGGCAGAAAAAAAAATCACCTAACAGTTTGACAGTTGCACAAATCACAATATTGATACTTTTTACACGACTGACCAAAAAAGGAGTGTTATGTTTTCAGGGTTCATGTATGTATGTATGTATGTATGTAATTTCTTTATTCCACCATAAGTCCTGAACGGCTTAACAGATTTTGATGTGAGAGGTATTGTTAGATTCCTTGCATTAGCCCGAATGACATAGGCTATGTAAGATGTCAGTCGTGTTTTTTATTTTTAAATAATTAGCTTGTTAGATGAAATTTTGCTTTTTGTATGGAACTTTTTCTCTCGCCTTTGCTTAAGCACCATCTATGAAGTCATCTGATACTATTTTTTTTTATTTTGGGTCTCGGAAAATCCTTCATTAGAGTCCTTTAAGACGGATGAGTTTGTTTTTCTCAGCAATGATTTTTATAAGACAAAAGATAGAGAACCAATAGTTAACATTATTTCAATGATTGTTATTGAATGGAAGAATAAACGGTCAAACGAAATTGTATCAAACGTTGTTACACAAGGGAGGGAACCTTGCCACAGTTACATCACACATATCTCTCTTTAGTCGTATTTCCTCATGACCGAGGGTCGTGGTTATTATATGGAATGAAACACACACAACGACTCTCTAGGCAATTTTAATGGAGTGGTTTGACATTGCCTCATTTCACACACTAGCTGATAATCATCAACCAGAGTGCAGGTTTCCTCACGATGTTTTCCTTCACCGGAAGCAAGTGGTGGTCGATGAAAACAAACATGAGTCAGATTGGTATACAAACTCATGTAGCCCGGGCAGGATTCGAACCTGGAATTTTGCATCCACATGCGGGCGCCCTACCACTCGGCCACCACCGCTTCATACACATATAAATACCTACTTATATATTGCTCAACTTTGATCTCCTTTTGGATATTGGCTTTACCATGGTTAGGTAAAACCATGACAAATCAATTTGTATAAAACAAAAATGTACATGTTTACCATATTTATAAATCTACCCAAACGTTCAACCGCTGCGCTGGTGGAAAATTATTTCTTGCATGCATCGAAATACAACTAGTGTACATTATATCTCGATGCTTGCATGAAACCTAATGAAGTTGACATGCAAAAATGGATTTTTATCAAAATAAAAAAAGAGTAGGAAGTACTTAAGGGGCAGAAAGCTTGAATAAGAAAGTCAGATTTCACCCCCGACCCCTGTAAACTACAAGGGCGCCCCCTCAGAGGAACTAAATAGTAAAATTAACTCCATCTATCTCATAATCTCTAAACCATCTGACAAACTGTTTTTTTATTTCAACCTTGTTCAACAAAATTGTTCTTGAAATACTTACTTATTTGAAAATGAAAATCAAGAAAACTCAAATTAATGAATGCAAAATTAAGGAAAAGTAAACAAAAAATGTGTTTATGTCAGTGTTTTCGTAAAGCCACTTACATAGTGTATAGTACGTTGAAATATGTAATGTAACATTTCGACAGTGACGACACATTAGCGGTTGGCCTTACGGCAAGATGTTGAAGTGAAATTTGGAGAGTGCTAAGTTCGAATCCTTGCTGTTATTTGGGAATTCGGTTTTTTTTTCAAACATAATTTTATGGTGAAAGTGAGTTTGTTTTTTTCTTCACGTTTTATGTACCTACTGAACCAATCTTCCTGAAATTTCAAATACACATAGCTAGTTAGAAGGACGGAGAAGGACATACATAAACCGGTACAAATTGAAATGAGATAAAAATTAGTTCAAAAACTAAAACCCAACTACTGCACCTAAAAAGCACGAAACAAGGAAAGCCGTGGTCGTATGTTATTGTTTTAGGTATTATTAGGATAGAAAACATACGACCACGGCTTTCCTTGTTTCGTGCTTTTTAGGTGCAGTAGTTGGGTTTTAGTTTTTTGAACTAATTTTTATTTAAATTATTTTGGTGATACTATTTCGTGATCAAGTATAGGGCAGATCATATTTTTTTACAAAAAAGAATCCTATTACTACTTATTAAACAAGCAAAACCGCAAGCAAAAGCTAATAATATATATATTTTTGAAATGTGCTAACTAAGCCCTTTCATTTGATACCACACACGGCATAATTAAAAAATATTTATTTTTTAGTTTATAACTTTATGCCCCCTAGAGGGCGCTGTTTCATATTTTAGATGACGTCACATAGCCTATAACCAGCGGACAACCAAGACGCTTCTAACGACACCTCATTTGTCCAATTCTGATAAGTAGTTTATTAGTTATGAGGGAACAGATGAACATACATACATACTTACATACATACATACATACATACCGGTCAAAATCATAACCCTCCTTTTCGCTTCACCGTAGTCGGGTAAAAAAGAGGCGCCCTCTTGTCTGTCGGCTTTCTTATCGCAGTATAATTAGAACTTCAGAGAAAAATTCGCAGTTTCGATTCCCAGTACAATTTTTTTTTACTTTGTTTTTTATTTTTTATTTGGTAATTATTTTTATTAATAATATTGTTGACCATTAATGAGTGTATTAAAAATGCATTTATTCAAGAATAAGCAAGTCTGTTTTTCGTGATTCACGTCGCAAAGCAGCATCGTGCTGTTTTGACGACTTTTTCAGAGCGCCATCTAGTTCTTGATTTGTATAACAACCCCCATGTTAATATATTTTACGTAAGTAAATTTGCGGAGCAATTTGACATGCGTCTGCCTTGTCTAAATGCCACCGGCAGTCTGAGGACAGAGAGGTAAGACGAGTTGCCATATGAACGACAAGGAAGGTATGATGTTTCCATTAAAAATTGCGATGGACGTAGGTGAATAATGTTATAATTTAAGATTGTGTAGTAATAAATAACTTGTTTTAAGAAATTCTTTAATTAAAAATTCAGTAATCATATGAACTAAATTAATGTGAAATAAAATTTTCAAAATATCATCGTATTACAGAGTTTTTTGGTAATTTAGGTAAAATGTTTAGGATTATTTTTTATCGAGCAAACTTAGTCAAAACATGTTTTCGGTTCTTGTAGTGTGTTACTAATTTTCTAATCTATTATGAGCAAAAATTTCAGAACTGTACAATAAGTGCAAGCAAAGTAATTTGGTAGGCAAAACTCGATATTCTGAGTCTTAAACCGTCTACGCGTGCTACAATGATGTCCCGCGCAACACTTGACAATGACAAAAGCCTTTTAAAAAGTGTCTGGTAAGTGTGAATCGCGACAAAGGGACGAGGGGAATGATATGCAAACGTTGCTTTATTTTACGATGATGTAGACTATGTTGCGTAGAGCAAAAAAAATGTAATGACAATCCTATCCTGTCAATATATATTTTTTTACTCTACTAAATTATTTTGCAGCAGAAATCAAGGTCAAAAACGACTTTTGATTAGATTATTTGCTATTAATTTATGTCTATACTACTTGTACTATTATCGACCGAGCGAGCGCAGCGAGCGAAGCGTCTCAGTTTCCACTAGCCGAAAATTCTTTTGTCTGTCCGGATGTTATCGCCTACAGGTCGCATTTCTGAACCGATTAGGTCATGAAATTTTGTAAGCAGGTTCGGTAATTTTATAGAATTTTTTAGTCGAGCCAGTTTTTTGAAATTTAAAAAAATGGCCGAAATATATAAAAAAAACCTCATATCTCAGCTATTAGAAAAATAAAACAAAAATGTCATTAGACATTTTTGTTATTCTTATTGAGACGCAATTTTTTGTTTGAACAACAAAGTAAAATTAAAAAAAACCGCTATAAATCCATATGTTATAAATTCTCATACGATAGTTCACAAAAAAATCAATAGATGGCGCAGCAAAGCTTTTAATACTCGCAAAATCACTCGTTTACAAGAGTGACTTGATTTATTTATTAAATTAAATGGTTCTTAAAAATCATATGGCTTTTTTTGTCTTGCTTGGCTTTGAATTATGTGTATTTATTTGATTAATGGTATTGTATTGTGGATTGCTTTACATGGTAGAATTATCTTAAACACTTGAAATAAATCTGATAACAAAAAACTTCATTGTATTCGTGGAAGGTCTCGCGAGGTCTACTGTTCTGACAGAACCACTAGTGTATTCTGTGTCTATACGTTGAAAGTTTCTGTTACCTACTTTTTTGCAATGTATGAGACAAAAAATTATGAAGGCCATAATTTAAACATCAATATTATTAAAGGTCATAGAAATAATGTAAGGATCTGCTATACATATATAGAAATATCAAGAGTTGCCGGGGCAAAGTTCGAAGAATATCGGATTCGAAATTTCAATCGTATATAGAGAAGTCACTTTCGTCTTTTGAGCAACAAGGACATCCGCGCGCGGAACGGAAGTCCGCTATGCTGTCGTCACAGATTATATAATACCTACTATGCTAGTACTTTCGTTCAGTATTAATCATGCGTCCTACTTTACTACTCTGCTACTTTAAAATGTAATGGAATAAACATAGGGAATAAAGTAAAGATAGATTATTGAGACTTGAAAAGTTGAAACGTTCCTCTATTCTGCATTCAACGTGGAGTACGCAGAATTAAATCAAAACATGCAATATCGAACGATAAGTTAGTCGAAACTAGATGCAATACAATATTGTTAAACTCCCTAGTAGTGGGTCTCAAACTTTATTTGACAGCATTGCCCAAGTTTCTCTTAGTCGATGTAAGGTGGGCTGAATTTGGAGACCTTATTATGTATTATCGAAATATTTGTAATTTTATAATACTAGTAATAAATGCATCACATACAAAAAAAAAAAATGGTCATCTATATTTACAATAGTGTGTATTTTTTCTTTGCCATAGTCGCGACCTATAGGAACGAATGTACTTTAGTTCTGTTGTAAGTACATACATCTAAATAACGCCAAAGAAAGACCTAATAAATTTTACACATCTCCGAATCCAAAGGATAATGTTAACCCACTGGCTATAAACAACTTTGACAGCTTTACGTAATACACGAACGTACAATGTGAATGTCTTGCATTGTGTCGATAACGGGGGAGTATTCTTGCGCGTAAAATATCGGGTTATTCCCAAAGTACACCAAAAAATGTTTCCAAACTACTCCATGAAAAAAATAATATTTTAAATTAAGTTTCATTCTACTCCGCGGTAATATTAAAATGTTTTCAAAGTACTCCACGCGATTTTAATATCAAAACGCATTAATTAGAATAAAAAGTGTAGGTGACGTATAGTACAGTCATGCTCAAAAGTTTACAATCTATCTATATATATAAAAGAACAAGGGTGTTTGATAAATCAACGCCCAGCCTAAACCATAAAAGCTATAAACTTGAAATTTGGACCGAAGTTTTATGTTAATACGTAGTGCTCAGATAAGAAAGGATTTTTCAAAATTAGTCCCCTAAGGGGGTTAAAATTGAGGGCAAAGTTTGTATGAAAAAAAATAAAATCTTCACTGATTTACTTGAAACTTGGCAAGAATGCTTCTCAACAAAAATAACCAATGGCGTGTTTCAGCGTTTTTTGAAATTCAACCTCTAAAGGGGTAAAAAAGGGGAACTAAACTAATTTATCATCACAAAACCGAAACTATAAAAGCTATAAACGTGAAATTTGGTTAGTGTCTTCATTATACAATATACTGCCCACATAAGAAAGGGTTGTTCACAATTTCAACCCTACAGTCCAAAAAAGGGGTGAATTTGCGTACCTTTAGACAAATCCCATTTGAAATTTCGCCAGTCACTAGCAATGCATGTTGGCCTATTGGTAGAGGCCACGGATTATTTTTAAGTACAGGGTTCGAATCCTGCCAGATGTGACTTTTTTTCCATTTTTTTTTGCGTTTTGTATTAGTTTTTTAGAATTCTATATTTTTTTAAATATTTTAGTAAATAAATATTTCAAAAAAGTAGCTGGAAGTAGCTGGATCGAATCCTGCCACTAACAATAATTTTCTGTTTTCGTTTTTGATTTGTTTTCTAGAATTAATTTCTTACTTTTTTTTTAATTTTGAAAATAAACTAATAAATTCATTTGCAAATTTATTTCCGGTCATCTACTGATTGTGCCAAGCAAAATAATATCCAATAGATGGCGTTGATAAAATGAGAAATGTAAGCTGAAATTATTTCTCAATATTTTCAATAGATGGCGCTGCGCAATTTTGGTGATTTCTACTTCGCGCTTAGGGGTCGTGGGATAATAATAAAACAGTAAAGATATTTTGTCTGTACAGAAAATTTAGTATTTTTGACTGAAATGGATAGAGGGACACTTAAAAAGAATAACAGAAAGCAAAAACATTTTTTTGGAATTTTTTGTCTGTCTGTCTGTCCATCTGTATATGTATGTACGCGTTTCACGCAATATCTGCTGGACGGATTTGATAGAACTTTTTTTATTAACATATAGGCTATAAGTGATTTTGAAAACTGGAACACCTGATGAAGAACCTTAACAGAACAGCTAAACTATAAGAAATATGGAAATGGTACCTTTGGAAAAGTTTATCAATCTGACGAGCATTTTATGTTGACGTATAGAAATCGAAGATCAGGATCATCTGATGAAGAATTCCAAGGGACCAGCTACACTATTACATATGTATATGGAAATGGCGCCTTAGCAAAAGTCGTTTAACCTGATGAGCATTTTCTGCTGAAGTATAAAAATTTAAGTTTATGCAACATCTGATAAAGAACTCAAGAGACCAGCTACTCTATAAAACATGGAAATGGGCCCTTAGCAAAAGTCGTTCAACCTGATGAGCATTTTCTACTGACGTATAAATAGACAGGACACGGGATAGGATAAAGAGGGACTCTGGGTGGTAGTGGTGGTACACGGGAAATTGTAGATAACGAGCAGACGAAGATCGTTTATTGAATGAAATATCACTTTTGATTCATTTTAACACCGCGACTGTACTACGAGTACCTTATATATTCCCGCGGGACACGGGATAACCAAACAGCTGAAATTTTGAGTAGGTACTGGAGTTTAGGTTACTACAGTTTGGAACACAAAAAGATTTTTCATCTAAGGAAACTCACGCGGGCGAAGCCGCGGGCAGCAGCTAGTATTTTTATATATAAAGACAATTTTGAATAAAAGACTTTACAATTCAATAATCAACATTTATATATTCCCTATAATTCAACAATTAAACATATTCAAAAATCAACAATCAAAAACATATTCATAAATGAGCTTTTTTACATATTTTCCACCTAAGAGATTCATGATTAATATGTAAATGTAGGAATTCGGCTTGAGGGAAACTCAAAAAGTAACTGATAACATTTAACATTTTCATAAAAAGAAACATCCAATTTCCGTCTTAGCGGCTATGTTGCGACTCACATTCGTTGTACATCCATTTTAACAAGCTAACATGTAAGACACATTTTCAATTCGAACTTCCTTCCATTTTTCTCCTTAATTTAGAATCATTTTCAGAATTTTAATCATCACGATATTGTTTGAACGATTTTGTGACTGACTGTACATAGTGAAATATTTTATAATTATTTAGATGGAGTTGTTTGAGAATTGATATCAAATAATGTGCGGAGTACATTGAAAATAAATTAAAATACCTATGGAGTAGATTGGGAACAAAATAATAAGTATTTTTAAATAAAAATAATTTCGTGGAGTAACTTGGGAACACATGTATGAGATTCTTATCTTTTTAGAACAAAAGAATGGAGTACTTTGGGAACAACCCAAAATATCGCACGCGAATCGTGTCCCCGATTTATCTCGCATGACTTGATATTCGAAGTCCATTCGACGGTTGCAGTTAAGGCTAATCGTACAAAGAAAATTGTATCTTACTGATATTATTATAAATGTGAAAGTGAATTTATTTGTAACGTGTCTCAGCTGTGTTTGAGATGTGGAAGAATATTAATATTTCATACATAAAAAGTACTATCTCTGTCGACGTGCCCAAGCCAAAGGCAAGAAAACATTAGAAATAAAAATAGAAATATTTATTTGCAATAACATGGTACATTCCGAAATCATAGAGCTTTATTCAAATATAATAAATTGAATTTGTTACAATTTTATTCGACATCAATATTTAGGCATTTCAGACTTATTAAAAAGAACTACTCTATTTTACCAAAATTATTTTACATAAGTATATAGGATTTTGTGTGGTCAGCCTTATTAAACCATTATTTAATGTGACTTGTGAGTCAATAAAGCTATGCAGTTTAGCGTGTGGGCTGCCCAAGGAAGGCGATATCTATTCGCTCTGAATCTGAACGCATATACCACAGAGAAAAGCATAGAAACCTGAATATAATAAGCCATAGAAATGCCTTTTGGGATCTTTTAATACAGAAACGCTTTTCGCCGAGTAATACCACTGAATACATAGTACAGTAGTACACAATTCAATTAAAAGATGAAATTAATTTTAAATTCATATTTTGAAGAAACTTCGAAAGGATACCGAGTATGTCGTATGTAAGTTATATACGGGTGACTTGGTGTGCTTAGTGCGAGATTTTATTCACATGCAAACGCGTCAGCGTCAACTCGGTCGGATTAATATGGGTATGGCTTTTACTAATCTGTGGTAGGTATGGGATTAAAGTAACTCAACCTAGTTGCCACCAGGTGGCGTTCTTACTATTCCATACTAATCTGAGTTAACGTTGACGAGTTCGCATGCGAAAAAACTAGCACTAGGCACGGTGTCTACAAAGTCATAAGGGCGGCGACAAAATCACGCGTTTTTGCCACTTCTATGCCTTGAAATTGCTACTTAGCAATAAGTTGCAGAGCAGAGTAACAATAATGTTTATGTTACGTCCATTCCATATGATTTACACTGATTCAACTACTGATTCATAAAGAGGAAGTTTGAAGTTGAAATCCATAACAAAGTTATTGTATAAATTGTTGCTGTATTTAAGATATGTAAGGATGCACATATAAATCCCGTGCCTTGTTATTGTATTGTGTCTTCATTGTTACTTTGTATTTAAGATACTTCAATACTTGATTGAATATCGTATGTATTATCATCGCCAAAGTATGCACAGAAATCGGAATAAACAAGTATGTATACGATAAAGTACAATTCTATTCAACTTAGTTTAGATAATTGAATGGAATTTGCGACATACATTATTTTAATCATTTCCTGTAGGTACCTACTTATTTTAAAAGTTAATTTAAAATTTATATAGATTGCTTGAAATCATAATGATCTCTTCACATGAAAATATAATTTAAAATTGATTCATACCTAAGTATATTTTATAGCCATGAAGTTACTAGCACTAGCCCACGTTTAACATACAAAGTTTACAACACCCTCTTTTTATTTCCGGGATTAAAAATAAAGCATGAAAACAGCCTGCATAGCACGTGTGGAACCCCTTTGATCCTGGAGAACCCTTCGTTCCTGGCAATCCTCCGAGCTTGGCGTACTCAAAATATTACGCATTCTTCACATGTATGCTCGTGCATCTAATGTGCATACTTTTGAATATACTATTTGTTATTTATTATAACTGAACGGAGTTATTTAATTTCAGATAGTCTTTTGCTAGCCTTGTACTTTTTTATGTTTTGTCTAAATTAACCAAGACATGAACAGTAGAAATGCAACGAAAAATTCATAACAATATTTTTATCGTTATATTTACTGCATCCCTTTTCATACATATTGCTATCGCTATCCCAAATTCAATCAATAATCTATACATTTAATTAATGAAAGAAACAGATAATTTAAAGCTAATTTAAAGCTTCCATGCAGGCCTGGGAGCGAAGAAAAACATAAAATGTGCCAGCTGATTCTCCTCCCGCGCAGATTGTAAAAGTCAATCGAGGGAAAGGGCTTTAAACTGGGGATTCCTCTCAAACTGGGGAACCTGTCACTATATCTAAATCTCCATTTCATCAGAAAGCCCACTATTCAGCTAAGCATGGCCTTCGAGTCTCACGACTTTTGTCTCTGTCTACCCCGTAAGGGATAAAGACGGGATTCTATATAGATAATTTAAAGTTCCATAAAACACTTTGGCAATGTTTTATAATATATTCCAATCGAACATCACGAAATCATCGCTATAGAAAGCAAAAAGTAACGACAGGTTGAAACGCATTTGAAAAATAGTCACGATTTGCCCTTCGCCCTTTGATGCGACAAAATGATAAAATACAAAGCTTGGATGGGTGTATTTCTGCTGAGGATTTAAAAAAAATTGAAACTAGTCAGTCAAAGGTATAATTGAAATGTTATCTGCTCAATAAATAATTTACTTAAAATCACGTCGACATATTTCATGATTAGGTAAATTTCGATTAAATTATTTATTTTGTTTTAGATTAAATACATTGAAAGAATTCACATTCTTGGATACAACCTTTAAACTTTTCAACTAAATTATCGATTGTCCATACTTGCATCACCTTTATCAGCTTTTTGTAGCCATATTAACTTGCTTTCTTTTTCAGTTAAATATGTAATATTTATTCGTTACAGATTTATATTTTCTCAACGTACCAGTGTAAGTTAGAGGTAAAAACTGTTTGGGCTATGTGTGACCTTGTAGTTATTCGAACATATGTACTAAATTGTGCCCGTAGTTTTTTTCGAAAAATAAATAAATAAAGAATAATGCGATAGAAACTGCGGAACAGTAGCTAGCTGTCACTATAACTACCTCGTAATTTTATTGTCTTAAAGTCTTAATAGTATGTGAAAAGCGGCTGAGGCTATCGCATGAACATGATGTATTTTCAATTATAATTTTTATTCAAAATGACAAATTACATTAATTACAACACGAATTCATAAAAGAAGAATCAAGAGTTGAACTTAAAATCAGCAGTTGAAATGTTTAATGAATTAATTTTTCAAATACATTTCCACGTTACTTTGCAAAACATAAACATGTTTAACAATCCGTAGTGCCATCCACAGAGGTTAATAAGGATTCCAGGCTCAACTTATTAAGTTCAAGAGTCGTGAGCAGCCAGTAACATAAGTCACAGCTATCGTCACGGGCACAAACATTGTTAACGGTTGTTGAAACCCGAATGCATTATTTGTGGGATCCCACTGCGATGTGTTAGAACCTAACCTCTGGTCTCGGCAAAGTCAAAGTTTATTTGCAAAAACACGTGTACACGTGTGTGATACAATTAATACAAACTTGGAACCAACATGCTTTTCCAATTAATGGTGTGCAAATATAGTTATACTCGCTACTATACATACAATACTTAACATAGTTATTTCTTCAAGTTTTATCACAAAAAAAATCATTAACAATCCATAACCAAATTTTTTAAAATTAAATAAGTACTAACTAAAATTAAAAGTTATGTAAAATCTATATAATCAATCATAACAAAGCTGAATTGTTTGTATATTTGTTTGTAAGCTTGATAACCTTTGGAAATACTGGTCCGATTTAAAAAAAAACATTTAAAATCATCAATTCATGAGGAATATTATAGGCTCTCCAGAATCTCGAAATTCCTACGGGAGCGAAGCCCAGTGGCACAGCTAGTGTGGAATAAAAATCTGTCTCAACACAAATTGGTGGACCATCGACTGCATTCGAAAATATTTACTTAACTTCATTTTTGGCTCTTACTCTTTTTAAGTGTCGCATCTAAAGCCTTATACGAGGGGCACACCGAAATGATCGGGAATAGAAAAAAATGTGAACATAAAGTAATGATGTGTATTATTACTGTTTTTTTAAGTATTCTCCCTTGTGTTTAACACATTTTCGCATTCGATCAGAGCAATTTTTAAAACAGTTATTTCAATCAGAAGTGACGTTGTCAAAATGACTGATTTGAAAGCGTCGACCACTTCTTCTTGGTCTTGGAACCGCTGACCATGCAATAAATCATTGGTTCTAGGGAATGTGAAGTAATCGTTGGGGCTCAGGTTAGGGCTGTACGGAAGATGGTCCATCAACTCCATGCTTTTCTGCTGCAAACAAGAGCTTGATTTCCGAGCGGTATGGGAGCCTGGATTGTCGTGGTTTAAGATTGTCCGACGTTTTGGATTATCTGTACGGAATTCTAACTTTTGGCAAACAAACTATTGTTTACCAATCATCCGTAACTATTCTGCATTCCTGTAATTAAATTGTCGCAAACTTCGCCTGTTTTTGAAATGAAAGAAGCAATCATTTTCGTAGAAACGCTGTGAGAACGAAAAAATCTCTTGATTTGACCTCCCCTTCGAAGACCCAAACAGCCGATTGTTGCTTTATTTCGGGTTCATACGCATAGATCCAGAATTCGTCACTTAAGATGATGTTAGAAACCGCTTTTGGGTTTTCTCCGTCGAACCATAGTAAGTAGAGCCCATTTCCCTTGAGTCGCTTTTTGTTTCTTCACTCAAATTTGAGATACCCAGCGGGAAATAATTTTTCTTACACCTGACTTTTTGAAGTAAAATTGTTTAAATGGCTGTCATACTGGAGCCTAATGTTGTGCGCATCAGCTCGTATGTCACATGTTTGTCTTCTTTTATCATCTGGCGCGTAGCAGTGATATTTTCTTGTATAAGAACTGTTTTTGGCCGACTTTTAGAAGGGACAGTACTAAGAGAGGCACGTCCACGCTGGAATTAGCAATACCAGCCATAGGTCTTTAGATTAGGTGCATTACATCCATAAATAGAAACAAGCTCAGCGTGGTAATATTCTTCTGTAAAACATCGTCGAAAGTTGTGAAAAATTAAAGCGTGAAAATTTTCTTGCGTAAGCTCCATTTTCTTTATCGACTTGTCAACTTCCAACTGTCAGTGTTCTATTTTTCAAATTCTTTTTGTACTTCTTTAAATCAAAATATCTTATTAAAAGACCAGTAATCATGTAGCAATATCGAATTTTATTCTATATGAAGCTAAAGTATTCTATTCCCGATCATTTCGGTGTGCCCCTCGTAATTTTTCATACATTATTTTTTCAATAGTTCAATTACAGAGTAAAAATCGGTAACGATAACCGCTTCAGGAACATCTTTTCAAAAGAATTATTGAGTTCCACAATTGAAATTATACAGAAATTTGACAGTGATTATATGCCGCTGAAACTGTAAATTTACTCTTAGTCATACGAGGTAAACGAGAATTGGCACAATGTTAATACTCATGTTCGCAAGAGCAGCCAAATTTGAAAGGAGTGAACTACGAAAATTAAGAAGCTTATTTGTGATTTAAATTAGCACACACAAACTGTTATTTAAAAAATCATGTTGGATGCTAATTAATAGCAGATGTTGATGAAATTAATAACTTTTAAACGCGGGGTGCAAAATTGTGGGTGCTAATACAAGGGGCAGATTATACGATAAGCATTTAACTAAAAAATAAATTATAGTTATTGGAATCTCAATTACTAGCTTGAGTTGCTAATGGAACATGTTGTTCTATAGAAGAATTCGTAAAATTGATTTTAGGGTGCGTATACAGAAATTATTATTATAATCTGTGTTAAGGTCAATGACCGACTAATTAATTTGCCAATATATCCGTCGACGAGACTGTCTGTCTGAAGCATACTTGATGAGATTTAATTAATAAATTTAATCCGAACTATGTGCTGTCGTAAAATTTAATTATTTATTAATAAATAGCGTTACATTAAAAAAAAATGATTACCCTCAAACTTCGAGCAACAAGGACTTCCGCGCGCGGCCCGGAAGGGAGGCGCCATAGATGTCTTTCCCCTCTGGCAAAGCTTAGGTCCAGGTGGACTTGAGCGTTTATAAAAACTGTTTGCATTCGGACTTTTCGCTAGACAGAATCCATCAGTCAGTGTGAATGACACATAGGCCGCAATACAAAAATTCTGAATTGTTCAATTATGTGCTGCAAAAAGAGGTCTGGGACATCTATTTTACAGAAAGATGGTGTTACATTTCTCTAGTAAGTAAATTCTTATCATATGATTATAAATTAAACAAAAATTTATACATTTTATTATAATGTCATTGTTGGATTTGTTTACCAACATCAGTCCGGTCGCCTATAGAAACACGGATTTGTCGAGTGATAATTCCGTCCAACATCTAGATTTAGTGATGTTACTTTGCTTACATTGTGTGTTGTAATCCTGTATCGATAAACTGCGATAGATGTAGTTTTAAATTGTTGTATGTTGTAACGTGTATTTTTCTTATTTTTTTACAGCTTTCCTAAAAATACCTACTTAGAGATGTGTGTATGGAAAAACTAGTGCAACAACTAGCAAACCTGGGATGCCAAAAAGACAAGTCCCGTTTGTTTAGCTCATTATAAGGCATCTGATTTCCACGAATGGTGTTAGTCAACTCGGATGAACAAGACTAAATTGACCAAGAGAAAATTATTAGAAATAGTTAAGTTATATTTAGATTAGATTTAAATTTTATAAGTATTCCTTTCTTGTCTTTGTGGTACTTAACTAATAAACGTGATAACTTTGCAACTGTGATTTTATTTATTACTAGCTTTCGCCCGCGGCTTCGCCTGCGTGGATTTCCCCACGGGAACAGTGCTTTTTCCCGGGATGAAAGGTACCCTATGTCCTTTACCGTATTTCCAGCTATGTGTATGCGAAATTTCAAGAAGATTGTTTCAGTAGATAAAGTGTCAAAAGGAACAAACAAACAAACTCACTTTTGCATTTATAATATATAGTTAGGATTATGCTAATTCTGCGAAGTGCACACTCTGCGAAGTGCACCAATTGCGAAAACCACCTTTTGTTCGAGTGTACGTTTTGCGAAGTGCACATTCTACGTCAGACTTACAGATAGAATCACTAGTATATAAAAAATGCAAATTACTGCAAGAGCCCCGGGTATGTCATTCATAAGAACGTATCCATATTTCCATACCTCCTTAGCAATAAATATTATAAATGCGAAGTAATACTGTTATACTCACGGGTAAACCACTCCACAGATTTTATTAAAGCTATTGATTTTAACAAATAAATATTTCTATTTCTATTGATTATATCGTTTAAGGCCCGAGAAATTCGATAATTTATAATTCATCGATAATGCAGAATTACATTTTTGCCATTCACTATTGAAAACAAAGTCAAAAATATGTTAATGTGTGTTCTGTCTTATATTCGTACACAAAAATCTGACGGATGGTGACAGATTTGTCAATGTATTGTTTTATTTTTCATATGTGGTGTCGTAATTTGTCGTAATTACAGATTTTCAATATGTATGTGTGTACCGAACAGCGCTTGCGTGAATTTCCCTCCCCCCGCAAAAAATGCCAGAAAGATTTGAATTTAAACATGTCGCTATGGCTTCTCCCTCCGTAAGGAGTCCGTGTTGCTCTATGCCCTCAAAGCTACTAAGTTTTTCAACCGACTTCCCAAAAAAGGAGGAGGTTATATGTTTCGATGTATGTATGTTTTTTTTTATGTATGTTCGCCGATTTCTCCGCCAATTGGGGACTGATTTCCCAAAATTGTTTTTTTATTCGTAATGGTATATTCCCAAGTTGGTCCCATTTTAACCACGTCAGAATCTGTTCGGTAATTTTAAAGATACCTAACAAAATATAAAAATACCAACGTTGCATTATAGAGCAAAAGCCCGCGATAGCATGCCCTTCCTTATTTTGTTAAAACTCAAGATTTTCTGTGTATGTCCCCAACATAAAAATAACGATTAGCGACTATAAAAGTTGGATCATGATTACTTAGACAGATTATTTGTAGCAATAACATTTAAAGTGGTAACTCAATTTCCTTAGTAAAGTTTTTTAAAGATTTTATTCCTAACAATATTAGAAATCACGCCATCCATTACCAAGCAATTGGTGCAGATATGAACCCCTGCTAGACATTGTAATTTTACTAAACTAGTGGTTCTGTCAGAACAGTAGACCTCGCGAGCCCTTCCACGAAATAACCGATATTTTACCGTGTCCCTGGCTAAAACGAGTTTTGAAACCAACCTACCAATGCTGGAAAGAAAGTTCTCATATTTTACCCATAAGCCCAAACATGTTCTTGTAGTTGGTCAATACCACTAAAAAAAAATACTGAAACCTGCCTTTTTTTGCCTCAAATAATGTAAATAATAATATAATAATAAATATAGACGGACAAATCACACAGATTGAGTTAGCCCCAACGTAAGTTCAAGACTTTACGGGATGCTAATTTAACAATACTATATTTTATAACAAATACATATAGATAAATATCCAAAACCCACGTCAATCTGAAAAAAAATATTTTCCATCTTGACCCGACCGGGGATCGAACTCATTAGGCCACGGAGGTCGTCAGTCGTCAGAAATGCATGGTACCTACCTATTGGTTATATGTATGTATGTATATGTTATTTGCGCAACAAAATTAAAGTTCAAAAAAGAAAGTTCAATTTGAAATCGAATCTCTCTGATTAGTAGGTATGTAGGTAATATATATATATTACTTTTTTTATAATAGGATTCTAATCATACAATGAAGTTTTTTGATATCAGATTTATTTCAAGTGTTCAAGATAATTCTACCATGTAAAGCAATCCACAATCCAATACCATTAACCAAATAAATACACACAATTCAAAGCCAAGCAAGACAAAAAAGCCATATGATTTTTAAGAACCATTTAATTTTTATTTAATAAATAAATCAAGTCACTTTTGTAAAGTTGTTTTGATTTTTGCGAGTATTAACAGCTTTGCTGCGCCATCTATTGATTTTTTTGTGAACTATTGTATGAGAATTTATAACATATGGATTTATAGCGGTTTTATTGAATTTTACTATGTTGTTCAAACAAAAAAAATGCGTCTTAATAAGAATAACAAAAATGTCTAATGACATTTTTGAATTTTTTTTTAAATAGCTGAGATATAAGGTTTTTTTTTATATATTTCGGCCATTTTTTAAAATTTCGAAAAACTGGCTCGACTAAAAAATTCTATAAAATTACCGAACCTGCTTACAAAATTTCATGAGAATCGGTTCAGAAACGCGACCTGTAGGCGATAACATCCGGACAGACAAAAGAATTTTCGGCTAGTGGAAACTGAGACGCTTCGCTCGCTGCGCTCGCTCGGTCGACTAGATATTGTAACCTTACTAAATTATAGTTATATTTGTTTTATAATAAAAGCTTAATTTTATATTACTTTGGGAGGCACAAAGGTTGCTTTTTTTACCTATAAAAATCATCCTTACTATCCATATTAAGATCCAAACTTCATACTCTAGTCGCTAATATTTTTTACCCGTATATACCACGCAGAGAAACATTCAGCATTTTTAAAATAAGGAAGGTTTGGTCGTCACGGGATCTCGGTCTATTTATGTGCCAAAATAATAGACAATTTGACATGTTCTGACATTTCAAATCAAACTAGCATAAAAAGTTTCTAATTCTTAATTCTTTTATTTTCGGCTAGTGAAAGAAAAAGTTTTTATTAAACTAAAAATGATAAAAATAAAACTTTTTTCCAAAAAAAATGAACCGACTTCCATCATAAAACTTAAAATCATGAAATAACAAAAAAGAAAAATGTATTAGCATTCTACCTACTGGAATGAGGTGAAGTCGGTGCCAATTTGAATATTAAATAATCTAAGTTAATATTAGAATCATGTATATATATATATATAAAATGCACTTGGCACCTGACTTCACCTCATTCGAGTAGGTAGAATGCTAATACATTTTTCTTTTTTGTTATTTCATGATTTTAAGTTTTATGATGGAAGTCGGTTCATTTTTTTTGGAAAAAGTTTTATTGATAGATCTATACGCGTGGAACAAAGGTTATAAGGAATTCCTCGCATCACATAAGATTTCAGAGAAAAATTGACTAAATTATTGTAAATTTTATTTTCCCGCAAAAACTTTAAATACTTAATTTTAAAAGAAAAATTGGAATAATTTAAAATTAAATTGCTCTGTAATACATAATGAACAGTATATAATATTTACAGTTATATAGCATGTTAAAAATTATAGAACTACTAGTTTTAATGCTGTCTTAAAATATTAGCGAAAAAAGAATTGTGAATATGTGATCTTACGTAATGGGGGGAATTCATTATTTAACTTATATTCCACACATATAGATCTATCAAAAACCCTACTTAGTAGCTTTGGGAACCAAAATCATGTAACGCAGTGTAACCATTTTGATTCGGGTTTAATTGGTATAATATGTTACAGTTACAGTTTTATTATACGTATAGATTTAGCAAAAGGCAATATTATGATTACAGCGTTAGATAGACAAAACAGATAGTTGGTTGCGCCTGCGACTGTGACTTATGCGTTTGCTTGAGGGCTGCATGCTGCTCATCCATCACGATTAGGCATCGCTTCGGGTAACGGGTGCTACTTGCTTAACAAGGAGACATTTGTCTCTGGGCTCTATCAGATTCTACCACTACCATTGTCTATTGCTCACTGTGGGGGTTTAAGGGGGTCATCTAGTTTGAATGTTTCCGATCAATAATAGCAGCTAATCCATATATCTATAACTCAAAGGTGACTGACTGACATAGTGATCTATCAACGCACAACCCAAACCACTGGACGGATCGGGCTGAAATTTGGCATGCAGGTAGATGTTATGACGTAGGCATCCGCTAAGAAAGGAATAACGCGAGCGAAACCGCTGGCTCCAGCTAGTACAATATATGTAGGTAGTTTTATCGATTAAAAGAACTTACTAAGAATCTGGCCTATTAGGGCAGATTTTTGTTTTAAAGTTTTATTTAATAAAAAATAAATAAAAAAAAAACTTTATACAGACTACAACCATAGTACCGACCAACAAAATAAATTAAAAATTTTACAAAGCTAGTTATTAATATAAATTGATCAACGAATAAATTATCATAAAGAAAGCCCGCCTTTTTTTATTTTATTAAAGATGGCTTTGCTCTTGACCACAATTTTGTCCGAGGACAGAGATGAAGTCTACGATGTAGCGAGCTTACCCAAAAGCAGCCTATTCACTCTGGTTTTAAAGAGAGTCAGGTTGTATGTGCTCGGGAACACAGACGCAGGCAGGGAGTTCCACTTCCGATGACTTCGTTGTTTAAATATATAAAATTAAATAATAATTATATTATCAACTGTTTCAATAACAATTGACTTATCATTGTCTCTAAAATCTGTTTAAAGCATAAATCTAAAATATTTATAACTTAATTACAATATTGTACATGAGATTATTAATTTAATTATACTTGCAAATTATTGTAATTTATGGCAAATTGAATTAAGTACCTTGTTTCATAGTTGCCATAATTTTACAAGTTATTGTGTAGTAGAAACTTATTTAAGCCTGTCAACACACGTAATTTCATGCAAATAAATATGTTTTTATATCTTTATATATAAACAAAGATAAATAGATAGAAACAAATCCAAAAATCGGTAAACTATAATTGTAAAAAAAATAATGGTACATACATTAACTTCTTCATATATCTTCTTCGCGCAGTCAGCAACGTATAAGATTCTTTTTGCCCACCCGAGGGCAGATATTTCATCTTCACTATTTTCGACTTCATTCGACTTATTACGTCACTAACACTATCCCAAGCGAACTAAAAGCGTCCTTAAAGCAGTCTTCAGCAGCGTACCCTAAAAGATAAAAGAGGGTTCAAGAATTATATTCACAGAAAGGAGCTTTAGCGACCATAGACTAGCCGCTACTGAATTATGTAGAGGAAATTGGAGCGATGAGTAATGGGTCAATAAGCTAGAAGCGCATAAGGAAATAAACATTGCGGAGAGCGTTTTAATATACATAATAAATAAAACGTATAATATAGATATATTCTGAAGGCCCATTCGTAATAACATAACAAAATAAATAACATGCGATAAATTTAAAAAATCTATGTTAAATACGACGATCACATGCATATAAAATTAGTTACAATATCGTGCATGCAAATTAAATTCAATGCTCATTTAAAAGGATAACATTTTTCCGTTTGTTGTAAGGAATTTAAAACAACTATCTAGCTGAACAATAATAACACATTGTTATGGCACTATTAAGTCCTAACTGTTTGTAAGTGACGTCAGCAACACATCAACCTACCCGAATTCATTGCAAATGCGCCGCTATTATCACCGCAGAGATCCACGCAAGGTAACTTGTCCTGCAGTCGACTGTACTTAATATAACGGTGCTCGATCCCGAAGAAGATAATGAGACAATCCAATCATTTCTATAAAGTTATGGCCAATATTTGTTAGGAAAGTGAAATGACCATCAAATGACGATCATTGTTAATGAAGCGAATGAAGCTAATGTAATTTTTATGATAGAAGACACCAAACATTGCTAAGCAATATTATTTTATCAATTTTAAATATTTGATGGAATCAGAGATACTATTGTTGTCTATTTGAAATACTCTACAACTCAAGAGCGTTCAGAACTTCAAATATTTTTGCCCCCATCTAGGACCATAGCATTGAAAGAAACGTTTATCCATTATTAATATAGTACTCTCATGTTGTTTATTTAATTCTGTTTATTTTCCAATTTTTATCTTTCTTTCTTCATGTATGTAATATCAGAAGCTTCTTATAATTTAAGCGCTATACTCTTGTATACTGTTACTTCCTCTTCATTTGTCTGAGTGGTTTTATTTTTACACGACTGACCAAAAAAGGAGTGTTATGTTTTCAGGGTTCATGTATGTAAGTATGTATGTATGTATCTTTATTCCACCATAAGTCCTGAACGGCTGAACAGATTTTGATGTGAGAGGTATTTTTAGATTCCTCTCATTCCTCCGAGTGACATAGGCTATGTGAGTTGTCAGTCGTTTTTTAATAATTAGCTTGTTTGGCTATGTTTATTATGCCAGTTCTTTAATCTTTACTTTCCGTTCTTTAAAATAACATTGTTACAATTTTAAAATATTTCACAGAGCTTTGTGTTATAATTAAGTTAAACATTCGCAACTGTAATTCCTAATTTGGCAGTAATGTAACATGAGAGATAATGTGAAGAGATTATAGCAAACAACGGAAGCTTATAATCAGATATTGTTTAAAATTCGTGTGAAGACAGCATACAAAATTGTCGAGTAATTTTACTAACTCGTTTAAGAGGAGCACAAATTATTTTGGACCACAACACATCAACCTGATTAAGTTTATTGCAAAACCGACGCAATTACCATTGCATAGAGATCTGTGCAGGGTGGGTTACTTGACATACCATTAATTGTACATAAAGTGATAGCATTTATGGACGATATTATATTATTACAGGCGAACAAATAGCATAAAATCATATATGAGATGAAGTTTCAAAAAAAGAGATTACGTAGCGAATGGCATCACCATATAAAATATGAACAATATCCAGGTTTGGATATGGCAGATGATGAAAAATAAGGCAAATATGGCGCCAATATAAAACTGAACGGAGTTGATAAGATAGGACCAATAGGAAAACAAAGAGTATTAAACAAGACATTACGCTGGTAAATCAAGTCGACCGTTATCATTAACAAAAGTTAATTGGAACCGTGGGATATTCGAGTTTACAAAGTAATTGACCTCAAATTGCATTCCCGAAAAATACTTCACGTCGATGCAAACAACGCCATTATACCTTTTGGCAGTTCTATTGTATGATGATATCTTCTAATTTTTATTATAATGTACTTACACGAAACAGATACAAGAAAGAGAATCGTTATACATTCTCCAAAGAAATGTACCTAATTGAGGTCTGTTTTAAATTTACTGACGATATTATTCAATCTTATCAATATACACATATATAGAATGTCGAACAAAATTTAATTATTTGTTTTACAGTGTCCATTGTAACGTGGCAAATGTGGCAATGCAATTTGGTTCTCGTTTGGTTTACTACATAATTTAAAAAAAGTTTTTTTAGTCGGATTAATCTGAAGAAATACCAAGTAACACTCCAGGCTAAACTGTGATTGAAATGTCGCAACATTCGTACTAAATACCCAATTATAAATTAAGGCTATCGTTCAATCTATCTCAAGTACTTAATATAAAAAAATCAAAGCAACACCTACACAAGCCGAACAATAAAACGGTATGATTAATTGTTTATATCAAATTCGACTGTCTATAAAATTTAAATAGACATTTCCGAATATAATGTAAGCTATACAATCGAGGTCGCAATCGAGAACATTGCACAGATAAATGCACACGTGGTTAAAATATATATTTATTGATTATATGTAGAATATTATCTATCTATATATTGTTTAGTTGTCAGTATCTAATTTTTATGTACGGGTACTGTGTTTAGTGAATACGTGTCGACTATAGACATGGTTTTGTAATAAGACCTGGGTGATTACCCATCTCTAGTGTCGGCAAAGATAGCAGAACCAATTATTTCTTTTTTGACTATGTTAGGTGCAAACACTTGTTCTTGCATAGTTTATTACAAATTAAATCAATATAATAAAAATAATACTACCTATTACAGATTATAATACTTTCGGGGGATTTATTTTTATTGTTAATTGCTGATAATAATTATTTACTCACGGTGGTGAAAGTTAGTTTGCTCTACTGCAAATACATAAATTTCGACTCTATTGAAATGAATAAAATATATCAAAGAAGCAAATGAATGCAATTCGGCTTGCTCATATGAAATGCATAGCTCGTTACGAGTTGTTAAATTTGTAATACAATATGTTATGTATTTATTGCACAAGTATACTGATTGATTTAACTACCTCTGTTAATATCTATTTATTTACCGCTTTCTATTTTAGCGGATATTATCTAAGTATATTATTTCATTGATCATGTACAAATTGTACAATATAGTGCTGCAGTAGACGGCAACACAGATGTTTAAATTCATACTTAAAGTACCTACTTAAATTCTCGAACCAGGTAACTAAATAATTCTTAAAGGTTCCACTCACTCAATTAATTTTAATAAGCATAGCAGCTGAAAAGTTATACGAAGAAGACAGCTATAACCTTGTTGTTACTCCTATCACTGGATTATCGATCATATAAACTACAGTACAGTTAACTGCATTTAAAGTTATCCTGCATGGTACTCTTTGCAATAGGTAACAGAGGCGCGTTTTCAATGAATTTGTGTAGGTTGATGAGCTGACTGTAGAGTGTACTGGTACACCCTGTGAAGCAATCGCAGAATAAATCGATGCCAAGAATCGGCACAAAGATTGCGATTTCGATTGTGAAACAAACAACCATTATTATGTTCCTCCTAGGGTTACCATTATAAATAACTACTACTACTGTAAAATGATTATATGCTGTTCCATAGTCAGATAAAAAAAAACAGATAATGTCCCAAAACTATTTATCTCTATTACAAGAAAACAAAATGGTTTCCTCAATTTAAATGGGTGAAGATGGATGATACAAAATTGTTTAGAACCCAGTTCGTGATGAAGTAAAGGAATCCTATAACAATAAGTAAGGATTTCAGGAGACAACCCTAAATCATTAGGGTTAGATGTCATCATTTTATTGTTCCACGATAACAAGTTATCCAAAGAAATAACAGTCACAAAGACAGTTACGTTACTAGTGATTTATTGATATTGTCGTTAAATATATTATGGTGTTAATATTACACAGAACTGTTCAACAGAAAAAGTATGTTGCGCATATTAGGTTATTATTTATCTTTGATGAAATTGTGAAATTCCAAGTCACAATTAACTACAAAGAATAAGTGTTTACATATCATTTAAGTACCTACTTAATAAATGTTTTTTTTAATACATTTGGGATCGTTGATATAAATTCGTCTTTGTGAATATCCAAATAAGTCCTACAGTAATAAAAAATACGTTGCTTATGTAATAAGACATTTTGAGTTAAAGAGTTAGCTTCTAATGTGTGTTGAGTAAATAAATTAATAGGACATCAATTCTGCAATTAGATAAAAATAATAAGAATAACAAATATCTATAGTAAAAAAACAACACCGATAATTTGTCCTGGCGAAGAACGAGGAAGGAACGAACAAGTACAGGGTGTTCCCTGTACTTGTTCGTTCCTTGTTCGGCACGGAAGAAAAAGATAGTAAAAACGAAGAAGATTCTCTGAAGTCATTAAAAGAAAAAAGCTCTACAAGCCACTTCCGAATGTATACACTGACAAAAATGAACGAGCAAAAAACTGCTAACATTAGTTGTCCATAATACGAGTATTTTAAAATGCATTTATGTAAATAGAAGCAGTACAATGTTACGTTTACGACTCATGAAAACTCATCAACGATTTGCTACCGGTTTCGGAATTCATCGTAGATTATACAACAGTGACTAATAGTCGTGCCCGTGGCTTCGCCCGCGTAAATCATACACCACGTACATTGTTGAAAACCACACGAAAATTCGTTCAGGACTTTGAGTTTATAATTTTTTTAATTAAAGATGGGTTTGCTCTTGACCACAATCTTGGTCAGAGGACAGAGATGAGGTCTACGATGTAGCGAGTTGACCCAGAAGCAGCCTATCCACTCTGGTTTTGAAGAGAGTCAGGTTGTAAGTACTCGGGAACACAGACGCAGCTAGGGAGTCTCCATTGCTTAGCTCGAACAAAAACGCTTGGTGCGTGTGGGGGGAATATTAACCAAGAAGAAATTATAGCCCGCAGTGCGTCTGGTTGTCCGATTGTAGAAAGGGGCAGGTGGTATGAGCTCATGCAGCTCATGAGCACACTCACTGAAGTACAATCGGAAGAAAACCGACAAGCAGGCAACTTTTTGATGATGAGCTAGGCTGTGGAGCTTAGATTTCGTTATTTTTTTATCATCGATTATTTTCCTGGCTCTGCGTTCCACCGAATACAAAGTGGCCAGTTGGTACTTCGCCGAGCCGTCCCAAATGTGACTGCAGTACTCCATGCGGTATCGCTGCATGCAGTATCGCGAACAGACAGACAGAGTATGGGGATAGCCAGGGGCTTGTTTCATTATGTAGTGATATTAACTAAGTTGAAATAACACACCACACTACTGCAATTATTTACACACACAATCCAATTTTTATCGTGTCGTAAGAGTTTCCGGCACCATAGGTTCAGTACAAAGACCTACCAAGCAACAAAGTGTCCCAAAATTATCATCTTTCCATGCAATTATTCACATAATGACGCCCGCGCAAAATATAATCGACACTTATAATAATTCAACTAGTTCTAGCACATTTGCGCCCCCGGTATTAGGTCATTTAGATAGCCCACGCAATACTAAAATGGTTTGGCAAAACGGGCTGCACTTAATTTTAGCAAGCTTTTTTTAGTTCAGTTCAAGACACAATATATATCAAGTAAGAAAAAGAAAGTACTTCGATGATTCCTGGAACTGAGTAGTATCCAGTGGAATACTTACTATTTTTTTTTTCTTAAAACTCCCTTTTTAACTGAAAATATATTCAAAAAGTGTCTTAAAAGTGGCGGTGAAGTGAACCACTTTAAATTAATAAGATCAAATAATATAGATACAACTTCGTCAATCAGATTTTGAGCAAATGCTTCAGGTATCGGTAAAAAATCGATTACAATGCGAGTAGTATCGATGGAATGTAATCAAGAGAATGCCATCAGGAAAATACCGTAGTGATCTACATCACAATCTGGTTTGTAGATAATAATTGTTAGTTATACCCGGTTTATGCACTGACTGATTCAACGGAATCAGTCAGTGCATAAAATGCACGCAATCCATTCGACTTTCACTTCAAATAAGAGAAAATATCTTAATGAGATATATACTATTAATTTAATAATATAAACCCCACCTCGCGTTGAAAAATGCTGATTACTATTAAACGGATATACTGATATCCATAAATCATGGCTAAAATCACTCTCGATTAAGTCACTTATATAACAAACAAAAAATCTACAAAAATTGGTTCATCACCATACGGTGACAAAGACAGACATACAGATACACAGACACGTCAAACTTAAAACACCCTTTTAAGGTCGGGGGTTATAATATCTAAGTATAATATATAAAAATGATTATATTAGTGCTGTATGAAATTCGTAGAAATTGACATGAATGACTGTTATTCACATTACGTATTTGTTATTTACTGGATAGAGATCGATAATAATTTTGATCTAAATCGAGATTATGATTCTCGTCCAATTTGTCACAAATCAACTCCCTTTGAATTTATTCACATAATAATTTTATAGCACAAATAATCACGATTGAGACGAAAGATCAATCATTCTGTAACAAAGATATTTGTTGCAAAATTATTCCGATATCAATCTAGTTTATCTCATATATTGTGATAAATAACTTGATTTCAAGTGCAATTTAAAATTAAATATGCACCAGACGACAAGAATTAATGATAACGTTTCAACAATGTCATCAACCAATGATTCATAATTTTCACTAAGCATTCGTCAAATGTTCAGTAAGAATTTCTCCTCAATTACTTGAATTAAAATATATTGGTGGAATTTATATTACATGTAGTTTTCAAACTTGTTTTTAGCTCTAATTAAAAAGTTAAATTAAAAATAGAAAATTATCAGTTCTGAACAGACACACACACAACCAATATTGCGTAGCGCCCACCATGATCAAGTATGGATAGTAGATGCGCGTGAGCAATTATTATCTCAGAAATATGCTTTATTATATCAAATTACTATTACATTACAACTCAGTTACGCAAAACAAATGAAAAATAACTGTTTGGCGTATTTTGTAAATTTCCAAGTTGGCAGACAAGTCAAAGTGCAGGCATTATGCCTAGTTAGCCTGCACGAGGCATACTCCAGGGCGGTATATGTTTAAATACAAGGCAAACGGCTCCTACGCGATGCAGCTATCATAAATCTAGGACAAGTCTAGACAGCACTTTACGCTAACTGAGCAGTTACAGTGCAACGAACAGTCAAATTCGTTGGTGCAACTGAAACTAAATGACATGAAAATGTTGAAATACAATAATGAAGAACCTTACGTGACCATTTGGGAACTGAGGGAAAATGTAATAAAATCATAAGAAGCATTATAATTTTTTGTAAATAATGAAATTTCG
The DNA here is from genome assembly GCA_018467065.1 of Ephestia elutella. Classification (NCBI taxonomy): domain Eukaryota; kingdom Metazoa; phylum Arthropoda; class Insecta; order Lepidoptera; family Pyralidae; genus Ephestia; species Ephestia elutella. The sequence continues at coordinate 10,430,577 of CM031566.1, forward strand.
GAATTAGATAGTATAATAATAGATATAATAGATAGTTCAATTTCTCTTTTTAACTATAAATATAGTTTATGTATAGTACTCAATAGTAAAAATTATCCATACTAATATTATAAATGCGAAAGTTTGGATGTGAGTTTGTGAATTTGTGAGTTTGTGAGTTTGTGAGGATGTTTGTTACTCAATCACGCAAAATCTACTGAACGGATTTCGATGAAATTTGGTACAGAGGTAGATAATGACCTGGAATAGCACATAGGCTACTTTTTATCCCGGGAAAAAGCACTGTTCCCGTGGGAAATTCACGCGGGCGAAGCCGCGGGCAAAAGCTAGTACTTTATATCTGTTTTGCTCTGTATCAATTGAGATGATTAACTATTATAAAAGAATACGATAACAGAAGGCAAAAGTGAAGTAGTCGAGCGTTAAAACTATTAACGCCACAAAGACACCTCACGATTGAAAGAAAGATATGAATAGCTGCAATTTAGTTATGTATTCACTTTGTAATAGAAACGTCATGAATATTTCAATACGTAATTAAGTAGCTTTGAATTAATTGTAGCATATCATCTAGTAATCTTACCCCTGTCAACGGTTTCAAGTGCCACTTGACATTGAAATGGAGGTATTATCACAGAATAAAGCTTAGACTTCACTAAAGAAAATTATTATACTTTAGATCGCATATTAGTTTTAGTACAAAGTTAAGATAATAAATTTTAAGTAAAAAGAGAACCACATTTTCTTTTTAATGTAGGGGGTGATTATGATAAGGAAGTTACAGATTTTTATTGCTCTGCTAAACTACTTGCGCCACTTTTTTGAATACAAATTATGAGATATATTCAACGTATAACTTTTAAGTCTAAGTTAATTACTTATTTGATACTACCTAGCTTTGAGTACAACAAGATCTAGTTTCACCACTAAATTATATAATTTCTTTGTTATCTTTAAACTTAATATAATCTGATTACATAGTTTAACAAAAAAGCAATAAGCTTCAATCAATACTTATACTTACTGACATGACGCAGTTTGCGTTGACGTTATAAAGTGAAGATCGTCTTTTCAAGTCTGAACAATCTCTATGTCATATTTTTTGGCTTTTGTCTTAAAAACAATAGAGCGGTTAATTTGTTTGTTCACAAAAATTTTTACCAGTACAAACAAACAGACAGACGGCAAAACAAAAATAGAAAGTACATGAGAAAGTATTAAGTAACAAGACGCAACTCCAAATTAAACTTGATTACGTCGCAATACTTAGTGAAGTAACAGAATTCAAGCAGCAAATTACTCAGAATGATACTTAGATCTTTGCAATGACGATGAGTATTTTACTATAAACATTAATTTACTTTCAACACTTTCTTACGTTAAATGAACTATTTCTAATGTCAATAAATCTCACTAGACACGGACAACTAATCTATTACCCTGCAAGGTTAAAATAACAGCCCGAGACGAAGTTTATGTTCGAAGAAGCAATTACTCCTCGATTAGGCCACATTAAACGCTATTGATGTGCATTTACGACAATTTGCGAACCTAGGAGAATAATAAAACAGTAGCGGTTTGAGAGTTTAGGCAAAAGCAATAGTAGGTTAGAATTAAAATAATTTCTAGTTAATTCAGTATCTTGACACAGTACTTAATTTCAAGACGGAAGATTAACTCAATGTCATATCAAATTTGTTACAAAATTTTAAATGCAAAGGATTTTAGGGCGTAGAATCAGAATAAAAGCAATTCAGAATTCAGTCTGAATTCTGCAAAAATACGGAGAACCTTGATGGTATATCAAGGTTCTCTGTTGAAGGGGTTGAAGCTCATAAAATATGAATAGCTATTACGTCACGACAAACAACTAGCACAGTCCTCGAATGAAATGAAACGTGTAGGACTATAATAGCGAGTGCCACGGTGGCCAACAATTATATGTAAATTTAAGATCATGACAAGATGCGGAACTGAGGCGCCAGCAACCAGTTTAAATTAAGGCATCGTCCCATAGTTGGGTATGGACCATTAGTCAAACAACTATGTCTAATTGATTTTTTCCCAATATGAATAATTGCACAGTTCCTGATCTGATAACAATTGTAAGACCTAAACGTATCGCAAATTTATTATGATCGTACTTTATAACTGATATTATTGTAGAACTTGCTGATTCTATTAGATTTTGTGATAAGATAACACATCGACTGTCTTTGCTAGCTTACTAGCTACGTAGCATACTTGCTACGTAGTGAATTCTGGAGGTCTAGCTTTTTGTGGTCTTCTTAATCGATGAGTAGAGAAGGTTGATTATGAATTTAAATATTTGATACGTACGTACGTACGTACGGAACTGTTTACTTTACCTACCGCATCGCTCTTTGACGGTGGCAAGAACGATCGGCCATGAAATCCCATTTCCGTTGGTCAAAACATTTCCAATCCATATTTGTACGCAATCAACTCATCGGGTAATAAATCCAATGATCGATTAGAATCGATGAATAATATGGACACGATATATTAAAGAGGTAGTCCACTTAGAGCACTAATCCGAACAGCACAAACGCGAACAGCACAAGGCCTTGTCCACAAATAGCACAATTTAATATTTTGGCATGTGCTGTTCGTGGATTCTAATTTTTATTTTATTTTCGTCCAAGAACAGCACATATAACTATTATACTTATATATATTGATTTGTAAATACTGTTGGAACCTAGTGCTGTCTGCTAATGTGTACAGGACGATATTAAATGAAAGATATCGATAACATCACTTGATCGTTTATTAATTACACATACTTTCGTTGGTACATACGAAATATGTCTAGGCGACATTTAGTAACAAAAATAATATCGTCCTGTATAAGGAACACATTCAGCAGACAGCACTAGGTTCCAACAGTATTTACAAATCAATATACCTACATAATATAAGTATAATAGTTGTATGTGCTGTTCGTGGACTAAAATAAAATAAAAATTAGAATCCACGAACAGCACATGCCAAAATATTAAATTGTGCTGTTCGTGGACTAGGCCTTGTGCTGTTCGCGTTTGTGCTATTCGGATTAGTGCTCTAAGTGGACTACCTCATATTAAAGTGTAGGGTTTAGCTGTGAAATTGTAGGATTTAAATAGTGCTACGATTATCTCGAATTACGTCCACGTCAGGCTTCTGGTTAGGTCATCGACAAATAAATCTCACACTCTAATATAGATACCAACATCACCCTCCGGTGATGCAATAGGTCACGCAATAGTTAATTTGACAACTTCTATACATATTTATATAAAAATTGATGCTCACTGATTGTTGTAGTAACGCAGAGACTAAAACCACTGAACGGAGAAACTTGAAATTTACTATGATGATATTCTGCTTATTTGTATTTCTAACGACAATATCAAATAAACATTAAACGGGAGTCATGGAAGAAGGATATCAAATAACAATAAATCAATTGTTGTAGAAACGTTACGTCGACGTCAGTAAGATTGCATCGGTCTGCAGCATATAGGAAATTCAAAGTATTCAAATTCACATTTCAAACAATGAAACGACCATTGTGCCCCTTAAAGCTGGTCAGGCATATTTGTCATGCCTAAACTTGTCTCCTTTTGAAACAATGACTGCCTTGAATTTTCTATTGTACGTATTGTACAATTTTGATTAGATAAAAATATTAATATGTGCTAGGAATAAAAAAACTGATTGAGGAGATCATAAAATACTCTAAAAGCATACACTACACCCTTGTGTGGTTTGTTTTATTTTTATTTTAAAACAACCCCTTCTGCACATAATCATCGACTTCCTCTAGTTTTGTCTCATTATCCATGTCACGTTTGTTACGGTCTCTTTTTTTACTTTTTTACAAATACATTACACTCATTGCCATTCTTTGAGTTTAATTATATTCATCATCATCATCATAAACATTATTTACATTATACGTGCTTAATTTGTTTTTTTCATTATTATGTACTCACACCATCCACTTTTTACATTTAGACAGGGCAAGACCCTTTGGATGGACTTTATCTTATTATTTAGCAAATTCAAAGGCGAAGTTAAATCTATTACAATACCGATACGATATGTCATTGAGGCCATAAAACGGTTTAAGGGTCTGGTCTGCGCATACAGGTTTTGTTCAGATTGGATAGGTTAATGCAAAACTGTTGGTTGTGTAGCCACAGACCACCACCTACCCTACGTAGGGTAGGTGGTCTGTGTGTGCAGCACTAGCATGCAATTCAATAGCATCATTCAAATCAATGAAGCATCAATGATATCCAATATAACTATGATATGCATTTGCTGTCAATTGACCTGATTTATCGGTCTTCAGTGGAAAATGTCTGTAAATAAATCAACGAAATGTGACTGCTTACAGTCACTTAATTTATAATTAGAAAAATCAATTTCCCAACTATGCAGGCGAAATGTTACTTGCCTGTATTGAACCTAAAGCTAGCGGGGATATGTAATCATGCTTTAACGGTCGTCAAATTAACCCATTTATTAGATACTGGTATCCAGTAATAGCATATTGGGAGATGGATTGCGTCACAAAATAACACGGTGTGGATGTAAACCATCAGGGGATATATCATTGGCTGGATGGATCTGATGTGTCCCTAGGCTATCGTTAACCAATCTCTTGAATTTCTCGAATTCAGGCCGTAGAGATAATATGAGTATGGGCGTTATGCAATTTGTCCGGACGGCTCTGAAAATAAATGTCTTAAATCTAGTTTTCATTTAGAAAGTATTCCACTTTGTCGAATTTTGAAAACTCTGTTGTTCCAGGAAATTTTGCCTTACAAAATATCAAAGATTCACATTCCTCATCTGCCATTCTTCTTTCTTGAGAGTACTTTAGTGCCATTCTTACGGTTTATCCCATCGACTTTGTGAGACAAACTTCCATAAATGATATAATCAGTGAGATTGGTTGGGATACCCACCCAACAAATCTAAAGTCTAATCAAAGTTGCGTCATACAGGCGATGAATACCAAGGTCAAATCAGATTGCAACCCACACCGTTAGAATACATACAAAAGGCTAGTCGGTGATTCTTCCTGGGTCATGTATGGCGATGTATGATGGATATTCTGCATGGTACTTACGCTGTAGCTTGATAGATATCAGTTGATCTTTGTAACCAACCCACCCTGCGTGCGGATATGTCTCTACATTTTAGAACTGGTTAGTGTTACTTTAATTTGTGCGATCAACACTAGGTTTATGATGCTATACGAAATACTCGATTTTCGCAGCTATCTATATCAACTGGACCACTTTCAAACGTTTGTATTTTTGCTGTAGCTTGATATATATCAGTTGATCTCTGTAACCAACCCTGTCCGCGTGCGGATATTTCTCTTTATTTAAAAACTGGTTAGTGTTACTTTAATTTGTGCGATCATCGTGATACTACTTATTCATAAAAAGGATGAAATATAGTGCTTACCTGAAAATAGCTTAAGAATTTTAGGAGATCGAAAGTATTACCAGTTAAAATGTACCTATGATTAAACTAAACGCGAAGGCGTTCGATGCACATAGACTGTGGCTTTACTTATGAGGGACATTTGCAACCCGTACAGTGTAACGTATACTAATATCTTCCTGTGAACGCGTGTTAGCTAATAGACTGCTATTATAGTAATTATTTCAAATTGCTTTACGTTTTCGAACTGGAGAACATGAAACTTAATGATATGTTAAATGAAACTATTAGATGTTGTTGTTTTACCAAAACACTGTTGACGTAAGGATCATAACAATAGTCCGATAAAAACTGGTGTTAATTTTATAGACATTACCACGATGATTGGTAAATTTTTCCTCGCTATTTCAAAGCATGAAAGCAAATCATGAAAGTTAACTGACTGGGTGACTTTGACTTTGAAATATCAGGATCACTGGACCGAAGTCTTACTCTACAGTGCGTGAAAATTAATAGAATATGGAAATTAAGAATAATAATTTTATAATAAATAAATTTATTATTCTTAATATTTATCTCTTATTCTTAATATAATATCCAATAATAAATTAATTTCTTAATATAATATCCAATAGTAAATTTTAGGAAGTCTTTTTAAAAGAACTTGTAGTTTAATTTTTTTGGTAAATATAAAGGCAAAGGCAATAGTTTTTATTTAAAAAGGCTTAAAAATAGAACTTTTAAATCATCATATACTTAATGAGCTTGATTAGTAAGTTGAGGTCAGAAAATTACTTAAAGCTAAGGTTTACTAATCTAGTTTATATCAGTTAGTTGTCGTTAAACACCGTAGCGTCTAGGTAGATTGCCTCTGTGTACGCCATGTTAATTAAATTAAACTCACTATGGTAATGTAATTATTATGTACAGAAATAAACTAAAAAGAAATTATGACATAAGTAAATTTACACTGCATGACATAATTTATTGTTCGGAAGTTTGACACCACGATTCGCGCTGACCTTTCCGTTTTGATAAGATAACCAGTATACCAAGTAGGTACTTACTACTAACAATTGGACATAATAATCTACTTAATAAACAGAAAGAAATTATTAAATTATAAATATTATCTAGAGGACAGAAACAATATCATGAACTACATAATTTAACATTACCACAAAAAATAAAGATTGCAGACATAATTATATCGTACAATTTTTTTTCTGGTTCACTTTTCTAATCTATTAACGCCCATTTAATCTTAAATAAAGGTTATAAAAATAAAGCAAAATGAACAGTTCACCCGTGAACGAATCGCAAACATGCTTCCGAATAGCCCAAACAAACGTCTGTTAACTGCGTCTACGCAAGCTTAAATCGATTATTTCCGATCAACTTGCGCTGAATCGAATATGACCGCTGATTTTTTGTACTGATTTACCCGATTATAATTATCTACCGTTAAAAATAGTGCCGTTAGAAATTCCGATTTATCGAATTTTAAATCGATGCTTTCGATCAACAATAAGAAGGCTTGATATGAATCTAATTGACTTCCATGCAACGGAAACAATACCGAAGTCACGAATTTGACGCTGTACTTATTTATCTAACGAAAAAGGAGATTGAACCAACTTACGAGCTTTGTAACAACATATCGCACTCATTTTCCCAATTATTACAATACAAAAATGTTATTACAGTTACAATTACTTTTACCACACAATCGTAAACCCTGAAGAATATATTTAATGAAATTAATTTATACTTCATTAATTTATATATCAAATTTTATCAAGCAATTTATATATATATATATATATTTCAGCAAGTAGATATTTTTTGTTAATTGACCGAGCGAGCGAAGCGAGCGAGGGCTATAATTCAAGTTGGGGCAAAAACAACATATTTTGTATGTATGTATGTATGTATGTATGTTTGTTCCGCGATAACTCTCGAACCGTTGAATTAATTTCGATGATATTAAGAATACGTGTAGCAACTATCCATAGAATTTTTAAGTTCGTTGCGCAACAAAATCGGTTCAGCCGTTTTTGAGATATTTTAAAATAATAATAATAATAATCGCGAGGTCTAAGTTCGCGGCGAACAACTAGTTATAAAAAAAGTGTCACAGTACTGACTGATGACAGCCACCTAGCTTCAAGTCGTAAACTAAATAGTAACACATTCGAGTATTTTCGGATATTTTGTGAAGGTTCATTTGGCCCTTCGTCACAGGCATCAGAGGTCATTCTTATTACACTAGTATTTCGATGACCGGACCCCACATTAATGGACAATGCGGCATAAGCCATAAAATATTCATATTTCCAACAATGAAATCATACGAATCAATACGTCCCCTTTTGATATAAAATACAATAATGCAATAGGTTTTGTTCCAAGTCATAACCCCTAAAAATTATGAGACCATCATTATTACAAACGTTCAATAGATTTTTGGTAATATTTACAAAAGCTGTCAGCTGGTTATCTAGTGCGAGTTTTCCTGGTATAAACATGATTTAATATTTTTTTTGTAAAAGGGTTGCCATTACTGATAATTACAAAAATAATGGTCTCAAAATCACAAAATAAAATACGAATTCAAGCTAACTTAGCTTATCTGTACATGCTCATTATATAACATTTTTATATCAATCGTTAGTTTTTACGCTAGTCGTGTAAGATAACTCAATAACCACAAAAACTGTAATGAAAAGCTGACCTTTACGTAACAATATAAGTTATCTTACGAAATATGATATCATAATAAAAGTAACCAGATTCTTGTGACATGGAAATTTTTAGAGAGCTAGCTATACTATTCCTCGTAAGATTTTTCCAATGTGATTGCTAGTTCAAATAGTGCTATAGAAAAAACAAATGTCTTTAGCAAGATCATATGCACTATGTTTGAATAGTCTAAAAATAACTTTTATTAGTTGTATTTTCTGATCTACCTATTCTATTCTCAGTTCTATTACTATTGTATATAACGTTGCCACATTGTGTGGTAGTGTTAACTAATTTATCAAAGTCTAGTTTAGTCTCGTCTATTTCCTGTCACATAATGTCCTAGAATATATATCTATTTAAGTAAAACTGTTAAAAAGACAAGATTTCAGTTTTCATTCCCTTCTATCGACTTCGCTTTGACTTCATATGAATCATGCTTATCTAATACAGGCAAGGTAATAAAACTAGATGCGTGTGATTTAACAACTTTGCTACCGGATCAAGTTTAGTTGTGAACAGGACAAGTTTATTAGCAAAAAAGTTAATCGATAAGATTGTGCATAAATGGATCTGGATGAGTATCAGCAGCTTAGAAATAAGTCAAGATCTTTAAAGAAGTTCACAAGTACTCATATACTTACTTTTACGTCAGATTTAAATCTTGATAAATTAAATTAAATCTTGACATCGCTAGAGCAGCGGCCAAATCCGAAAAGGTCGTGATTATACGACCACTCTGTCAAGAGTGAACGACTAAGCAGAAGAATAAGAAATCTTGATAAAGATCTTAATAACAATTAAAAATGATGTTCGTGATGTGTGATGTTCGATGTTCGTATGATGAAATAATGACTTAAATCTTTAATCAAAAGAATTTGTGGTTGCTATAAAAATATGTAATAAGAAGATTAAAGTCATCGACATCCCTAGATTAACGATCTCCTAACAAAGCAGACATTGACTGAAGGACATGGGACAGCCAGGACCCCTCTCATAACAAAATAAACTTAGTCGTAAACCATTCCCCTTACGGTTTTACTGCTAGACCAATAAATAAACTTATCCGATTGTGGGGAGTCTTGTTCAAAAAAAAAACACGATAATAACTATATTACTTTCATCTGGAACGCGTGCACGATATTCTATTTATTGGATCGTACTTCTAATAATAAGAGGCGAATTTGTACAATTGAACACGATGCGAACCTTCAATTATCGAATGCGGTGATTCCATCCCTCATTGACAGATGGCAAACACAATACTTCTAAAACTTCATTGTTGGACCAATTCTGATCTCCGCTTTTGGGGTATTTTGACGCACTCACGCTGATTCTGCTCGATTTCCAATCGATTTATCTTATGTCAGTCGATGATTAAGCTACAATGGATTTATTCAACGTAACTAATTACACCGCCAAAAATGTTTGATGATAACAGATGCCAGAAAGGTATGCGTAAACACAACTAGCCGTTGCTAAACGCATTGTCAAAACTATTGTGTGACTAATCAAACGCATAAACTATCGACAATTATAAATAAAAATATATGTAAGGTAACAAATCACACTGATTAAAGATCCCCAAAGTAAGTTTAACATCCAAGGGGTCTTTGGTCGTTTCGCACCACACACGATTCGAACCGCGCGGTGCGAATCGCGCTAGAGCCCTTTTTGGATTCCACTGCGGTGCGAATGAACCCATTCAAAAAGAGCTCTTGGCCGATTCATACCGCAGTTCGAATTGCTTCTTGTGCGAAACAACTAAAGACCCAAACTAAGAGCCAACCAATCTCACAAAGAAAACATCATCTTGGAGTGAAACTGGGTGGGACCCTTTGGTTCGGAAGTAAGAACTTTAACACTAAGCACTAGAATTCGTATTAATATCAGTCTATAACGATGGCTTAGACTGAAAACCTCGGATGTTTCTTTTCAAAACTGTAATAAAGTAAAATTGCCAAAAAAATCACATGCAAGGTTTTCACTCTAAGCCATTGATAAGGCACTTACAATTATAAGATTTTATAAAGACTGGCACTTTAAATAAAGAGTCATCCTTATTGCAATGTGGAGTGTTGATAGTAGAAAGTAAACTATGGTTAAGGTGAAACCGATGTGAACATGCACTACTGTCACGGCTTAAGAATAGATATCGCGTGATAGTCTGAATGATGCTCTGGAAGATAATTAATGGCTAGACTTTGGAACGTTTTAATAAAACCCTCACATCTCACATCACTCACATCAAGTTTTGATGAACAACTATTAATTACTATGCAGTGATAGTGCACAGGAACGGAAATTAGAGATGAAATAGACTATCGTTGAAATAAAAGTATGATAAATTTTGTGCGACTATAATGACTAAATTAAAGTTCTTGTTTTAATACAAGAAAGAAAAATTATAAGAAATGTAATAGGATTTTTCCAAGAAATCGCTGAGTCATGGCGAAAAGGTGAATGTGGTTAAAGATTTATAGAAAGTTTTCTACACATTTAACCTGTACTATTCATAAGCTCATCACCATAATGCTCTGTGGTCCTAACGACCATTTTCTAACTACCGCGGTCACAATATCCGTGGCTAATAGCGAAAACATGTCGATTTACGACAAAAATAATGAGACCACTTTCGTCTAACTGGTCTACGTCGGTCACCTTTTCAATAAGATCACAATCTCATCCAATTCCAGTTGTTCAATTCCTGGCCGTACCATAGACATAATCTCAAGTAATTTTGTTAGCTTGTGAACAAATAACATCTAATCATGGCTGTGTTTTCCACCAGTCTGCGAGCTGCATTTTGGTATAGAATTTATTTATTTATTTGATATCTTTAATATCCAATATCATGTTACTTGAGGCAAAGGAATATAATTGCCGCCGTCATAGATGAATCTACATTAATTGTTGAATTGTATCTATCAAACTGTGCCAATTTATCGACTGAAATTAAAACTATTTTGTACCTACTAAATAATTATAAGAAACTAGCTTTCGCCCGCGGCTTCGCCCGCGTTAATTTCCCACAGGAACTGTACTATTTCCCGGGATGAATGGTACCCTATGTCCTTCTTTGTACTTCCAGCTATGTATATGCGAAATTTCAGGAAGATTGGTTCAGTAGATAAAGCGTGAAGAGTAACAAACAAACAAACCAACAAACAAACAAACTCATTTTCTCATTTATAATATTAGTTAGGACTAGCTGTCGCCCGCGGCTTCGCCCGCGTGAGTTTCGCTTAGATGAAAAATCTGATGAAAAGCTGCAGCTTTTCATCAGATGTTCCAGATCTTCAATTTTTATGCGCCAGCAGAAAATGCTCATCAGGTTGAACGACTTTTAATAAGGCGCCATTTCCATATATGTTATAGTGTAGCTGGTCTCTTGCACTTCTTCATCAGATGTTCCAGATCTTCAATTTTTATACGTCATCAGAAAATGCTCATCAGGTTGAACGACTTTTGTTAAGGCACCATTTCCATATTTCTTATAGTTTAGCTGCTCTGTTAAGGTTCTTCATCAGGTGTTCCAGTTTTCAAAATCAATTATAGCTTATATGTTGCCCAGGCTTAATAGCTATACAACAAAAAAAGTTTCATTCAAATCCGTCCAGTAGTTTTTGCGTGAAACGCGTACATACATACAGACAGACAGACAGACAGACAAGAAATTCCAAAAAATGATTTTTGCTTTCTATTATTCTTTTTAAGTGTCCCTCTATCCATTTCAGTCAAAAATACTAAATGTACAGACAAAATATTTTTACTGTTTTATTATATGTATAGATTAGGATAGTCAATACAATATCATGTTACTTGATGCAAAGGAATATAATTGCCGCTGTCATATGTAGTTACTACATTCATTGTTGAATTGTATGAAATTAAAACCAACTACTTTGTACATACTAAACAATTATTAAAAATCTACCGTGGGGATAGTGAGAAGTGGAACAACTTTCAAGTAGTCGAGTGGAGCGACATGTCCCAATGGACTAAGGACAGTTTGGACCAAGGAATTCATAAGTACTGTTGGGACTGAATAAGACAGCGCTCATTAGCCAAGAGTGTGACCCATTTTACGGGTTTCTATGCTAAGTGAAACGACAACCGGTACTGCATCCTTCATTCACACTTATTCAAACCTGTTTATTTTTTGTTTATGGCTTTTAAAAGCAATAAAGTTATAAATTGTAATCATTCAACAGCAACCCTAATTCCTTCATTTCGTGATTTAACTGACTACGATAATATTGTGCTAACCCGTACTTCTATAAAATATTTGTATGTAGATTATGTATGAGTAAGATATCAAAAATGCTTTCGCTGTAGACATTTCAAACAATAAATTAATATGGGCTTCAATCATGCTAATCAATTAAACGGTAAACAACAAGCCATCAAAATATCTATAGCATTTAAAGTATCCGGAAAGTAAAATGTTTTTGTGCATAGACAGCTGAATATAAAGTGACGTTTATAATATGTAATAATTAATTTAATTTTTTTATGCCAACAATATCAAAATAGTTGAGTTTTTACACGACCATAACATCGAACTCATAACAACGCGAGAATTAAGTATTATTGACAGACAAGAACAAATAAAAGTTTTCACACTTAACTTAATCAACGGCCATAAGACAGATATGAATTTCAAAAATGAAAGCAATCAGGACCTTAGAGAGATGGTTATAGAGTATAGGATGGTACAGAAGGTCAGTTAATTAATGAACTAAGAGCACTTTGAGAAGTAGAAATTCTCGTGGGCGGAGGGTCATAATTCACTATCGGCAGATGTCCTCCTTTTCGTTAGTAAACTGAGTTTTATTACAAGTCATATCTAGGTAGGATATGACTCATAATAAAAGTCAGTTCCCTTCGTCAGTGGTATGGAAAATATGTGTTCAACAATTAAGAAATACTTTACAATAGCAATAAATAAATTAAAAGATGAGAGCCATCCCACAAAATAAAGCTGAAGAAGTATTAATCAGTGTTAAAGACATTAACTTAAACTTACTTACTTACCTGCTTTTATTTTGTGCTATAGTTATAATTACTTCTTTTGTTCTTAGGCATAGATAGCAACATTATAATTTCATAAATAAATCATAGGAAGTCATGACAAAACATATTTAAGCTTGTAAAGCTCGTACTTAGCTAGAAAAGTCCAATAAAGAAGAAAAACGAAACTAAAACATTATGAAAAAGCTAAGAAAGTGAAAATATTTAAATTTCCTGGAATTTAATACAATTTTAATGTAATTACAATTTTTCTACCGGATATGGAGAATTTGGATCTAACAAAGTAAATTTTGAAGACATATTAAATCGAGATTTGGTAAGAAAAAAGTAAAAGCTAAATCGAATATTATTGTAAAGCCAATTAAAATTGATTGTGAAATGCATTTTATACTCGCAGTAAAGAAACGCAATTGCAATTTTACGACTTCGAAGACACAAAGGATAAAAATATTTATCTGTTAAAATGAACCTTTTACGGATGGTTCTAATTAGTCCAGTAGTTATCCAAGTTAACTACTTACATTTATGACACTTGAGGATTGAGTGCGCTTAAAAATTGCCTCAGAATGCTTAGATACTGAGAAACGAAATGCTTTATTTATTACATAATTTATCTTAATATATCTTTTCATAACTATTCCTAGAAAAGACTTCATTACTTGTCCGACGCGTTTGATCTAAAGACGTTGAAATGACTTTCATATCTAGTTTTGAATAAATAAAATATATCTATATTTCCTTTCCTACGTCAATAAAATTATAGGCACCATACATACCGATTTATTTATTTTGAAGTAAGGAAAGCGATTTCTTGTCTCAAGAAGAGAGAGAAAAAAGATTCACAGATGGAGTGTTCCAACAACACCACGAGGTTCATCCGAAACTTTGTTGCCATATTTATAAATCGGACAAAAACTGTAATCAATTTATTCATTAGTACTCTTCCCATTTCCTCTTCCATTCTAGAAACTACGTTTACGTTTAGGGATTTAGAAATCATATTCATATTAGTATCGCCGGAAATGCTAATCAAAAGAAGAAAATAAACAAATCAGTGATACTGAGAGGGAACGCACATAAGCATGGAAGTACGCAGCTGTGCTGGCTGATGCGAATGCAAACCTATGCATATTCAAAGATCAGTTTCCATTTCGGTGCGTAATCGGAAACGAACCAATAATGATAAATTCTGCCAATCAAATTTAAACTTTAACATGATTGGTGAAAATGCCAAATTCGAAGAATTTCTGATTATTCCGGCAAATAGGAAGAAGTAGCAAAAAGTATTGTTTTTAAAGCAGCAATTAAACCTTATACAGTAAGCGTTAAACTGTGACGAGGATATAAAGCGACGAATAGCGGAAGAGCGTGATGTATTTGTGTCACGATACCTTGACTGGATTCCCTTTGGTGCTAGGAATTTCTACCATCACAGTTATTGCCCAGTGGTGGGACACATATAGCTAGGGAAAAAAATCACCACATTGGTAATGTAGAAATAGAACGTTAAGCAATTATCAAATCATGTAAATCATAATAGTACATAGTATGAGCGTTTTATATTGGGCGACCAGTGGGCGACGCACAGACTAAAGGACGCTTAATAGCTTCGACGAAACAAAGAAAAATTCGTTTTTGAATAGCTTTAATAGGTGTTTTAGTTTTAATTCTTTAGCCAGGCCCCAGCAGCGGGGCGCCAAAGAGAATACACGTCATCACAGCAGGTGTCTCACAAATATTGGTAATCGAGCTCTGTGCTGTGTCAAATTTAAGCGCATTGTCAGTTGGGATAAAGGATATTTCAGTATTGACGCAGTATGATCTCTGTAGTACTTATCTAACCCTGTTCAATATACCTACCCTTTGATATAAGATATAAACATCATATTGAATTTCTATGTCAGTTTGATAGTAGACGCAGCCATTTGCCTAAAATAAGTAGGTATGCCTATACCTAGTTCTTGATGATCCGTATTGCTCTGATGTTATTTTTTACTTTCACCAAGATAAGGGTTTTGATGTACCTAACCTACGGCTCAACAATTTTAATTAAAAAAAACCCACACTAAACGTCAATCAAGACGTCATTGATTATTCAGATAAAGATTAGGAATCCACAGACAGAAGTATGAGAAAACATGCAGGTCTTCTAGAGGAAAAACGCGGCCGTAAAATGCTAAAAAATTACAGTCGGTAATACTCATACGCCTACCGAGTAGGTAATGCGCCTAATCTAGAATGTCGATAAATCACGTCAAGTGCTGCATTGCATCATTTTACTTTCTATTGATCGTTATTAGATGATTGCTAATCTACTTTACTCCTACCAAGTGTTAATGATGAGACCGTTAGATTAGGCTGTTAATTGACAAGTTGTCATTTAAATCATACTCATTTTACGATGGAAACGAAAAGGAAGTGACGAATGACATCGATAAGAGAGATACACAATCAATTAACCGAGTGATAAAAGTCTACCTAGGTACCTATAGGTGCTCGAAATGTATTTTTGAAATAGAAATTTATTTTTTTAAATATGGATGGGAAGATTTACCACTCAACTTTTGGTTTAGTACCTATGGTCAGACTATTGTTCTGATGGCTATATTTTTTTACTGCCGTTAACATTCTTTTCTTACAATGTTATTGTCATTAAGTTGCGTGTAATACGAAAAGTAGGTACCCATCTAGCTAGACTTTTTATGCGGATTACGTCGGCTTGAGCGATATCTATTGTTGTTATTGTGGTCAGTTTAACTAACTGTTACAAATAACTGTTTCTTGACTGCCTGTTGATTCTTTAGCTGTTTGATTTATTTAGGCCTTGTGGCAATAAAATTACATTTCTATCCCGAATAGACAAAATGCTATGCTATGACTATGCTATGTTAACTAACCATTTACGCTTATCAAGCGGAAATTACAAAACATACATAACCGAATATAACATGAATATGAAGAGAAAATGTACGTAATACGAGATAGGTACTTTCAATCAGGTTTACATCTAACCATGCATGTCCCTATCAGTATTCGGCTTGTTTCAATAGGAAAATGTTATATGCTTTTGCACCAGATAAGTGCACTTATAAGTAAGTAACTCGGCAAGTATGGAAATGCCTTCTTCATAACAAGATTACGCGAATGTCGATGAAATATAACTGAAATATTGCTACATTACATAGTATTATGTACCTACAAGTTATAATTAGGTAACCTCAAAATTGTGTCTGTCATAATTATGTAAATAAATAAATAATTATATAGCACTTTACTTTATTTAACCATGCAAAGATAAATTCGAGTAACTATTAAAATAGGTACTTAAAGTAGTATACTTTATATAGATATATGTAAACAAACATGCCGAAAACCATGCACATTATAATATTTAAATTTTTGTGTACAAAGCAATAACTTACTGACCTGTTAAAAACGCTGACGATAACCATATTAAAATCCAACGAACTAAACAGTCACAATACAATACGGTATACTACCACGCAAGAGTCACAGAAAACAGGCACATTTTCACAAAAATGCACGTCTTTTTCAAAATATTCACATCGATTATTCTGTCCGATACAATGAACGGTCACATCGCTACGTCAAACACAACCGCACTCCACGACTGACTGCGGACGACTGACTCTCTGATTGGTCGACGCTCGCTTGCTGCGTGGAGATGCAGCGCGTGCGCATGCATTTTGTGCCGACTGCGTCGACCAAACTTTAAAATTCGAACGGATTGTAGTGTAGTTATTGTTATAATATAACCGGTCGAAATAAAAAAAAATCAATGCTTGTTAAGAAAAATGTTAGAGAGTTTTTGTGGTTAGAGTGGGATGAAGGTAAGATTTATAATTATGTTAAACGTTTCTGCTGCGGTGAATTAAAAAAGATGTGTACTATATTATTAGGATTCATCTACTAACATAGCATCAGTCATGTTTTGGTCTGGGCTGGTACCCCGAAGCACTAAAAACCTAGATTACTATTAGCAATTCAGTCTTTTCAGGAGTAAGAAATGATATTCACATAGGCAAAACCGTTGATAAAAGCTGGTATAAATTATTATACAAACAAAATAATGCATGTCTGTCTAACATCCCAGTGGAGTTATCACAAATCAGCTCGTTTTCGAGCTTGGCAGACACAAGGGTGACATTTGTCTCCGTTGACACCGGCACATTTGCCAACGCTATACTACAAGCCTCTTCACTTCAGTTGAGGCTTCGAATACTAATGTAGCTCATCAGACAGGGCATATCCATCATTGCATTAACTGTGTGCCAATGTGTTGACAGTGCAGACGTGGATGAGCAACAGTGGGAGCATTTTGTAAAAAGTTTTGACTTGAAAGGTGACAAAGTTTCCTTAGTTTGCATCAATTTGTATGGAAAAAATGATTATGTGTTATTCATGCGTTATGATATTCAGATAAATGATGATGTTGATGCCAATACCTTGTAGACTTTAGAGCTTTACTAAGTGTCATTCCAGATAAATGAGAGGTACTAACTTCATGTATTTCTAGATTGATTGTTGCAAACGAACTCTTAGAATATTGTGTAATTTTCCATAGAAATTTAATACACTATTAAACTTAACCAAATTACCCGGTATTTTAACAGTGTTTCGTAATACGTGGTATTATTTACGCCACACGATATAAGTGCCTACGTAAGTTCTATTTGTACAGGTAATTCTTAACATCAATTTATTCCTGCTAATGATACGAATAAAATCGGTCAAAACTACCACTTCGATTCCATTTGTACAATTCTAATAGTTCCACCTGCCTTATGATTGGTATCTTGATATCTACGAGTACAAAGGACCACTAATGAAATATTTTTATTGACTAATAAATCGTCCGTTTTAATAGTATAATAATTAGTTTTGGAACTCCCATGCTGTAATACTATTTGCAAATCCTTAGCATTGTAGACATGATAGGGGATTATAACCGAGTCTACATAGTAGTTTCGTAGCTAAACGAGAATGTGACATGGGCCAGAAACTTTTTGTTAAGACTACTTTTAAAATTGATGACTATTTTGCTGATGTGTTGATGGTAATCCACCCCCATGAACACTTTGCCGACGCACGTTTAGCTCGTGGCTCTAACTCTAGTTCATGATCCAGAGACAACATCGTCTGCGATTTAGCTGTCACAGACGTTACAGTTAATCGAAACAATGAATTTCTCCTTTCTTATAAAGATCCAAGCGGTGGTGGCCGAGTGGTAGGGGCCCGCCTGTGGATGCAAAAATCCAGGTTCGAATCCTGCCCGGGCTACATGAGTTTGTATACCAATCTGAATCATGTTAGTTTTTATCGAACACCATTTGCTTCCGGTGAAGGAAAAACATCGTGAGGAAACCTGCACTCTGGTTGATGATTATCAGCTAGTGTGTGAAATGGAGAAGACAATGGCAATCCACTCCATTAAAATTGCCAAGAGAGTCCACGTCCATAATGACCACGACCCTCAGTCATGAGGAAATTATGACTAAAGAGAGAGATAAAGATCCAATAACGGGCTTCAACACTTAGATTGATTCATTCATTGCCATTCGTTTTGCAAGTACTAAACCTAATAAATAACTTACAAAGTGTTCAGTAACACCAAACATTACCCTAATCACATACATTTAGATTCATTACGTAGTGAGACCCTTAATTTTATCCCAAAGGGAAAAGATGAGATGTTATCGAGAAGTAAAGGGTGAGCGGCGCCCTGCGGCGAGCGGAACGGGGTCACCGTGCTAGTATGCGACCACCTGTGTCGGGTCCCTGGATGCCATTCAGAATGCGTTAATTAGGACGATAAATACACAAAGAGTTTTTTTTTATAATTGACCCCATCCGGGTTTTTGTCAATTGCCTGTGTTGTGAAGAATTCAGGTTTTATTTAATGAATCTAGAATTTGAAACCTAATGATCAAACTAGTTGAAATTTCAGTAAATTCTACGAATTTCGGCCTTTTGCAGTTATTGCCATTGGCGCAACGAAATTACTTTTGCCTTTCTGTGGTTGGCAGTTATAGGAGATATTGACGTCTACATCAGTACAATATAATCAAGAATTGGAATATAGAACATGAAAATTTTAATTCAGTTTCAGTAATAGCATAATATGAATATTAATGTAATGAATGTAATGTGCCTAGAATAATCAAATTTTCGAAGAAGTAAAATGCTAAAACAGGTGTAATCATCGAAATACGAAAAAATGTACGTATGTATGTCACCTATCAAAGAAGAGAATAGAAAGAATATGTAAATAAATCGAGATACTTCTCGAGAAATTAATCGAGAACGTGATAATGTAAATATACTCTATGAGGATAGGTACATAAGAGGATATCCTACGTCTTTCTGAGTATAAAACTATGCCAAATATCAATGCTATGACATGAATTATTTACAGACAAAAAACAAACGAATTCGTTATCGTGCGATAGTGGTTGATGAAGAATTTTCTTCGCCTAGTCACGTAGCGGTTCCTGCGAGGTATGAAGTAAACGGTAGTATTGAAGGTATTGATTACGGATTAGATACGGGAATTGAGATGCTGCAGTAAGTCATGTCCAATCGTGGATTGTATTGGGATTGAGAAGGGTTGCCGGGTCTTGGAGAAAGGACTTATGTGCCGATTTTTGTACAAGTAATACGTAAATTAGCACATTAGACTCACACTAAGTTTGTAGCTTGTGTCATAATTCCTATAACAGATTTAAAAAAAAAACTTTTGCATCAGGAATCTAACTTTAGCAAAACACTTGAAATAATTTTTATCTTTACATACTTATAGTTTACAAAAATAAACTTAATTTGGATGTGAGTTTGTAAAGAGCTATAATTTATTTTATCTTAAGCTACAACAGCAATAAAATGAAATTCCAAACGTAAGCGTAAGTCGAAGTGCTTACGATGATCATTGTCATTTGCCATATAAAGAAAAATACAAAATATTTCTCGGCATTCTTAAGTTGTAAACGAAGTCTGTACACAGTAATTACTTCCAAAAAGATAGTCTTATGTGTACTTTACCGACCATTAGCAAAGGTGAAGGACCTCCGTTGAAAGAGCCCGAGTAAGGTTTCCTTTACAAAAGGCCCATGAGGGTCGCCGGTCGCTGCTTGACCTATAATTACCTCATAATAGCACAACTTACTTGTTTGAAACGTTTCATTTATTGTAACAGCTTCCTTTCCGTTACTATCTCGATACACTTACCTGTAACAAACATAAAATCGACATAAGATTTTGTTATCAAGTTGCAGCAACTTCTTAGTCAATATATTCATCACACTATCAAAACTATATCTCAGTCAATCTTCTTCTTGATACATCACGTTAACTTAGTACTCTTTAGTCTTTATCGTTTTATAGCTTATCTAGAAAAAATATTAATTAAATATTTAGTACGGCAGGTCATTGTAGAACATTAGTAAAATCATTTGCATTTTGTCCGGTTTTTGCATGCGGGCCACCTGATCAATTGTTATATTATAACTAGTTGATTCTAAATCATGTTTCATCTCAGCGATTCCGATGAGAGCCATTTCGAGTTTGACCAGTAATTTGCATGTGCCATCTGTATTAGGTTTTGGGTTTAGTGTGTGAAATAACTGTTTGATTTTGCGATTATGTGACTCAATTTATGGCTATGGGAGGAACACGTTCTAATAATAACAAGAATGATCAGGTGCTTGTGAATTATTTTGAAGATGCGTTTGATGCACTTTTAGAAATTAAAATAATGAATTAAATATATGTACAAGACTCAGACCATTAAGTAAAGGAAACTTTTTGATATTAATAATGAAAGAAATAAAATTTAAAAAATAAGACTATATAGAACAAAAGCGCAAAGATAATATTTAAAAAAATATTGAGTTTGATATCTCTCTCTCAGCCTAAAGACGTCCACTGCTGGACAAAGGCCTCCCTCAAGGATTTTATCCATAGGGGGTTTTACCGTAATCGCCACGCTTGGCAGGCGGGTTGGCGATCGCAGTGTGATGGCATAGTACGCGGAAAGATGCTGCTGCCCATCCTCCGGTGTTTTAAATCCCTTAGTCGCCTCTTACGACACCCACGGGAAGAGATGGGTTGGTGCTATTCTAGGGCCACACCACAGGTCGATAATAAACCTTTCTAAAGTACTACATCAAATGGTGCTAGAAATTGTGGTTTTTCTAAGCGCTACCCGCCCAGCAAGTCGATTGGTTCTAGGATACATTAATAAATAACCCAAGGCAAAATATACTACGCAAGTTCACAGTTCACTTTCCCTAAACCATTAATGATGTATCGAAGTCACGAACGACTTTCAGCTAATGCTAACTTTCTAAAAGCAATTTACGACTCAATAATAGCGAATAATTTGGAACAATCCCTTGGCCCTTGAGTTTTACGCCATTATATAAATCAGTTTATTTGTATTTGCAGTTCCACGAATAAAGTTTTGATTAAATTACACAGAAAACTGGTATTAGACTTTTTTCTGATAGATCGTGCCGCATTGCCGTAATATAGGCATCTGAATGTCCAATGGCCCAGTTACCCTTTGCGATGGTAGCAGCTTTACTATGACTTTAACTAGGTTGATGTGCTTTTTTAAATGTCTATAATTTATCTGCACAAACTTAGTTACAGCTAATAAAAAGTAAAAACACATTATTCACTAGCTGTCGCCCGCGGCTTCGCCCGCGTGAGTTTAGCTTAGATGAAAAATCTCTCTTGGAGCTTTTCATCAAATGTTCCAGATCTTCAATTTTTATACGTCAGCAGAAAATGCTCATCAGGTTGAACGACTTTTAATAAGGCGCCATTTCCATATATGTTATGGTGTAGCTGGTCTCTTGCAGTTCTTCATCAGATGTTCCAGATCTTCAATTTTTATACGTCATCAGAAAATGCTCATCAGGTTGAACGACTTTTGTTAAGGAACCATTTCCATAATTCTTATAGTTTAGCTGTTCTGTTAAGGTTCTTCATCAGGTGTACCAGTTTTCAAAATAAATTATAGCCTAAATGTTGCCCAGGCTTAATAGCTATACAACAAAAAAAGTTTCATTCAAATCGGTTCAGTACTTTCGGAGATTAGCGTGATCATACATACAGACAGACAGACAGACAGACAAGAAATTCCAAAAAAATTTTTTTGCTTTCTATTATTCATTTTAAGTGTCCCTCTATCCATTTCAGTCAAAAATACTAAATGTACAGACAAAATATTTTTACTGTTTTATTATATGTATAGATAAGTGCAAAGATTTTACATCTTTTTTTTTATACGGACGTATCACACAGATTGAGTTATCACAGAGACTTGTGTTATGGGATACTAACTCAACGATACTATATTTTATGACAAATACATATACTCGTATAAAGATAAACATCCAAGACCCAGGCCAATCTGAAAAAGATAATTTTCCATTTTGACCTGACCGGGAATCGAAGCCGGGACCTCCGGTGCGGCAGTCTGGCGTGATAACCATGGATCGTTAAAACAAAATAAAAGATGATAAAATCCTACTATTATTATAGATGCGAAAGTTTGGATGCGAGTTTGTAAGGATGTTTGTTACTCAATTATGTAAAATCTACTGGGCATATTTCGGTGAAATTTGGTACACGGGTAGAAAAATACTGGAATTAGCATATAGGATGCTATTTATCCCGAAATTCTCACGGGAGCGGAGCCCCGGGGCGTAGCTAGTAATGAATAAAATATAACCACCTACAGACTGCATAGAGAAAATCACAAACGCATTACAATAAACTAGCACGCAATAAGTTTGTGAACCTAATCTCAAATAGGAGAAAGTAAACAGCATTCAGTGGGCGCCCTAAGCAAATTCCTAGATTTAATGCTATCCGTCCAGATTTCATGTAAAACTAAGCAAAGGATTGCTCTGTTCATTGACTTGGAATAGAAATCGACTAAAGAATTCTTAAAGTGTTTGTGAAAGGCTTCAGTGTTATTTTATATGAATGAGTGAATAGAAAAATGTAACATTGGAATGTAATCGTTTAACTTGTAATTCATTAATAAATTAATTTAAAAGTATCGTTATTTAGGTGAAGTTTTCACCAAGCCTTTTTGCAGCTGAAAATGGAATCTAAAAAATTGTTTATTGAGAATTGGCAAAATGCATCAAAACTAGACACGCAAAGAGACTGTCATCAAATGTTTATCAATATATTATTTTAAAGTTATTATGATTTTTCTTTATGTAGAATTTTTAAAACTTAATATGTGATAGATATCTAAACCCAACTGATCCATTATTTGATCAAAACCAGCCACAGTTAAGTATGGTTTTAAAGTAAAATATGTATTATATTCTCATACAATAGCTTATTAGCCACAATTGGTTTATTTAATGAAGTTAACCTGATTTATATCATTATTAGTTAACAGTATAGTTTGTACAAACAATTGGCGATCAAAGAGTGCGACGGTACTTTAACTGCTGGTTAATTTGAAGTTATGGTTGTTACAGATGGAAACATTGATTCAATGTAACCCCGTTTAGTTTTAATCGACTTCTGTTATTACAAAGCTAAAATTTCCGGCTTAAATTTTATAGATAAGCCACCAGCTTCGTTAATAAGAGTTAGATATATTATGAATCAATTTTGTGTTATATCATTAAATAGATTTTGGTATAAAAATAATAATAATCTAGAAAGTCCTAAGAAAAAATATAAAAGAAGGAAAATGTTTGGTGACAATAATTTATGCATAGATTCAGACTTTCTACATAAATGATGATAATAAATATTCTTATTTACTTTTTTATATACAAACATTGCAAGTTGAATAAAAGCTTGAAAAAAGAAGAAGGGGCCAGAAATACTATAGTTATTAGGAAATGTTTCATGTCAATATAAAAGTTTTTCTACTATGGCTTTTCATTTCCAGTGTATCACTGTTACTCACTTTTTAGACCAAAAATCCTACAACTGACTGTATTGCTATCTAAAAAAATATTTCACCCCGATCATATTGTGGTCTAAAATTGTCCCGTTATTATTGTCAGTTTCCAAAATGTTTGAGCTAAAAAAGGGTGACATTTCGACAAGATCCGTTGGACAATAGTTTCAGTGGCAATAAGAAGTTCTCACAAAACAACAATGAAGCACAAAAGGATGCTGTTATTCACACAGTTAACTCTTTATTATATTATGCTGTTTACTGTTAATCTGAGCATAGATAAGTTTCAGGGTGTTCTTTATTAGTTCGTAAAAGCGATACATGTAATTATTAAACATCGATTTTATTATCTTCTCATCAGTCTTGACCGCTGCAATTTGTTTCTTTTTCAATCAAATTAATGTTTTTTTTTCTTCATTAATTGAAAATTTAGATTTCGTAAAAATGCAACCTTATTTTAGGTTATTCTTTTTAACACTTAATCACTTACACACTTAATTATCTTACATTGAACTTTTACTAGCGCAATTTTGCGTTAATAATTTTATCAGTGAAACAACTATTTAATTCAACACTGTTGATTTACTACATTTTTAACTGAAACAGTATTTAAAGTCAAATAACTCAATCAAAATGTACAATTTACATTTTTTTTATTAAAAAAGGAGCAGCCTGTATATTCTAAGATCTAGTTCACAAAGCAAGGTGGCCCGAGAGACAAGTGTGTAACAATGCTTACAAAGGGACAAAAACCGAAACAACGACGTAATAAACCCACCCTTACATCTCCTGAGAAAGGTCGTCGACCTTGTTTAGTACCCTAATACCCTTTAACATACTGTGTGAAGTTGGCATCTTGAATATTGATCAACAGAAGAGATCTTATTTCAAAAAGATTATACATATGTATTATGATTATAAAACTAATATTTTATACCTATGATATTTTGGTATGCTCGTTACTAAGGAGTAAGGATATTATTAACACAGTAATATAATACGGTCAACAACATGTACTGTATTTATTCAATTTATACCAGGAAGTTATGTAAAGTTTATTAATTTAATTCTAATTTTAGGCTCTTTATCGCATTTGTAAGAATCAAATAAGTAGTTCATAATCGAATTCGAATACAAATTATTATCACAAATAATGTGAGAGTTAGTTAGCAAAAATATCGTAGTGACTAGGCGACTTTAAAATACCTGTCGGAATTAACAACATCAACATCAGAATAATCATGGGTAGAGGGGGCCGAGCTCAGGAAATGGATGACCAGAGCGGCAAACACAGTACAGGTACTTCAACAACGTGCTCACGTGAAAACACATGTGGGTACTAAACTCAGTTCGAATATTAACTGTCAGGATAAGGGTATTTTCAAAATAACATGCACAGCTTTTAATAGACAGGGTAAACAATTCCTATCTCAAGTTACAGCTCAAAGCATCCAGGGATTCATCGGATATTAACGGATTAAGAAATCATCTAGCACTAACCTCTCATTTGGTCCACGTGTCACGGCTAGGGTCCAACCCTAACCTACCCACGGCAAGGAACCGTGCCCCACCACGCACGGATCAATCCATTTCAACCAGTGAGTTCTACTGAATGGTCTTCCGTGCTAACTAAGATCTCCAATATCGCGCTGATAACACCATCACACATAGTCACATTGTTAACGCACTAAGTAACACGACAATAACACTATTCTGACACTGACTACATAGCTACAGAGAATTCAACACAACCGGACGACACGTCCGCACCGCACCGCGCCACAAATCAGACTGCCTCGCTATAATGTCATAACGATCGCACGTTGGATTTATTACAAAGAGGGGATGACACAAGTGACATTGTCACTTTGACACATTTCCTACGAGTACCGTCTTGAAAACTGTTTTAAACCATTGATTAACTAACAAAATAAACCACAGTTAATTTAATTAATGTAAACGCTCCGACATACATGTATTTCCAAAATGCAACCATTATGCAATAGAAGCCACAATTCATATTACATAAGACTGACCCTATAGCCACATTCTTTCCCTTTCTTCTAATACAAAAGATGAAATGGTTGGCGTTAAAACGAGATAGTCACATTCACAATAGCTTAGAATTCTTTGTGTATTTTATTAAGTATTTTAAGGGCTTTAAGCTCGAACTATTGTGACATATTTCTCTTACATGTAAGTAATGATTGTCATTTATTATTTTAGAGCATGTTTGGTGTAATTTCTGACAAGAATTATTGTTGTAATTCTAATAATATTAATAGGGTATTTGACAATATTTTTCTTTTTATTTTATTTATTGAAAGATCATGTAAAAGTTTAATATCGAACTGTTTTTATTTTTTTAAATTTCGACCTAATTATCAAGTTATATAAAATTAAAAGTACCAAAAAATCCGATGCCTGGAAAAAATCCGATCATTTCTTGTCAGTTCACGAAACAAACCCGAGCTCCACACCCGCGCGAGCCTGCGCGCCGGCCAGTGGAATATGGTAGAACAAACGCATATCATAAATGACTTTTACCAATGACAAATATAGGGGATCCTATGAATATAATTTAATAGTTCAAATGTCGAACTTTAATATTCTGTACCTTATTTTTTTTAAAATACATTACAAGTAATTTTTTTTATGTTCTAAAGTTAATCGTTTATGCAACTACAAATTTTAAGTCCGTCATCTACAATTTTCAAAATGAAATAGCTTTAAAACTTCAAGTGAAAGGTACAAAGTATTATATATTTTTGGAAAGCTTATCTATTGAAGATTTTAAAAAATATATTTTTTATTCCAATATATAATTACATAAAAATGTTAATCATCACATGGTGGAAAAAAGGTATCTTTGAACTTCGTCGAAGGTTTTAACACTTACCCACGTTTGCCCACGCTTCGAAAATATTATTATTTTATAGTATAGGTACTCCTTAAAAACATATGAAAAAAATGCCAATCACGAAGAAAAGTAAAAATATCTACGAAGAGTATGGGAACAAAATCACTATCAGTTGCGGTTTCATAGGTTGACGTGTCTATCAATACGTAATAATTTATAAATATAACAAAGGTATATTTATCAATTGAATTTATATGCCACTAGCTTTTGCCCGCGACTTTGTTTCCGTGAATTTCTTACGGGAACAGTGCTTTTTCCCGGGATTAAAAGTACCTCATGTCCTTCTCAGTACGTCTACGTGTTTGTGAAATTTCAGGAAGATTGGTTCAGTAGATAAAGCGTGAAGAAGTACAAAATAAACAAACAAACTAGGTACTTGTGCATTTATAATTTTAGTAAGGATAATGTTAGGTTTTGTCATTTTTTGTTTCATTTCCTGTGAGAAAATAGATATGTATTTGAAATAATTCACACGTTATAAAACCAAATCCTAACTAATATTATAAATGTGAAAGTGAGTTTGTTTGTTACCTCTTCACGCTTTATCTACTGAACCAATCTTCCTGAAAATTTGCAAATATATAGTTAGAAGTACTGAGAAGGAAATAAGGTACCCATCATCCCGAGAAAAACGCTATTCCCGTTCACTCGGGCGAAGCCGCGGGCAAAAACTATTATATATAGAGTAGTAAAAAATATTTCTCCATTATAATTCAGTTTACATTTTTGCAAAGTTCGGCTATTTTATTTTTAAAATGTCTTTTCTAAACTATAATGTTCTAAACGAGAGCTGATTGTGTAGAAGGCGGAAAAAAAACTGCGGCACTATCAACATATTTAAAAGAAAAAGAAGATTCTGAAGGCGACTTTATTATTGGTGAAATTCAGAGGCATATTATCCCTCCGTTTAACAAGCGCTGGCAAGAAGCAAGACGAAATAAAGACTTGTTTTTTAAGAAATAACATCTATTGGTTGGATTCCGAATATTCCGTGATTATACCGGTATCAGAGGTATAATCACGGAAGAAACTTTCTGAAGACGCACGAGAATCCCGCAACAAGGAATTTAAAAAATGTCGCCTTCATCATACTTGGAAATGCTCTTGAAGAGAAAATGAAGATGAAGATACTCTACATCTTCACAAAGTTCACGAACTCATTTCAGATCCTGAAGCTCGCCAGGTGTAAGTGGTGAAGTGCAAATTATGTCTAATTAGAATTATTAAAATAACAAATAGAAATTGAAATACCTATATAAACCAATTAACCTAATATTTAGTAGTAACTTTCTTCATAATTTTGATTAATTTTTGAATTCAGCGTTATATGGGTAATATATACCTATATAGCACATATACTTGTATTTTTTTAATTTTTATCATTCTAAGATAGTAATCTTAACTGTTTACCTAACTATTTTTAAGAAATATATACTCATACAAAATGTTTAAAAAAAATGTGTCATCAAATATTTACCATTAATTTATATTGTGAATTTTCAATGTTAAAAAATAAAAAATGCGTTATACTATTTCAGCGAAAGTTACATATATAATACCTTACATATCCCTTTATATTATTGCAAAATTTCATAGCTTTATCTTTGAAATTGATGGATTTACAGATTTTTGATCCCAAACGGACCCATATTTTCCATAGTGCGGCGGCGGCGGGGAGAGGCGCACCGACCGAGTAGGAAAACACGTGTGACGTCACCTAGCCTAGGTAATCGAAAGTGTTGTCGGCGTATTTCGTTACTATAAATTTTCAATTTGAAATAACTAGGTAATTAAATCGAAAAACCATAAAATAAAAACAGTTAGTTATAAAATTTATATTTTTTCTTTTTTCTTTATTGGTATACACAACAGGTAACAATCTTTACAATATTCAGTTGAAAATAAGTTAACATTATGAGCTAGACTGAAACCCAAAAACGTGCATACACATACACAGCATGACAACTAAATGTAAACAAAGTAATGTACATATATGATCTTTCCCTCCTATCTACATTTTCTCCATATTCTTCACAATCTATTCGCCCGCAAGAGTTATAAAATATGTACCTATATAACCTGACGAGCTTCTGCTGATACTCAACTAAATTATATTGATAACCGATTTTAATACCCATTTCGTTATATTTACTACCCAAAGTTATGCCCGCGATCAAAATTGTTCCCATGCATTTAAGTGCACCAATCACCAATCCAAACTGTCACCAATCCACTCATCTCAATAACTCCCAATAATAATAATAAAATAATAATATAAAATAACTTACGTCCTCATTTATAACTTTACGAGATGGAAAGGAACCAGCCCGATTTTTAAACTGTCTGTTCTTGGACAAATTTTCTATTCATTTAATTTTTTATTAATTCAATTTGAAAACATCCTAAACATTAACTAGGTAAGTATAGTTAGTTTATCTCGAAGACTCAATTTTATTGTTTTTCCTTTTTTAATTTTTCTTATCCGTCGTTACTTGTAAATATTTAACAAAATGAAAATGTGACATTGATCTCAAAAGACCAAGATCTGGGAACCGTTCTCATTACTCCATTTCTATTTCAAAATGTCCGCTGTTCTCAAAAGTTTCTCCATTACAATAGCTGTATGTGTATAATTAGAAAACTCGACGATTTGATGGAATCCTGATAACGTATCGAGTTACACTGACCAGACCACCGTCGCTTTGAACCGAGCGATTGTCCAGAAATGAATGAAATTAGGGTTGTGCCCTTTGTAATCCTATGCAGGGCTTTTATTACAATATATTAAAATAGGGATTACACAAGGGTTTCGCACTCGAGTGAACCAATGTGTGTAACGCGAAGATTTGCAATAGTAATGAGATTAGGTGTTTTAAATTGTAAAAATAGGAGACTAATCGAGAATATGCAAATTGAAAAAATTGTAATGGTATGCTTTGAATTTAAATGTGATATACATTTTTGTTATCTCTATTACATTTCAATAGCAATTTTGATCCAAATAAAGAAAAGGAATGCTTCTTAAAAAAATTTAAAATGATTGGACACATAGATATTTTATGACGTATTCCAAATAATTTTATACTATTTGTATACCTAATTTTAAAGACAAGTTTTAGAATTAGGATGAAAAATTACGCATGCAAGTTTGTATGTTTAGTTAATTTAAGATTTTGAAATAATTTACATAATCATAGCAACCAACCGTGAAAACATTGTGCATGGCTTTAGGGCGCGATAAATAAATTCAAAAAGGGGGTTGTTGATGAATGCTATTTTCTATACCTTAACACGTGACATTAAGGTTGAAAATGTACGTAAAAGTCGAATTGAAAGATTTTTGATACTATCAGCGGTCAATGACCGATCGACAGTTGAGATTGTGTTTTGAGGTGTTAATTTATGTTCCTTATATGTTGAACATTTCAATAGTTCTCAAATATAACGTTATAATCCCCTTTAAATAGCGTACCTTCAAAATTAGCACCTTTGATAAGATTTGCAAAATCTATTGAGTTTGTTTTGAAACATGTCATGTCAAGTTGAAATTGTGGCTTATCTTAGAAAAAAAAGACATTCAAACAAAGACGAGACAGAACAATAATACTATAATTAAGCAGAAGAAGAAAATCTTATTAGGTTATAGGTATTTTGTGGAAATACAACATCGAAATTGGGTAAGGTTGTTAATTACATTGTAAGCATAAATGCGATAAATATTAGGAACGGGTTGTTTCCTCAAATGTTTAACGGAGTTAAAGCAATAAAATGTCAGAAAGCTCAGTAAAATTTAATTACTGCAAAAGAAGTGAGTCGCAAAAAAACCTAGATTATTCACAAGGTGATAAAAATAATGTGAAAAATACGAAGGCAATAAAAAGGGCAATAATTCCTCTATACTTTACAGTGGCCCAAATTGTAAGGACGACATTTTTATAGAGCGATAAAATACGCACACACGTCCTATTAGATGAAGGTACTCGATCATGAAGTCTGGTTTAATTGCCGAACGTAAATAACAGTTTTTTTACTAGATACCCATTAGGCTGATCATTTATGTTATAAATGCGTATTTTTGTATGTTTGTATGTAAACTAAATTTATTTTTCATTGTCCTATTATGTAAACAATCTTCACAGTACTTTTTGTTGAATTTTGTTGAAAATAAATCAAATATTAGTTCAAACCTAAAGATTCTGAAGTAAAACATTCATTGACCACGAAAGTAATATCCTAAAAAGTCTATTTTAATTTATATTGTTGTAAAATCAAAAAAAGACATTGTGAGATTGTTTACATAATAGAACCGTTTTCCCCCCGAAGGGTAGAAAACGGATATTTAGGTTTCAGCCGTAGCTTGAACCATTTGAGATGACGCTTACGTTGTGACGTAGTACACACCCTACTTACCCAGTGTTGAGTGCAAGAGACAACGCATATTGCTGTCTCTTTCTCTCCGTGTGAGCAGCGCGCGGCTGGCGGGGAGGAGACCGACGCCGCGATCTGGTGTCAGTACCTTCGAATAAGCCGGCAAGGTAACTGAAGGCATGGTTCAAGCTACGGCTGAAACCTAAATATCCGTTTTCTACCCTTCGGGGGGAAAACGGTTCTATTTAGGTGTTCGAGCCTTCGCTTGAACCATTTGAGAAGTGTTTATATTCTGCCGGCGCTGCTATAAGCGTACTGTGACTTAATATAAGGATAATAATCCAAAATGAAATATGGATATTTGCAGAAGATTTAACATATAATTAGGAGATAAAATAAAATATTTGTGTATGTAACCAAATCATATATTTTTTGAGTAAATTTCCACATTTTAATTTAATGAAATTAAAAGAAAGGCATTAGTATTTCAAATAGTAGAAAAGTTTTTACTTAAACTATCGCTATGATTCCTTTGAGGTAATTCCCGAAAATAATGATTGAATACTGTGTTCTTTGACTTCCAATTACCTTTTTGCATAATTTCATCGATATCAAATCTGTTATTCAGCCAGTTGTCAGATGCCACCGCTGCCCTAAAGCTACCTGCGGAGCCTGACATACCCGCTTGCCTGAAGAGGGTTCGAATCCATCCGGCAATCACTGCTCGTGACGCATCTTTTATTGCACCCCTCGTGGTGATAAAAAGGTTATCTGACGCTGTTCCCTGACGACGCTCTTTAGAAGCATTAATGGATTTTCTGACCCAAAGTGGTACATTCAAGCGAGGGTCATCGTTATCATTACTTTTTATAACCCATCTAGACTGTCTATGCGTAGCAGAATCGGTTTTGGATCCGAATCTTGGTGTGAAAATTATTTCACTTCCATTGTCCACGAATGCTTTTTGGTTGATACTTAATAAAGTAAGGTCATGTACTCTACGACCTGAAGCTAACAAGAGAAGGACACAAGTATGTCGAATAACTTCGAAAAGACTACTCTCTTCTAAATTGTATTCTTCAGAAAATCTAAGAGGTCTCCCATATTCCATGGCAGTGGTTTCTTGGATGGCGGGTTCTTGGAGAATATCGCCTTAAGTGTATGCTTTACCAGGTTATGTGAGCTGAGTTCTTCTGAACGTTCAGGATTAGCAAAGGTGGCAACTACTGACTTGTGAAGAGCTATAGTGCGAGGAGCAAGTTTAGCACTGTAGTATAAATCACAAAGATATTTTGCTAAATCGGATGGAGTTGGATCGTTGGTTGAAATATTTTTGGATGCGGACCACTTTTTCCATCGCTCCCATGCAGGTTTGTATGTTTTTAAGGTTGATTTTCGCCATGCTGTTTCCAATAAATTAACTTCTTCAGGAGACCAATGGCTCACATGTTTTGCCCAGCCCGTACCTTCCAGACCAATAAATCTAAATTTTCCACACCCTGTGGAGGGCGATTTGTCCGTAAGTCCGTGAGATTCGACTTCAGGTCTACTAACTGGAGCGGTTGATTCAGGGCTCGTCTTCTCAACTCCGGTTCCCAAAATGCTTTCTCCCATTTCGGAGCTACGATCAGATAGATCCCTTCCGATGTCTCTAGATGGCGCAGAACCCTTGGAATCAGTGATGGAGGGGGAAAAACCCAACCCAACTTGAAATGCCACGGGCGACTGAAACTGACTTTGGGCATCCTTTGCATCTTCGCTGACATACATTGGTAGCACTGTCGACCTCGCTGATGCGAATAGATCTATCTCTGGTGTCCCGAGTTCCTTGAAAATTTTCGTAGTTGTTTCTTGATTCAAATGCCATTCTGGAAGACCTTTTTCGCGGGATAGACTGTCTGCCAATCCGTTGTAGATTCCTGGGATGTAACGGGCTATCAGATGACACTCCCATTGCTGGCAGAGTTCTAGTATTTTTGCAGCCGTCCTCAACAGTGTTAGGGATTTCGTTCCGCCCTGTTTCATGATATAAGCTACTGTCGTCCTGTTGTCGCATTGAAACATTACTGTTTTATGCCTCAGATAGGAACCCATATTGACTAGTGTTTCGTGCAAGGCGTGGAGCTCTTTCTGGTTGCTGTGCCAGTTTCTTTGTGTTGCGGACCATCGACCTGCGAGATGCCGTCCATTCACTACTGCACCCCAACCATTGTCTGCTGCATCTGTTGTTATGAATACCGATGGTTCTGGAATGTGGATTGGAGTTACATTGTTGATGTTTTTCCTCCACCAGTTTATTTCTTCCCGCACATCTTGAGGAATCGTCACTTTTAAATGTGGCTGTTCTAATGGAAGGTGCCTTGACTCTCTCTGAATTATTCGGCAGTGTAGACGTCCCAGCGGTACTACAAAGGAGGCAAAATTGAGTTTTCCTAGGTTTTTGCGCCGTGCCAAGTCCAGCGACCCCTCTTTAGTAAGCTGTCTAAGTGTCGTACAATGGCTAGCTTCTTTTCCTCTGACAGGGATTTGCAGTTTTCCTTTGTGTCCCAAATGACACCGAGATATTCCAACCTCCTTGAGGCTGTTGTTGATGACTTGCTCCGGTTTACGATCCATCCAAGTTCTGTCAAGAATTTGGTGACGTAAGCAGCTTGATCTTGTAGAGTTTTGGGATCCTTGTGAATTAACAAAAAGTCGACCAAATAAACTACTACACGGATGCCTTTCATCCTGATCATATGGGCGATCCAATTCGTTACCTTGGCGAATGCTGCTGGAGCGCTCGACAGGCCGAAGGAGGCATGTCATTTGGTAAACCATACCTTGATAGCTGAGGGACAAGAATCGGCGATGACTGGGTGTTATCGGTAAGTGAAAATATGCTTGCGATATGTCTAATTTCATCATGAAATCGTTTTTGTCTAGTAGTGATGGAAGTTTTAAATGATTTAGAAGACGGAATTTGGGTGCTATTACGTGGCGATTCAAACCTTTCAAATTGAATATGGGTCGGAAGGTCCCATCGTTCTTCTTTCTCAAGAACATTTCCGATAAAAATCCGCTTTTGTATGGGCTTTCCTCGATGGCTCGCAATTTCAGAAGGCCTTGAATTTGTTCCGACATTTCTGGATGTATCTTTGTCCGAAATCTCTTGATGTTTCGGAACGTGAATTTTTTTTTTTTTTTAATGGAGGTTTTGTTGAGAAAGGAATTCTGTAGCCTGTGATAAAGTTTTTTATGAGCTTGGGTGCAGATTTCCATTTTCGAACATAATATTGGAGGCACCCAGCTCTGAAGGAGTCACTTCCTCTTGTTGTCCCCTCCCCATTTTTTCTTATACTGCTGTTGTTGCTGCTGAGGCTGTTGCTGTTTGGGGTGAGATTGTTGTTTTGATGATGATCCCCGTCCGGTTTCATTCCCTGATTTGTTGAATTTCCTGTAACCATGTGATTTCGACGCGTTATATGATGGTAGCGGCCGCTCCCTGTTTTTGTCTGGCCGTCGCGTCTTCTTCGCCGAGTATCCCTTGTTGGAGAATGGAAAAAACTTACGTATATCTCCAGTAGAACAGTCTTTTATTGCTTGTGTCAACTGGTTGTCGCAAAACAGGTGCGTCTCCGAGGGCGGTATGTTATGCAAGACGTCGTTAAGTGTTTTGTTGGGTACCTTATAGACTGCTCTTCTTTGCTCTATGACTTCGGCTCTGCGACCACAAACGTATTGTAAAAGGGAGTCAGCATTTGCTTTGTAATTTGAGGTCCCAAAGTCACGCGCAACTGTGTTCTGAACTTCGAGAGGCAACCCATTAAGGAGATCCTGGAAATGTTTTCTCTGTTGCAGAAGGCCATGTGTAATTGCTCCTAACACCGTATCAAACTTCTCGAGTGTTGTTGCCGATTTCCAGGTTGGTGAGACGCTAGCTAATATATTGTTAACCTTGAGAGCATGGAAAGCTGGTGTCGCTTGATATTGCTTTTGTTTTTCGCTGTATCTTATGTTCTTCCATCCCTCCTGGCCAAACCGCTGGCAGTGGACACCCTGAGCAACAAAATATGGATCAGCCTTGGTTATTTTTGGGTCACCTTCAACGGTGTTGCGCCTCGCTTATCTTTTGTCTAAGTTCAATTTCGCGCTTTGAACAGGGCTCGGCTTCAGGAATGTTGATTAATGTTGTTGAGCCTTCGATTTCGTCCTCGACTTCATCATTGGATTGGGTGCTGTCTGGTAAGGAATCGAATGAAGAATTGAGTAAATCCTGATTTGCGGGCCCGGGTCCCATTCTTGGTGTCGAGTCGTGAAGGTCTCTCCTGAATGCCGAGGCACAAATCTCATCGAGTTTTTTATTCTGGTCTTGTTGAGACCTGATTAGCTGGCTAAATATTTCCAACTGCTGATTAAGAGCAGATGCGAGAAGGTGTTCACTGTTGTCTAAGACTCGCGAAGTTGTCTTTTGTTTTGCAGGTGGAGCATCTTCGTTTAATGTTGACTGACAGGATTTTCTCTTTCGTAACGAGACTTCCGGGTCCACTTGAATCTCGGTTCGTGAAGAGGGAGGTGAGGATAGCAGTTCGACGCTCGAATCTCTCAATTCAGCCGATGCGCACCGTCTAGTGATTAATTTTGGTTTTATTGCGCTGACAGCTTCCCTGAAGTGTCGATAATGTTCTCCAGATCCATAGAGGGTCTCAGAATAATGTTGAGGGGTGTATATCAAGGCGCGACCTAACGACCAGTTTAAGAGCTTACACCGAATGCTTCTGTACTTCCTTTCGGGTAAGGATTTGCAGTCGGGATTAAATGCCTTGGCTAAGCTTGTGGTCGGAACAGCAAACCTTATTTTGCAATCTAAACTTGTTAGAGAGTCTTCACCAAATAGGTTTTTGAAGGAGAGATCAGCTTCCTCCCAGTTGCGCCAATCCTCTGGGAAATTCTCGTCGAGAGACTTTATCACGTCGGTGAATGCATCTTCGTCACCAATCGGGAAGGATCTGGCAGCTAACTCACCCAAAGTGGTTTTGGCCATGTTCTGTAACCAACAGGAGGGGTTGATGTAGATTCAGAAACAAAATACAATAAGTAAATTAATTTGTCTTTGTAATGCAAAAGCGAAAAGATGTCGTCTGAATGAGACGACAGCGTCATCTGGATGAGATGACGTTTGGGCGAGGCGGCCCTGTGTTGTCTCGATGAGACGGCTTCACGTCGTCTTGTTGGGGTGACATCGTGTCGCCTGAGTGAGACGACGGCATCGTCTGGTTGAGACGACATAGTCGGGCGACATGGCGTCGCGCTTGGTGGGGCGACAGAATCGCCTGAGCGTAACGTGAGTCGACGTGTCGTCTTAGCGTGTTTCCCTTGACGAAGGGAAAAGGACGTCGCTGGGCCAAGGGCGCCGAGCGGAAAAAAATAAAATAATTGTATTTACAAAAAATACTCACGATTTAAACCCCGAATATTTTCTTGAAAATAATAACTTTGTAAACGTGTGCACCGTTCAACGTTTCCAAGCGTACTGACACCAGATCGCGGCGTCGGTCTCCTCCCCGCCAGCCGCGCGCTGCTCACACGGAGAGAAAGAGACAGCAATATGCGTTGTCTCTTGCACTCAACACTGGGTAAGTAGGGTGTGTACTACGTCACAACGTAAGCGTCATCTCAAATGGTTCAAGCGAAGGCTCGAACACCTAAATAGGCCAACTATGAATAAACGGACTTTACCCTTGATTGTGACCTGAATTTAACAAATTAGACATCTTTTATTTATCCCAAACTTCCCAGAAAATTGTATCTAACCTCGAGAAGGAGCTAGATTTTGATATTAATAAAGCCTTAAATAATTTCTCATCTGAAAAAATAATTATGCAAACCGCAAATATAGCTAAATATGAACTTGAAATTTGACCCGATTAAAAAAAAACCTGACAATACCCGAACTAAGCGAAGAGACTCACCCAATTCTATTATTCTCGCACCTTTTACAAACCTTCAAAAAACACCAATAAATTTATATAACAAGGGGCAGTTACGGTAACAGGAGTGCTCCACTTCAAATTGCAGATTCATTGTCCTATCATATTTTTTGCCATCTATAACAACAAACTTTTTGTTTGTCTGTCTTTTTGCAAACTTTATTCACGGGTGGCGCTGGCGTATCATCTTTCATGTATATTTTTTTTTAATTTGTCGTATGTAACTGAATTTATAGTAATTGTAGTTTAATTTTTAAGGATAATTATTATTAGTATTATCACTGTATTTAACTAAAATATAGTTTCAACTTTTGCATCATTACCATCTACTAAATCATTATCTGAGGTCGGTCAAATCGATGAATCTTGCATCTCAAATGCGAGCTCCAAACTATGAACAAAACTCCACTACTTTTATATTTTTTATATTATCTTTTATTGACGATAATACTGCATTATCTACTTTACGTAAACATCTAATTGTATAAAATTTTGTAAAAAATAGTTATTATCTTTAATATATTGCCAAAATTAACAAACCGATCGTTTTCGAAAGAGCGTTATCTACATGTTAAAA
The DNA here is from genome assembly GCA_018467065.1 of Ephestia elutella. Lineage (NCBI taxonomy): Eukaryota > Metazoa > Arthropoda > Insecta > Lepidoptera > Pyralidae > Ephestia > Ephestia elutella. The sequence continues at coordinate 10,468,613 of CM031566.1, forward strand.
TATTTATTTAATAAAAAACTATACATCTGATAGCTCCTATCAGTGATGGGAACAGTCAACAGATGGCGTGCCTAAGTGGACTGTTTTATCGAATTAATGCTTATTTTATCGAGCTTTTCGTCCGTAATTGATTTTGACACTAATGGTCAATTAGTTGCCTATCGATTTCCGATGACATATCTAAAACAACCGAATGTAGCTTGTGGATGTGAACAAATGGACATTTCCGTTGGACTCTACTTTTAGTCTCAATTTTATCATTTTTGCACACATATTTTTGAATTATATGGGTTATTCTCAAAATATGTTCCCAAACTACACCATGAAAAAAATATTTTTTTAAATTTAGTTTTTCTACTCCACAGTAATATTAAAATGTTCTCAATGTACTCTACGCGTTTTTAATATTACAAAGATATTTTAAATATTAAAAAAAGTGGCCAGTATCATGCAACAATGCGAAAAAATCAAATTGAATATTTTATCTGTCTGTCTAAAGACCGCCCTTTATGTTAGTAATTATTTTTGTTTTAATTTCCACGGAATAACTCTGAGCAACTTCAACCTTAATTCGAAATTACTTCTATTGTTCTGAAGACTGAACTAATGACGCCTATTAATCCTGCTTCGTTGAAGTATAGTGCCCTCAATCACATGAAACTCTTGAAACTAGTTCAACAACTAAGATCAATAGTTTTTTGTTCAATCAAAACTATTAGGTATATCTTTTTTAGATTTTATCAATATGACAAACAGCTGTTTCCTGTCTTATGTCGTATGTCTTATTAAACTTTTGATATCGGATGTCTTGTGCGATTTTATTATACTTATGACAATCGATTAAACCCCAGTAATAAAACTGGAAACAAGTTATGTAAAAAACAAGTTTACTAGTAAAGCCATTTGACCGAACACAAAAAGACATTTTTCTCAATTATGTTTGTTCCAAACAAAAGTGAAATTACTACTGGCCGTAAATTATGCGTTAGCAGGGTAATAAAGTCGAGGTTCTCACCCTTACTTTCTTGAGATAAATGAGGCGGTAAGGTTTTTTTAGCAATAATGGAGTGGTAGAAAAAGTAAAAGTCACGTGGCTTAAATTTAATACAGCCAATTTGTGATAAAATTTGAACTTCAAAATATCTACTCTTGCAGAAGATAAAGGTATTACGTTGATTAATTTTATAATTGATTTTAAAATGGTTTAGTGGTCACCTAAATAAAATTTTAATGAGCTTTCATGGAGCTTTCAAATAAATGCATTTTACCTTGATATTTCTCTAAGAATTGAGACCAGTCCACAATATCTTCCAAAACTATATAATTTCAGATCATAATTAAATCGCAATTTTTTTACAATAATTAAAAATATTTTTAATATTGTAAAACATGAAATTAATTTCATATTTTTTTAGATAAAGCCTAATAGTTACATAAACTTTGATGTAAAAAATAGGATAATTAGAGAGAATATACTTTGTCCGTCGGAAATAATTAAGAAATGTCAGAAAGCATTAATTAAATCAGAACAAGAATCGAATTAACGAAGCGTGTTAGTTACGAGCTCTCCGGAGCAAAGGAAAAATAATTGTTGCTTTGAGCTCCACCCTGCGACATCGTGATTTTTGTAGTTCTACTAAAAAAAATTATCAACTTTGAAATTTATTTTTTGTATTACAGATTGTATTATACTGACTCATTTTTTGCATAGTTTGCGTTTAAGCGTTGTTTAATAAAAGCTTTTACATAAACTACTTTTTAGAATTATCTTTTACACAAAGTATCACACAAAAAAATATTAAGACTAAACTTAAATCGCATTTCTTGAACGGCCTGTAGATGACGCATTCAAAACCGGTCTTGCTTGCGGAGTGAGTGCGATGCGCTGTCCGCCAGTGGGAGTAGGATCAGTAGGTATGCGAAAATAATGTTAACATTACAAATGTTATTCTGTGAGTATTCATTTCATTTCAAACTGTCGAAAATACAGAAATACAAAAATATACTAACAAATTTAGATGTAAGTACACAACTATTTTAAGTTCTAACGTAATTATAAGATTGAACGTAGATTAAGAATATGCTATCCGGACAAACCTTCGTGGTTTTTGGTTTGCATAAATTGTAAAATTGTTTTTTGTTTGAAAATAAATAAATTAAAAAAAAAAAAAAACGACGCGTAGTATGGATCGTAAAATGATCTTATTCATTATTATTCAAAAGTTAACTAAAGTAAACCTGTTTTATCCCAATTTTTCTTTGAAATCACTGTTATTGAAATATCGAAACAAAACTTATCTATCTATATATATAATAACTCAAAGGTGACTGACTGACATAGTGATCTATCAACGCACAGCCCAAACCACTGGACGGATCGGGCTGAAATTTGGCATGCAGCGACGCGAGCGAAGCCGCGGGGCGCAGCTAGTCTAATATAAAAACTTTTGATTTGAGCCAAACAAAATTTACAATGTTACAATTTCACAATTTTTTTTTTGGTTTGTTTTCATACTCTTTATAAGTCCGTTCGCCAATAGGAATAGGCTCAGCTCCAGAGCTGCAATAAACAGTCTTTTTTTTATTTGGAGGGTTTCTAGTGTTCCTTTGATATATAATATAGAATATAATATAGAACATAAATTACTTTTCACAAAATTGAAATGAAACGAAATTAAAATATTTTTTAGCCTATTTTATATTTATATTAACAACAAATATGGATGTTAGTTCATAATATTTAAGAAAAACATAGTCATTTCATTAGTAAGTTAACCAATATGAGAAAATCCGAAACATGGGGTTAAGAAAGTATAAAAATAGATGCTTTCATCTCTAGCGTTTCGTAACATCAAAGTCAAGGTAATGAGGGCAAGAACGGCTGCTGCAAATCCGTAGTACAGAATACTAAATACTAAAAGATTATTTCTACAGAGATCAATGGAAGCATGGTTATGTAAGGCACAAAAAAAGATTTTGAGTTTTATTCTTTGCACAATCTACCTAATTGAATTTTACACCTGCGTACTTCCTTTCTAATCTAAGCAAAAAAATGTATATTGTGATACCAATAAAAATCATGAACACGATTGCAAAAGGTTCGTCGTAACTCCGAATGACCTTTTTAAATTAACATAGGACAATGAAAATCTCGAAAAAGTTAGATAGATAGTACCTACTACATAAAGATCTGTGTTTTTTAATAAAGGTTAAAAGTAACATTCTGGTTGTATAGTCTGTGATCATATCTTAGTTATTAATTCAACTCCAAAGGTCAGTCTCTATGCTGTGGAATATTAATGAAACTCTCTCGTTTCTTCTGAAACTTGGCTTTGACTTATGACATTTTTGAGAACTGGACAAAATTATTATAAAACTTTGTTAATAAGACAGTCACAGCATTTCCTTAATTGCTTTGCTCTTGAGATAAACTGCGAGGTATAAAACAACCGCACAACCTGGTAACGAATTTAACAAAAACTTAATCTATACATATAATAAAACAGTAAAAATATTTTGTCTGTACATTTAGTATTTTTGACTAAAATGGATAGAGGGACACCTAAAAAGAACAATAGAAAGCAAAAAACATTTTTTGGAATTTCTTGTCTGTCTGTCTGTCTGTCTGTATGTATGTACGCGTTTCACGCAAAAACTACTGGACGGATTTGAATGAAACTTTTTTTGTTGTATAGCTATTAAGCCTGGGCAACATATAGGCTATAATTCATTTTGAAAACTGGAACACCTGATGAAGAACCATAACAAAACAGCTAAACCATAAGAAATATGGAAATGGTGCCTTAACAAAAGTCGTTCAACCTGATGAGCATTTTCTGCTGACGTATAAAAATTGAAGATCTGGAACATCTGATGAAGAACTGCAAGAGACCAGCTACACTATAACATATATGGAAATGGCGCCTTAGCAAAAATCGTTCAACCTGATGAGCATTTTCTGTAGACGTATAATAATCGAAGATCCGAAACATCTGAAACTGTTTGGAACACAATAATACTTTTCATCTAAGCGAAACTCACGCGGCGAAGCGCGGGCGACAGCTAGTACTTACTAAGGTATTCTATTTCGTTTCGTGGTTAGAAGTTGTAGATGATCAGATTTTTAAGTATCAAGTACCTATATTAAAAAAAAAAAACAGTTTAATAAACTACACAGAAAATGTGTGTGGTCAGCGTTATTGCATCTATACATACGTATATATAGTCTATCCGCAGGATACGTGGTAATCGAAAGCCAGTAAAAAAAAGGTTTCGACTAAACCCACACCGCAGGATATTCGAATCGGAAAAGCCGTTAACAAAGGGAAACTTTGCGGACTTGCAATTGATACCCGTATATCACAGTTCAATTTACACTGTGGCTGCCGTTTTTATTGATACGACACCATGTCAAGTTTTATAACGTGTCCAAGTCCATGTCGTGATCTTTTTAAGGAGAAAAATTTTACAGGCAACGATACAAGTGCCTGAAATTCTGAATGTCTTTGCTTATAGGTGTTGATTATGTATTGATTATGTATTAATGAGGTATTGATTATGTATTAACTAGCTTTTGCCCGCGGCTTCGCCCGCGTGAATTTCCCACGGGAACAGTGCTTTTTCCCGGAATAGCCTATGTGCTATTCCAGGTCATTATCTACCTCTGTACCAAATTTCATCGAAATCCGTCCAGTAGATTTTGCGTGATTGAGTAACAAACATCCTCACAAACTCACAAACTCACAAATTCACAAACTCACAAATTCACAAACTCACAAACTCACATCCAAACATTCGCATTTATAATATTAGTATGGATGAGATATGTAATACGTTTGTATTATCCCATTTCTTTAATTTAAATGAATTGGGATATTAACATTTTATTTTAAAAAAGCTTTAGCACGCAGCTTTGCCCGAGTTAATACGGTTTATATGTACTTCATACATGTGAATAAATTAATTAAAAATTGACGAAGTTAAATACAAACTACAATCCTCTATTTTATTCCTAATAATTTTTTATAATTGCTGACTAACCAAAAAACAGCTCTAGGATCAGTTGTACCCTCAGATCACAACGTTGTTTGTTGAGATCTGAGGCAGTACCTATCGACTTTGGTTGATGTTTGGGTCAATCACCTCCCTCTTTCATTGTTAGATCTATTGCTGTTCATTTAGCTGCTTTAAAAAATCCGTCACACTCCAACAGCAACAATTGATTAGAATTACCAAAAAGGGTGATTCGATACTGCGTGTCGGATCGAAAAATTAAAAATGCAATCCTTTGTAAATTCCTTTACAATGCGCCTGCGCTCTCAAAAAAGCACAATTTTTAATTTCGAATTCAAGTACATTTCGAACTTGGAACACGCGTACGACAAAATTAATTAGTTACATCAATCACTACATGAATGCGTCAGGCCGGCCCACTGGTTACAAAAAGACCAACAGTTTGTCTGTCAAAAAATAAATGTAACGTGATGCGACCATTGTACAACCCTTCTGTTGTCAAATTCCGGTGTCAAGAGCAGTTCGGTAAATGCTTTAAAAAGTTCTGTAGGAATATGTTAATAATATTTATAATAACATAGCGAAATATATGTTAATTCTGTCAAGAACCTATAAATTATATTTCTCAGAAAATGTTTATTACTATAAACTTATACTTAAATGCTTTTGATTAATACAATTTTCTGTTTTTATGGTATCCTAGAATACTTCTATCTCGTATTCAATTTATTTAAGTACCTATCATTCAGTAATCATAATAATTTCGTTTATTGTTTGTTGATCATCAAGTTTTATTATTGTCCTCAGAATCAACAGAACTAAAAGAATTACGAAAACAGTTTCAACTAGTTTACTCAACAAGGGAACCCTAAAAATGTAGTAGTTGTTTTTTGACAATTCCGCCATTGTGATCGAGTTTGTGACATTGCGCCCGGGCGGGCGCGCGCTAGGCGGAGCTTTTGGTAACAATATTTTGAATATGACATGAAAGCGAATGAAAGTGAGAATAATTCATTTCAGTGGACCACTGTGATTAATTCTCGGTTCGTTAGGTTCGAAATTATTAGAAATTTTGGAGTCGAATTTTATGAACTGCTTGTACAGTCAGTAGTGGCGTATAATTTCATTAACCATTAGTGCAATAAAATGTATACTAAACGAAGATATATTTTCGTGTTATTTATTTTATAATGTTAGCTAGATTTATTGATAGACGCTTCTTAGCTATTCCTCAGGGGCGCTGCTTGAAAACTATTTTCCTTCTATGTATTGTGCCATCAGAGTGGGCAAATGCAGAACCTTCTACCTATATTTCGTAGATGTTTTCTTATCACCATTGATATAGTCGACAAAGAAGAAATAGGTAGTAAGTAGACAGGTATGATAAAGACATAAATAAATACATTATTGTTTAACAAGAAACTCGATTTATCCAGTTATGTCAAGAAGAAGCATATACTTGTATAGATAGATACAAAATGTAATGAAATTACTATTAGCAAGGCACAAAAGTCATCCCCACGAATTTTCACTTCCTTAGCAACAATCAACAATAACATCCAACGACATACATCCATCATTGACATAGTGATTTACATATGCATAAGTAAAAAGTATGAATCTGACAGCAATCTATCATTCGTTGACAATAGTCACGCGCCCCACACTCGCGACATTAACCGACTGCGAAAAGAGGGTATTGTATTTCTTAGTCAGCTTTAGTTGAACAATAAAAAATTGTGCGAATCACATTTTGATCGATGTTTTATTTAGTGGTGACGGCTAAATCGATTTATCAACGAATTGATTCATAAAAAAATATCCGTTAAGGGCAGATTTAGCGGTCTTTGGGTTAAGTCAACAACATTATTAGCCCATAAAGTTGAAAAGAAAGTAATTTTTCAACAGTATTAGCCAAACGTTTGTAGCCGAGAAGCAAGTTTATGCGTTGCACTTATGGTCAACACGTCACATTAATTGTTTTTTTTAGTATCCCAAAATATATCAAAAAGTCGCCTACTGGAAGAAAAACTAAAAACTGAGTTATATTCATACTAAGTCGTGGATAAAATCCTTGGGGGAGGCCTTTGTCCAGCAGTGGACGTCATTAGGCTGAGAGAGAGAGAGAGAGAGAAGTCGTGGTACTTAACTACTTACTATAACTTATTCTGTGGATGTAAGTAGTTCATGCATATGAATAAATGATGCAAGCAGCTCTAATGAACATCTGCTAAAATTAGAGCATACTGCGCCTAAACCTGGCTAACGAGGTTGGGTGGATTACAAAAGCGAAATTTCAGAAAATGCAAGTGCATTTTGCCCATTCGCCTCTCGCCGCCATATTTCCATGATAAAGCAGAATTTAATTTTCCTCTGCTGGTGTCCAAAGAGCGGCCGAAATCAATTTAGATTTATGCTTGCTATACTAGACGCGCCCCGGGTCTTCGCTCCCATAGAAATTTTTCGAAAAATTCATCGAAATCCGTCCAGTAGAATATGCGTGATTGAGAAACAAATATCCTCACAAACTCACATCCAAACTTTCGCATTTATTATATTAGTAGTATTCTCTCCACGTGTTTTGCACCACAATTAAAAAAAATATCGCTTTTGCACTTTATGGAAATATTTCCTTGTTTGACCTATATTCTAAAGTTATGCTAGGTACAGTCCGCAAAAAAAAAGTAAATTAATATCCACCAGTATAAGATTTGCAGAGAAGACCTTATCATTCTCATTTTGAAGACAGGAGGATTTTCAAAACAGATTATTTGTTAACGCCAGAAAATGTAAGCCTCGAAATGTATCTATTTAGATTTTTCTGTGAGTTGAAATGAAAGTAAATGTAAGTATAAATAAACAACCTATATATTTTGTTTTCTTTTACCAAATAATAATACGATAAACATAAACAAAACCAGTGGGCCCGACATATTAACATTGTCATAACGCATCACGCATACATTTGGCAGACAATAATGTGCAGGCGCGCTTTATTAAAAAAATCTCATTTGCATGTGTCATTTGTTAGATGTCCTGACTGCGACAATGGAATTCCAGGATAGCTTTTGGAAGAATCCCCTTCGGTATTCCGTGTTGTGAGTTATGGGTTTTGATTGACTCGTCTTTATATTATTTATTGAGGTAACAATAAATATGATTCTTTCTATATAAGGGTGATTATTTGAAGATGCGCATTTTGGCCTAATAAAAGAGATCGTGAAAAATTTTGCTCATAGAACGTTCTTTATATGTTAAAGGCGTTCTTTGATTCTATCCATACAATATTCTCCGGGAGGGCCACTAAAAACTCTTTTAGTTTTTCAGTTTTCAGCTATAATTTTTTTATGCAAACGGTAATGATGAATTTAAACAAATGGTAATTATGTTCAAAAATGGTAAAGAGAAAAATATGAAATGGTAAGTAGATTTCAGGAAAAAAACAAAAGAAAATAATTGAAAATCAGGTTTATTGATTTTAGGTGTCGCAATTAGTATAATTTCAATTTCAAATTTACCCTCCAAATGACCACCGAACTGAACCTCGCTCGAAAATGTCGATCCCCAGAATTCCAATACTTGGCTTGGCATTTAGGGCAGTGCCTTCAAAAATGGCTCTATCGCAAAAGGGGTTTCTTGGCAGAGAACTCACAGACTTGTGTCTTGTTGGGGTTGTATTGGACTAGGTTAAGACTCATTCCGAGACTCGCTCAAGAGACACGTTAACGTCAAAAGCAATCCTGTTTCGACACTCCTCAGTAGCTTCACGAGAGAGATTAGCACGTCCATGATATAAGTAATCTCCAGTACTTGTCATCTGCATAACAATGCATGTTGCTGATTTACAACATGTCATTGATATGCAGAATGAACAGTGTGGGTGACAGGACTTGGGGGACGCCAGCAGGTTCACAGGTTTGGATTCAGAGCATGATCCGTCTATAGCGACCTTTATGCTACGTTCCCGGAGAAAGCTGTCCAGCCTTGCGCAAAATCACTCGGGAAACCCATACGAAGGTAATTTGGAGAGACACGCCTTGTGCCATACCCGATTAAAAGCTTCGCCACGTTCAAACTAAAGCCACAGCCTCGCCTTTACATTCAATTGCCTCAGCCCAACGATGTGTTAGATAAACAAGAAGATAACCAGCTGAGCGGCTGCGACGGAATCCATATTGGCGATCACTTAGCAGCTGGTGATCCTCAAGATACCCTAGAAGCTGCTGATTAATAATGGTTGCCATTATTTCGCATAGTATGGAGGTAATGGCAAAAGGCTCTGTAGTTCGACGGATCTGAGCGATCTCCTTTTTAGGGATCTGGTGCACAAGGGCCGATCTTCAAGATTTCGGAACAATACCTGAGGAGTTGGAGAGCCAAAACAACCGCGTCAAAACCAATACCAGCTCAGGGGCTCATGTTTTTAGCACGACAGCTGGGGATGCCATCAGGCCCGCACGACTTGTTAATGTTCAGGAAACGGAGTGCTTTGCGCACAGTACTTTGCACGAAGCGGACGTCAGGCATAGAAGCACTACACTTTGGGATTAATGGAGGGGGTGTTTCCCTGGTCATCAAGGGTTGAGTTCGCCGCGAAAAGAGAGGTCAGTAGGTCGGTTTTGTCTTTCGGGGAGTAGGAAAAAGAGTCGTAACCCTGCGTAGAGGTGGGAGCGATGGCCGACAGAAGTTACCTCCTGGACAGCTTCAGCGAGAGACCAAAACGCATGACTTCCAAAGGGATGACGGGATAGGCTCTCGCCAACTCTGCCGATGAACTAGGCCTTAGCAGCAGCCATTTGGCTTTTGTAGGACCTGGAGGCAGAGTTATATTTTTTTATTCGTATTTAGATCAGCGGCAGCCCGCTCTGCAGCCCAGGCTTGGTAAGAGTCCTGTTTCTGGCTAGATGCCGAACGCCAAGGCCCTCCAAACCAGAATGAATCAATGAATGAATGTTTATTTGTAGTAAAAGTGTTACAAGAAAATACAGTTGTTAAATAATATGTGTGAATCTCACTTTTAACCTATCTAGGCATGCAAAATCTTTTAAATCAATATCTAATATAGCAATTATAATGATGAATTAATAACAAATAGAGACCCAGAGCTTGGACTCTCCACCGATAGGCACTGCAGAATTTGAAATGGATAATTCCATCCCCTGCAGTATCACATCGGCGACAGCGTCAGCATAGGCCCTGGGATCATCCAGCGAAAAACAAACCATCCTAATCTGTCGATCTGTTGTGCCATATGCAGCAACCAGTAACTGGTAAGTGTGACATGCGTAATAGGCACGATACTCCTTTCCAGTAGTGCTCAGGATGCGAGGTTGCAGGAGGTCCAACAAGGATGGGAACTGGTCGTTCACGTCTGGTACCCGCATGGGCGTGGAAACAAGCTGCGTTAAGTTGTAGGCCAAAGCGAAGTAGCGTACAGATCTTTCCGCGTGGTCGGTTCTATTTGACCCAAGCCAATCGATGTAGTGGGCGTTGAAATCACCCAGAACCACAATTTCGGCGGAAGGGACCTGTGCGAGAAGGGTGTCAGCTACAGTCTGAATGTGCTCGATCAGCCGGTCGGTCTCGAGGTCCCCGCTGTGGGATCTGTACAGGCATGCATAAAAAAGAATGCGTTCAACGCATTCTACTCGCAGCCAGATGATAGACAGATCCCTACCATCAAGATTCACTAGGCAATGACAGCAAATACCCTCACCAACGTACACGCACACTCCGGCTTAGTGCACAAAGTTGTGTTCCAGATTATAACCCGGGTATAATAGATACAAAGTGTCAGCTGGGAAGGATATTTTCGTCTCAGAGAAAAAGAGCAGGTCAGACCTTGTCGTCTCGAGGTGATGGTGGACGACGTTATGATTGGAATGGAGTCCCCTAATAATATTAGTGAAGTTTATAGAAAGCGTAGAACGATGCCTGTACTTTATCGCTAGAGAAATGAGCGGCACTGTATGCCCTCCCCAGCATACATAATGCAGCCTGAGCTTATAGGCTCAGCATATGAGTGGATTCTCCGGTACTCCCTCCTGGGGTATTTGTTTATTATAGTTCCCGCTGGCATATTAGTCGTGCATAATAACTCAAAACGTATTGTAAAAATGTAACATAACAGTAGTCAGCAAATAAAAATTAAAATATAATTTCCTCATCACCATTCATATTAGCTAATTACCGTACGCGCACCATATTCGTAAACAGTGAATGGTATAATATGGTAAATAGCAAAAATGGTAATTAGAAATTTAAGATGTTTGTTCATTTTGAGGTCACGTTTCGTACTACTTACTGTTTTGAAACCTACAAATACTTAAAACAGTAAACCATTAAATGTCTATAATAACAAACCTTATTAATGCAATGTTATACATCTACTTACCACTAAACACACAAACTGTAAAAGAAGAACGTAAAAAAAATAAAATCGAATTCGGAGTCTTTCTTGACCACAAAATTTTCGACACTGTAAGCATTATTTGGCATGTTTGCTGTTCGATCGATCGACGAGTCGATGCACCTGCAGTCTGCCCGACAAAGTATTACAAGGGCTAAGCGCAAGTTAATTAGAAGCAAAGAAATTTAGGTGACGTAACGTTCTCGAACGGTAGTGAGTGTGTAACGCTGGGACATTTAAACCTCATTTTTAACTATTGTAAACTAATCTTTGAGTATTTTAGTTAATTAGAAGCAAAGAAATTTAGGTGACAACGTTCTCGAACGTGTAGTGAGTGTGTAACGCTGGGACATTTTTAAACCTCATTTTTAACTATTGTAAACTAATCTTTGAGCTATTTTTATTTCTAACGTGGACTTAACAACAACATCCTATTTAAAGAATTTATTGCGTAAAGTACGTTCTTTTTATGTATTTACAACTAGAGAAATAAAATATTTTGTGTCAAAATCCCGGGAAAAGGGACACGGATGGTAATGTTGAATTTCGAAAGATAATTGAAAATATAACAAAATCTATTTAATTTAACATTAGTTTAATAACTGCCCCCGATTAAACAAATAGATAAGGGTCTACCTCAAGTTAGCCAAAAGTTAAAAATAAATGAGAAATTTAAAATAGTTCTTTTAGCCTGGAACAGCTTGATTTGCACGTATTCAAATAATCACCCATATAAAATAAGAAGTACTTTAATAATATGATTGTTGGAATTTTTACGACATTTGTAAAAAAACCTACTGATTTTTATAGGAAGTAGTAAATAATGTTTGTGAAGATGTCACTAAATTTTTTACACTACTTTTTAAAAAGGAGTTGGAAATTGAAATTCAAAAGATTGTTTATGATTATAAGCCTGGCAACATATAAATGATAGCTTTGACATTTATGCAACTCTCTCTTTTACCAGTACCCTAAATTTTTTTTGCCGAATTTAATTGCAACGTAATGTCGTAAAACGACTCGTGAGCACATCCTTTTCGACACCTCGCAAAAATATTCGCACCTTAAAATCGCTCTTCATTTATCAAATAAATCGTTTGCTTATTTTATCGATGTTATTCTTAGGGGTGCCAGTTAGAAGGGGCGATCGTAACAGAATTTTGACTTTCGAACACCTGCATTATAAACTGTACATTTGAAAAAAAAGAATAACAACTGATTGCGTGAAAATCAAAAGCATTTGATACAACAAATGGGACCTTTGCAATCAAATCCTAACCTTTGTTTGGATTGTGAGAAAAAATAACCCTGAATTAAAAAGGAGTTCTTAATTTGCACGGATTTGCATTCTTTTGTTTTGTTTGTTGTAATTGTTTCGTTAAATTGTTTAAGAGTTTGTTATTAAAGGGTCTGTACAAAGAAAGCCAACAGCAACAGGTATATGGGATTTTCCCAACTCTACGAGCTTTGAAGACATTGTTTTCAATATTTAAATAAATTATTTGACTAAGGGGTACACTTAAATAAGGTAGGTAGGTACCTCTTGGCCAAATTAATGTTGATGGTGAATATTGAATAAAATAAATATATACGGACAAATCACACAGATTGAGTTAGCTTAGCCCCAAAGAAAGTTCGGGACTTGTTTTATGGGATACTATACTAACTCAATGATACTATATTTTATGACAAATACATATATAGATAAACATCCAGTGATAATTACTTAATTTAATTTCTAATTCCTACCTGAGGAATCGAAAAAAAGCAAAGAAAATTTATCATTTTACCGAAAGAAACATATTATTTTATTTATTTCCTATTTTATTTTTATTGACCGAGCGAGCGAAGCGAGCGAGGGCTATAATTCAAGTTGGGGCGAAAATACATTGTTTGTATGTATGTATGTATGTATGTATGTATGTATGTATGTATGTATGTATGTATGTATGTATGTATGTTTGTTCCGCGATAACTCTCGAACCGTTGTTCCGATTTTGATGAAAGTTGGAATATATGTAGGGATGGTTAATAGAATTTTCAAGTTCGTTGGGCATCAAAATCGGTCCAGCCGTTTTTGAGATATTTAATTTTTGTGAAAATAAATATTGTATTTTAATAGTCGCGAGGTCTACGTTCGCAGCGAACGACTAGTATATTTAATAGTCGCGAGGTCTACGTTCGCAGCGAACGACTAGTTACTAGTAGTTCGCCGCGAACTTAGACCTCGCGATTATTACTCGCGTTTTTATTGATATACTCTGATTTCGACTTTTCTAACATAATTCAGTTCCCTAAATAAAATCTAGATGGCGTTAACCAAAGTTAGAACACGCTATGGTTTCGTTTGCTACATAATCGCGGACATTTTTATTAATATTTCAAAAACTACTGAACCGATTTTGATGCCCAACGAACTTGAAAATTCTATGGATAGTTGCTACACGTATTCTTAATTTCATCGAAATTAATTCAACGGTTCGAGAGTTATCGCGGAACAAACATACATACATACATACTTACATACATACATACATACATACAAACAATGTTGTTTTCGCCCCAACTTGAATTATAGCCCTCGCTCGCTTCGCTCGCTCGGTCAATTATTTATTGACCGAGCGAGCGAAGCGAGCGAGGGCTATAATTCAAGTTGGAGCAAAAAACACATTGTTTGTTGACCGAGCGAGCGAAGCGAGCGAGGGCTATAATTCAAGTTGGAGCGAAAAACACATTGTTTGTATGTATGTATGTATGTATGTTTGTTCCGCGATAACTCTCGAACGGTTGTTCCGATTTTGATGAAAGTTGGAATATATGTAGGGATGGTTAATAGAATTTTCAAGTTCGTTGGGCATCAAAATCGGTCCAGCCGTTTTTGAGATATTTAATTTTTTGTGAAAATAAATATTGTATTTTAATAGTCGCGAGGTCTACGTTCGCAGCGAACGACTAGTATGTATGTATGTATGTTCCGCGATAACTCTCGAACCGTTGTTCCGATTTTGATGAAAGTTGGAATATATGTAGGGATGGTTAATAGAATTTTCAAGTTCGTTGGGCATCAAAATCGGTCCAGCCGTTTTTGAGATATTTAATTTTTTGTGAAAATAAATATTGTATTTTAATAGTCGCGAGGTCTACGTTCGCAGCGAACGACTAGTATGTATGAATCGGAAAGAAAAAACGATGTGATCTTTACATTCATATCATTATACATACAAGCAAGACCGTAAAAATGATTATGACGACAGAAAAAAAAAACTATTTTTGTCATAAATAACACTCGAAAACATGTCCTTATGAATGAGAAGGGTCATCGCTTCAAGGGCACTTATCATCAACAAAAGGACTCGTGCGTGTCCATTTCACATCTAATTTATTGCATGCAAAACTATGTGCAAATATTTGTTACTGTCCTCAACCGGTTTGAATGAAATGGTTAGTTTATTAACACTATTTCTATAGCAGGCAGAAAAGCGAATATAGACTCACATCTAACGCTCACATCACACATTAGTACTTATCTCCCTGTCACACGTTCAACAACAGTTGGCTAACGTCTACGATGTTGTGAGTGCAAATTTATATAAATGTAGGTACACTAAATAATAAACTATGGCTTGAACTATACAGGGTTGACCTGGAAATAATGTAATTTTAATGTAAAAATTATTTTGAACGATTTTCTGAAATTGGTAACAATTTTTGAGTTATCATTTTCAGATGTGTGTTCAAGCCTACGAGTACCTATAGAACGCCTGGATTTTTGTTAGACATTTTTAGCAAATAAATATAAAAGCAAGCAAATTTCACTTAAAATAATAAAAAATTGTGCAAAAATAAAAATTTTAACAGACTACAGCTAAAACAATCCGTTTTAGAGTAAACAATGCTACGGAGCGTCATCGCTTTATCGCCACATTTCACCCGCGGCCAAACCGCTGCCTTACAAATACACAAATACGTTACAAAAAAAAGGATTATTTGCACAAATATCTGTTTGTAGCCCTTAACGTATTTTTTCACGTTTTTTTGCCATTTCATTGTTGATTTGTTTGCAAGCCGCAAACGAGGCGAGCAATGAATAAAATGAAGTACCGCAAATCTGCATAAAATTGTTGTTTGTTTAGAATTCGGCCCAAAAGGGCATGGAATGTTACGTTGTATTGGTGTTTATTTCATTTACATATTAAACATACTTAAATGTGCGAATACTTAATAAGGCTCGCAACAACGTGGATTGCACTTAAAGCGGGTTTACCACGAATTAAGTAGGTATATCCATTGTAATTAATGAACTTTATGTGTGTGTATGTATCTAAAACTAGTCGTTCGCTGCGAACGTAGACCTCGCGACTATTAAAATACAATAATTTTTTTCGCAAAAAATTAAATATCTCAAAAACGGCTGGACCGATTTTGATGCCCAACGAACTTGAAAATTCTATTAACCATCCCTACATATATTCCAACTTTCATCAAAATCGGAACAACGGTTCGAGAGTTATCGCGGAACAAACATACATACATACATACATACATACATACAAACAATGTGTTTTTCGCTCCAACTTGAATTATAGCCCTCGCTCGCTTCGCTCGCTCGGTCAATTACATTAATATTTATTTAACTACATGAGCCCCCAAAGAACGCCACTTTTTGGGTGTACGTAGGTATAAAAGTTACTGTAAAACAGTTATAGATAATTGTTTTACAGTAACTTTAAATAGGTTATTTTTGTAAATCTACAAAAAATAGGTTAAATAGGTTATTTTTGTAGATCTACAAAAATAACCTATTTTCACAAACTACCGGCACCCTTTCGATAAAAACAGAAATAAAATAAATTCCCAAATTCGAAGAATTTATGTTCCGCAAAAAGGAAGTTTAAAAATCGAACTATTTTTCGCTCACAATACCGGAACGCACGCGCCAAAACGGATAGTGTAAAATTAATCGTCTGTGAAAAATACATAATCGTAAATAAAGAAATACAAATATCAACAATGGCTCTTCAATTCACAATAATAGTGTGACACTTTTGAATCAAACCCCTTTTGCTCTGAATTAAAAGTAATAAATCTGCTCAAATCTGACACGTAGCCGGAGACCAGTGTTCCAGAGCATTCGATATAGGATCGATATGTATTTTTACACAACTGACAACCCTAGGGTAACATTAAGGGCTAGTTTATTTTAAGACGGGTGTGTTTTTTTTAATTTAATTTTTGGGTTCTACTTATTAGAGAGTTAACCCGATCATCATCCACTACCATGGTAGACTACGCTGATTTAAAGATAATATAAGAAATAAATTTACGGCAGTACCTTGATAGATATAATCTTTTTCGGTGGTGGAGATTTCTATAATCCTATTCTAGTTAACCAGTATACAAAAGTAAAGAAACATGTATCGTATGTATTTTTACGCTAAATAAACCCAAACGGGAAACGGAACAATAACTATTGTTACATAATAAAAAAATATTTCCACGCGCCGCATAGTATCGCACCAGTAAAATAATAAGACGTTGTCATAATAAAACCGTCATAGTCCCTGGCCACAGACAATGCGCACGCGTCTTATTAAATTAAAAGAAAATAAACTGGAATTCAAAAAATCAAATGAAATCAGAAGCAGCTCTTATTCCTATTTCAAAGAGAGTTGACTTTTCTTTTTTTTGTATGTGTGACATAAGACGTTACAAAATTGACACGTTTTTGCCAAGGGACCCCACCGGAAAGGGATGATTGCCACGTGCCATCCAGGTGGGAGTGTGATTTTTTGTCTGTGCTATATTGTGAACGGAAACGGGTAAAACACGTTAAGTTACATTATTAAATCTCGCTCTAATTAAATTAAATAGCTTTAGGTACATTTGTGGTAATTATTTTCATGGATGTTAGTGATTTTGAAGACCAACCCAAGAGTTTTTACGATTGTCAATATGAAAAAGTAAATCAGCGCATAATAAAATAAATTTTTTTGCATATTTTTTTGTCCTTTGGGTAAAGTAGTCTTTGTATCTGAACCCTTCAAATGTTAGATTTTTTTAATGTGCATATAAACTCAAAGTGTCCCTTTATTTGTACTGAATTACTGATAAACTATTATCTAAATTAAACTATTAAATTAAAGTATTTCAGTATAACATTCACGTTTAACGTAATGTTTATTGCTAATATAAATGGAACTAGTTTTCGTATCTTGGATGAGATGACTTGAAATTGCCAACGTTGCTGGGTAAATGGCACTTTATATTCATTATACGGTAAGACGTTTATGTGCAGCTGAAAATTCTAAAGTATACTTAATTATGAAATTCAGAACCTAACGCAAAATATAAAAGTACCTTACCTTAAGAATTAAGATGTTCCTGAACATATACTCAAAACAAGCTAAGTATTAAAAATAAAAAACACGACTGACGAGTTTTTACTCAAAAAGTACATACAAACATATAAGTTATATACATTTTTGAAATCGCCTACTAAAGCCCTTCAATTTGATACCCCACTCGATAAGATTGATTAAATTTTATTTTTTTGGTCTGCTATTTATCGCATATATAATCCGCCATTTTGTTTTCATGGTGACGTCATATAGCCTATGTCACTCGGAGGAATGCAAGGAATCTAAAAATACCTCTCACATCAAAATCGGTTAAGCCGTTCAGGACTTATGGTGGAATAAAGAAACTTACATACATACATACATGAACCCTGAAAACATAACACTCCTTTTTTGGTCAGTCGTGTAATAATGATAGCAGAGATCCTTCAAAGATATCGTGAGGTAGGTTTATGTGATAACGAAGATACCTTACAAATGAATCCTAATATCCTAATCCTACTTAACTAATAATCCTACTAATCCTAACTAATATTATAAATGCGAAAGTGAGTTTGTTTGTTGGTTTGTTTGTTACCTCTTCACGCTTTATCTACTGAACCAATCTTCCTGAAATTTCGCATACACATAGCTGGAAGTACGAAGAAGGACATAGGGTACCTTTCATCCCGGGAAAAAGCACTGTTCCCGTGGGAAATTCACGCGGACGAAGCCGCGGGCGAAAGCTAGTAATATTATAAATGCGAAAGTTTGGATGTGAGTTTGTGAATTTGTGAGTTTGTGATGATGCTTTAACAAACATCAGTAAATTTTACGTGATTTAGTAACCTTAATCACGTAAGCTGGACGAATTTCGATGAAATTTGGTAAACGGGTAGAAAAATACCTAGAATAGCACATAAGGTACTTTTTATCCTGAAATTCCCACGGGAGCGAAGCCCCAGGGCGCAGCTAGTCATGAATAATAATCTATCTAAATAAAAGTGGAAACTGACTGACTGATTGAATGACATGTCACGAACCAATTAACAAACCGATGAATATAGAAACTTGAAATTTTGCATTTGAAAATTCCACCACTACAGGGTAAAATGAGTGAAAAGTAAAGTGGTCAAAGCTGATAGTACCAAAAGTTGTAGTATAATACGAAAGTTTACCATTGATTAAAAATTATGAATTCCATATCTAAATGTAGTTGGTGAAAGCCCACTGCGCCAGTACCATTCAACATTTCATAATTTAATTCCCAAAAATGTATGATTTATGGTTTTCAACGGACACTATGATCAAGGCAAAGCATACTGCGTAACATTGTTATAACGACAACTAATTTCTTACAGCAGATGTAGCATTAATAAGACTCCTCGCTAATGATCCGAAGAAGTATATTTTCTTCGTTCCGCTCACTTTGTTCAAACTCGTTAAAATGGAACACTGAATTGGTTTTCGGACAAATTAAAGTTAGAAAGGGTTTGCTTTGTACTGACCTTTTTGAAATTAATTAATTATAATTGCTGCTTGAGACGATAAAAAACGTTACCTATGGATTTATGTTTTTTGTGATACCAGCGATTTTCATTTAAATCACAACTAACATTAATAATATGGTGAGTTTGTTTTATTTATTCGTTTGTTTGTTTGTTACCTCTTCACGCTTTATCTACAGAACCAATTTTCCTAAAATTTTGCATACTCGTATTAAGGCGTTAGATTCCCTTTATTCTTTTGTTTTTGCGGGCAAAGCATGACGCGGGCACGCACCCCCGCTGCATAATCACGCGCTCTCAGAGACAACGCCAATACACCCGAGCGCTTTCGAGTAATGTATAACATTTTATCAACAGTAAAAATAGTAGCATTATGTCTGTAGGTACGGTGAATTTATATTAAACAAAAAAAATGTTGGCTGTGATGAAGAAAATAATTTTAAGAATTTTATCAGTTTGTTTGTCTTTGTCTGTATGTTTTGTTTATTTATTTTCACATGCTAATCATTAGAACTACTGAATTAATTTGAATGAAACTTTTTATAGGGTACTAGCTATTGCCCCGCGACTTCGTCCGCGTAACTCATGCCTTGACTTCATTAAAATCACGATAACTTTTTTAAATGAACCGATTTAATTGAGTGAAAGTTTTAAAGTAAATCGTTTCAGTGCTTTCGGAGATAAGCGTGATCATACATACAGACAGACAGACAAAAAATTAAAAAAAAAAATTTTTTTTTCTTTCTTTTATTCTAACTTTTTAAGTGTCCCCTCTATCCCATTTCAGTCAAGAAAGTACTAAATGTACCAGACAAAATATTTTTACTGTTTCATTATACGTATATAGTTTTATTATATGTTTAGGTATAGATAAATGATTTTGTAAATACAAAACTGACTTTCAATGGTAAGTAGATACCATTAAGATTTTTTCTTTATTAATGAGAAAAGTGAGTTAATTTGTTGAGTTTGTTTGTTACCTCTTCACTAATTTACACACATACACATAGTTAGATGTACTGAGAAGGACATAGGGTACCTTTCATCCCGGGATAAAGCACTATTCTCATGGGAAATTCACGCGGGCAGGAGCCGCGAGGCAAAAGCTAGTTAGAAAAATACATTTGTGCATAAAAATTTCTTCCTGTATCCTTATTTCTCATGACTAAGGATCAGGATGATTATAGTAAGGAATGAAACACTCATAACTGAAAACTATTTTTGATAATTTTAATGGAGTGATTTGCCACAGCGATCTCCATTTCACACGCAAACCTTAAGTGATGACAAATGCGAGGCACTAGCTAAGAAAAATATTATCTTATATACGATTCACTAATATTTTCACAAAAAAACCTTTCACAAATTATCATTAAATATCGCATTCTACTAACCTATCCCATTTTAAAAATGTGCAAGTATGACACACACAAAATTTTTACAAATCATTTTCACTATAATTGGATTACATGTACATACATACCCACATAAATATTGTCACCCTTTTTTCCCGTGGGGGTAGGCGAAAGAGAATACTATAGTATTCTCTGCCTCTACCTATACTATAGTATCCTACCTATAGGTAGGATTACTAAAATGGGTATCAATAAACTGTCAGCTACACCACGATTTTAGCGCCACCTGAGTGTGCGCTAACGCTTGCCGCTCACTCGGCAGCGGCGGCGAGGAGCGTGGTGAACGAAACGACACACCTCAAGACAAAGACGGCACTTTGTTACGAGCAGCGGAACGCGACGGTCGCAAAAGAAATGTGCTTGCTCATGCGCATCCCCAGATATTTTTGTGGTTTCATAGCTAATATCACATTAATTGGGCAAATTTAGATAAATATTTAAATAATAATATTATTTATTGTATTTCACCTGTAGTTTACAAAACTTTTATTTCACAAAATAATCTCTTGACAGAGTCATGGTTTTTACAAAAAAGGTCACAAGCTTCAAAATAGTTTTTTTTTACAATGGTATGAAATGCTAGTCCCCCGATTTATAAAAATAAATGGCCAAGTGCGAATCAAACTCCCGCAGCGAGGGTTTCGTGTATGCAAAAGCATCTCACATTATAGCTCTAACTGAAAGACCAACTAGTTTCAAAAAGAAACTTTTGCAGTTTTGATCCCTAAATATATATTGATAGAAGTTTTGAAGCTTCTAACAATATATTTACAGTTTTCAGATTTATTTGCTGTACAAGTACTATAAGACCTTTTTTGGTTACAAAATTTCATCAATTTTTACAGGTCAACGGGAAGTACGATAGGTTTTGGTTGTCTTCTGAATTTGCATAATTTGCGAAAATTTGCTATAATTATTCACGGTTATATTTGTTGATTGAGTCTACATATAAATTTGGATTATTTTACAGCTGAAAGAGATCATAAACCCAAGTAGAGTTGAAAATGACCAAGGTGACTGAATTTGACTGACAAAATCGGTCATTTATGGTCATTTTTCATCGAAAGTGTTTTTCACCGATTGCAAAGGAAGGGTCAGGTTTTTCACACGCGTATTCTGGAGGTTTTCCGCGGCTTTTGCCCGTTGATATTTGAGAATAAAAGAATCTATTAACGTCTCATATATATGTACCTTAACAATTGAATTTAATAAAAGAAGTAAAAAAACAAATAGCAAGAATTTGACAACAGTTGATCGGTCATTTTATCGTTTTCAACTTTTTTTATTATGACCGTCAGATTCGGTCATTTTACATCTCTTAACCCCAAGTATTAAAGATATGAATTTCAATTATATACCTTCATGAGTTCCTGAGTAAAATAATCTTGACAGACGGACACGGACACGTGATCTTGTAAAGGTTTCGTTTTGCCTTTTGAGGTAAGGAACCCTAAACACACGACTGAAAGAGAATACCAAATACTACTAAATTTAAGTCTTGGCAACGTATCCATTTAAAAAAATATAAGAGTGTATAAGATAATGTGTTTGTAAAATCGTATATTTAATAACTATGTAACTATGTAGTATTGAAGACTGTTTTAAAAATATAATTTTTGAATCGTATTTTATGAAATGACTGTGCAACAATATATTCATACTAATGAGAATAAAATGCTAGATATCAGAGTTTGGGCTAATGTCATTTTGACTTTTTATACGGTGTGCAAAAAATATTTCGACGAAAATTAATAATAATATCACTAAAATTTTTACCAATTATTCTTTATAGTATTTTGTTTTCTACTAAATTAATTAAATAAAAAGAAGTTATACACATACATACATACATACGAACATATTTTTTAACTAAAGAAATAGATTCTTCAAATTTCGGTACCTATGTAAATGCCACCAACCAACGCACCATGATCAAAGTTGAGTAATTTAGACATTCTTTATATCAGAAAAAACTTACTTAGTTTTTACCGGATTGTTTGGTTTGTTAAAAAATAATATTTTTATTGCATCTATTTTTTTCTGCAGACCATACTTGCGTCTATGAGACCGAGTGACATGTTTTCTTAGTTTATTAAATTTGTACATCGATTATCAAATTACTTATCAAATTAATAATTATATATTTAATAGGTATCTAAATACCAGCTTTAGCCCGCGGCTTCGCCCGCGTAATTTGTTTAGGATTTTTTACTTACTGCTGCGGCGCAGCGATTCGAATTGGATCTTGATCACCGATCATAGCTGACGTCATTTCTTGTGGTCTTGTTTAGGATTTTCTAGTTTTCGTTTGTAGTCACAAACTATTCCTATATCAGAACTGACAAATCACACAAATTGAGTTAGCCCTAAAGTTAGTTCGAGGCTTGTGTTATGGGATACTAATTCAACGATACTATATTTTAAAACAAAGCTTTTACCCGCGGTTTCGTCCGCGTGAATTTCCCACAAGGACCTTGCTTTTTCCCGGGATGAAATGTACGTACCCTATGTCCTTCTCACTACTTCTATGTGTATGCGAAATTTCAGGAAGATTGGTTCAGTAGATAAAGCGTGAAGATGTAACAAAAAAATAAATGAATAAACAAATATATATTAGTTAGAATTGCGATAGTTAGGATAGATAAACATTCAAGACCCAGGCCAATCTGAAAAAGATCATTTTCTATCTTGACCCGACCAGGGATCGAACCCTGGACCTCCGGTGTACGGTGTCCGGTGTACTAGTACGGCGTGATGGCCGTTGGGCCACGGAGGTCGTCAAATGGAGGAAAATGATTTCTATGGATAAATTTTTTGACGTTCTGCAATGCTCTTAAAATAATAAAATTGCCTTTAAATAAAATCAAATTTATATCAATTTACATCTACAAAAAAATCCTTATCTAATAGTGAAACTGGCATAAAAATCCATAGCGTGGTTTAGGAGGAGTAAAAGTTTAACAGACGGAGGTAAAGTGACCTTCATTTATTCTTGTAATGTACAAAAGTACAGGTACAGCCGGCTGATTACTGTATGTTTTCTCTACGCTACATGGTAAACAAAGCGACAGGAATATTGACAGATGCGGAAACGAGCGACACGACCTCCTCGTCTGAAAGCCAGTGGCAGACTGCCGCCCGTCGCCCGCACAGAGCCCCGCTATGAAAAATGGGCGAATGATTTTTGTTTTTATAAACATTAGTATGAAAAATGTTGCTTGATTTGAACGAAAATCTAAGCGATTGAAGTATAATAAATGGTGTCTCTTTTGATGTAAAAATTTTTCCCGAACGTCATTGCCATTTTCGGAACAGTAAGGAAATTATAAAAATGCATGTCTTTCCGTTTTTTATTTTTTTCATATAGTAGTTTTTATCTTACAATAAAAATAATCTAAACAAATGTTCTTAAAGAGTTGATAGTACACATATATTTTTTTCAGATTTTTCTGGCTAACCACAGCTGAGCTTTAGTCCTTACAAAAACACCATTTCACAGAACAACGGCAATCCAAACGCCTTAAGAAGTACTGAGATGGACATAGGGTAATTTTAATCCCGGGAAAAAGAACTGTTCCCGTGGGAAATTCACGCAGGCGAAGCCGCGGGCAAAAGCTAGTATTTAAATAAGTACGTGTCTTATGTATGAGAGCATGAAATAGGGTTTACTTTTGGAATTGTATCTGAAAATTAATGAAAAGTAAGCAACTTTTGGGATAACGACTTACTTAATGCGTGATATTAACAAAAACCCATATTCAGCTAGTTAAATAATAATAGGTAATCGTAACTGGCTAAACCTCAGTTATTTTAAATCATAGATTTGTGTCAAAACAAGCAACTTTTCACTTAAAATTTTTCATAGATCAAAGCCAGATATTATTCAGGACACCTTACTTTTGCGGCAGGTGTTAAAAAGATAAGAACTAAAGACACAGATAAAATGATAGAAGCGTCTAGTAATTAGAAAAGGGATACGAGATAAGATAGGGAATACTTCCCCTAATGACTGTTTCCCGAGATGTCGAGCCATTCTGTCTGATTAACAATTAATTGTGCCTACTATTTGCCTAGTATCCATTTGCCTTGGCTTCAAATTCAAACAATATGATTACGAAATTACGTGCCTACCAGTGCTAACAATACTATGCCCATTGTTACATAATTCTATTAATTTTGCTAACCTAGCAACAATATTAGGCTACGATAGGACACAGAATAGCGAGGGAACAGAGTATAGCTCTCATCAGGGGTCTAGTAAGAATGGACGATACTTAAATATATTTTCGTTGTAAGCGATATTTCACAGCCTTGGGGATAAAGTGACGATGTAACGAGAGGATGGTTTTGACAGGGTATACCGTTGTCGCAGGTGACAAAGGAATTATTGGGGTAAACACAAACATTGACAAATTATTCCCCTAAAATGGTATTAAAATAGACTCAACCAACTAGACTCAACCAACATCCAATTTATAAAGGAATGTATTTTACAATTATTTATAAACATCACTCGTAAGTAACCACATGAAATTTTAAAAAGTTTTAAGGTATTGAACAAAAACAAATTGTTATAGAGCGGGTTTTGTCACCAACCAATAGTACTTAGTTGTTAAAATTGATGAATTTCGATCCAATAAACCTTAGAAAAGTACGATGCTTTTGTTGCAAGAAGTTACTGCCTTTCTATAAACTATGAATCCAATTGAGGAGTCCACGCAGACAAAGTCGTGGACACTACTTAAGTACTTCGCAATATAGACAAGCTATTCTTCTATGTTATAATTACTTTACAACCAGGCTCTCCCGGCAACTGACACACTATCACTGTCACCTAATTAGCTCCATCTAATTATACTCAACATTGTTTGCCCCGGATAACTGGATTACGAGTTATGCTCCAGAGACGAACGCCAGGGGAGCTGGGCGAATCGGGAATACAACGGAAATTCACTAATGGATAGTGCTTGTAATAAAAACATCGTTATTTTTTTAAAAGGTCCATTTATTTTATTATAAATCGAAAGTTTGAACAAAGCTATTCAAATCAATGTACTATAAAAAAACGGTTCTAAGTTTTCTTTTCAAGATTCTGATTGATTTGTAAGAGACGCGTGGGAGAGAAGATTATAGGAACTTTCGACCTTGCTTCTAACAAAAAAAAATATTTGTAGTCTAACAGAAGAATTTTATCTTGGTGATATTGTGGTGCTGATTGTATGCTGCCTATGGCTGCCAGCATACAATCAATGTTCTGTGATATGATAATCCTATAAAGTGCCATCTATTGTGCTTATTTAGAAATCAGTGATTCGTAAAGCGCCATCTATCGGTATTATTGATAATTAAACTAGCGTTACATCAATTTCTTTTTATGTATCAGTCAGAAACAATAGATGGCGCTGTAGGTAATTACAAACAGAGCCTCGGGCAAGAGCTAGTTTTCAATATTCTATCTAATATAGCTGAAAAGTTTGTACGCGCTAATAATCTCTGTAAGTACCAGTGGTGTGATTTGAAGAATTCTTTCTGTTGGCCAGATATCAGGAATTATAGTTATTCATTTTCATGTTCATAAAATTCACATGCTATAGGTACCTAATTTAATTTTTCGAGGTACCTACCTAATTCACGTGTTGGGAGCTAAAAGCAGCTGTTCCCAAATATTTGTTTTCTTACACCCTCGTTGTCCTTTTGGAGGGTAGAATTAATATTGATGAATATGGGGAAGCCCTGTAAACGATACCATATTAAAAGTGCTATATTTCGATTAATTTTTTCAATAATTTTCTGCAAGCCTTTTTATTTTTGTCTAAGGACATTAAGTGCGGGAATAGATCAAGATCTATTTTTTTGCATTTAACTTTATTATTTAAACTAAAATAAAATAACAATAGCAATAAATTCTAGTACGGTGTGCAGATATTTCAATCACCGAAAGCAATTGATTAAAGTGACCGTAGGTACCACGTGAAATTTGATCTACCTGACACAGAGTAAGTACAATATCGGGCCTTGTGATATTCGAACAGGTAGGTATGTCAGTTTGTCACAGTCAATTTGTCACGTAGGCATTGAAAGTTATTTCGTCACACCTACTGCATACATTTTTCTGAATGACGAATTTACATTCGAACATGATTCGGACGCAAATCGAGCGACTAGAACGCCTGAGCATCTATAACTGCTTTTGCGTCCACCGAATGGATTAAGGTCAGTGGGGCGAAGACCGTCTGGAGGATAGGACCGTCTAGTACCAATAACTCCTAATTCTGCAAGTATTTACGGCAATGATACCACACGTCACAAACTTTAAACTGTTTTAATTCGAATTCATTGACATAGATGGAGCTATTTTTGACACTTGAAGAATAAATGACATTCAAAATTTAGTCCGACTGTGAACTTAAAAAGCAACCTACACCGTGCCGGCAAAAATATGTGGTAAGTGGTTTGTGTGAATTTTTCTTACAATTTCTATCGGTGAGCTCATTAATGATTGATGTATCTACTTGATTAGTGTATTAGAATGGAATAAAACAATGGTTTTACCAAGTTATGCCCAATGAAAAAAAATCTAACTTCCAATACCAATAGTGTCAAAGATCGTCTAGTTCTTGGAGGCCAAGACCGGTATATGCCGGTCTTCGCCTTTTCCAGAAACCGTAAACCTTCGGCCATATGCAATAATTAAAAAAATAACTGTTTCGCATTTTTGAACTGCTGGTAACTGAAATATCGTTTATATCAGTATTATAATAAAACTATAATTAGCGTTTGTCTATACATGCGAAATATCAGTATAGGAATTATCCTAGACGAACGACTAGGTTCAGATATTTTTTTCAACTGCTGTATCTGCTGCTGTCCTCCTGTCGGATCTTGTGTTCTATTCTAAAAATAACAAGCATTCATAAAAATATATTATGTAAGTATGGGTGTTTGTCTTTACAGGTAATCACTTAGGTAATAAGGATGAACAACTATGGGGAAATAAAAATAAAAAAAATCGGATAGAGGATCCTACTCTATAGAGAAATTAAAAGAAGCTTTACGAGAAGTGGGAAGTGGTCGACAGAGTGGCTGTAGTGCTTTAAAACATCTGATATCTACTTTTATACTTGTTCGAAATAAGTAGGTAGGTCGTTAATTTTTAAATTGATTTTATTGAATAAAAATTTTGTATCCTTAATGGTTTTTTATTTAAATTAAAAACATAAAAATTACAGAGTTAGTGACAACGCACTTTTTTTATAAGTAATGTTATTTGTCGGCGAAGTTCGGCATAAACTCATTTTTAGGACTAAATGTTTATTACCCCTGAAAGGCGATCTATGCCGAACTTCGCCGACAAATACATCTTTTTGCAATATATGCCTATTGGAACTTTTAAAACGAACAACAGCTGTACATATCCCTTTGTTAAATTACGCGTATGTGTGTCATGGTGTGATTATATGTTTAAAATGATTATTGTAGGATTTATTCTCAATAGATGGTCTTAGCCGACATAGTAGTAAAGTCCGTATAATCAGACAACATTTGGAAATTAGTCATTATTTAATAAATGAATAAGGTTTAAGATACTTTGAAGTTTTCTTTTAAAAGCCAATTAGTTATTTCATAACCTCTGTTAAAACAAATTACCAAAAACATTATAGAAATACTCAAATTTCGGTGATGGATCTCAATTTTAATGAAGTATGCCGGTCTTACCCGAACTGACCTTACGTAAAATGTCTACAGGAGTGAAACTCCAGAAAAACAATTATTTTATTTTAACTGAACCATTACGTGTAATGTGCATGGAAAAAAATCGCATTATCGCACACAACAATGCGATTTTTTCCATGATACACAGATAAAGGTAAATGTATTTTTATACGAAAGAATAATATTGTAATAATAAACGTTTTGAGGAAATCCTTGGGGAGGCCTTTGTCCAGCAGTGGACGTCTTTTGGCTGAGAGAGAGAGAGAGAGAAATAAACTTTTTTATAATTCGCAGACATCACTGCAGAAACATACTCAAACAGAGCATGATAGGTACCTAGTCAGCCTAAAATGTTAAACGTTATCTGTCTATCCGAGTCTACCGAATAATAAACCTTGAAAAGTTTGTATTAGTATCGGTCGAAGTTGTCTTTTGTTAGAACTTTTTAATTAAAACTAGAACGGACTTTTAACGAGTCTGTGGGCGAGGCGCACTCGTCCGTCAATGAAAATTAGAGAATAGTTTTTCAATGAATTTTGAAATCGACATCGTAAGCGAACAAAACAGGATTTTGGCATTTTATTGTCAAGATAATTTTTTTCGATCTATTTAATTTATGGGCCACGTTCAGATAAATATAATAGTGATATTATTTTGTACAAAAATGCCGGAATTTTGACTACATACTAAGTATTTTAATTTCAATTGTTTATTTTTGTTAGTTTCGGACATTGATTTCTGTTCT
This sequence comes from Ephestia elutella, assembly GCA_018467065.1. Classification (NCBI taxonomy): domain Eukaryota; kingdom Metazoa; phylum Arthropoda; class Insecta; order Lepidoptera; family Pyralidae; genus Ephestia; species Ephestia elutella. The sequence goes on from CM031566.1 coordinate 10,497,751, forward strand.
CATCCTCACTAATTCGATTAAAAAATAATCATGGTACCTATCGCTGTTTAGGTTAACGATATATTTTTTAAATTAAGGAAGACCCTAAGCAAGATGATTTTGCTCTCTAACTCTCTCTCTCTATCTCTCTCTCTCTCAGCCGAAAGACGTCCACTGCTGGACAAAGGCCTCCCCCAAGGATTTCCATAACGACCGGTCCTGCGCTGCCCGCATCCATGCGCATCCCGCGACCTTCACCAGGTCGTCAGTCCACCGAGTAGGAGGCCTGCCAACACGATGCTATAGAAAGGAGGAGGCTCTCTAACTACCTAGAAGAAAACCTATTTTCTACGATCGAATTATTTAAATCGATGCTCGAATCTCGATATTCGCGTCCTAGTTCGATAACTTATCTTGGTATCAAATAATACGAACTTGCCTTGTTATAATAGCACCATTATATACTGAGCTGTGTCGTTTACGCAAACGGTAGCGAAAGAACCAAGTTTATACGTTTGTTGTTTTCCATCAGGGGTCTAGTAAGAATGGACGATTTAAATATATTTTCTTGTAAGCGATATTTCACAGCCTTGGGGATAAAGTGACGATGTAACGAGAGGATGGTTTTGACAGGGTATACCGTTGTCGCAGGTGACAAAGGAATTATTGGGGTAAACACAAACATTGACAAATTATTCCCCTAAAATGGTATTAAAATAGACTCAACCAACTAGACTCAACCAACATCCAATTTATAAAGGAATGTATTTTACAATTATTTATAAACATCACTCGTAAGTAACCACATGAAATTTTAAAAAGTTTTAAGGTATTGAACAAAAACAAATTGTTATAGAGCGGGTTTTGTCACCAACCAATAGTACTTAGTTGTTAAAATTGATGAATTTCGATCCAATAAACCTTAGAAAAGTACGATGCTTTTGTTGCAAGAAGTTACTGCCTTTCTATAAACTATGAATCCAATTGAGGAGTCCACGCAGACAAAGTCGTGGACACTACTTAAGTACTTCGCAATATAGACAAGCTATTCTTCTATGTTATAATTACTTTACAACCAGGCTCTCCCGGCAACTGACACACTATCACTGTCACCTAATTAGCTCCATCTAATTATACTCAACATTGTTTGCCCCGGATAACTGGATTACGAGTTATGCTCCAGAGACGAACGCCAGGGGAGCTGGGCGAATCGGGAATACAACGGAAATTCACTAATGGATAGTGCTTGTAATAAAAACATCGTTATTTTTTTAAAAGGTCCATTTATTTTATTATAAATCGAAAGTTTGAACAAAGCTATTCAAATCAATGTACTATAAAAAAACGGTTCTAAGTTTTCTTTTCAAGATTCTGATTGATTTGTAAGAGACGCGTGGGAGAGAAGATTATAGGAACTTTCGACCTTGCTTCTAACAAAAAAAAATATTTGTAGTCTAACAGAAGAATTTTATCTTGGTGATATTGTGGTGCTGATTGTATGCTGCCTATGGCTGCCAGCATACAATCAATGTTCTGTGATATGATAATCCTATAAAGTGCCATCTATTGTGCTTATTTAGAAATCAGTGATTCGTAAAGCGCCATCTATCGGTATTATTGATAATTAAACTAGCGTTACATCAATTTCTTTTTATGTATCAGTCAGAAACAATAGATGGCGCTGTAGGTAATTACAAACAGAGCCTCGGGCAAGAGCTAGTTTTCAATATTCTATCTAATATAGCTGAAAAGTTTGTACGCGCTAATAATCTCTGTAAGTACCAGTGGTGTGATTTGAAGAATTCTTTCTGTTGGCCAGATATCAGGAATTATAGTTATTCATTTTCATGTTCATAAAATTCACATGCTATAGGTACCTAATTTAATTTTTCGAGGTACCTACCTAATTCACGTGTTGGGAGCTAAAAGCAGCTGTTCCCAAATATTTGTTTTCTTACACCCTCGTTGTCCTTTTGGAGGGTAGAATTAATATTGATGAATATGGGGAAGCCCTGTAAACGATACCATATTAAAAGTGCTATATTTCGATTAATTTTTTCAATAATTTTCTGCAAGCCTTTTTTATTTTTGTCTAAGGACATTAAGTGCGGGAATAGATCAAGATCTATTTTTTTGCATTTAACTTTATTATTTAAACTAAAATAAAATAACAATAGCAATAAATTCTAGTACGGTGTGCAGATATTTCAATCACCGAAAGCAATTGATTAAAGTGACCGTAGGTACCACGTGAAATTTGATCTACCTGACACAGAGTAAGTACAATATCGGGCCTTGTGATATTCGAACAGGTAGGTATGTCAGTTTGTCACAGTCAATTTGTCACGTAGGCATTGAAAGTTATTTCGTCACACCTACTGCATACATTTTTCTGAATGACGAATTTACATTCGAACATGATTCGGACGCAAATCGAGCGACTAGAACGCCTGAGCATCTATAACTGCTTTTGCGTCCACCGAATGGATTAAGGTCAGTGGGGCGAAGACCGTCTGGAGGATAGGACCGTCTAGTACCAATAACTCCTAATTCTGCAAGTATTTACGGCAATGATACCACACGTCACAAACTTTAAACTGTTTTAATTCGAATTCATTGACATAGATGGAGCTATTTTTGACACTTGAAGAATAAATGACATTCAAAATTTAGTCCGACTGTGAACTTAAAAAGCAACCTACACCGTGCCGGCAAAAATATGTGGTAAGTGGTTTGTGTGAATTTTTCTTACAATTTCTATCGGTGAGCTCATTAATGATTGATGTATCTACTTGATTAGTGTATTAGAATGGAATAAAACAATGGTTTTACCAAGTTATGCCCAATGAAAAAAAATCTAACTTCCAATACCAATAGTGTCAAAGATCGTCTAGTTCTTGGAGGCCAAGACCGGTATATGCCGGTCTTCGCCTTTTCCAGAAACCGTAAACCTTCGGCCATATGCAATAATTAAAAAAATAACTGTTTCGCATTTTTGAACTGCTGGTAACTGAAATATCGTTTATATCAGTATTATAATAAAACTATAATTAGCGTTTGTCTATACATGCGAAATATCAGTATAGGAATTATCCTAGACGAACGACTAGGTTCAGATATTTTTTTCAACTGCTGTATCTGCTGCTGTCCTCCTGTCGGATCTTGTGTTCTATTCTAAAAATAACAAGCATTCATAAAAATATATTATGTAAGTATGGGTGTTTGTCTTTACAGGTAATCACTTAGGTAATAAGGATGAACAACTATGGGGAAATAAAAATAAAAAAAATCGGATAGAGGATCCTACTCTATAGAGAAATTAAAAGAAGCTTTACGAGAAGTGGGAAGTGGTCGACAGAGTGGCTGTAGTGCTTTAAAACATCTGATATCTACTTTTATACTTGTTCGAAATAAGTAGGTAGGTCGTTAATTTTTAAATTGATTTTATTGAATAAAAATTTTGTATCCTTAATGGTTTTTTATTTAAATTAAAAACATAAAAATTACAGAGTTAGTGACAACGCACTTTTTTTATAAGTAATGTTATTTGTCGGCGAAGTTCGGCATAAACTCATTTTTTAGGACTAAATGTTTATTACCCCTGAAAGGCGATCTATGCCGAACTTCGCCGACAAATACATCTTTTTGCAATATATGCCTATTGGAACTTTTAAAACGAACAACAGCTGTACATATCCCTTTGTTAAATTACGCGTATGTGTGTCATGGTGTGATTATATGTTTAAAATGATTATTGTAGGATTTATTCTCAATAGATGGTCTTAGCCGACATAGTAGTAAAGTCCGTATAATCAGACAACATTTGGAAATTAGTCATTATTTAATAAATGAATAAGGTTTAAGATACTTTGAAGTTTTCTTTTAAAAGCCAATTAGTTATTTCATAACCTCTGTTAAAACAAATTACCAAAAACATTATAGAAATACTCAAATTTCGGTGATGGATCTCAATTTTAATGAAGTATGCCGGTCTTACCCGAACTGACCTTACGTAAAATGTCTACAGGAGTGAAACTCCAGAAAAACAATTATTTTATTTTAACTGAACCATTACGTGTAATGTGCATGGAAAAAAATCGCATTATCGCACACAACAATGCGATTTTTTCCATGATACACAGATAAAGGTAAATGTATTTTTATACGAAAGAATAATATTGTAATAATAAACGTTTTGAGGAAATCCTTGGGGAGGCCTTTGTCCAGCAGTGGACGTCTTTTGGCTGAGAGAGAGAGAGAGAGAAATAAACTTTTTTATAATTCGCAGACATCACTGCAGAAACATACTCAAACAGAGCATGATAGGTACCTAGTCAGCCTAAAATGTTAAACGTTATCTGTCTATCCGAGTCTACCGAATAATAAACCTTGAAAAGTTTGTATTAGTATCGGTCGAAGTTGTCTTTTGTTAGAACTTTTAATTAAAACTAGAACGGACTTTTAACGAGTCTGTGGGCGAGGCGCACTCGTCCGTCAATGAAAATTAGAGAATAGTTTTTCAATGAATTTTGAAATCGACATCGTAAGCGAACAAAACAGGATTTTGGCATTTTATTGTCAAGATAATTTTTTTCGATCTATTTAATTTATGGGCCACGTTCAGATAAATATAATAGTGATATTATTTTGTACAAAAATGCCGGAATTTTGACTACATACTAAGTATTTTAATTTCAATTGTTTATTTTTGTTAGTTTCGGACATTGATTTCTGTTCTCATCCTCACTAATTCGATTAAAAAATAATCATGGTACCTATCGCTGTTTAGGTAAACGATATATTTTTTAAATTAAGGAAGACCCTAAGCAAGATGATTTTGCTCTCTAACTCTCTCTCTCTATCTCTCTCTCTCTCAGCCGAAAGACGTCCACTGCTGGACAAAGGCCTCCCCCAAGGATTTCCATAACGACCGGTCCTGCGCTGCCCGCATCCATGCGCATCCCGCGACCTTCACCAGGTCGTCAGTCCACCGAGTAGGAGGCCTGCCAACACGATGCTATAGAAAGGAGGAGGCTCTCTAACTACCTAGAAGAAAACCTATTTTCTACGATCGAATTATTTAAATCGATGCTCGAATCTCGATATTCGCGTCCTAGTTCGATAACTTATCTTGGTATCAAATAATACGAACTTGCCTTGTTATAATAGCACCATTATATACTGAGCTGTGTCGTTTACGCAAACGGTAGCGAAAGAACCAAGTTTATACGTTTGTTGTTTTCCATCAGGGGTCTAGTAAGAATGGACGATTTAAATATATTTTCTTGTAAGCGATATTTCACAGCCTTGGGGATAAAGTGACGATGTAACGAGAGGATGGTTTTGACAGGGTATACCGTTGTCGCAGGTGACAAAGGAATTATTGGGGTAAACACAAACATTGACAAATTATTCCCCTAAAATGGTATTAAAATAGACTCAACCAACTCATTAAAAGAAGGGTAAAAAGTTATATTCGTAGGCTTGTAAAAGCTGTAAGTACTAAAAATTTAATAAGTAAAAGTTTCATACATAAAAGTACGTTTCATAATCCACATTTTTTTTTATCAGACGTCACATTGTTATATGTAATTTGCCTTTCTCGAGCGATTTTCCATTTGAATCAGGCAAAGTTTTATCAAAATTCAAACCATAGACATAGTTCAAATTTAGTATGCAAAAATATTATAAGTACTTTATTTCCAGTGTTTCCAGGTGAGTAAGGCGAAATACAAACAGCCCGCTGAAACTAAGTGCAAACAAATCCTTTTGCTGCTCTAAACTTGGTTGGCGGAATATGAAATTGGGTCAAACGAACACTCGATTTAATTAGAAAATGTAAATAACTATGTGCTCTTTTTTATATTTAAAAAATACAAAAGTTGTTCCTATGTCGATAAAAGCCTAGGTATAGGCTAGCCAACTACATTATAATGAATTACTGGTACCTATACAACCTCTCTCTCTCAGCCGAAAGACGTCCACTGCTGGACAAAGGCCTCCCCCAAGGATTTCCACAACGACCGGTCCTGCGCTGCCCGCATCCATGCGCATCCCGCGACCTTCACCAGGTCGTCGTCGGTTCACCGAGTGGGAGGCCTGCCAACACTACGTTTTCCGGTTCGTGGTCGCCACTCGAGAACTTTTCTGCCCCAACGGCTTTCTGTTCTACGAGCTATGTGCCCCGCCCACTGCCACTTCATTTTCGCGATTCTTCGGGCTATGATACAACCTACATTAATTTAATTTACTTCGCTCGATGAGCCTATAATCATTTAATGCGATTTTATGGATCACATTTCACATCTTATTTAGATCATTTATAATAAGGTATGCAGAGTCTACACTAATTAATTCATAATCATTTATTATTGTACTACCTATGTAGTAAAATTGTAATGCTGATTTATTTAAACGCAATTATCTCGGGAACTATCTATTAGTGGGGTATGAAAAAATATTTTTATGGATAAAGTAGTGGCTATTTAAGGAGTATGATGATGATATGTAGTGGCTATGTATTTTTAGTATAATAAAGATATTACAAACAAACAATAGTAAGTAAACTTCGATTTTTCCTATTTGTTATACCTACTATGTTTACAATCTTACAATGTCTTTTTATGATTTTACAACAATATAAATTAAAATAGAATTTTTAGGAAATTACTTTCGTGATTAATAAATGTTTTACTTTAGAATGTTTAGGTTTGAACTAATATTTGATTTATTTTCAACAAAATGCAACAAAAAGTACTGTGAAGATTGTTTACATAATAAGACAAGTAAGAAAAAACGGAGTTTATATCAAACACAAAGCGAAGGACCCTGGAGGCCAATTCTCGCGTTTGCGATATTTTATCGAATTTGATAATATATCAAACTTCTTTTATCGAACAAAATTATCACAAAATCCTCCAAAATGGTATTCTCGAACCTATTCGACATAAAACTCGATATTATATCGAAAACTAGGGCTTCTCTAATTGAAAACACGTTCCTTTTTCTCGATTATACTTAACTACAATCGAGAAATTTGTTTTACTTGTTTCATTAAATATTTTATATAAAACCAATGTTTTAATAGTGAATTTATGTAAAAATAGTTATAATACTTTATTTTATGTAACTTAATAAGCTCCAATGCAAATTTATAAAATGCAAAGAAAATGAAATATTTTAGAGTTGATGGAGAGAACGGAACGCGAGGATACTTGTCATTGTTTGTTTATTGTGTGTGTGAGGTTATGTGATATTTGTTATCGGAGTATCAATTATATTCTTATGTATGATATTGTTTCTTTACGAAATTGAATCGAGAAACAAATAAGGTATGGTACTCGAGGCAGAAAAAAGCAAAGTATGTATCTATCCAAACCTCTATATTAGGCTTCAATAAAATAATTTTATGTAAATAAACAACGATTTCCAATAAAATTGAATACAAAATCATCAGCATTCATATTTTACTAAACCATAGCTGAAGAAAAATACAAAGCGTCTTGTAAAGTACGAATATTAAGTTATTCAATAGCTTTGAAGCAACAAATATCACACACGATATGGTTTTCGGCCACGCTCGACCACTCGATGCGTATCGAGGGCTGACGCTGGATAAATGTCACATTTGAAATCACGAGAATACGCAATTTCGATATTTATCTATATCCGCCATGTTTTTTCGATAAATGTCGAAATTGATATTATATCGCAGACCCCAGAATTGCCTCCCTGGGCTCCGACGCGTAGCGTAGGCACAGAATTAATATTAGTACTACGTACAGAAACGAAACTCCCTGCCCCTCCCGCAATATGACACCCCCCCCGCTCCTTCCGCACTTCTCCCCCGTTCTTGTGTATCTGTGGGACGTTCGACTATGAAAACGCACACATTGACGTGTTACTGACGTGTTCACGGATATACAGTTTCATTTGTAGTAGTAGTAGGCATATTTGACGCGCCGTTTCTATGAAGCGCCCGCCCTGTGGCGTAGGCTGAGGATGCAACTGGGAAAACGCTGGAGAGAAATAAGTCAAGAATTTAATAATTTACATACTCCTTCCATAAAGGCTGACACACACGAGCGATCTCTTTATCTACCGTTATATTTCACAGCTGGTTGCCCGCAGAACGGAATATGAGCACCGTTGTGTAACAGTGGTAATAGTGAGGTACGCTTGGTAATTGCGTAATTCATCTATGGGCTCTAATTAGTATGATTTAATTATGAGTTCGAAATCATTGAGTGCAGTATAAGGAAATTTGCAGGCAGGTTTATTGGGTGAATTAAGGTCGACTCGTACAACAAAGTTGGTCTTATAGTAATTTATTTTAAAGGTTATAACAACATTAAACATTTATGATAACGTGCGGGTATCAGTAATTTCTTGTATAAAAATATTTATTTATTAACTGGATCGAATATAAGGAACTGAGATCGATATTATACATACAGTGGGTAAACCCTAATATTTTTTGTTCAACAACTCTTACTTGAATAAAACTTACTTCGATTTGTGTAAACTTTGCAATAAAAATATTAGTTACTTGTTACTTTACACTTCTTTTCACGATTTCTGTGAAAAAATCCTACATTTCAAATGAAGATTTTGTGTTGGTAACTCAGAACATTTTTATGAGGCTTCTAAATTATTAACACTCGCACTTCGCGAAGAAAACGCGTAAATAATTAATGAGAAAGTAGATGTTTATTTCTACGAATTATTGAGAGTTGTGAGATTGATAAGCTGAATTCATGATTTATTGTAAACTAGCTTTCACCCGCGGCTTCGCTCGCGTAATTTCCCACGGGAACAGTGCTTTTTCCCGGGATGTTAGGTACCCTATGTCCTTCTCCGTACTTCCAGCTATGTGTATGCGAAATTTCAGGAAGATTGGTTCAGTAGATAAAACGTGAAGAGGTAACAAACAAACAAACAAACTCACTTTCGCATTTATAATATTAGTACAATACAATACAATAGTACAATTGTTGAATTTTCTGAATCGCGCTTGCGAAGTTTTTAGACTTATTGATACAAGTAATATGAATATTTTGATTCTGTGGGTCCGTGTATACTCAAGAGACAGTTTGGAAGTTGCTGGTTCATAAACTTCCAGCACGATGTCCGGCGTACCCTGTATTAGTAGGCTTTTATAATGATACAAGGAGTCCCGGGTTGTGCTATCTGATGCTATAGCGAATGTTGTTTATTGCGTTGCGAAGCCACCATAATTGAGTATACTATGTGACCCGTTTTTTGTATGTAATGCAATGAAAATATTGAAATCCTTAATTATATTTTATTTGGATTTTGTAAGCACGTGCTAATTTTTGTTTAAATAATGAACCGACTTCTTTGATTATAAAATCATCAAAAACAAAAATGTATTGTCATGCTACCCACTAAATGAGGTGAAGTCGGTGCCAAATTAAAAATTAAATAATCTAAATTAACATTAGAATCATGTATAATTAAAATACTTAACTAAACAATTAAGTACATAATATCCTTACTCCTGTACTTGCCACAGACTTCACCTCAATCAGTAAGTAGCATGCCAATACATTTTTCTTTTTGATTAATCTGCCTATTAAGTTATTTTATGATTTTAAGTTTTATTATGGAAGTCGGTTTAAAAAAAAAAATATTTTATTAAAATTATTTAGCCTAGTTTTAGTGCAAATATGAACATAATATTATTATGAAATGTCGGGAGGTCTTAGACAGTAAGCATCTCTGGACACATGTCGTAAAACAGTCTCTGTTTGGCCCGGGAGGCGACGCGACGTCGCGACGTCCCGCAGTTGTTTTCATTTAGTTTTTACGACCACCGCCAACAGTCGCGCGGATTAAAATATGCCGCCGCTGCTACGATGTCTGTGTTACATCGGACTTGGCTTATTTTCTTATTGAATTCGGCTTATTTGGACACCAAAATGCATTTAATTTATTTTCTACAATGATTCCCATGTGTACTAGGGTGTTGCTTAAAAAACAACTTTCAAAAAGTCATTGTCTCACCCCGCCATTGTGTTCTAGTACCCCAATTAACGGATGCTAGTTTTTTTTATTTTTTTTTAAATGAGTTTTAGAGGTCGCTACCGACTGATAAAGTTTCAAGGAAAAACTGAAATTAGGCATCAACGCAACTTGTCAAGTTTTGTTTTTATTTTACTTTTAAAACACAATCTCTATGTATCGAGTAAGGGGAATTCCTCAGCAATCGCGTAAGGGGAATTCCCAAGCGATCGCCCGGTAAATCCGGTAATCCCCTTTATTTGATATTATACCTAATTCGGTCCCCACCGTGTACTTTGCTTTCAGTGCGTTGTTAAACGTTTGCGCGGAGTGACTGTGATACTAACGAGAAAAATATCGTCATGGCGTCGTCGTCATTACTGACTAGAAAAAAAACGGATGTGTGGTTGATAGGCCAGCCCTTATCATCATTAAATCAGTCAACATTGCCATCAATACAAGAGGTGCTTTGTCTTTTTTGGCACTATAAGTTGGAATTGAAAAAACCTATCAAAGTTGCTGCTACTTGTACTTCAGAAGACGTTTTGTGTATATGGGAAAAGGCTGGGATTCCAACCAAGTGGAAGCAGCATGTCATCATCAAAATAGAAAAGTATTTTAAAGACTGGCAACAGCTAAAAAAAAAATAAAGAAACCAAAGCCAAACGTTCTGCAACCGTTATTGCTAGAGAACAAAATTGAAAAGACGGTTTATCAAATCTTTTTGATATTGCCCATGTCGATGCCATGGCAATTATGACAAATGAAGAAGATCGACTGTTCCTTAGAAATTAACGTGAAAATCGTCATGGCCAAATTGGTTCAGTAGATAAGGCAAGTGTTAAGAAGGAAGCGGAAAAGAAAAAAAAGGTTCAGCAGATGAAAAAAAAGAGGAGTCAGATGCAATGCAAGCTCTTACAGAAAAATGTGCCCTATCATCATCGACTTCCATAAGCGATGGAAATTCAAATTCGGATACGACGTTAGAAGAAATCTACGCATCAAAAGCACAGTCGAAAACTCAAAAACTACCGATGAAAAGAGGTAGAAAAGAAATTGTTTCTACTGATTTGGCTATGAGTTTAGATGTCGCTAAGTTAAGCCATCGAAAAGCAGCAGTTGTGTTGACAAAAACTCTGTAAAGTTTGGGAAAAGATCCTTTAGAGTACAATGTGAACTACACATCAATTCGACGTCTGCGAGGGAAACATCGTCAAGCTGTTGCATCAGAAGTAAAAGAAGTATTTAAGCCTGAGGTTCCATTGATTGTGCACTGGGATGGTAAATTAATAAAAGACATTACAGGATACGAGACTGTAGATCGTCTACCAATCTTGATTTCAGGTCAAGGAGTTGATCAACTTCTATCAGTACCAAAGCTTGATCGAGGGACAGGGGAAGTGTGTGCTTCGGCTGTTTACGATACTATAATGTCATGGAACTTAAAAGATAAAGTAAAATGCCTTTGCTTTGATACTACTGCAGTCAATACAGTGTTAAAGAATGGCGCTTGCATTTTGTTGGAACAAAAAATGCAAAATGATTTGCTTTGTACATACAACATAAGCAGTACCTATTGTTGGTCGTGAATAACTTCAGAAAAAAATATCCCAATGTGAATAAATCTACTTTAGTGTCATAAAATTCCTAATTTTAATTGAATTCTGCTAGATTGTCACACGTTTATTTGATTTTAATAAAAATTAAGAGTATTTTATAAATGATTCTTTGAATTGGTTTTTCCAAAACTTTGTCAGCTGGTAGCGACCCCTAAAACTACCTTAAAAAAAAAACAAAAAAATTGGCATCTGTTAATAGGGGTTGAAGAACAAAATGGGGGTGAGACTTAATCATTTAAAAAAAAAAATATTTTTTGCCCAATAAGCAACACCCTAATGTGTACACAAGATTTAAATTAAATTGTAGGTTCACGTCTATTGAATATTTTAGGATGATGATGGGCTTTAATACCCCTCCAACTTTTACTAGTGCGAAAATTACCTTCTTTGGGGAACCTAGCTATATCTTCAACTATAAATAAATTTCAGTCAAATAGGTTTAAAGACAAAAAGAGTCGGTCAATAAGATGGATGAAAAAGATCGGAAGACCATGTATTCCATGGAGTTGCCTGTAGTGAATTACCCACCTACATCGAATGCATAAATTACAACATTCGACCGAATGCAGGGGTGAAATGGTTTGTATATGTACGTACGAGTATACTTGTTTTTCATTTGGATTACAAGAAAACTAGATAGTTTAACATTGTAAGTAATGCGCAAGGACAATTATGAAGTAAAGGAACATACCGAACCCACTAGTGTGAGGAAAACTGATGAAGAATTGAGGTATTTGCAGCAAGCCTTTGCAACATAGTATCAAAGGAACAACCATAGAAAACAAAGGGACCTTTTAAGCAAAAGAGCAGAAGGCAATAGCAAACACTGTGATCACCTGACAAATACGAAAAACAACTTGTATGTCCTATAAAAACTTATTTGCCTTTCGGCGCCGCCCGGACGCTGAAACCAAAATCGATACTATCTAGACGTGAAAATAGAATGTAGGTTGTTAAAAATACTACCTAGTAAAGGCAAAGGCAATTGTTTTTATTTAAATAGGCTTATAGCACTTATAAATCGTCAATCAATTCTTAATAAACTGGGTTAGTTGACGTCAATAAGATAACTACCGCCACCAAAATTCTAGTAGAGAAGAGGCGGCGCAACAAACTCCACTGCTGCATTTTCATTAAAGACGTCACTTTACAAAATATTGTGATTTATAAATAAAGAACTCTCTTTGTAGACGAAAATACATGATAGATAGATAGTTCGTTTATCTAATTATCATGAAACATACATTACTACATTAAAAGTTAGTAGTTCTAACATCCGATAGTATTCCAAATTGCTGAGAGTTTGTGGTCGTGGTCATTATGTAGAATCAAATGTATGCCATACCATACCTATGTATATAACGACATGGCCATTGGCTTCTTCATCTCACATAGGAGTAGGATTTGTATCTATATAGGATTTTTTAAACACCAGGCAACCTAATACCAGACAGAACACAGAATATTTTTATTATTCTCTATTAGAGGTACCCCTGGAGCGTATCTAGTAATGAAATAACAGAATATGTACACATAGTTTCATCATATGTCATAACCATAACGCTTCTATTTCGTTAGATATTAAGGCAGGCGTATATTGGCAGTATCAAACCCAGTTAATAAAGGACTACGCCAAATCAAGCCTCGTTTTGTATTTGGTATTAGACGATAATTGAGATTTACCTACACAAATTGAGTGAAATTAAAAGATTGAATCCTCCGTAATTCAGGATTTGTGGTGATCTGAAAACTTTAGCGAAGAGGTAAACGAGAGAAAAAACTTTTAGTTGTTGGGTAAAAGGGTTAACTGAATTAATGATGTTAGCATTATTGGCAGCATTCGCTATTGAATTTCTTCTGGATATCTATGGCACTACTGGTAGTAAATTTGGTACTAACAGGGGCATTAAAGGTATAAAAGTCGTAGTATTCACGTAAAACTAGGTATTAGCTTAACTAGGTATTGCTTTGCTAAGCGCAGCTCGAAAATTTGATGTGTGCGGACAAGATGACAATATACAATTCGGTTCTCGGCCAGCGTGAGATACAAACTTTATTCCCAAACAAAAATTAAAAAACCTTACCCATTCTGCTGTTGTTCTTGGCTTTCGTCTGCTTCATTGCTGACGATCGACTCTAACATTTGTATCTTTAACATTGTAAGTAGATCGTCACATGACAGTAATTTTACACTTCACTTGTTTACACTATAACATCACTGTTCGGAGTGAACTGCAACGCGCTTATCTGAAACAAAAAAAAACATGTGCTTAACAATATTAATTTATATATATTTTTTGACGATATGTTATCAATCGTAGGGATGCGCATATGACCAGAAGGTCGTCTCCCAAGTGCCTTACGTGCTGGACGTGACACGTGAAACCACGTGATTTGTGCTTGTGTGTATTCCTACCGAATACACACAAGCACAAAACCGCATCCAACCTCAACTCACGGGTCGATTAGACAGTTACACACCACTCCGAACGATCGTCGATCATCCAATCACAGGAATCTCAGAAAATTTTACACACACAACTGCATTTTTCGACAGCTTGTCATTTGCTTTTGACAACGAAAGATACGGAAAAAGCGAGCACTTTCAATGATATTTTTCCGTCAGCTCAAGATAGCGCGGAGCAACTACGTGCAGCAAACGAACCTTCATTCTTGGCCTATGATTGGTTGTTTCAATTACTAAATTGAAAAATATTGTATGTAATCGAGAACAGCCAACTAATACGTCACGTCTAATATGTTTATATCATTGAGTTAGGTACGTTATTAGACGTTATAGAATATCTATTTTTGGATTTTTGAGCATCTCAGATGCATGCAATTAGTACTATATATCTGATTTCTATATGAGAGTACTTTATATAGAATATCAATAAATAAAGGCATTGTTCTCAAGCTTTTTGTTTGTCAATCTAGTAGCACTTTCTAGCGCCTGACTATAATAATGCGTGGAGAAAGTACATAATTTAAATAAAATAGCCTATAGTGCCTAACAAGTGGCTGATCCATAATCTTGATCACTACACAGAAAGAATATAATAAATCAAATATTATCGTAGGAAAGGCTTACGTGCATTTGCTTTCAATGCACAATATTTTGTACTTTTATCATAGTTACATAGTAGGTTTCTTAAATAAATAACAAGTCATATTTTACATATATTTATTTATTAAAAACATGATGTATATATACAGTAAATAGGTATAAGTGTATACATCTCTTGTTACGCAGAATAGTCAAAGCCTTTTCCTTCTCTTTTTAGACCATAATTAGGAGATAAATCAGTTCTTGAATCTTGTAATTTTATGAATCAAGCAATGGTTTAATGTTACATCGAGCTTTTGATTCCATCTGTGCATTCCACCTTGAAATAGAGCTATATTTGTTTATTTTTATCTTTTATAAATGTACTAGGTAAAATGTAGGTAAATAACCAATTACATTAACATATTTTGCTACTTGAAAATGTTTTGGGTTAAATGTATTTTATGACATATTATCAAGCTTGGATATATTTTATTTTAGAGTATTTTATGTCTGTGGTCAAATCACGTCAGTCAAATGTGGTAACCTCTTTAAAAAAATTACCAAGCATTACAAATGAAATAAGTTGTAGGTTTGTCAATTTTGTCCAGAGAATATACTAATCCAATACTACGTACCTTCCTAAATCCTAACTAATCCTAATCCTATCCTAACTAATATTATAAATGCGAAAGTGAGTTTGTTTGTTAATTATTTGTTTGTTTGTTACCTCTTCACGCTTTATCTACTGAACCAATCTTCCTGAAATATCGCATAGGTACACATAGTTCCGAAAATCTAAGAAGGATATATGGTACCTTTCGTTCCGGGAAAAAGCACTGTTCCCGTGGGAAATCACGCGGGCGAAGCGGCGTACAAAAGCTAGTATATAATATAATTCAAATAAATATTACTTGCTTTTTTTGGCATTTATAATTTACTAAGCTTTTGCCAGCGGCTTCGCCTGCGTGAATTTCCCACGGGAACAGTGCTCCCAGGATGAAAGGTACCATGTCTTTCTGGTCCTACCGGTCTTCTAACTATATGTATGCGAAGTTTCAGGAAAATTGGTCAGGTAAATAAAGCGTAAAGAGGTAACAAACAAATAAACAAATTAACTTTCGCATTTATAATATTAGTTAAAAGTTAGATAAGCTAGTTAGAAGAAAAAAAAACTGTTAGAGTACATAGAATGCAAAATTCAATAAAAGTGTTACCGGGCAGCAGCGAAAAATGTTTATAAAAAATTGGATTTATATTTTTCGGACTTGGGGACATTTATACAATAATTTTGCGCTTTTCCTGAAATTTAGGGTAAACATCATTGTGTCTTCCTTGAAAATTTAATGTATTTTTTTGTAGATGATATTTTATTTCCAGCCATGAATATTTCACGAATCAAAGTCTTTGACGATAAATACCGGTTGCAATCTCTCCAAACTAGAATTTTCAATAGAGTATTTTCTTTTTACAAAAAGCAGACAACCATAAACTTATTATACCGGTAGCACCACAGAAACAATTTTTTTATATATATATTTCTGTGGGTAGCACAGACTTAAATTATTAAATAAAGAGTACTTTATCTAAAAAATAAATATTTCTGTGACCGCTAGGTATTTTATAACTAATATATGAATATTACTGGTATTGTATAACTAATTATGTTACCCATGGGGGTACAATATAATAACTTTATGGATACCCGGATTCCCGCCTGCGGAAGTCCTTGTTGCTCGATGTATAGTATCCACAGACATATAATAATAGTAAGCAGACTGAACATGTCATTTGAAATTGCATGGCAAAAACACACACTACGATTATTATTCACACAACGACAGAATACAGGGTCGGATCTAAGATAATTAATTATATTCGGTACAGTGTAGCAAAACCAAAAATTTTGAGACACTGAATCTTAAGCCGTGCGCGGTATGCGGACGGATCTGCATCAGCTTTTTACAATGGGAAATTCTATCCCTTTTGGGAAAAAATACTAGTCATTAAATAAATAACATTTTATTTAAAATTATTTAAAATCACGTGCAATGAAACATTGCAATGATGTTGATGGTTGCTGGCGTCCATTCACTGTCCTGGTACTCGTAGTACGTAAGAGAAATACTCCCCATAACAGTTCTCTTTCTTGAGGTATTATTTTCTGGCATATTTTCCTTGTCCTGAAATAAAATTCACGGTCAGTATTTTTATTAAATGTGCATTTTAATCTTCAAGAAAGAATTCCTGAGATTTTTATAGAATAGGTACTAAATTCGTATATTTGCCTAGATTCGGCCCAGCCATAGTAAACAAAACTGGATCTGTCAAATGATCTATGCTATTTACGAAATTATTAAATTACTTGTAGTATTTCTTATGAAATGGTTATAATTAATACACTACTTTATAAAATAAATAATGATATTGCTGATAAATAGCATTCAAAAGTCTAATAATGATTATTGTTTCAAAAATAACACGAAATTGTATATTATCATTGGGCACGTCAAAAAAACATGTATTGCTTACCGAAGGAACGATATTCCACGAATATATTTTTATGAAACACTTCCACACATTGTACACGTTGCATTTTATCATTTCTATTGAGTTTAAAAGCACAAAACAGTAAAAAATAATTTTAAATATTTATGTCAACTGTGACAACACAACAAATATGACAGTTAAGGATCATTTCGCATGAAAAATTCGGCTTGGATGATAAATCTTTCAGTGTAGTGGTTCGTGTTCCAATACGTTGCAATGCTAAGGAAGGAAAGGGACAGAGTTATGTGACAGTCCTTATCATGAACAGGATGCAAATATTGTCAAATATTATCAGTGTGTGTGCTTGAAATTTGTGTTCCTTCTGCTTATATTTAAAAAAATTTAACTTCTGTTGAAGTAACGTATCCGCACATTATCTATGATATTCTATGTAGAAAAAAAAAAAAAATCTGTAGTAGAAAACGCTTGCCATAGTCATTTACTGTAACTCTTCTTTTGATCTTTATGTGTACCTACATTGATTATATCTGATTGTTATATTTATAATTGTTTGTAGAAAAGCTTAAAAAATTGTTGTAGACATTTTTTATTTCTGTGGAGTTAGAGTTAGATACATTCTTATTCGTTCCATGGTTGATACTATACAAGGACTTTCGCGTTTAGTCTGTGTTTGCTCTATGATAGATACCTATAAGATATATATAAAAACTTCTTTGGTAGGAACCTACTTTATCATTTTATTTTAGTTTTTTCTTGACATATTTTTGATGGATTTGACTCTTGACACCTTCGCACTGTTGCCAGCTGTTAATATTTTACCCACTTAGTATTGAATAATAATGAGTAAGTACAATTCATAAATAGGTAACACAGAACATTTTATACAAATTGTTGTGGTATAGCGGTCAACACGGCTAAACCGCTGACTTGCTCTAGTCCGGAATAAATAAAAAAATTAAAAAATGTAAATTATTTTCACAAACTTTTTTGGTAATAAAATTGTACTTGTTTTTGAAAAAAAAGCACATATTCAATATTTTATCTAATCTGAAA
>CM031566.1:10516081-10749422 GCA_018467065.1 Ephestia elutella
CAAGCAATTCAATAGCATCATTCAAATCAATGAAGCATCAATGATATCCAATATAACTATGATATGCATTTGCTGTCAATTGACCTGATTTATCGGTCTTCAGTGGAAAATGTCTGTAAATAAATCAACGAAATGCTGACTGCTTACAGTCACTTAATTTATAATTAGAAAAATCAATTTCCCTACTATGCAGGCGAAATGTTACTTGCCTGCATATTGAACCTAAAGCTAGCGGGGATATGTAATCATGCTTTAACGGTCGTCAAATTAACCTATTTATTAGATACTTGGTATCCAGTAATAGCATATTGGGAGATGGATTGCGTCACAAAAATAACACGGTGTGGATGTAAACCATCAGGGGATATATCATTGGCTGGATGGATCTGGTGTGTCCCTAGGCTATCGTTAACCAATCTCTTGAATTTCTCGAATTCAGGCCGTAGAGATAATATGAGTATGGGGCTATGGGCGTTATGCAATTTGTCCTGACGGCTCTGAAAATAAATGCATTAAATCTAGTTTTCATTTAGAAAGTATTCCACTTTATCGAATTTTGAAAACTCTGTTTGTTCAGGAAACTTTGCCTTACAAAATATCAAACATTCTCATTCCTCATCCGCCATTTTTTCGGTTTATCCCATCGACTTTGTGAGACAAACTTCCATAAATGATATAATCAGTGAGATTGGGATACCCACCCAACAAATCTAAAGTCTAATCTAAGTTGCGTCATACAGGCGATGAATACCAAGGTCAAATCAGATTGCAACCCACACCGTTAGAATACATACAAAGGCTAGTCGGTGATTCTTCCTGGGTCATGTATGGCGATGTATGATGGATATTCTGCATGGTACTTATGCTGTAGCTTGATAGATATCAGTTGATCTTTGTAATCCAACACACCCTGTCTGCGATGCCGGATATTTCTCTTCATTTTAAAACTGGTTACTGTTACTTTAACTTGTGCGATCATTGTGATACTATTTATTCATATTTTTTTATTAGAATGAAATATAGTGCTTACCCGAAAATAGCTTAAGAACTTTAGGAGATAAAGTATTTACCAGTTAAAATGTATCTATGATTTAACTATTTATCGCAGAAGGCGTTCGATGCTACATTCTTGGACTGTGGCTTTACTTATGAGGGACATTTGCAACCCATACAGTGTAACGTATACTAATATCTTCCTGTGAACGCGTGTTAGCTAATAGACTGCTATTATAGTAATTATTTCAAATTGCTTTACGTTTTCGAACTTGGAGAACATGAAACTTAATGATATGTTTAAATGAAACTATTAGATGTTTGTTGTTTTACCAAAACACTGTTGACGTAAGGATCATAACAATAGTCCGATAAAAACTGGTGTTAATTTTATAGACATTACCACGATGATTGGTAAATTTTTCCTCGCTATTTCAAAGCATGAAAGCAAATCATGAAAGTTAACTGACTGGGTGACTTTGACTTTGAAATATCAGGATCACTGGACCGAAAGTCTTCACTCTACAGTGCGTGAAAATTAATAGAATATGGAAATTAAGAAGATGGTTATACCAATAGTAAATTTTAGGAAGTCTTTTAAAAGAATTTATAGATTAATTTTTTTGGTAAATATAAAGAGCAAAGGCAATTGTTTTTATTTAAAAAGGCTTAAAAATAGAACTTTTAAATCATCATATACTTAATGAGCTTGATTAGTAAGTTGATGTCAGAAAATTACTTAAAAGCTAAGGTTTACTAATTCTAGTTTATATCAGTTAGTTGTCGTTAAACAATTACTTACACCGTAGCGTCTAGGTAAGGTCTAGGTAGATTGCCTCTGTGTACGCCATGTTATATAAGTATAAATTAAACTCACTATGGTAATGTAATTATCATGTACAGAAATAAACTAAAAAAAAATTATGACATAAGTAATTTTACTACTGCATGACATAATTTATTGTTCGGAGAAGTTTGACACCACGATTCGCGCTGACCTTTTTCCGTTTTTGATAAGATAACCAGTACACCAAGTAGAGGTACTTACTACTAACAATTGGACATAATGATCTACTAAATAAGCAAGAAAGAAATTATTTAATTATAAATATTATCTAGAGGACAGAAACAATGTCATCAACTACATAATTAAACATTACCACAAATAAAAAATAAAGATTGCAGACATAATTATATCGTACAATTTTTTTCTGGTTCACTTTTCTAATTTATTAACGCCCATTTAATCTTAAATAAAGGTTATAAAAATAAACAAAATGAACAGTTCACCCGTGAACGAATCGCAAACATGCTTCCGAATAGCCCAAACAAACGTCTGTTAACTGCGTCTACGCATAGCTTAAATCGATTATTTCCGATCCAACTTGCGCTGAATCGAATACGACCGCTGATTTTGTACTGATTTATCCGATTATCATTATCTACCGTTAAAAATAGTGCCGTTAGAAATTCCGATTTATCGAATTTTAAATCGATGCTTTCGATCAACAATAAAGAAGGCTTGATATAAATCTAATTGACTTCCATGCAACGGAAACAATACTGAAGTCACGAATTTGACGCTGTACTTATTTATCTAACAAAGTATAAAGGAGATTGAACCTAACTTATTACTTTACGAGCTTTGTAACAACATATCGCACTCATTTTCCCAATTATTACAATACAAAAATGTTATTACAGTTACAATTACTTTTTACCACACAATCGTAAACCCTGAAGAATATATTTAATGAAATTAATTTATACTTCCATTAATTTATATATATCAAATTTTATCAAGCAATTTATATATATATATATATATATTTCAGCAAGTACATATATTTTGTTAATTATAAAAAAAGTGTCACAGTACTGACTGATGACAGCCACCCCAGCTTCCAAGTCGTACACTAAATAGTAACACATTCGAGTATTTTCGGATATTTTGTGAAGGTTCATTTGGCCCTTCGTCACAGGCATCAGAGGTCATTCTTATTACACTAGTATTTCGATGACCAGGACCCCACATTAATGGACAATGCAGGGATAAGCTATAAAATATTCATATTTCCAACAATGAAATCATACGAATCAATACGTCCCCTTCTGATATTAAATACAATAATGCAATAGGTTTTGTTCCAAGTCATAACCTAAAAATTATGAGACCATCATTATTACAAACGTTTAATAGATTTTTGGTAATATTTACAATAGCTGTCAGCTGGTTTATCTAGTGCGAGTTTTCCTGGTATAAACATGATTTAATATTTTTTTGTAAAAGAGGTTGCCATTACTGATAATTACAAAAATAATGGTCTCAAAATCACAAAATAAAATACGAATTCAAGCTAACTTAGCTTATCTGTACATGCTCATTATATAACATTTTTATATCAATCGTTAGTTTTTACGCTAGTCGTTATTAAGATAACTCAATAACCACAAAAACTGTAATAAAAAGCTGACCTTTACGTAACAATATAAGTTATCTTACGAAATATGATATCATAATAAAAAGTAACCAGGTTCCTGTGACATGGAAATTTTTAGAGAGCTAGCTATACTATTCCTCGTAAGATTTTTCCAATGTAATTGCTAGTTCAAATAGTGCTAAAGAAAAAAACAAACATCTTCAGCATGATTATAGGCGCTAGAATTTGAAATAATCTAAAAATAACTTTTTTATTAGTTGTATTTTCTGATCTACCTATTCTATTCTCAGTTCTATTACTATTGTACATAACGTTGCCACATTGTGGGGTAGTGTTAACTAATTTATCAAAGTCTAGTTTAGTCTTGTCTATTTCCTGTCACATAATGTCCTAGAATATATATCTATTTGAGGTAAAACTCTTAAAAAAAAACGAGATTTCAGTTTTCATTCTCTACTATGGCTCGCTTTGACTTCATATGAATCATGCGTATCTAATACAGGGCAAGGTAATAAAACTAGATGCGTGTGATTTAACAACTTTGCTACCGGATCAAGTTTAGTTGTGAGACAAGTTTTATTAGCAAAAAAGTTGATCGATAAGATTGTGCATAAATGGATCTGGATGATTACCAGCAGCTTAGAAATAAGTCAAGATTTTTAAAAGAAGTTCACAAGTACTCGTATACTTACTTTTACGTCAGATTTAAATCTTGATAAAGGTCCTTATAACAATTAAAAATCATGTACGTAATAATTATGATGAAATAATGACTTAAATCTTTTATCACAAGAGTTTGCGGTTGCTATAAAATTAATAAGAAGATTAAAGTCATGGACATCCCTAGATTAACGATCTCCTAACAAAGCAGACATTGACTGAAGGACATGGGACAGCCAGGACCCCTCTCATAACAAAATAAACTTAGTCGTAAACCATTTCCCCTTACGGTTTTACTGCTAGACCAATAAATAAACTTATCCGATTGTGGGGAGTCTTGTTAAAAAAAAAACACGATAATAACTATATTACTTGGGTGAATCAACTTTTTTTTGTTTTCGGCTGTCCATAATATTTAACACTTTTTTTAAAAAATTAAAGTAAAGCATAAAATACAAATTAAATAAATCCTCACACAAAACTAGATAGTTAAGAAAATAAACTAAAATATTCGGCAGATTAATTATTCATTAATTTAGTATATTTTTAGTTGGTGACCCAAAAGACAATTTTGAGCTCCCGTATAAATATTGACTGTCCCAAGAGCCATTCCGCTTTAATATTGCGCCATGGTTTGAAAAAAATCTTATGACAGTGTCTTATTTACAGCCGTCACAACTAAGAATAAAATTCATAATTTGCATATTTCGATGCAACTAATTCAATATTTAATTAGATTATTAACAATTGTCTCTTACTTTTGGGTCCCTTGCAAAATGGTAATATTGTCGTCTCCTTACTCACCTAACATAATGTACCGTGAAGTTGAAGCGCGTGCGTGCGACTAGCTTCCTAACCAATCAGGAAGCGTTCTGAGTTGTCACGTGATCAAGTCCGCCAATAGGGTATTACACCATTTTTTAAAAAACTGTTTTAAATTAATCCTGAGATCGTAATGAACTAGTAGAAATTTTTGTTAATTTTTTTAAAAACCGAAAATCGCCTTAAAATCTGTTTTTTATTTATGATTTTGAATTTTCGCGCTTGAAACGCTAGCCGCCATGCTTTTTCATCTCGTGACGTCCACTCGGTTATTAAACAATACGACTGCGAAAGACCAAGTAATAAGATTCGTGAGAATAATGAGTTATCATTTGTGTCTTGTGCCTGAATACCAAAAATACAGAGTGTAGTAAAACGCCACAAAAATTATGGATTCAAGTGCCAAGTGATGTAAAAATGAGAAATACTTAAAGTATTAACCATTATGGCAGATTTGTACTTTCTGCTTTCACAAAACCGTCTCCCATAGTGAAATAAAGGCTAGAAGTCTACAAACGTGTTAATAACTCGTAAATTTATCAAAATAACAGCGCACAACTTATTTTCAGTAGATTGTTTACTATCGGAATGACGTCACGGCAGGATTAACATGGCGAATGGCGTTTTAGACATTTTGAAAAACAGATTAGAAAAGACGATTTTTAAAATGGAATTATAAAAATAAAATTGCAATTTTATGAATAAATATCGACGTTTCTTGTTTACTTTTTTCAAAATCTATTATGAACAAACATTTTTATATTTTTTCTTACATTGTGTAAAATACCCTATTCAGTGAATTTCGCCTCAGTCGGCCATTTCGTCCGCAGCTCTAAGGGAGGCAAGGCGCATTTATTGCCGGTCCGCTGGGTGACTCCGTGCTTTCGTAAGTATTTTGAACTTTGAAACATTTTAAATCGTAATTCATTAGCAATACAGTCTGTAATGCTTTATTACCCATTTTATTTATAATATTTCAAGTAATTATTTACATTAAAAATACTTTTAACGTTAAATGTCCCCTGAGTCACTGGTCCCTAGGGTAACTTTTGCGATGACCCAAGAGACAATTGTGGTGACCCAGGAGACAATACAATGTTTCCAATATTTTTTTGTTTACTTATTCGTCTTGAGTTTAAGTCAGGTCTTATTTTTTTATTATGACGACATGGTTACTTAAGTCAATCGATTTATTAGTAGACAGGACGTTAAATGTGCCAGTTTTGGCCATTTCACGCTTAGAACAAAATAGTGAGGCAGACCCTGACTAATGTTTTTTCTCCCATTGGAAATGGCTACTAGCTAATTAGCAATATACTGGTATGGAGTCATTTAGCAGGTTAGTTAACATTCTAAATTTTTAAAATTTTATACCCCACAGTTCATATTTATCACCACATATTTTTCGTTAATTTTGATTACATTTTTTTGTCTTAGGTAAAATGCCACCACCATTGCTTATCCGCTGAAAAGCAAAGACGTTATAAACTAAAGTTGAAGGAAGATCCTCAAAAATACGAAGAATATAAGAGAAAGAAAAGAGAAAACTATCACGCAAAGAAAAGACTGGTACGAGATTTAACACCAAAAGAAAAAATCAAATGCTAGGGTTATCTGGAAACTGAAGAAAGAGAAACCAAAGGCAAAAAAAGCGGGATTTGAAATCGCATTCTGGATGTTACACCTCCAAGTTCTCCCTTCAGAGACGAAAAGAACAAAATAATATACCACGTGTTTCACCAATAATTCCGCAATCACGTAATATTTTGCAAAATCCAATTCACCAGTCTCATTAAGAAAAGGAAAGTGGAAGAAAAAAAGTGAAAAGTAACAGGTCGAAGGTTTATAAAGACAATTTAAAATTAAAAGAGGAAGTTGAAAAGCTCAAACACCAAGTGCGACAAATACAGAAAGCGTTATCAGGGACTGGAAAAAAAATACAAATCAAAGAAAAGAACCAAAACCTGACGATAAAATTAAATATACGAAGCTTACTAATGCCATAAAAGAAAGATCGCAAAAAATTACAATGAATCGAGACAAGAAACTGTTTAAGAATATTTTTTGAAAATATGAATGGACCTTGAGGAAAGAAGAAATTATAAAAGAATCTTTAGGACTGCAAGGACAATTAAGACATAAATAATAAAATAAAAAATAATCTAAGCATATTAAAGAAAGAGATGCATAGTTTTTTTGTTAGAGATGATGTTTCTAGAAATACAGCGGGTAAAAAAGAGACGGTAATGAAGAATAACATAAAGGTGCAGAGAAGATTCTTGCTAGACAGTATGAAATCATTATATAAAATATTCAAACAAGAGAAACCAGAGACAAAGTGTTCATACTATTACTTTACTAAAAACCGACCTTTCTTCGTTACCAAACCTTCCAATTGATGGACGCGAAATGTGTCTCTACAAGTTGCATGTTAATCCCGTCTACAAGGCACAGGTACTTAAACGGAAACGTGTTATAGACACAGAAGATTTAAACGTGCTCATTTCATCCACAGTTTTGCGACTCAAATAGACAGGCGTGTATGTATGGAACATGTCATCAATGTGGCAGCAATGAAGTAAAGCATAATGTAAATCAAAGATGCAGAGAATATAAAGTGGTTTTGAGTGGGTCAGGCAAGAAGAAATATATATGAAAAGGAAGGCAAAAAAATTAAAGCTGGTAAAATGTCAAGCCAAGTCAAAGAAGGTCGGGCAAAAGATTTAATGGAAAACTTTAACAGAGAAATTAAAATTATTAAAAAAACACGTCTACAACATGAAAATTCAGTTCAAAAATTTCTAGACTGGCAGTGAAATGATTTACAACAAAAATGAGGTGTTAGTGGTGGCTGATTTTAGTAGAAAACTACAATTGCAAACACCATGAGGAAATACAAGCACACCATTTAAATTGGATCGCGACAGCAAGTATCACACTGCATACCAAGTAATTGGTTTTATGTTTCTGATAAAGAAAGTAAGCATAAAGTGGAATCTTACTGCACAATATCATCCTCGAAGCAAATCATCAGCCAGCTGCAATATGGGCTCACCTTCAATCAATTTTTGACTTGATATTCGTAACAATTATCAGAAATTAAAACCATCCATTTTTACACTGATGGACCTATTTTAGATCAATATAGAGCAGAAACAAAATTTTTATTTCTGTTGTACTTGAAAACTTTTGACTATGGTTTTTCAGCGCGCTGACTTGGTCTTTCTTTGAAGCCGGTCATGGGAAAGGCCCTGCCGGATGGAGTTGGTGGCTTTCTCAAACGAACAGCCGATAACATTAGCGAAAGCTACTGGACGTGAGCATTGTGTGCGCAAGAACAGTTTTATGGGAGACGCTCAAGGATAAGAGTAAAGATCAAACTTTTCGCGATATCTCCAGATGACATTAAAAGTATTATAAAACAATTACCACCTCTAAGATCACACCGTTGGCAGGTACTTCTTACCATGTACATCAAATATTTACATCAGTTCGCGGTGGCTAAAATACAGGAACCTGAGGTTGCTTCTGCAATAGAGAGGCTTTTGTGAATGTCTTCAACCCAAAATTTATCATCCGGTTACTTGTCATCTTTGATACTTCTGATGAAGATATTCCCTTAGCAGGTAACTTGAAGACCCTCTAAGAAATCTCCTTTTAAAGGAGTTCAAAACTATCCAGATTTGACACAACCTCGTCAAAGAAAAGTGTATGACATTGTCAGATACAAAAATACACCTAATGTTTCGGACGATGATCAGGAATCGTGTTCTTTTAGGAGTTAATAAAGAAAATCGTTAGCAGTGCATTGTGGAGACTTTTTAATTGTTAATGTACATGCAACAAAAGGTAAAATATATAGATATGCGTGTCTCATTGATGAAATAGATGAGGATGGTGATATATTCGTAATATTTTTGAGATCCAATATAAAAATAGGTGCAAAAAATTTCGTTTAAGGGCAAAACGGACATGTCCTATATTGATAATGAAGAACCATTGTCGAATTTCTTGAAAAACCAGTTAGCAACGTCGAACGAGACCAGAATTTATTATGATTTCTAGCAGCCCATCAATGTTTTTGAAAAGTGAACTGACATTATATAATATTCCAATTCACTGTTACAATTCTTAACGTTCAAAAGATCTCATATTTTGTGATTTTTATTGTAGGTGCGATATTGTTTTTTTTATTTTTATTTTAAGAAAACTATGAGTCTAATCAATTAGGTTAGTACTTAGACATTTTTGTTGTTACTTGTCATGTTAATATTTAAAAGCGAAATTTTATTTTTTTGTTATGCATATGATTAGCAAAGCGAATTGCTGAATTAAGTTTACGCAGCGGATGTCTCCTGAGTCACTAAATTTGTCTCCTGGATAACCTAGTTGTCCCGGATAGTTGTTATTAATGATCTTTATGTTATTTTATTGATATAATGGCCCATATGTTTCTATTTTTAAGTTATTACTTTAAATTTAATGGGAGAAGCTAGCCCAATAGTTTGTGTGTCATTGTTATGAATCATTTGGAAAAAATACGATATGTTTTAGTTCTCTCTGTTTTTTCACTGGTGACCTCAAAGAGACACAATGTATATCTTTTTATAAAAATGTATAATATTTATAAAGCCTTTGGAAGTCAGTGGCTTAACGACTTTGTATCCTTATTGACAATTAAAGTACTACAACTAATAATTTTTCATCTTTTTCTTTTAAATAGAATACCGGTAACCCAGTGGACCCCTTCAAATGACCAAGTTTTGTATCAAGCTCTAAAAATGGCAACAAAATATTTTTAGGATATTGCCTTCAGCCTAAATTATTATAGTTCATTAATTATGGTTTATGAATAATCCAAAAAACAGTGATAAATACATAATATTATTTTTTTCTAGCAAATTCAATGCTGTCATTACAATAAAAGTTGATTCACCCACTTTCATCTGGAACGCGTGCACGATATTCTATTTATTGGATCGTATTTCTAATAATAAGAGGCGAATTTGTACAATTGAACACGATGCGAACCTTCAATTATCGAATGCGGTGATTCCATCCCTCATTGACAGATGGCAAACACAATACTTCTAAAACTTTATTGTTGGACCAATTCTGATCCCCGCTTTTGGAGTATTTTGACGCACTCACGCTGATTCTGCTCGATTTCCAATCGATCCATCTCATGTCAGTCGATGATTAAGCTACAATGGATTTATTCAACGTAACTAATTACACCGCCAAAAATGTTCGATGATAACAGATGCCAGAAAGGTATGCGTAAACACAACTAGCCGTTGCTAAACGCATTGTCAAAACTATTGTTTGACTAATCAAACACATAAACTATCGACAATTATAAATAAAAATATATGTAAGGTAACAAATCACACTGATTAAAGATCCCCAAAGTAAGTTTAACATCCAAAGGGGTCTTTGGTCGTTTCGCATATCACAAGCTTTGATTCTGGAACCGCGCGGTGCGAATCGCGCTAGACCCTTTTGGATTCCACTGCGGTAGTGAAAGAGCCCATTCAAAAAGAGCTCTTGGGCGATTCATTCCGCAGTTAGAATTGCTTCTGGTGCAGAAACGATCAAAGACCCAAACCAAGAGTCAACCCACTAAACCAATCTCACAAAGAAAATATCATCTAACGGAGTGAAACTGGGGTGGGACCCTTTGGTTCGGAAGTAAGAACTTTAACACTAAGCAACAGAATCTGCATTAATATCAGTCTATAACGATGGCTTAGACTGAAAACCTCGGATGTTTCTTTTCAAAACTGTAATAAAGTAAAATTGCCAAAAAATCGTCACATGCGAGGTTTTTACTCTTAAGCCATCGATAAGGCACTTACAATTATAAGATTTTCGGTAAAGACTGGCACTTTAAATAAAGAGTCATCCTTATTGCAAATGTGGGAGTGTTGATAGTAGAAAGTAAAACTATGGTTAAGGTGAAACCGATGTGAACATGCACTACTGTCGTCACGGCTTAAGAATAGATATCGCGTGATAGTCTACAAATGATGCTCTGGAAGATAATTAATGGCATTAGACTTTGGAACGTTTCTAATAAAACCCTCACATCTCACATCACATCACATCAAGTTTTGATGAACAACTATTAATTACTAAGCAGCGAGAGTGCAAGCGTAAGAACGACGAAATCAGATGATGAATAGACTATCGTTGAAATAAAAGTATGATAAATTTTGTGCGACTATAATGACTAAATTAAAGTTCTTGTTTTATACAAAAACAAGAAAAAGAAAAATTATAAGAAATGTAATAGGATTTTTCCAAGAAATCGCTGAAGGTCATGGCGAAAAGGTGAATGTGGTTAAAGATTTATAGAAAGTTTTTCATACACATTTAACCTGTACTATTCATAAGCTCATCGCCATAATGCTCTGTGGTCCTAACGACCATTTTCTAACTACCGGCGGTCACAATATCCGTGGCTAATAGCGAAAAACATTACCATGTCGATTTACGACAAAAATAATGAGACCACTTTCGTCTAACTGGTCTACGTCGGTCACTCTTTCAATAAGATCACAATCTCATCCAATTCCAGTTGTTCAACTCCCTGGTCGTACCATAGACATAATCTCAAGTAATTTTGTTAGCTTCTTGTGAACAAATAACATCTAATCATGGCTGTGTTTTCTTCACCAGTCTTTGCGAGGCACTGCATTTTGGTATAGAATTTATTTATTTATTTGATATCTTTTAATATCCAATATCAAGTGTTACTTTGAGGTAAAGGAATATAATTGCCGCCGTCATAGATGAATCTACATTAATTGTTGAATTGTATCTATCAAACTGTGCCAATTTATCGACTGAAATTAAAAACTATTTTGTACCTACTAAATAATTATAAAGAAACTAGCTTTTCGCCCGCGGCTTCGCCCGCGTGAATTTCCCACAGGAACTGTACTATTTCCCGGGATGAAAGGTACCCTATGTCCTTCATAGTACTTCTGACTATGTGTATGCGAAGTTTCAGGAAGATTAGTTCAGTAGATAGAGCGTGAAGAGGTAACAAACAAATAAATATACAAACAAACAAACTTACTTTCACATTTATAATATTAGTTAGGACTAGCTGTAGCCCGCGGCTTCTGCCCGCGTGAGTTTCAGCTTAGATAAGGAAAAATCTGATGAAAAGCTGCAGCTTTTCATCAGATGTTCCAGATCTTCAATTTTTATGCGCCAGCAGAAAATGCTCATCAGGTTGAACGACTTTTAATAAGGCGCCATTTCCATATATGTTATAGTGTAGCTGGTCTCTTGCACTTCTTCATCAGATGTTCCAGATCTTCAATTTTTATACGTCAGCAGAAAATGCTCATCAGGTTGAATGAGCTTTTGTTAAGGCACCATTTCCATATTTCTTATAGTTTAGCTGCTCTGTTAAGGTTCTTCATCAGGTGTTCCAGTTTTCAAAATCAATTATAGCTTATATGTTGCCCAGGCTTAATAGCTATACAACAAAAAGTTTCATTCAAATCCGTCCAGTAGTTTTTGCGTGAAACGCGTACATACAGACAGACAGACAGACAGACAGACAAGAAATTCCAAAAAATGTTTTTTGCTTTCTATTATTCTATTTAAGTGTCCCTCTATCCATTTCAGTCAAAATACTAAATGTACAGACAAAATATTTTTACTGTTTTATTTTATGTATAGATTAGGATAGTCAATACAATATCATGTTACTTGATGCAAAGGAATATAATTGCCGCTGTCATATGTAGTTACTTACATTCATTGTTGAATTGTATGAAATTAAAAACCAACTACTTTGTACATACTAAACAATTATTAAAAATCTACCGTGGGGATAGTGGGAGAAGTGGAACAACTTTCAAGTAGTAGGAGTGAACAAGTCCCACGATGGACTGAAGACAGTTGGGACCAAGGAATCTATAAGTACTCAAGTTGGGACTGAATAAGACAGCGCTCATTAGCCAAGAGTGTGACCCATTTTACGGGTTTCTTATGCTAAGTGAAACGACAACCGGTACTGCATCCTTCATTCACACATATTCCGAACCTGTTTATTTTTTTTGTTTATGGCTTTTTAAAAGCGTAACAAAGTTATAATTTGGTAATCATTCAACAGCGCAACCCTAATTCCTTCATTTCGTGATTTAACTGACTACGATAATATTGTGCTGGAACCCGTACCTTCTATAAAAATATTTGTATGTAGATTATGTATGAGTAAGATATCAAAAATGCTTTCGCTGTAGACATTTCAAACAATAAATTAATATGGGCTTCAATCTATGCTGCTAATAAATCAATTAAACGGTAAATAGAAAGCCATCAAGATATTTCTAGCATTTAAAGTATCCTTAGTAAGTAAAATGTTTCTTGTGCATAGAAAGCTAAATATAAAATGACGTTAATAATATGTGAAGTAATTAATTTAATTTAAATTATGCCAACAATATCAAAATAGTTAAGGGTTTTTACACGACCATAAAATCGAACTCAGTAACAACGCTTGAGAATTAAGTATCATTGACAGACAAGAACAAATAAAAGTTTTCTACACTTAACTTAATCAACGGCCATAAGACTATATGAATAATTTCAAAAATGAAAGCAATCAGGACCTTAGAGTAGATGGTTATAGAGTATAGGATGCAGGCTACAGAAGGTCAGTTAATTAATGAACTAAAGAGCACTTTACGAGAAGTAGAAATTGTCGTGGGCGGAGGGTCATAATTCACTATCGGCAGATGTCCTCCTTTTTCGTTAGAAAACTGAGTTTTATTACAAGTCATATCTAGGTAGGATATGACTCGTAATAAAAGTCAGTTCTCTTCGTCAGTGGCATGGAAAATATGTTATTTCAACCATTAAGAAATACTTTACAATAGCAATAAATAAATTAAAAGATGAGAGCCATGCCACAAAATAAATCTACAAGAAGAAGTATTAATCAAAGTGTTAAAGACATTAACTTAATGTTAATGTAATTGTAGGATTAATATCAAATGTAATGTGAATGTGACACTTACTTACTTACCTGATTTTATTTTGTGCAAATATAGTTATAACTAACTTCTTTTGTTCTTAGGCATAGATAGCAACATTTATAATTTCACAAATAAATCATAGGAAGTCATGACAAAAACATATTTAAGCTTTTTAAAAAAGCTCGTACTCTTAGCTAGAAAAGTCCAATAAAAGAAGAAAAAAATCGAAACTAAAACATTAAGTGAAAAAGCTAAGAAAGTGAAAAATATTTAAAATTTCCTGGAATTTAATACCAGCACCTTTTTAATGTAATTACAATTTTTCTACCGGAGATGGAGAACTTGGATCTAACAAAGTAAATTTTGAAGACATAT
Source organism: Ephestia elutella (assembly GCA_018467065.1). NCBI lineage: Eukaryota > Metazoa > Arthropoda > Insecta > Lepidoptera > Pyralidae > Ephestia > Ephestia elutella. The sequence continues at coordinate 10,530,372 of CM031566.1, forward strand.
TAAATCGAGATTTGGTAAGAAAAAAGGTAAAAGCTAAATCGAATATTATTGTGAAAGCCAATTAAAATTGATTGTAGAAATGCATTTTATACACCGCAGTAAAGAAACGCAATTGCAATTTTACGAGACTTCGAAGTACACAAAAGGATAAAAATATTTATCTGTTAAAATGAACCTTTTACGGATGGTTCTAATTAGTCCAGTAGTTATCCAAGTTAACTACTTTTACATTTATGACACTTGAGGATTGAGTGCACTTTTAAAAATTGCCTCAGAATGCTTAGATACTGAGGAAACCAAATGCTTTATTTATTACATAATTTAGCTTAATATATCTTTTCATAACAATTCCTAGAAAAGACTTTCATTACTTGTCCGGACACGATTTGATCTAAAGACGTTGAAATGACTTTCATATCTGCTAGTTTTTGAATAAATAAAAATATATCTATATTTCCTTTCCTACGTCACAATAAAATTATAGGCACCATTACACATACCGATTTATTTATTTTGAAGTAAGGAAAGCGATTTCTTGTCTCAAGAAGAGAGAGAAAAAGATTCACAGATGGAGTGTTCCAACAACACCACGAGGTTCATCCGAAAACTCTTTGTTGCCATATTTATAAATCGGACAAGAAAACTGTAATCAATTTATTCATTAGTACTTCTTCCCATTTTCCTCTTCCATTCTAGAAACAACGTTTACGTTTAGAGGATTCAGAAATCATATTCATACATTAGTATCGCCGGAAATGCTAATCAAAAAGAAGAAAATAAACAAATCAGTGATACTTGAGAGGAAACGCATTATGCATGTGAAGTACGCAGCTGTGCTGGCTGATGCGAATGCAAACCCATGCATATTCAAAGATCAGATTTCCATTTCGGTGCGTGGTAATCGGAAACTCAGAACCAATAATGATGAATTCTGCCAAATCAAATTTAAACTTTAACATGATTGGTGAAAATGCCAAATTCGAAGAATTTCTGATTATTCCGGCAAATAGGAAGAAGTAGCAAAAGTATTGTTTTTAAAGCTAGCAATTAAAACCTTATACAGTAAGCGTTAAACTGTGACGAGGATATAAAGCGACATGACTAGCGGGTAAGAGCGTGATGTATTTGTGTCACGATACCTTGACTGGATTCCCTTTGGTGCTAGGAATTTCACTACCATAGCATATAGTTATTGCCCAGTGGTGCAGGACACAAATAGCTAGGGGAAAAAATCACCTACAAAGGTAATGTAGAAATAGAACATTAAGCAGTTATCATATCATGTAAATCTATAACAGTACAAGTAGTATGAGCGTTTTATATTGGGCGACCAGTGGGCGACGCACAGACTAGAAGGACGCTTAATAGCTTCGACGAAACAAAGAAAAATTCGTTTTTGAATACCTTTAATAGGTGTTTTAGTTTTAATTCTTTAGCCAGTGCCCCAGCAGCGGGGCGTCAAAGAGAATACACGTCATCACAGCAGGTGTCTCACAAATATTGGTAATCGAGCTCTGTGCTGTGCTCAAATTTAAGCGCATTGTCAGTTGGGACAAAGGATATTTCATTATTGACGCAGTATGATCTCTTGTAGTACTTATCTAAGCCCTGTTCAATATACCCCTTTGATATATAAGATATCAATACCAACCATTGAATTTCAATGACAGTTTGATATTAGATGCAGCTTACATTTGCCAAGAATACAGTAGGTATGTTATATACTCTAGTTCTTGGATGATCCGTATTGCACTGATGTTATTTTTTACTTTCGCCAAGATAAGGGTTTTGATGTACCCAACCTACGACTCAACAATTTTAGTTAAAACAAACTCCACACTAAACGTTAATCAAGACATCGAGTCAACGTCATTGATTATTCAGATAATGATTAGGAATCAACAGACAAAAAGTATGAGAAAACATGCAGGTCTTCTAGAGGAAAAACGCGGCCGTAAAATGCAAAAAAAATTACAGTCGGTCTGTGAGTCGGTAATACTCATACATGCCTACCGAGTACCCAGATATGTAATGCGCCTAATCTAGAAAATGTCGATAAATCACGTCCAAGTGCTGCATTGCATCATTTTATCCTTTCTATTGATCGTTTCATTAGATGATTGCTAATCGGTTACTTTACTCCTACCAAGTGTTAATGATGAGACCGTTAGATTAGGCTGTTAATTGACAAGTTGTCATTTAAATCATACTCATTATACGATGGAAACGTGAAAAGCGATGTGACGAATGAGGACATCGATAAGAGAGATACACAATCAATTAACCGAGTGATAAAAAGTCTACCCTAGGTACCTATTGGTGCTCGAAATGTATTTTTTTGAAATAGAAATGTATTTTTTTAAATATGGATGGGAAGATTTACCACTCAACTTTTACAGGATTCAGTACCTATATGTCATAGAACTTATTGTTCTTGATGGCTATATTTTTTTACTGCCGTTAACATTCTTTTTCTTAAGGCCATGTTATTGTCAAACCAAGTTGCGTGTAATACGAAAAAGAAGGTACCCATCTAGCTAGACTTTTTATACGGATTACGTCGGCTTGAGCGATACGATATCTATTGTTGTTATTGTGAATTCAGTTTAACTAACTGTTACAAATAACTCGTTTCTTGACTGCCTGTTGATTCTTTAGCTGTTTGATTTATTTAGGGCCTTGTAGCAAACGTAAAATTACATTTCTATCCCGAATAGACAAAATGCTATGCTATGATAGGTTAACTAACCATTTACGCTTATCAAGCGGAAATTTACAAAACATACCGAATATAACATGAATATGAAGAGAGAAATGTACGTAATACGAGATAGGTACTTTCAATCAGGTTTACATCTAATTCATGCATGTCCCTATCAGTATTCGGCTTGTTTCAGATAGGAAAATATTACATGCCTTTGCACCAGATAAGTGCAGACTTATAAAGTAAGTAACTCGGCAAGTATAAAATGCCTTTCTTCATAACAAGATTACGCGAATGTCGATGAAATATAACTCGAAATTATTGCTACATTACATAGTTTAGTACCTACAAGATTATTGTCAGTAACTTCAAAATTGTGTTCGCTGTCATAATTATGTAAATAAATAAATAATTATGGTAGCACTTTTATTTAACCATGCAAAGATAAATTCGAGTAACTATTAAAAATAGGTACTTAAAGTAGTATACTTTATATAGATATATGTAAACAAACATGCCGGAAAACCATGCACATTATAATATTTAAATTTTTGGTGTATAAAGCATTATCTTACTGACCTCGTTAAAAAATGCAAGCTGACGATAACTCATATTAAAAATCCAACGAACTAAACAGTCACAATACAATACGGTATACTACCACGCAAGAGTCACAGAAAACATGGCACATTTTTCACAAAGAAATGCATCGTCTTTTTCAAAATATTCACATCGATTATTCTGTCCGATACAAATGAAATCGGTCACATCGCTACGTCCAAACACAACCGCACTCCACGACTGACTGCACGGACGACCTGAAGCTCTCTGATTGGTCGACGCTCGCTTGCTGCGTGGAGATGCAGCGCGTGCGCATGCATTTTGTTGCCGACTGCATCGACCAAAACTTTAAAAATTCGAACGGGATTGTAGTGTAGTTGACAATTGTTATAAAATAACCGGTCGAAATAAAAAAATCAATGCTTCGTTAAGAAAGAGTTTTTGTGGTTAGAGTGGGATTAAGGTAAGATTTATAATTATGTCAAACGTTTCTGCTGCAGGTGAATTAAAAAAGATGTGTACTATATTATTAGGATTCATCTACTAACATAGCATCAATCATGTTTTGGTCTGGGCTGAGGTACCCCTGAAGCACTAAAAACCTAGATTACTATTAGCAATTCAGTCTTTTCTAGGAGTAAGAAATGATATTCACATAGGCAAAACCGTTGATAAAAGCTAGGTATAAATTATTATACAAACAATGTAATAATCGCATAGTTCTGTCTAACATCCCAGTGGAGTTATCACAAATCAGCTCGTTTTCGAGCTTGCAGACAACACAGAGGTGACATTTGTCTCCGTTGATGACACTCGGCACAATTTGCCAACGCTATACTACAAGCTCCTCTTCACTTCAGTTGAGGCTTCGAATACTAATGTAGCTCATCAGACAGGGGCATATCCATCATTGCATTAACTGTGTGCCAATGTGTTGACAGTGCAGACGTGGATTGAAGGAGCAACAGTGGGAGCATTTCCTGTAAAAAGTTTTGACTTGAAAGGTGACAAAGTTTCCTTAGTTTGCAATCAATTTGTATGGAAAAAATGATTATGTGTTATTCATGCGTTATGATATTCAGATTAAATGATGATGAAAGTTGATGCTAATACCTTGGAGACTTTAGAGCTTTTTACTAAGTGTCATTCCAGATAAAAATGTAGAAGTACTAACTTCGTGTATTTCTTGATTGATTGTTGCAAACGAACTCCTAGAATATTGTGTAATTTTCCATAGAAATTTAATACACTTATTAAACTTAACCAAATTACCCGGTATTTTAACAGTGTTTCGTAATACGTTGGTATTATTTACGCCACACGATATAAGTGCCTACGTAAGTTCTATTTGTACAGGTAATTCTTAACATCAATTTATTCCTGCTAATGATACGAATAAAATCGGTCAAAACTATACCACTTCGATTCCATTTGTACAATTCTAATAGTTCCACCTGCCTAATGATTGGTATCTTGATATCTACGACTATAAAGGACCACTAATGAAATATTTTTATTGACTAATAAATCGTTCGTTTTAATATCATAATAATTAGCTCTGAAACTCTCATGCTGTTGGATGTTTGTAAATTTGCAAATCCTTAGCATTGGAGACATGATAGGGATTATAACCGAGTCTAAATAGCAGTGGCATAGCTAAACGAGAATGTGACGTGGGCTAGAAACTTTTTGCTAAGCATACTTTTAAAATTGATGGTTATTTTTACTGATGTGTTGATGGCAATCCACCCCCATGAACACTTTGCCGACAGCGTTTATCTTGTGGCTCTAACTCTAGTTCATGATCCAGAGACAACATCGTCTGCGATTTAGCTGTCACAGACGTTACAGTTATACGAAACAATGAATTTCTCCCATTAAAACCCAGGTTTTAATCCTGCCCGGACTATATGAGTTTGTGTATTAATCTGACTCATGTTAGTTTTCATCGACCACCACTTGCTTCCGGTGAAGGAAAAACATCGTGAGGAAATCTGCACTCTGGTTGATGATTATCAGCTAGTGTGTGAAATGGAGAAGGCAATGGCAAACCACTCCATTAAAATTGCCAAGAGAGTCCACATCCATAATGACCACGACCCTCAGTCATGAGGAAATTATGACTAAAGAGAGAGATAAAGATCCAATAACGGGCTTCAACACTTAGATTGATTCATTCATTGCCATTCGTTTTGCAAGTACTAAACCTAATAAATAACTTACAAAGTGTTCAGTAACACCAAACATTACCCTAATCACATACATTTAGATTCATTAGGTAGTGAGACCCTTAATTTTCTCCCAAAGGGAAAAGATGAGATGTTATCGAGAAGTAAAGGGTGAGCGGCGCCCTGCGGCGAGCGGAACGGGGTCACCGTGCTAGTATGCGACCACCTGTGTCGGGTCCCTGGATGCCATTCAGAATGCGTTAATTAGGACGATAAATACACAAAGAGTTTTTTTTTATAATTGACCCCATCCGGGTTTTTGTCAATTGCCTGTGTTGTGGAGAATTCAGGTTTTATTTAATGAATCTAGAATTTTAATCCCAATGATCAAACTAGTTGTAATTTCAGTAAATGATACGAATTTCGGACTTTTGCAGTTATTGCCATTAGTGGCAACGAAATTACTTTTGCCTTTCTCTGGTTGGCAGTTATAGGAGATATTGACGTCTACATCAGTACAATACAATCAAGAATTGGAATAGAACATGAAAATTTTAATTTAGTTTCAGCAATAGCACAATATGATTCTTATACATCTGCTTACTTTCAAAAGAGATGCACGATTACTTGCCTGCTTCTTCGTATAGTAGATATATATATTAATATATAAATACTATATAAACCATTTAATCGCCTACAGGTGGCTGTTTCTTTAAGGTAATGATCTACATGCCTTGCCCATAAAAAATGTAAACAAAGAATTATGCTCATAGAAATGTTGGTCACGCGATGCATTACATTAAAAGGTTATAGTTACAATACGCATTATACGTGAAATGCAATAAAATATTTTTTATTCTTTCCTAATACGGACTCACCGAACCATTTTTATTAATGTAATGAATGTAATGTGCCTAGAATAATCAAATTTTCGAAGAAGTAAAATGCTAAAACAGGTGTAATCATCGAAATACGAAAAAATGTACGTATGTATGTCACCAATCAAAGAAGAGAATAGAAAGAATATGTAAATAAATCGAGAAACTTCTCGAGAAATTAATCGAGAACGTGATAATGTAAATAAACTCTATGAGGATAAGTACATAAGAGGATATCCTACGTCTTTCTGAGTATAAAACTATGCCAAATATCAATGCTATCTATTGACATGAACTATTTACAGACAAATAAACAAACTAATTCGTTATCGTGCGATAGTGGTTGATGAGGAATTTTCTTCGCCTAGTCACGTAGCGGTTGCTGCGAGGTATGAAGTAAACGGTAGTATTGAAGGTATTGATTACGGATTAGATACGGGAATTGAGATGCTGCAGTAAGTCATGTCCAATCGTGGATTGTATTGGGATTGAGAAGGGTTGCCGGGTCTTGGAGAAAGGACTTATGTGCCGATTTTTGTACAAGTAATACGTAAATTAGCACATTATACTCACACTAAGTTTGTAGCTTGTGTCATAATTCCTATAACAGATTTAAAAAAAAACTTTTGCATCAGAATCTAACTTTAGCAAAACACTTGAAATAATTTTTATCTTTACATACTTATAGTTTACAAAAATAAAAGAGCTATAATTTATTTTATCTTAAGCTACAACGGCAATAAAATGAAATTCCAAACGTAAGCGTAAGTCGAAGTGCTTACGATGATCATTGTCATTTGCCATATAAAGAAAAATACAAAATATTTCTCGGCATTCTTAAGTTGTAAACGAAGTCTGTACACAGTAATTACTTCCAAATAGATAGTCTTATGTGTACTTTACCGACCATTAGCAAAGGTGAAGGACCTCCGTTGAAAGAGCCCGGAGTAAGGTTTCCTTACAAAAGGCCCATGAGGGTCGCCGGTCGCTGCTTGACCTATAATTACCTCATAATAGCACAACTTACTTGTTTGAAACGTTTCATTTATTGTAACAGCTTCCTTTCCGTTACTATCTCTGATACACTTACCTGTAACAAACAAAAAGTCGACATAAGATTTTGTTATCAAGTTGCAGCAACTTCTTAGTCAATATAATCATCACACTATCAAAACTATATCTCAGTCAATCTTCTTCTTGATACATCACGTTAACTTAGTACTCTTTTAGTCTTTATCACTTTACAGCTTATCTAGAAAAAACATTAATTAAATATTTAGTACGGCAGGTCATTGTAGAACATTAGCAAAATCATTTGCATTTTGTCCGGTTTTTGCATGCGGGCCACCTGATCAATTGTTATATTATAACTAGTTGATTCTAAATCATGTTTCATCTCAGCTGATTCCGATGAGAGCCATTTCGAGTTTGACCAGTAATTTGCATGTGCCATCTGTATTAGGTTTTGGGTTTAGTGTGTGAAATAACTGTTTGATTTTGCGATTATGTGACTCAATTTATGGCTATGGGAGGAACACGTTCTAATAATAACAAGAATAATCATGTTTGTGAATGATGTAAAAGATGCGTTTGATGCACTGTTAGAAATTAAAATAATGAATTATATGCAGGATGTTTTTAAATCATTGGCATCCTTTCTACTGGTGAAAGTACTCATTGACATGAGCAACTTTTTGTATGGGACCGACTCAATCCGATGGAAAAAAAATCAGCTGTTCCATACATTTCGGGTGAGTAGGTATTGGAAAATAGTATGGAACAGCTGATTTTTTTTTTCCATCAGATTGAGTCGGTCCCATACAAAAAGTTGCTCATATTCATGAGTACTTTCACCAGTAGAAAGGATGCCAATGATTTAAAAAACACCCTGTATACAAGACTCAGACCATTAAGTAAAAGGAAACTTTTGATAGTAATAATGAAATAAATAAAACTTAAAAAATAAGACTAAATAGAACAAAAAGCGCAAAGATAATATTTAAAAAAATATTGAGTTTGATATAATAAACCTTTCTAAAGTACTACATCAAATGGTGCTAGAAATTGTGGTTTTTCTAAGCGTTACCCGCCCAGCAAGTCGATTGGTTCTAGGATACATTAATAAATAACCCAAGGCAAAATATACTACGCAAGTTCACAGTTCAATTTTCCTAAACCATTAATGATGTATCGAAGTCACGAACGACTTTCAGCTAATGCTAACTTTCTAAAAGCAATTTACGACTCAATGATAGCGAGAATAATTTGGAACAATCCCTTGGCCCTTGAGTTTTACGCCATTATATAAATCAGTGTATTTGTATTTGCAATTCCACGAATAAAGTTTTGATCAAATTACACAGAAAACTGGTATTAGAATTTTTTTCTGATAGATCGTACCGCATTGCCGTAATATAGGCATCTGAATGTCCAATGGCCCAGTTACCCTTTGCGATGGTAGCAGCTTTACTATGAATTTAACTAGGTTGATGTGCTTTTTTAAATGTCCATAATTTATCTGCACAAACTTAGTTACAGCTAATAAAAAGTAAAAACACATTTTTCATAAGTGCAGAGATTTTACATCTTTTTTTTTATACGGACGTATCACACAGATTGAGTTAGCCCCAAAGTAAGTTCGAGACTTGTGTTATGGGATACTAACTCAACGATACTATATTTTATGACAAATACATATACTCGTATAAAGATAAACATCCAAGACCCAATTTGAAAAAGATAATTTTCCATTTTGACCTGACCGGGAATCGAAGACGGGACCTCCGGTGCGGCAGTCTGGCGTGATAACCATGGATCGTTAAAACAAAATAAAAGATGATAAAATCCTACTATTATTATAAATGCGAAAGTTTGGATGCGAGTTTGTAAGGATGTTTGTTACTCAATCACGCCAAATCTACTGGACGAATTTCGATGAAATTTGGTACACGGGTAGAAAAATACCGGAAATAACATATAGGGTACTTTTTATCCCAAAATTCCCACGGGAGCGGGAGCCCCGGGGCGTAGCTAGTAATGAATAATATATAACCACCTACAGACTGCATAGAGAAAATCACAAACGCATTACAATAAACTAGCACGCAATAAGTTTGTGAAACCTAATCTCAAATAGGAGAAAGTAAAACAGCATTCAGTGGGCGCCCTAAGCAAATTCCTAGATTTAATGCTATCCGTCCAGATTTCATTGTAAAACTAAGCAAAGGATTGCTCTGTTCATTGACTTGGAATAGAAATCCAAGACTGAAGAATTCTTAAAGTGTTTGTGAAAGGCTTCAGTGTTATTTTATATGAATGAGTGAATAGAAAAATGTAACATTGGAATGTAATCGTTTCACTCGTAATTCATTAATAAATTAATTTAAAAGTATCGTTATTTAGGTGAAGTTTTCACCAAGCCTTTTTGCAGCTGAAAATGGAATCTAAAAAATTGTTTATTGAGAATTGGCAAAATGCATCAAAACTAGACACGCAAAGAGACTGTAATCAAATGTTTATCAATATATTATTTTAAAGTTATTATGATTTTTCTTTATGTAGATATTTTTTTTACCTAATATGTGATAGATATCTAAACCCAACTGATCCATTATTTGATCAAAAGCAGACACAGTTAAGTATGGCTTTAAAGTAAAATATGTATTATATTCTCATACAATAGCTTATTAGCCACGAATGGTTTATTTAATGAAGTTAACCTGATTTATATCATTATTAGTTAACAGTATAGTTTGTACAAACAATTGGCGATCAAAGAGTGCGACGGTTACTTTAACTGCTGGTTAATTTGAAGTTATGGTTGTTACAGATGGAAACATTGATTCAATGTAACCCCGTTTAGTTTTAATCGACTTCTGTTATTACAAAAGCTAAAATTTCCGGCTTAAATTTTATAGATACGCGACCAGCTCAGGATTCGTTAATAAGAGTTAGATATATTATGAATCAATTTTGTGTTATATCATTAAATAGATTTTGGTATAAAAATAATAATAATCTAGAAAGTCCTAAGAAAAATATAAAAGAAGGAAAATGTTTGGTGACAATAATTTATGCATAGATTCAAACTTTTTACATAAATGATTATAATAAAATATTATTACTTACTTTTTACATACAAACATTGCAAGTTGAATAAAAGCTTGAAAAAGAAGAAGAGGGCCAGATATTTTTTTTTTATAGTATTCTATATTTATTGGAAAAGATTCATGTCAATATAAAAGTTTTTCTACTATGGCTTTTCATTTCCAGTGTATCCCTGTTACTCACTTTTTGGACCAAAAAACCTACAACTGACTGTATTGCTATCTAAAAAAATATTTCACCCCGATCATATTGTGGTCTAAAATTGTCCCGTTATTATTGTCAGTTTCCAAAATGTTTGAGCTAAAAAAGGGTGACATTTCGACAAGATCCGTTGGACAATAGTTTTAGTGGCAATAAGAAGTTCTCACAAAACAACAATGGGACACAAAAGGATGCTGTTATTCACACAGTTAACTCTTTATTATATTATGCTGTTTACTGTTAATCTGAGCATAGATAAGTTTCAGGGTGTTCTTTACGAGTTCGTAAAAGCGATACATGTAATTATTAAACATCGATTTTATTATCTTCTCATCAGTCTTGACTGCTGCAATTTGTTTCTTTTTCAATCAAATTAATGTTTTTTTTTCTTCATTAATTGAAAATTTAGATTTCGTAAAAATGCAACCTTATTTTAGGTTATTTTTTTTAACACTTAATTATCTTATATTGGTCTTTTTATTAGCGCAATTTTGCGTTAATAATTTTATCAGTGACACAACTATTTAATTTAACTACATATATTGATATACATAAGTACTACATTTCAAACGGAAACAATATTTAAAGTCAAATAACTCAATCGCGCCTGTGGTGTGGCCCTAGAATAGCACCAACCCATCTCTTCCCGTGGGTGTCGTAAGAGGCGACTAAGGGATTTAAAACACCGGAGGATGGGCAGCAGCATCTTTCCGCGTACTATGCCATCACACTGCGATCGCCAACCCGCCTGCCAAGCGTGGCGATTACGGCAAAACCCCCCATGGATAAAATCCTTGGGGGAGGCCTTTGTCCAGCAGTGGACATCTTTAGGCTGAGAGAAGAAGAGAAGAGAAGAACTCAATCAAAATGTGCAATTTACATTTTTTTTATTAAAGAAGGAGCAGCCTGTATATTCTAAGATCTAGTTCACAAAGCAAGGTGGCCCGAGAGACAAGTGTGTAACAATGCTTACAAAGGGACAAAAACCGAAACAATGACGTCATAAACCCACCCTTACATCTCCTGAGAAAGGTCGTCGACCTTGTTTAGTACCCTAACACCCTTTAACATACTGTGTGAAGTTGGCGTCTTGAATATTGATCAACAGAAGAGATCTTATTTCAAAAAAGCTTAAACATATTATGATTATAAAACTAATATTTTATACCTATGGTATTTTGGAATGCTCGTTACTAAGGAAGGAGTGAGGATATTATTAACACAGTAATATAATACGGTCAACAACATGTACTGTATTTATTCAATTTATACCAGGAAGTTATGTAAAGTTTATTAATTTAATTCTAATTTTAGGCTCTTTGTCGCATTTGTAAGAATCGAATAAGTAGTTCATAATCGAATTCGAATTCAAATTATTATCACAAATAATGTGAGAGTTATTAGCAAAAATATCGTAGTGACTAGGAGACTTTAAAATACCTGTCGGAATTAACAACATCAACATCAGAATAATCATGGGTAGAGGGGGCCGAGCTCAGAAATGGATGACCAGAGCAGTAAACACAGGTACAGGTACTTCAACAACGGGTTCACGTGAAAACACATGTGGGTACTAAACTCAGTTCAAATATTAACTGTCAGGATGAGGGTATTTCTAAAATAACATGCACAGCTCTTAATAGACAGGGTAAACAACTCCTATCTCAAGTTACAGCCTAAAGCATTCAGGGATTCATCGGATATTAACGGATTAATAAATCATCTAGCACTAACCTCTCATTTGGTCCACGTGTCACGGCTAGGGTCCAACCCTAACCTACCCACGGTAAGGAACCGTGCCCCACCACGCACGGATCAATCCATTTCAACCAGTGAGTTCTCCTGAATGGTCTTCCGTGCTAACTAAGATCTCCAATATCGCGCTGATAACACCATCACACATAGTCACATTGTTAACGCACTAAGTAACACGACAATAACACTATTCTGACACTGACTACATAGCTACAGAGAATTCAACACAACCGGATGGCACGTCCGCACCGCACCGCGCCACAAATCAGACTGCCTCGCTATAATGTCATAACGATCGCACGTTGGATTTATTACAAAGAGGGATGACACAAGTGACATTGTCACTTTGACACATTTCCTACGAGTACCGTCTTGAAAACTGTTTTAAACCATTGAATAACTAATAAAATAAACCACAGTTAATTTAATTAATGTAAACGCTCCGACATACCTATGTATTTCCAAAATGCAACCATTATGCAATAGAAGCCACAATTCATATTACATAAGACTGACCCTATAGCCACATTCTTTCCCTTTCTTCTAATACAAAAGATGAAATGGTTGGCGTTAAAACGAGATAGTCACATTCACAATAGCTTAGAATTCTTTGTGGTTCTTCAACAAGTATTTTAAGGGCTTTAAGCTCGAACTGTTGTGACATATTTCTCTTGCATGTAAGTAATGATTGTCATTTATTATTTTAGAGCATGTTTGGTGTAATTTCTGACAAGAATTATTGTTGTAATTCTAATAATATTAATAGGGTATTTGACAATATTTTTCTTTTTATTTTATTTATTGAAAGATCATGTAAAAGTTTAATATCGAACTGTTTTTATTTTTTTTAATTTCGACCTAATTATCAAGTTATATCAAATTAAAAGTACCAAAAAATCCGATCATTTCTTGTCAGTTCACGAAACAAACCCGAGCTCCACACCCGCGCGAGCCTGCGCGCCAGCGGGGAGAGGCGCACCGAGTAGGGAAAACACGTGTGACGTCACCTAGGTAATCGGAAGTGTTGTCGGCGTATTTCGTTACTATGAATTTTCAATTTGAAATAACTAGGTAACTAAATCGAAAAAAAAAACAGTTTGTTATAAAACTTGTATTTTTTCTTTATTATGGTACACACAACAGGTAACAATCTTTACAATATTCAGTAGAAAATAAGTTAACATTATGAGCTAGACTGAAACCCAAAAACGTGCATACACAGCATGACAACCACATGACAACAAAATGTAAACAAAGTAATGTATATGATCTTTCCGTTTGTTTAAAAATATGTTGAAAAATTACACCTTGTCAAATACCCCATTGACTTTCTAATCAACTAAGATCCTTGTTCTCTTCTCATTCACATCTATTTATAAAAGTAGAATTTTATTCAGTTCTAGAAAGCAGAAGATAGGATACGGGTAAATTAAAGGAACGTTACTATAGTGTTGTATTCCTTGAGGCTAAAATATAATGTTACAAAATTCATTTAATTTTAAATATTATTATTAATTGATATTGTAATTGTAATTTAATTTGACATTTGAAGTTTTTTTTATTTTTTATTATTGATGATTAAACGAACTTACCTGAAGTGAAGTTCTATCACAATTATACGAGCACGTTTCATTCGAAGATATAATTTTAAACACGGGTAGTACTCTTATTGTGTAGGACGATCACACTTTTCATAGGATGTAGGGGGTAGTTAAAAAACAAACGACCTATCATCCGATATAACCCGGATTGGGAGTCATCAACGCTCATTCTTTAGAGATACCTAGAGCACCTAGCTACAAAATTTTCCAAAGGGATCCGGGAAGGAGGGAATTTATTATATCTTCGAATGAAACGTGCTCGTATAATTGTGATAGAACTTCACTTCAGGTAAGTTCGTTTAATCATCAATTATACTTCGCACGTTTCATTCTTCGATATAATTTTAAACACGGGTAGATGTTTAGAGATGAAAATTTTGTACCCAAGTTAAATAAATGAATCCATGTATGTATGCATGATTAATTTATGTCATAAAGTAAAAGATTTCATATCAAAGATTTTTCAGAATTTTTCCTTGAATTTTAATTCAATATAACAAAGTCCTCTGTTAATAAAATACGTATGTTTAACTAAATTATATTTTAGTATATTTTTTGAGAACTATTATATAAATAGCAAACATAATTATCTTATGTCATTAACGTAGTTATTGAGCTAGTATGTTAGATACTGGTAGCAAAGTAAAAATACATTGACGCGAGCCTGTAGGTTTTAAAATCTTGTCGTGCGTGATCATTGACATGACGATTGACAAGGCAATAATTTGCTGCTGATTTACCTAAATTTTATAGATTCGTTCATCGATTGATAAAACTACTTGCAGGTAAATCTCGACATTACACCAGATTTTTAACTTAAACTGACGATAAAATGTTTGTAATTTCTTTATTAGAAAAATACAACCTGTGAGAACCGGCGTCAATAGTATATAACAACAACAGCCGTACGATTAAAACGTGGTAACTTAAAATGGTTATCAAAAAATTCTAGTTGCCTAGATAGTGAATTAATGTCTAATGAATGTCAATAAACGATCTCTTTAAATTAATTTCCTTACAAAGGTGAGACAAGAACGAATTAAATTTTTCAACAATCGGCTGTTGAGTTATGCAGCAGATCCTCGTTACATTTAAGTAAAAGAATATTTTATTTATTACGATATTGATATGAGATAATATGAACTTCATATATGAAATAAGTAGTTCTTAGAAAACATAGTGACTACCGCTATGTTGGAGTAAAAATTTGGAACCAAGACAAAAATAACACTAATTTTGTCATGCTTACACGTAGGTACATGTAAACAAAGGAAATACTTTAAGAATACCTTCCAAAGACCTTAGTCATGGAATTACCTAATTAATAAAGCGGTAGGTTCATTTCTAATTTTTTGGTTCTGTCATTTGAATGTATTCAAGTAAATTCAAAACATTTTTGCGATTAATATTATACAAAAGTTCTTTAATATAGCTGATTATCATCATTTTAATGATATACTTATATCAACAGTATGAACAAAAAAATACACGTACATCACAAGTACATCATGAACCCACGGCTAGCGGGTTTTAATTATATATAGCTACAACGTGGATTCGTAGATCGGTTTCTATACGAAATTTTCTCTGCCTGACCCTATAGGTGCAGGCGTGATGATGTGTATGTATAATATAAGATATATAATTTATATATTAATTAATTGTTGATAATATATAAGTTTGATCCGATTTCGAATTTAAGAATCGACTTATTTCGTTTTATACATTTACTCGAGTAAATAAATATGAATGAATTAAACGAAAACTTGCTTTTTATTTGGGTTTATAATATCCATTTTTGTAATTTATCTTATACAACGTAACTGATATTGTAAAATATCTTTCAGTTTACACAGCCATGAGTGCTCAAGAAAACTAAAAGGTTTAATTATAAGATATTTAAAGTATGTACAGTCCTGCGTATATCTGCTAAAATAAATTTATTAATAAATTAATAATGTAAAAGACACAAAACCACTTTATTTTATGATTCTCTCCTATACGAATCATCGTTCTTAAAACAACTTGCTTGAGTTATCGATTTCTACGAGAAGGTTATGCAAAGTTTAACATTTTTAGTTTTATTACAAGGAGAATTTAGTAAGATTCAAGAGTCGTCTTATTTGGCAAAGCAAAAAGTGCAATTAAACAGATTCCATCAGTTTATAAATTATGCGGTATGTGATATAATGCATCAATCACTAATGTTGGTTATGGTGAAACCCAAAAGAATTACCATTATTTTGTATTATTTTTATGTAGTTTTACGTTTTCTTCAATAAATAGAATATATAATAAGCAACTAATGCGGGCTGTGTAGCCAAACGAAGGAAGCATTATTATTATTATTATTTTTATATATAAAAATAAATAAACTAGTCTTCTCTTGCCATTTCATTCAATGAGATTCATTGCTTTTCTTTGTTTTCATTTCAGTTAATAACTATGTCTTTTAATTTATTAAACCTAGGTAACTATATAGTGTTTACCTATCAAGGTGTATATGATTATACATATTACCCAATTCACAGAATCGTGAGCAAAACATTTTTTGATTTGAACAGCTGACGTTAAAGCATTACTTCGACAGGCTTAAAAAAGGCATGTGAATTTTGTCCTTAATTCATTAGATACTGCAGGTTTATCATCTCAATATCGCAGTGCCTGCAAAGATGCGTGACTAAATAATATAAATTTAAGCGAAATATAAGTTGCTGTAAAGATTTTAATGTTTTAATTAATCGAGTTATTTTCAAATAATAATAGGAAGGTATAGTGCAGACCCAATTGTTTGCAATTTTCAATCCAATCCAATTGTTTAATCAATACATATAATAAACCGGCATAGACACGCCAAAAAGAAGAATAAAACAGTAAAAAAGAAATAAATCAGGAGCAAGATCTTCAAATAATAACGTGTACTTATAGGTACGTTATTTTAATGAATGAATGAATGAATGATGATTTATTTGCAGCAACATGGTAATAAATGCTATACATTACTTCAAGCTGCAGTTGAATCTAACATTTGGAGGATTGCAACTGTCTTCAAAATAATAGTTTGCTGACCTTTGTGGGTAAAACAAGTCAATTTACTAAATATCACTTAGACTTAACCTTGGATGTTTTGTATAAAAACATTTGTCTCATCATATTCGGTTCTGCCAAGCAGTCGGGCAACCGATCCTGATATACGTTGTGATTGGTTAAATTATGCTCCGCTAAACTCCTCTCCGCTTCACTTCTTGCATTGAATTAGAAAAACTGCGTCAGTGGAGATGGGCCGGCAAGTAAACTTAGTTGGCATATCTAAAGTAAGTGTTAATAACTTAACTCATTTGGTAAGTTCTATTTAATTTTCGAAACATACATTTGTTTTCTTCTATTTAGAAAACGAAATATTGTATTTGGAGGTATCGATTATCATTATATCGATGAAGAGATAAAACATATTTTGAAAAATAGTGAGTAATTCTCTTTCGTATTTTACATTGGATTACAGTTACCAACTGTAATATTTTGTATTTGCTATATAAGCATAATGTACTTATTAGCTAATTATGCAATGTATTTGCTTTATATCCAAAAGGCCATAGATCCATATGGACTGGAGAGACCTTACTGGAACCGGCGACCGACACCATCTTCAGTGATTTTCACAACATGCACCCCCCCCCCCCCCTCTCCGAGTATCTTGAGGGAGCGCAAAATGAATATTGTATCCTTCATTTACCATAATATGGCGACCCCACATAAACGAGCATTACCCTTTACATGAGTAGGAGAAGTAAGGGGGAAGAAGAAGAATGTAGTCTTGCATACAGGATTCAGTTTTCGTTTTTAAAAACTTAAGCCGCAAAATACGGTTTATTAGGTACTCATTTCCAAGAAAAACGGATATACTTATTGGCGGCATTGCATCAGTAACTATTGATAGAATAGATGCATTAAATGTTAGTCCCATTGTGGGTAGTTTGCCCGCATTCTTCAAATGCAAGGAACGAACGGTTCGTAAATTGTGACACAAAATTGCACAGATCTGCTATCCGATAAGTGAATATTAGTAGATCCCCGGCTGCTCCGCCCATGGCACGACGCTCCCATGACACTCCATTTAGGCCAAGATTTACTTACTGCATATCCTGTGACTTGTACTTCCATGCTTGTGACATGATCTGCAATAGTCGTAATAGTCGTAACAATACGAACCGTTTTGATTTTGACCTTCGTGTTAACCCGCAGTTAACCTCCCGGCTTATTTTGACGCCTAATGCTATTTTCCTTCGTGATACCCTCCGGGCCAGCACATTTGCTATGCCTTCGTGATATCCCCCAGGATAGCATCGAGGCTACAAATCTTATGCATCATGCTATTTTCCTTCGTGATACCCTCCAGGCTAGCGCATTTGCTATGCCTTCGTGATATCCCCCAGGATAGCTTTGAGGCTGTAGTTTTTATGCATCGTGTTATTTTCCTTCGTGATACCCTCCGGGCTAGCGCATTTGCTATGCCTTCGTGATATCCCCCAGGATAGCTTACATTGTGTCAACAGTAGCATCATCTTAGGAACAGCATCACATGAACTGCATCGCAGGAACAGCATCGCAGGAACGGCATCGCAGAAACAGCATCGCAGGAACAGCATTCGCCGTGATAGCTTCGTTGATACAGCTTCGCATATTTCACTATCACTAAATTTGATTTAAAAATACTTATGTTTAAATAAACTAAAAGAATGATTAGGTATCAAAAAAAATCTATCGTAAACGAATTCCATAGGAAATATAACGACGTGCGTATCGTCCCGCACACAATAAAAGAATGAGCGTTGATGACTCCCAATCCGGGTTATATCGGATGATAGGTCGTTTGTTTTTTAACTACCCCCTACATCCTATGAAAAGTGTGATCGTCCTACACAATAAGAGTACTACCCGTGTTTAAAATTATATCGAAGAATGAAACGTGCGAAGTATAATTGACAATATTGAAATTTCCTACGCCTCAGCTGGCAAAATATGTTTGACACTATGTTTTTATTGACCATCCTGTAAACACATATTTTAAAGGAATAAATGATTATGATTATGAAATGTTTATTTATTTAAAAACTTTATTGCACAAATTACAATAGTAGATTATTAACCAAGGGCTGTATGACTGTATGACATCAATTGCATACGAGGTTTTTGGCGCCTGAGCGAAGCGAAGGCGCTAATTAACCCGAGTATGCAATTGATGCTTACGCCCGAGATAAATACTCTGCTTTACATATCGATTGTGAGGTAAGTAAACAACAAGACAGCAGTAAAGTACTCTCATCTATCTATACATATAATAAAACAGTAAAAATATTTTGTCTGTACATTTAGTATTTTTGACTGAAATGGATAGAGGGACACTTAAAAAGAACTAGCTGTTGCCCGCGGCTTCGCCCGCGTGACTTTGGCTTGGATGAAAATTATTTTGTTCCAAACTGTTTCCTGTGTTCCATAATCTTCGATTTTTATACGTCTACAGAAAATGCTCATCAGATTAACCAAGTTTTGCTAAGGCGCCATTTCCTTAAATGTTAAAGTGTAGCTGGTCTCTTGAAGTTATTTATAAGATGTTCCAGATCTTCAATTTTTATACGTCAGCAGAAAATGCTCATCAGGTCGAATGGTTTTTGCTAAGGCGCCATTTCCATATATGTTATAGTGTAGCTGGTCTCTTGGAGCTTTTCATCAGATGTTCCAGATCTTAAATTTTTATACGTCAACAGAAAATGCTCACCAGGTTGAACGATTTTTGCTAAGGCGCCATTTCCATATATGTATGTTATAGTATAGCTAGTCTCTTGGAGCTTTTCATCAGATATTCCAGATCTTCAATTTTTATACGTCAGCAGAAAATGCTCATCAGGTTGAATGATTTTTGTTAAGGCACCATTTCCATATTACTTATAGTTTAGCTGTTCTGTTATGGTTCTTCATCAGGTGTTCCAGTTTTCAAAATGAATTATAGCCTATATGTTGCCCAGGCTTAATAGCTATACAACAAAAAAGTTTCATTCAAATCCGTCCAGTAGTTTTTGCGTGAAACGCGTACATACATACAGACAGACAGACAGACAGACAGACAAGAAATTCCAAAAAAATTTTTTTGCTTTCTGTTGTTCTTTTTAGGTCTTTCTCTATCCATTTCATTCAAAAATACTAAATGTACAGACAAAATATTTTTACTGTTTTATTATATGTATAGATAATAGAAAGCAAAAAATTTTTTTTGGAATTTCTTGTCTGTCTGTCTGTCTGTCTGTCTGTCTGTCTGTCTGTCTGTCTGTCTGTATGTATGTACGCGTTTCACGCAAAAACTACTGGACGGATTTGAATGAAACTTTTTTTGTTGTATAGCTATTAAGCCTGGGCAACATATAGGCTATAATTGATTTTGAAAACTGGAACACCTGATGAAGAACCTTAACAGAACAGCTAAACTATAAGAAATATGGAAATGGTGCCTTAACAAAAGTCGTTCAACCTGATGAGCATTTTCTGATGACGTATAAAAATTAAAGATCTGGAACATCTGATGAAGAACTGCAAGAGACCAGCTACACTATAACATATATGGAAATGACGCCTTATTAAAAGTCGTTCAACCTGATGAGCATTTTCTGCTGACGTATAAAAATTGAAGATCTGGAACATCTGATGAAAAGCTCCAAGAGAGATTTTTCATCTAAGCAAAACTCACGCGGGCGAAGCCGCGGGCGACAGCTAGTATAGAAATAAGAATAATAATATTGCATCTGAGATGCTCAAAAAATCAAAAAAAAAACAAGACAGCAGGTTTCAATGAACATTTATTAAGAAGAAAAAAATGTGTATTTAATTAAAATAAATTGTCTAGATTCCGATTCGAGTAATTAATCGATACCGAGAAAAAAATATTAACTTTTTAAAAATATTCTTCGTGCAGTATGAGTATCACAGTTCTTTTTTCAAATTCCAAAACTATGCTGTAATGATAGTCATACACCCCGGCATTCAGGGGTGTAAGGGTGTACTTACAGAGCAAGAGATATGTAAAAAAAAATATATATATATATATATATATATGTACAAATGGTGGGCTTAACGCCATTGGCATTTTCTACCAGTCAACTATTAGACCAAACAGAGAATAGTAAGGTAAGGTGCAACAAAATAATATTAATAACTTATTGACAAAATGTAGACTTAATAATAATAATGTATAATGATAGTAATATCTATAAATACTACATACCTTAATATACGTTACATTTTTATGACTTTTTAAAAGTCTGTAATACTATATAGTCTCTCCTACCTATCTACATTCTATTCATATTCTTCAAAATCTATTCGCCCGCAAGAGTTATAAAATATGTACCTATATAACTTGACGAGCTTCTGCTGATACCACAGAATTAATATTAGTACTGATACTCAACTACATAACTTATATTGATAACCGATTTTAATACCCATTTCGTTATATTTACTACCCAAAGTTATGCCCGCGATCAAAATTGTTCCCATGCACTTAAAAGTGTCACCAATCCACTCATCTCAATAAAGTACTACTTACGTCCTCATTTATAACTTTACGAGATAGAAAGGAACCAGCCCGATTTTTAAACTGTCTGTTCTTGGACAAATTTTCTATTCATTTAATTTTTTATTAATTCAATTTGGAAACATCCTAAACATTAACTAGAGTATAGTTAGTTTATCTCAAAGACTTAATTTTATTATTTTTCCTTTTTTAATTTTTCTTATCCGTCGTTACTTGTAAATATTTAACAAAATGAAAATGTGACATTGATCTCAAAAGACCAAGATCTGGGAACCGTTCTCATTACTCCATTTCTATTTCAAAATGTCCGCTGTTCTCAAAAGTTTCTCCATTACAATAGCTGTATGTGTATAATTAGAAAACTCGACGATTTGATGGAATCCTGATAACGTATCGAGTTACACTGACCAGACCACCGTCGCTTTGAACCGAGCGATTGTCCAGAAATGAATGAAATTAGGGTTGTGCCCTTTGTAATGCTATGCAGGGCTTTTATTACAATATATTAAAATAGGGATTACAAGGGTTTCGCACTCGAGTGAACCAATGTGTGTAACGCGAAGATTTGCAATAGTAATGAGATTAGGTGTTTTAAATTGTAAAAATAGGAGACTAATCGAGTATATGCAAATTGAAAAAGTTGTAATGGAAAATGCTTTGATTTTAAATGTGATATACATTTTTGTTATCTCTATTACATTTCAATAGCAATTTTGATCCAAATAAAGAAAAGGAATGCTTCTTAAAAAACATTAAAATGATTGGACACATAGATATTTTATGATGTATTCCAAATAATTTTATATTTTGAAATAATTTACATAATCATAGCAACCAACCGTGAAAACATTGTGCATGGCTTTAGGGCGCGATAAATAAATTCAAAAAGGGGGTTGTTGATGAATGCTATTTTCCATACCTTAACACGTGACATTAAGGTTGAAAATGTACGTAAAAGTCGAATTGAAAGATTTTTGATACTATCAGCGGTCAATGACCGATCGACAGTTGAGATTGTGTTTTGAGGTGTTAATTTATGTTCCTTATATGGTTGAACATTTCAATAGTTCTCAAATAGGAACGTTATAATCTCCTTTAAATAGCGTACCTTCACAATTAGCACCTTTTAATAAGATTTGCAAAATATATTGAGTTTGTTTTGAAACATGTCATGTCAAGTTGAACATTGTGGCTTATCTTAGAAAAAAAAGACATTCAAACAAAGACGAGACAGAACAATAATACTATAATTAAGCAGAAGAAGGAAATCTTATTATAGGTAGTAAACAAAATTTAGTGAAAATACAACAAAATCGAAATTGGGTAAGGTTGTTAATTACATTGTAAGTATAAATGCGATAAATATTAGGAACGGGTTGTTTCCTTAAATGTTTAGCGGAGTTAAAGCAATAAAATGTCAGAAAGCTCAGTAAAATTTAATTACAGCAAAAGAAGTGAGTCGCAAAAAAACCTAGCCTATTCACAAGGTGATAAAAATAATGTGAAAAATACGAAGGCAATAAAAAGGGCAATAATTCCTCTATACTTTACAGTGGCCCAAATTGTAAGGACGACATTTTTATAGAGCGATAAAATACGCACACACGTCCTATTAGATGAAGGTACTCGATCATGAAGTCTGGTTTAATTGCCGAACGTAAATAACAGTTTTTTTACTAGATACCAATTAGGCTGATCATTTATGTTATAAATGCGTATTTTTGTATGTTTGTATGTAAACTACATTTATTTTTCATTGTCCTATTATGTAAACAATCTTCACAGTACTTTTTGTTGAATTTTGTTGAAAATAAATCAAATATTAGTTCAAACCTAAACATTCTAAAGTTACCCTTGACTGTGACCTGAATTTAACAAATAAGACATCTTTTATTTATCCCAAACTTCCCAGAAAAGTGTATCTAACTTCGAGAAGAAGATTAGGTAGATTTTGATATTAATAATAATCTTCAATAACTTCCCATCTGAAAAATTAAATATGCAAACCGCAAGTATAGCTAAAAATGAACTTTAAATTTTACCCGATTAAAAAAAACCTGACAATAACCGAACTAAACGACGAGACCCACCCAATTCTATTATTCTCGCACCTTTTACAAACCTTCAAAAAACACCAATAAATTTATATAACAAGGGGCAGTTACGGTAACAGGAGTGCTCCACTTCAAATTGCAGATTCATTGTCCTATCATATTTTTTGCCATCTATAACAACAAACTTTTTGTTTGTCTGTCTTATTGCAAACTTTATTCACGGGTGGAGTATCATTTTTCATGTATATATTTTTTTATTTGTCGTATGTAACTGAATTTATAGTAATTGTAGTTTAATTTTTAAGGATAATTATTATTAGTATTATCACTGTATTTAACTAAAATATAGTTTCAACTTTTGCATCATTACCATCTACTAAATCATCATATGAGGTCGGTCAAATCGATGAATCTTGCATCTCAAATGCGAGCTCCAAACTATGAACAAACTCCACTACTTTTATATTTTTTATATTAGCTTTTATTGACGATAATACTGCATTATCTACTTTACATAAACATCTAATTGTATAAAATTTTGTAAAAAATTGTTATTATCTTTAATATATTGCCAAAATTAACAAACCGATCGTTTTCTAAAGAGCGTTATCTACATGTTAAAATATTTATTTAATAAAAAACTATACATCTGATAGCTCCTATCAGTGATGGGAACAGTTAACAGATGCCTAAGTGGACTGTTTTATCGAATTAATGCTTATTTTATCGAGCTTTTCGTCCTTAATTGATTTTGACACTAATGGTCAATTAGTTACCTATCGATTTCCGATGACATATCTAAAACAACCGAATATAGCTTGTGGATGTGAACAAATGGACATTTCCGTTGGACTCTACTTTTGGTCTCAATTTTATCATTTTTGCACACATATTTTTGAATTACATGGGTTATTCCCAAAGTACTCCAAAAAATGTTCTCAAACTACTCCATGAAAAAAAACAATTTTTTAAATTGAGTTTTTCTACTCCACAGTAATATTAAAATGTTCTCAATGTATGTACTCTACGCGATTTTAATATTAAAAAGATCTTTTAAATATAAAAAAATGTGGCCAGTATCATGCAACAATGCGAAAAAATCAAATTGAATATTTTATCTGTCTGTCTAAAGACCGCCCTTTATGTTAGTAATTATTTTTGTTTTAATTTTCACGGAATAACTCTGAGCAACTTCAACCTTAATTCGAAATTACTTCTATTGTTCTGAAGACTGAACTAATGACGCCTATTAATCCTGCTTCGTTGAAATATAGTGCCCTCAATTACTATGAAACTCTTGAAACTAGTTCAACAACTAAGATCAATAGTTTTTTGTTCAATCAAAACTATTAGGTATATCTTTTTTAGATTTTATCAATATGACAAACAGCTGTTTCCTGTCTTATGTCGTATGTCTTATTAAACTTTTGATATCGGATGTCTTGTGCGATTTTATTATACTTATGACAATCTATTAAACCCCAGTAATAAAACTGGAAACAAGTTATGTAAAAAACAAGTTTACTAGTAAAGCCATTTGACCGAACACAAAAAGACATTTTTCTCAATTATGTTTGTTCCAAACAAAAGTGAAATTACTACTGGCCGTAAATTATGCGTTAGCAGGGTAATAAAGTCGAGGTTCTCACCCTTACTTTCTTGAGATAAATGAGGCGGTAAGGTTTTTTTAGCAATAATGGAGTGGTAGAAAAAAGTAAAAGTCACGTGGCTTAAATTTAATACAGCCAATTTGTGATAAAATTTGAACTTCAAAATATCTACTCTTGCAGAAGATAAAGGTATTACGTTGATTAATTTTATAATTGATTTTAAAATGGTTTAGTGGTCACCTAAATAAAATTTTAATGAGCTTTCAAATAAATGCATTTTACCTTGATATTTCTCTAAGAATTGAGACCAGGCCACAATATCTTCCAAAACTATATAATTTCAGATCTTTATTAAAATCGTCATTATTTTACAATAATTAAAAATAATTTTTAATATTGAAAATCATGAAATTAATTTCATATTTTTTTAGATAAAGCCTAATAGTTACATAAACTTTGATGTACAAAATAGGTAATTAGAGAGAATATACCTTTTCCGTCGGAAATAATTAAGAAATGTCAGAAAGCATTAATTAAATCAGAAGAAGAATCGGATTAACGAAGCGTGTTAGTTACGAGCTCTCCGGAGCAAAGGAAAAATAATTGTTGCTTTGAGCTCCACCCTGCGACATCGTGATTTTTGTAGTTCTACTAAAAAAAAATATCAACTTTGAAATTTCTTTTTTGTATTACAGATTGTATTATACTGACTCATTTTTGCATAGTTTGCGTTTAAGCGTTGTTTAATAAAAGCTTTTACATAAACGACGCGTAGTGTGGATCGTAAAATGATCTTATTCATTATTATTCAAAAGTTAACTAAAGTAAACCGGTTTTTATCCTAATTTTTCTTTGAAATCACTGTTATTGAAATATCGAAACAAAACTTATCTATCTATATATATATAAAAGCTCAAAGGTGACTGACTGACATAGTGATCTATCAACGCACAGCCCAAACCACTGTACGGATCGGGCTGAAATTTGGCATGCAGGTAGATGTTATGACGTACGTAGGCATCCGCTAAGAAAGGAATAACGTGAGCGAAAGCCGCGGGCGCAGCTAGTCTAATATAAAAACTTTTGATTTGAGCCAAACGAAATGTACAATGTTACAATTTCACTATTTTTTTTTTGGTTTGTTTTCATACTCTTTATAAGTCCTTTCGCCAATAGGAATAGGCTCAGCTCCAGAGCTGCAATAAACAGTCTTTTTTTATTTGGAGGGTTTCTAGTGTTCATTTGATATATAATATAAAATATAATATAAAACATAAATTACTTTTCCCAAAATTAAAATGAAACGAAATTAAAATATTTTTTAGCCTATTTTATATTTATATTAACAACAAAATTAATATGGATGTTAGTTCATAATATTTAAGAAAAACATAGTCATTTCATTAGTAAGCTAACCAATATGAGAAAATCCAAAACATGGGGTTAAGAAAGTATAAAAATAGATGCTTTCATCTCTAGCGTTTCGTAACATCAAAGTCAAGGTAATGAGGGCAAGAACGGTTGCTGCAAATCCGTAGTACAGAATACTAAATACTAAAAGATTATTTCTACTGAGATCAATGGAAGCATGGTTTGGTTATGTAAGGCACAAAAAAGATTTTGAGTTTTATTCTTTGCATAATCTACCTAATTGAATTTCACACCTGCGTACTTCCTTTCTAATCTAAGCAAAAAAATGTATATTGTGATACCAATAAAAATCATGAACACGATTGCAAAAGGTTCGTTGTAACTCCGAATGACCTTTTGAAATTAACATAGGACAATGAAAATCCCGAAAAAGCTAGATAGGTAGTACCAACTACATAAAGATCTGTGTTTTTTAATAAAGGTTAAAAGTAACATTCTGGTTGTATAGTCTGTGATCATATCTTAGTTATTAATTCAACTCCAAAGGTCAGTCTCTATGCTGTGGAATATTAATGAAACTCTCTCGTTTCTTCTGAAACTTGGCTTTGACTTTTGACATTTTTCAGATCTGGACAAAATTATTATAAAACTTTGTTAATAAGACAGTCACAACATTTCCTTAATTGCTTTGCTCTTGAGATAAACTGCGAGGTATAAAACAACCGCACAACCTGGTAACGAATTTAACAAAAACTTAATACTTAGGGTAAGGTTGCCTTAGTCGTACCAGCGCTTAAGTCGTACCATGTCGATATCTGCGCACTCGTCTTGAAAAGATGACATCTAGCGGTGCAAAATGGTTCTACTCAGTCGCACGGGTAAACAATAACATGCGGCGGCTTGTTGGATTTCGCGATCGAAAAATAATGAAAAAGTAAGTTTTTGCACAGTTTTCACTAATATTTTTACGTCAGTCGTAAGTCAATTCATGTAATATTATGATGAAATAATTATTTTTCTCATTCCTGGTTGTTTTTGTAGTGTTTTCTGATTGATGTGAGCAAGGTCAAACGCTAAACGGTTTTTAGGTTATGTTATTAATTTTGATTTATAACTTTGTGCACCCCGCTGCTTAAGTCGTACCTGTAGAAAATTCCTAAATCTTACTGATACGACTTAGGTGTTATGGAAATATTTTTCTAATAATTAGTACTTTTAACTATTATTATTATAATGAAAAAGACTGAAATCGATCTCGTAGCATATAAATCTACGCAATTTTTTAATTGTCAAATGTCTTTTACTTGAAATTAGATATAATTACTCGAAGTACGACTTAGGCTATGCGTAGTACGATTAAGGCAACCGGTTACCTTAATCATGCCGAAGGAAGGTTTTTGAAAAATGTTAAGAACAAAATTTTATTAAGAGATTTTTTAACGTCTATTAATGTTTTCTATTACGTTAATAAACGAAGATTTTATATTTGCAAAGATTTTTGTTTTATTTAAATTATAATAGAAATTATAGTGATTTTTCTTGAAGTGGTACGACTAAGGCAACCTTACCCTACTTAGGTATTCTATTTCGTGGTTAGAAGTAATATTGTAGATGATCAGATTTTTAAGTATTAAGTACCTATATAAAAAAAATAATAATAAACTACACAGAAAATGTGTGTGGTCAGCGTTATTGCATCTATACTATCTATATCCTGCGGATACACTATATGTACATACGTACATATAGTGTATCCGCAGGATACATGGTAATCTAAAGCCAGTAAAAAAAAAGGTTTCGACTGAACCCTCACCGCAGGATATTCGAATCGGAAAAACCGTTAACAAAGGGAAACTTTGCGGACTTGCAATTGATACCCGTATATCACAGTTCAATTTACACTGTGGCTGCCTTTTTTATTGATACGACACCATGTCAAGTTTTGTAACGAGTCCAGGTCCATGTCGTGATCTTTTTAAGGAGAAGATTTTACAGGCAACAATACAAGTGTCTGTAATTCTGAATGTCTTTTGCTTATAGGTATTGATTATGTATTAATGAGGTATTGATTTTGTATTAATGAGATATGTGCTACGATTGTATTATCCCATTTCTTTAATTAAAGGAATTGTGATATTACAATTTTATTTTTAAATAGCTTTAGCACGCAGCTTTGCCCGAGTTAATACAGTTTACATGTACTTCATACACGTGAATAAATTAATTCAAAATAGACGAAGTTAAATACAAACTACAATCCTCTATTTTATTCCTAATATTTTTTCATAATTGCTGACTAACCAAAAAAACAGCTCTAGGATCAGCTGTACCCTCAGATCACAACGTTGTTTGTTGAGATCTGAGGCAGTACCTATCGACTGTGGTTGATGTTCGGGTTAATTCACCTCCCTCTTTCATTTTTAGATCTATTGCTGTTCATTTAGCTGCTTTAAAAAATCCGTCACACTCAACAGCAACAATTGATTAGAATTACCAAAAAAGGGTGATTCGAAACTGCGTGTCAGATCGAAAAATTAAAAATGCAATCCTTTATAAATTCCTTTACAATGCGCCTGCGCTCTCAAAAAGCACAATTTTTAATTTCGAATTCAAGTACATTTCGAACTTGGAACACGCGTACGACAAAATTAATTAGTTACATCAATCACTACATGAATGCGTCAGGCCGGCCCACTGGTTACAAAAAGACCAACAGTTTGTCTGTCAAAAAATAAATGTAACGTGATGCGACCATTGTACAACCCTTCTGTTGTCAAATTCCGGTGTCAAGAGCAGTTCGGTAAATGCTTTAAAAAGTTCTGTAGGAATATGTTAATAATATTTATAATAACATAGCGAAATATATGTTAATTCTGTCAAGAACCTATAAATTATATTTCTCAGAAAATGTTTATTACTATAAACTTATACTTAAATGCTTTTGATTAATACAATTTTCTGTTTTTATGGTATCCTAGAATACTTCTATCTCGTATTCAATTTATTTAAGTACCTATCATTCAGTAATCATAATAATTTCGTTTATTGTTTGTTGATCATCAAGTTTTATTATTGTCCTCAGAATCAACAGAACTAAAAGAATTACGAAAACAGTTTCAACTAGTTTACTCAACAAGGGAACCCTAAAAATGTAGTAGTTGTTTTTTGACAATTCCGCCATTGTGATCGAGTTTGTGACATTGCGCCCGGGCGGGCGCGCGCTAGGCGGAGCTTTTGGTAACAATATTTTGAATATGACATGAAAGCGAATGAAAGTGAGAATAATTCATTTCAGTGGACCACTGTGATTAATTCTCGGTTCGTTAGGTTCGAAATTATTAGAAATTTTGGAGTCGAATTTTATGAACTGCTTGTACAGTCAGTAGTGGCGTATAATTTCATTAACCATTAGTGCAATAAAATGTATACTAAACGAAGATATATTTTCGTGTTATTTATTTTATAATGTTAGCTAGATTTATTGATAGACGCTTCTTAGCTATTCCTCAGGGGCGCTGCTTGAAAACTATTTTCCTTCTATGTATTGTGCCATCAGAGTGGGCAAATGCAGAACCTTCTACCTATATTTCGTAGATGTTTTCTTATCACCATTGATATAGTCGACAAAGAAGAAATAGGTAGTAAGTAGACAGGTATGATAAAGACATAAATAAATACATTATTGTTTAACAAGAAACTCGATTTATCCAGTTATGTCAAGAAGAAGCATATACTTGTATAGATAGATACAAAATGTAATGAAATTACTATTAGCAAGGCACAAAAGTCATCCCCACGAATTTTCACTTCCTTAGCAACAATCAACAATAACATCCAACGACATACATCCATCATTGACATAGTGATTTACATATGCATAAGTAAAAAGTATGAATCTGACAGCAATCTATCATTCGTTGACAATAGTCACGCGCCCCACACTCGCGACATTAACCGACTGCGAAAAGAGGGTATTGTATTTCTTAGTCAGCTTTAGTTGAACAATAAAAAATTGTGCGAATCACATTTTGATCGATGTTTTATTTAGTGGTGACGGCTAAATCGATTTATCAACGAATTGATTCATAAAAAAATATCCGTTAAGGGCAGATTTAGCGGTCTTTGGGTTAAGTCAACAACATTATTAGCCCATAAAGTTGAAAAGAAAGTAATTTTTCAACAGTATTAGCCAAACGTTTGTAGCCGAGAAGCAAGTTTATGCGTTGCACTTATGGTCAACACGTCACATTAATTGTTTTTTTTAGTATCCCAAAATATATCAAAAAGTCGCCTACTGGAAGAAAAACTAAAAACTGAGTTATATTCATACTAAGTCGTGGATAAAATCCTTGGGGGAGGCCTTTGTCCAGCAGTGGACGTCATTAGGCTGAGAGAGAGAGAGAGAGAAGTCGTGGTACTTAACTACTTACTATAACTTATTCTGTGGATGTAAGTAGTTCATGCATATGAATAAATGATGCAAGCAGCTCTAATGAACATCTGCTAAAATTAGAGCATACTGCGCCTAAACCTGGCTAACGAGGTTGGGTGGATTACAAAAGCGAAATTTCAGAAAATGCAAGTGCATTTTGCCCATTCGCCTCTCGCCGCCATATTTCCATGATAAAGCAGAATTTAATTTTCCTCTGCTGGTGTCCAAAGAGCGGCCGAAATCAATTTAGATTTATGCTTGCTATACTAGACGCGCCCCGGGTCTTCGCTCCCATAGAAATTTTTCGAAAAATTCATCGAAATCCGTCCAGTAGAATATGCGTGATTGAGAAACAAATATCCTCACAAACTCACATCCAAACTTTCGCATTTATTATATTAGTAGTATTCTCTCCCTGGCCTGTGGTGTGGCCCTAGAATAGCACCAACCCATCTCTACCCTTGGGTGTCGTAAGAGGCGACTAAGGGATTTAAAACACCGGAGGATGGGCAGCAGCATCTTTCCGCGTACTATGCCATCACACTGCGATCGCCAACCCGCCTGCCAAGCGTGGCGATTACGGCAAAACCCCCCATGGATAAAATCCTTGGGGGAGGCCTTTGTCCAGCAGTGGACGTTTTTAGGCTGAGAGAGAGAGAGGATTCTCTCCACGTGTTTTGCACCACAATTAAAAAAAATATCGCTTTTGTACTCTATGGAAATATTTCCTTGTTTGACCTATATTCTAAAGTTATGCTAGGTACAGTCCGCAAAAAAAAAGTAAATTAATATCCACCAGTATAAGATTTGCAGAGAAGACCTTATCATTCTCATTTTGAAGACAGGAGGATTTTCAAAACAGATTATTTGTTAACGCCAGAAAATGTAAGCCTCGAAATGTATCTATTTAGATTTTTCTGTGAGTTGAAATGAAAGTAAATGTAAGTATAAATAAACAACCTATATATTTTGTTTTCTTTTACCAAATAATAATACGATAAACATAAACAAAACCAGTGGGCCCGACATATTAACATTGTCATAACGCATCACGCATACATTTGGCAGACAATAATGTGCAGGCGCGCTTTATTAAAAAATCTCATTTGCATGTGTCATTTGTTAGATGTCCTGACTGCGACAATGGAATTCCAGGATAGCTTTTGGAAGAATCCCCTTCGGTATTCCGTGTTGTGAGTTATGGGTTTTGATTGACTCGTCTTTATATTATTTATTGAGGTAACAATAAATATGATTCTTTCTATATAAGGGTGATTATTTGAAGATGCGCATTTTGGCCTAATAAAAGAGATCGTGAAAAATTTTGCTCATAGAACGTTCTTTATATGTTAAAGGCGTTCTTTGATTCTATCCATACAATATTCTCCGGGAGGGCCACTAAAAACTCTTTTAGTTTTTCAGTTTTCAGCTATAATTTTTTTATGCAAACGGTAATGATGAATTTAAACAAATGGTAATTATGTTCAAAAATGGTAAAGAGAAAAATATGAAATGGTAAGTAGATTTCAGGAAAAAACAAAAGAAAATAATTGAAAATCAGGTTTATTGGTTTTAGGTGTCGCAATTAGTATAATTTCAATTTCAAATTTACCCTCCAAATGACCACCGAACTGAACCTCGCTCGAAATGTCGATCCCCAGAATTCCAATACTTGGCTTGGCATTTAGGGCAGTGCCTTCAAAATGGCTCTATCGCAAAAGGGGTTTCTTGGCAGAGAACTCACAGACTTGTGTCTTGTTGGGGTTGTATTGGACTAGGTTAAGACTCATTCCGAGACTCGCTCAAGAGACACGTTAACGTCAAAAGCAATCCTGTTTCGACACTCCTCAGTAGCTTCACGAGAGAGATTAGCACGTCCATGATATAAGTAATCTCCAGTACTGTCATCTGCATAACAATGCATGTTGCTGATTTACAACATGTCATTGATATGCAGAATGAACAGTGTGGGTGACAGGACTTGGGGGACGCCAGCAGGTTCACAGGTTTGGATTCAGAGCATGATCCGTCTATAGCGACCTTTATGCTACGTTCCCGGAGAAAGCTGTCCAGCCTTGCGCAAAATCACTCGGGAAACCCATACGAAGGTAATTTGGAGAGACACGCCTTGTGCCATACCCGATTAAAAGCTTCGCCACGTTCAAACTAAAGCCACAGCCTCGCCTTTACATTCAATTGCCTCAGCCCAACGATGTGTTAGATAAACAAGAAGATAACCAGCTGAGCGGCTGCGACGGAATCCATATTGGCGATCACTTAGCAGCTGGTGATCCTCAAGATACCCTAGAAGCTGCTGATTAATAATGGTTGCCATTATTTCGCATAGTATGGAGGTAATGGCAAAAGGCCTGTAGTTCGACGGATCTGAGCGATCCTTTTTTAGGGAGCTGGTGCACAAGGGCCGATCTTCAAGATTTCGGAACAATACCTGAGGAGTTGGAGAGCCAAAACAACCGCGTCAAAACCAATACCAGCTCAGGGGCTCATGTTTTTAGCACGACAGCTGGGGATGCCATCAGGCCCGCACGACTTGTTAATGTTCAGGAAACGGAGTGCTTTGCGCACAGTACTTTGCACGAAGCGGACGTCAGGCATAGAAGCACTACACTTTGGGATTAATGGAGGGGTGTTTCCCTGGTCATCAAGGGTTGAGTTCGCCGCGAAAAGAGAGGTCAGTAGGTCGGTTTTGTCTTTCGGGGAGTAGGAAAAAGAGTCGTAACCCTGCGTAGAGGTGGGAGCGATGGCCGACAGAAGTTACCCTGGACAGCTTCAGCGAGAGACCAAAACGCATGACTTCCAAAGGGATGACGGGATAGGCTCTCGCCAACTCTGCCGATGAACTAGGCCTTAGCAGCAGCCATTTGGCTTTTGTAGGACCTGGAGGCAGAGTTATATTTTTTTATTCGTATTTAGATCAG
The DNA here is from genome assembly GCA_018467065.1 of Ephestia elutella. Lineage (NCBI taxonomy): Eukaryota > Metazoa > Arthropoda > Insecta > Lepidoptera > Pyralidae > Ephestia > Ephestia elutella. The sequence goes on from CM031566.1 coordinate 10,564,338, forward strand.
CGGCAGCCCGCTCTGCAGCCCAGGCTTGGTAAGAGTCCTGTTTCTGGCTAGATGCCGAACGCCAAGGCCCTCCAAACCAGAATGAATCAATGAATGAATGTTTATTTGTAGTAAAAGTGTTACAAGAAAATACAGTTGTTAAATAATATGTGTGAATCTCACTTTTAACCTATCTAGGCATGCAAAATCTTTAAATCAATATCTAATATAGCAATTATAATGATGAATTAATAACAAATAGAGACCCAGAGCTTGGACTCTCCACCGATAGGCACTGCAGAATTTGAAATGGATAATTCCATCCCCTGCAGTATCACATCGGCGACAGCGTCAGCATAGGCCCTGGGATCATCCAGCGAAAAACAAACCATCCTAATCTGTCGATCTGTTGTGCCATATGCAGCAACCAGTAACTGGTAAGTGTGACATGCGTAATAGGCACGATACTCCTTTCCAGTAGTGCTCAGGATGCGAGGTTGCAGGAGGTCCAACAAGGATGGGAACTGGTCGTTCACGTCTGGTACCCGCATGGGCGTGGAAACAAGCTGCGTTAAGTTGTAGGCCAAAGCGAAGTAGCGTACAGATCTTTCCGCGTGGTCGGTTCTATTTGACCCAAGCCAATCGATGTAGTGGGCGTTGAAATCACCCAGAACCACAATTTCGGCGGAAGGGACCTGTGCGAGAAGGGTGTCAGCTACAGTCTGAATGTGCTCGATCAGCCGGTCGGTCTCGAGGTCCCCGCTGTGGGATCTGTACAGGCATGCATAAAAAAGAATGCGTTCAACGCATTCTACTCGCAGCCAGATGATAGACAGATCCCTACCATCAAGATTCACTAGGCAATGACAGCAAATACCCTCACCAACGTACACGCACACTCCGGCTTAGTGCACAAAGTTGTGTTCCAGATTATAACCCGGGTATAATAGATACAAAGTGTCAGCTGGGAAGGATATTTTCGTCTCAGAGAAAAAGAGCAGGTCAGACCTTGTCGTCTCGAGGTGATGGTGGACGACGTTATGATTGGAATGGAGTCCCCTAATAATATTAGTGAAGTTTATAGAAAGCGTAGAACGATGCCTGTACTTTATCGCTAGAGAAATGAGCGGCACTGTGCCCTCCCCAGCATACATAATGCAGCCTGAGCTTATAGGCTCAGGAGGGATTCTCCGGTACTCCCTCCTGGGGTAGTTGTTATTATAGTTCCGCTGGCATATTAGTCGTCATAATAACTCAAAACGTATAAAAATAACATAACAGTAGTCAGCAAATAAAATTAAAATATAATTTCTCATCACCATTCATATTAGCTAATTACCGTACCGCACCATATTCGTAAACAGTGAATGGTATAATATGGTAAATAGCAAAATGGTAATTAGAAATTTAGATGTTTGTTCATTTTGATCACGTTTCGTACTACTTACTGTTTTGAAACCTACAAATACTTAAAACAAACCGTTAAATGTCTATAATAAAACCTTATTAATGCAATGTTATACATCTACTTACCACTAAACACACAAACTGTAAAGAGAACGTAAAAAAAATAAAATCGAATTCGGAGTCTTTGACCACAAAATTTTCGACACTGAAGCATTATTTGGCATGTTTGCTCCGATCGATCGACGAGCGATGCTGCAGTCTGCCCGACAAAGTATTAAGGGTAAGCGCAAGTTAATTAGAAGCAAAGAAATTTAGGTGACAACGTTCTCGAACGGTAGTGAGTGTGTAACGCTGGGACATTTAAACCTCATTTTTAACTATTGTAAACTAATCTTTGAGTATTTTAGTTAATTAGAAGCAAAGAAATTTAGGTGACAACGTTCTCGAACGGTAGTGAGTGTGTAACGCTGGGACATTTTTAAACCTCATTTTTAACTATTGTAAACTAATCTTTGAGTATTTTTATTTTAACGTGGACTTAACAACAACATCCTATTTAAAGAATTTATTGCGTAAAGTACGTTCTTTATGATACAACTAGAGAAATAAAATATTTTGTGTCAAAATCCGGGAAAAGGGACACGGATGGTAATGTGAATTTCGAAAGATAATTGAAAATATAACAAAATCTATTTAATTTAACATTAGTTTAATAACTGCCCCCGTTAAAATAGATAAGGGTCTACCTCAAAGTTAGCCAAAAGTTAAAAATAAATGAAATTTAAATAGTTCTTTTAGCCTGGAACAGCGATTTGCACGTATTCAAATAATCACCCATATAAAATAAGAGTACTTTAATAATATGATTGTTGGAATTTTTACGACATTTGTAAAAAAAACCTACTGATTTTTATGGAAGTAGTAAATAATGTTTGTGAAGATGTCACTAAATTTTACACTACTTTTTAAAAAGGAGTTGAAATTGAAATTCAAAAGATTGTTTATGATTATAAGCCTGGCATATAAGTAGCTTTGACATTTATGCAACTCTTTTACCAGTACCTAAATTTTTTTTTGCCGAATTAATTGCAACATGTCGTGACTCGTGAGCACATCCTTTTCGACACCTCGCAAAAATATTCGCACCTTAAAATCGCTCTTCATTTATCGAATAAATCGTTTGCTTATTTTATCGATGTTATTCTTAGGGGTGCCAGTTAGAAGGGGCGATCGTAACAGAATTTTGACTTTCGAACACCTGCATTATAAACTGTACAATTAAAAAAAAAAAGAATAACAACTGATTGCGTGAAAATCAAAAGCATTTGATACAACAAATGGGACCTTTGCAATCAAATCCTAACCTTTGTTTGGATTGTGAGAAAAAATAACCCTGAATTAAAAAGGAGTTCTTAATTTGCACGAATTTGCATTCTTTTGTTTTGTTTGTTGTAATTGTTTCGTTAAATTGTTTAAGAGTTTGTTATTAAAGGGTCTCTACAAAGAAAGCCAACAGCAACAGGTATATGGGATTTTCCCAACTCTACGAGCTTTGAAGACATTGTTTTCAATATTTAAATAAATTATTTGACTAAGGGGTACACTTAAATAAGGTAGGTAGGTACCTCTTGGCCAAATTAATGTTGATGGTGAATATTGAATAAAATAAATATATACGGACAAATCACACAGATTGAGTTAGCTTAGCCCCAAAGAAAGTTCGGGACTTTGTAGTGTATTCATGTTTATTTTACTTTTATTCTTGTCTATTTTACTATTATGATTACTTATTTAGCTCAAAATGTTCTTTTTTACACTTTCTATTGTAAAATTTCTACGTTGCTAAGGAATATTTCTTTAAACTTACCGTTATATCTTCATTTTTGGTTGTTTTATAGTATATATGTTTTTCCAACATATTTAATGTACTTTTCTACACTTTTCGATGATCACTTCTTTAAATTTTATTAAAATTATTTATGTCTTTCCTTATTATAAACAATTTTGATTGTCAAGGATTGTGACAAGTCAGATTTTATTTTTCTAAAATTCTATAAATTTCTATGCGAACCTCTTCACAAATGTTCTAATTTCGTATTTTATTTGAAAATTATGAAGCAATACGAAATTCTAAATCGAGGCCTATATAAAGACACTGAATGTCAGACCGGGTCAGTCTTGATCTTCTGAGAAACAGAACGGTACGAACTATAAAGGTCTTGTCTCGGGGCCTGCTGACCCCGGGACCCTGCAAGCCTTCGCGTCGTTAATCAATATCTAACACGAAGAAGTTGCTGTGACCTGTGGATTGAAGTCTGGAATAAAGGCACACACTATCGCCTGCCACCCCTGCTGTGCTGCTGTGACCTGTGGCCGAAGCCTGGATTAAAGGTACTCACTTTCGCCTGCCATCCCTACTGTACCGCCAGTACATCTTCAACCCTATTGTGCCGCCGGACAAACTTTACCCCCTGTCGGGATTTCCCCGACTATCCTGTCCGTGCCGTAACCGTAATTTTATTTGGAACTCTATCCGTGTCTGTGCCGTATCCGTGATTTCTTTGGAACTCTGTCCGTGCCCGTGTGGTGTATTTTTATATTTTAAATTGTATTTTTTATTAATTTAAATTAAATATTAATTTCTCTTAAAAATCTGTTATTATTACATAACAGTTGGCGCCCATCGCATCTTTTGGCTCTGTCTCTCCTCTAAATTCTAAAAAACACACCTACACGTTCTCTTAATTTTGGCTTAGATTCTCGACCTTAAACACTAAATTAACTTCACACTGGTCTCTTTTTCAGATTGAACTCATTAATACTCAATATTTATTCAATAAATATTTATTTTATTGACTAACTTGACTTGGACTTAGACTCTATAACTTGACTTTAACTCTTTACTAAACTAAGGTACTATACTTAGGTACTTTACTTTGTACAAGTACTCCTAAACTTCTACTAAAATGTCTCGTCCAATTGCATATAGTCTGCTCAATAAAGCTGAGTTAGAATACGAAGTCAAGGTTAGACTGGAGGAACCAGCTGATAAGCTCCCTCAATTAAAAAAACAAGTCGTTTCGCTTACGCAATCTATATTAAGCGATGACATTATAGATTCTCCTTTGCCAGTTGAGGATGATCTCAACGGGATTGAAGCTACATTAACTTACACTGAATTAAAATTAGTCTCACTTGAGTCGGGTAACTCAAAAATTCTTCCTAAAATAGAGACTTATTTAAATCATCTATACTATCGCTTAGATAGAATTGATTTAGATTTACACAGTGATAAAAAGAAGAATTTGATGTCCTCAAAGATAAATTTGTCGAACTTGAAAAACGATTTGAACCTTTTACTTTTCTGAACGCAGAGCAAAATGTTTCCACGCCCACTCCACCCCTTCCTCAAATTACAACTTCACCTCTTCCTCAATCTTCTTCTGTTCTCAGTAGTTTCAATCCTGAAATCCTACAAAATTTGGTACTTCCTTCTTCCTTAAACGACCTAAAAAGATTTGCTATGATGGTAAAACCTGTCCGAAATCTTTTCTTCAAAAAATAGAAGAATTTCGTATTTCTCGAAATATTTCGAAAGAGAAACTTCTAAACAAAGCTTTCGAAATTTTTACTGACAATGCTTTACATTGGTTTAGATTTCAAAAAGAACTAAATTCTAACTTAACTTGGGACGAAGTTACTAATCTTTTGATAAGAGACTTCGGTGAACCTGACTACGACTATAAACTACTAAATGCCATCAGGAATCGAACCCAAGGTGACAATGAATCCATTGTAATTTATGTCTCACTTATGTTCGGTATGTTCTCACGTCTTACAAAAAAACTTTCTGAGTCTGAGAAACTCGAAATTTTACTAAGGAACATAAGACCTTGTTATTCGATGTTCGTAGCCTTAAAAGATGTTGACTCTGTCGTTTCTTTGATCAATACCTGTCAAAGTTATGAGAAAATTCTAGATAGAGATAAAAACTTTAAGGAACCTGATAATGAAAATAATTCTTTTAGCTCAGAATTTAATTATAAATTACCTTCCCCTTCTACTTCTAATGCTAAACAATTCTTCAACAAAAATAATTTTCAGTCTCAGTTTCAAAAACATACTTACTTTAATAAAAATAACTCTCAGCCTCAATCGAAGCAATCTGTAAATACAATTAATAAGTCTGCTAGTGTATCTCCTAACCCTAATATCTATTGCGTACGCTGTCGTACCAATGGTCATTCTCTTAACGAATGCCCTCAACCTAGATTTTTAATATGTTTTAAATGTGGTACAAAAGATGTTAAAACTCCTGATTGCCCTAAATGCAATGCACGCAAATCTTCAACTAATTCAAAAAACTAAAATGTGACTTGGATAATAAATTTAATCAAAAAGATTGGAATGATTGGTTATTAACAATAAAAAACTTTTTCCTCTGTTATAGAACTTCTTCTGTTCTCTATGAGAATGAAAAGGATTCTAATCGTCCTTTTATCAATGTATCAATTGATAATGTTTCATTATCAGGACTTTTAGATAGTGGCAGTTCTTTAACTATTTTAGGAAAAAATTCACATCTTGAAATTCTGAAATTGGGTTTTTCGTTATCCAAGTCTAAGTCGGTTGTTGTGTCTACTGCTAATAATCATAAACTCAAATCTTTAGGTCACTTTGATCTTCCTATTACTTTTAATGGTCAAACTCACTTAATTAGAGCTTTCGTTTTCCCAGAAATAACTCCCTCACTAATCCTTGGGGTAGATTTTTGGAAAAAGTTTAACTTAGTACCTAACTTATTTTCTACAATATTTAATAATAATTGTCTTGCAATTTCAGACGATAAAAAAATTTTACCTTACGATAATCTTTCCAAATCTCAGAAGGATATCGCTGATGATATCATTAATCGTTTTAAAAGTATTTCTTTTGAAGAAAAGGGTGAGTTAGGTCGAACTAACCTAATTTGTCATAAAATCGATACTGGCGATAATCCTCCCATTAAACAACGCTCGTATAGACTTTCTCCTATAAAACAACATGCGCTAATCAACGAGGTTGATAAGATGCTTGAATGGAAAGTTATTGAAAAATGTGAGAGTCCTTGGTTATCTCCCGTTTTAATAACTCCTAAAAAGAATGGCGAATGGCGATTCTGCGTCGATAGCAGAAAACTTAACTCAATTACTCGAAAAGATGCTTATAGTCTCCCTTTAATTAATGAAATACTGGATCATTTAAAAAATGCTAAATACCTTTCTAGCATTGATATTGCTAAAGCTTTTTGGGAAATTCCCTAAATCCTGCTGACAGAGATAAAACAGCATTTTATGTGCCTGGTAGAGGAATGTACAGATTTGTTGTCATGCCCTTCGGACTTACTAATGCTCCAGCTACTCAACAGCGTCTTATGGATACGTTATTTACTCCTGAATTTGATAATAAAGTCTTTTGTTATCTTGATGATATCGTTATTATTAGCGAATCATTCGAGGAACATATATCGTTTCTAATCAAAGTATTTGAAAAACTATCTTATGCCGGTCTAACTATTAACTTTGAAAAGAGTGTATTCTTTAAAAACGAATTAAAATACTTAGGTTACGTGGTAAATGAACACGGTCTTTGTGCTGATCCTAAAAAATTGATTCTATTCTGGAATACCCTATTCCATCTTCTCGTAAAGAAGTTCGTCGATTTTTAGGAACATGTAGCTGGTTCCGTCGATTTATTCCTAATTTTAGCACTATTGCTGCTCCGCTTAATAAACTAAATAGTGGTGGTAAAAATGCTGCTAAATTTGTTTGGAACTCAGATGCTAATCAAGCTTTCCTTAAATTAAAAGAAGCTTTAGTAACTACACCAGTACTTTCTTGTCCTGATTTCAATCTCCCTTTTTCAGTGCACACTGATGCATCAAATTTTGGTATAGGAGCTATGCTTACTCAAATAAAAGAAGACAAAGAAGTTGTCATAGCTTATATGAGTAAATCTCTTAATAAAAATGAACAAAACTATTCTACTACAGAGAGAGAAACCCTTGCTGTTATCACTGCTCTCGAACATTGGCGTTGTTATTTAGACAATGGCAGACAATTTGTCATTTACACGGATCATGCTGCTCTAAAGTGGTTTCTAAATCTGTCAAATCCTTCTGGCAGACTTGCTCGATGGACTGTACGTCTATCTTCTTTTAACTTCATTCTAAAACATAAAAAAGGTAAAGAAAATGTAGTACCGGATTTGTTATCTCGTTCTAAAAATCTATCGGATAATAAAACTAACTTAAATGTTTCAGTTTTAACGGTGGAAGAACAGTATAATAAAGTTTTACAAGGCTGTCAAAACAATCCTGATAGTTTTCCAAACTATACTATTAAGGACAATAAGCTTTATCGTTTTTCTCGTTCCCTTCATACTATAACGGATGACTTCGTATGGAAAGAAGTTCCTCATCCTGGTGATAGAGAAAATCTGATTAAAAGTAATCATGGTTTGCCTGGTGAACCTCACCTTGGAATTTTTAAAACCTATAAAAAACTTTCTCTTTTATATTATTGGACAGGAATGTTCAAAGACATTGCTCAATTAATAAGTGAATGTGAGTCTTGTCTTGCTTATAAGCATCCTAATCATTCACCTTATGGTCCCATGGGTAAACCTAAAGTTTGCTCAAGACCCTTCCAATGTATTTCTCTTGATTTAATGGGTCCTCTTCCCATGACAAGAAAACGCAATCAACACATCCTAGTTGTGAATTGTTGTTTTTCTAAATATACTTTAATCTTTCCCCTTAAACGTGCTATCGCTAAAGATATTATCGAATGCCTAGAAAACTTTGTATTTCTTATACATGGTGTACCTCAAACTATTATTATGGACAATGGTTCTCAATTTCAATCTAGAGAATTCAAAAAACTTCTGGATAACTATAAAATACCTTTTATCTTTTATTCACCTCATTATTGCCCGCAAGTCAATCCCACTGAAAGGTATAACAGAACTATTGTTACGGCTTTAGCGTCTCTTGTAGGTGATGATCATAGATCCTGGGACATTTTTCTTCCAAAAATCCAATATGCTATGAACAGTACAGTTAATGCAGTTACGGGTTATTCCCCAGCATTTCTAGTTTTTGGCAGGGAAACTATCAGCTGTGGTTCTGTTTATACTCCTACGAATAACCTTGACGAATTTACTTTCTTACCTCGTGATATTTATGCTACTAATATAGGATTACTTGCGACAATTTTTGACAAAGTACAAGTAGCTCTATTTGACTCCCATACTAAAAATAGTGTTCGATATAATTTACGACATACTATAAAAGAATTTAATGTCGACGATTATGTTTGGCGTAAGAACTATGTGCTCAGTAATGCCGGTTCTTACTTTAGTGCCAAATTAGCACCTAAATTCGTTCGGTGTAAAGTTATACAAAAACTCTCTCCACTGGTATATATCCTTGAGGACGCTAGCGGTTCTCGTGCAAAATGGCACATAAAGGATATCAAGACTTAGAATTTATTTTAATTTTACTTTTACTTGACTAATGTATATACTTTATTTTTGTTTGTTCCCATCTTCAATTACTAGTTACATTTTTGGCATTTTCTCATTTCCTTTCATTTTCATTGCTATCATCGGCTCTTAAGCCTCTAAAGAACTAAACTAAAAATGTTCTTCTACATCTCTCTACACAATCTTGTGTTGAGTCTTTACCTTGCATTTCTATTGTGCACTACTCTCTTTACGCAAGTTGCTTTGCGTACTTATTTATCTATTTCTTCCTTTGAGCGGTTGACAACTCGTAAAATAAGCCCTTGTTATACATAAGAAATATATAAGAAGTACTATACTTACATACATTCATTCTTACTTGTAAATATTTTCATTATATCTTTATTACATTACTTTCTTACTGATGAGCGGCTGACTACTCATAAAATAAGCCTTCAGTCATATCATATTCATATATCATTCATCATCAATGGGATTTCAGCGTGAGCGGATTACAACTCCTTAAATAAGCCAACTGTTACGTAGTACTACTAGGCAGGTACTTATCTTGGAGTAGGAGCCATTGACTGTGAGCCCTACCCCTAAGTTTGATCGATTTTAGTATGAAAGGTTTATTGTAATATGTAAGATTTGGTATGATAGGCTGGTATGAAAGTGTTGTCTATTAACCTTCAAAATTTTCACTTAGTGTAAAAATTTTCAGGGGTTTTGGGGGAAATGTAGTGTATTCATGTTTATTTTACTTTTATTCTTGTCTATTTTACTATTATGATTACTTATTTAGCTCAAAATGTTCTTTTTTACACTTTCTATTGTAAAATTTCTACGTTGCTAAGGAATATTTCTTTAAACTTACCGTTATATCTTCATTTTTGGTTGTTTTATAGTATATATGTTTTTCCAACATATTTAATGTACTTTTCTACACTTTTCGATGATCACTTCTTTAAATTTTATTAAAATTATTTATGTCTTTCCTTATTATAAACAATTTTGATTGTCAAGGATTGTGACAAGTCAGATTTTATTTTTCTAAAATTCTATAAATTTCTATGCGAACCTCTTCACAAATGTTCTAATTTCGTATTTTATTTGAAAATTATGAAGCAATACGAAATTCTAAATCGAGGCCTATATAAAGACACTGAATGTCAGACCGGGTCAGTCTTGATCTTCTGAGAAACAGAACGGTACGAACTATAAAGGTCTTGTCTCGGGGCCTGCTGACCCCGGGACCCTGCAAGCCTTCGCGTCGTTAATCAATATCTAACACGAAGAAGTTGCTGTGACCTGTGGATTGAAGTCTGGAATAAAGGCACACACTATCGCCTGCCACCCCTGCTGTGCTGCTGTGACCTGTGGCCGAAGCCTGGATTAAAGGTACTCACTTTCGCCTGCCATCCCTACTGTACCGCCAGTACATCTTCAACCCTATTGTGCCGCCGGACAAACTTTACCCCCTGTCGGGATTTCCCCGACTATCCTGTCCGTGCCGTAACCGTAATTTTATTTGGAACTCTATCCGTGTCTGTGCCGTATCCGTGATTTCTTTGGAACTCTGTCCGTGCCCGTGTGGTGTATTTTTATATTTTAAATTGTATTTTTTATTAATTTAAATTAAATATTAATTTCTCTTAAAAATCTGTTATTATTACATAACAACTTGTTTTATGGGATACTATACTAACTCAATGATACTATATTTTATGACAAATACATATATAGATAAACATCCAGTGATAATTACTTAATTTAATTTCTAATTCCTACCTGAGGAATCGAAAAAAAGCAAAGAAAATTTATCATTTTACCGAAAGAAACATATTATTTTATTTATTTCCTATTTTATTTTTATTGACCGAGCGAGCGAAGCGAGCGAGGGCTATAATTCAAGTTGGGGCGAAAATACATTGTTTGTATGTATGTATGTATGTATGTATGTATGTATGTATGTATGTATGTATGTATGTATGTATGTATGTATGTATGTATGTATGTTTGTTCCGCGATAACTCTCGAACCGTTGTTCCGATTTTGATGAAAGTTGGAATATATGTAGGGATGGTTAATAGAATTTTCAAGTTCGTTGGGCATCAAAATCGGTCCAGCCGTTTTTGAGATATTTAATTTTTTGTGAAAATAAATATTGTATTTTAATAGTCGCGAGGTCTACGTTCGCAGCGAACGACTAGTATTTTAATAGTCGCGAGGTCTACGTTCGCAGCGAACGACTAGTTACTAGTAGTTCGCCGCGAACTTAGACCTCGCGATTATTACTCGCGTTTTTATTGATATACTCTGATTTCGACTTTTCTAACATAATTCAGTTCCCTAAATAAAATCTAGATGGCGTTAACCAAAGTTAGAACACGCTATGGTTTCGTTTGCTACATAATCGCGGACATTTTTATTAATATTTCAAAAACTACTGAACCGATTTTGATGCCCAACGAACTTGAAAATTCTATGGATAGTTGCTACACGTATTATTAATTTCATCGAAATTAATTCAACGGTTCGAGAGTTATCGCGGAACAAACATACATACATACATACTTACATACATACAAACAATGTTGTTTTCGCCCCAACTTGAATTATAGCCCTCGCTCGCTTCGCTCGCTCGGTCAATTATTTATTGACCGAGCGAGCGAAGCGAGCGAGGGCTATAATTCAAGTTGGAGCAAAAAACACATTGTTTGTATGTATGTATGTATGTATGTATGTTTGTTCCGCGATAACTCTCGAACCGTTGTTCCGATTTTGATGAAAGTTGGAATATATGTAGGGATGGTTAATAGAATTTTCAAGTTCGTTGGGCATCAAAATCGGTCCAGCCGTTTTTGAGATATTTAATTTTTTGTGAAAATAAATATTGTATTTTAATAGTCGCGAGGTCTACGTTCGCAGCGAACGACTAGTATGTATGAATCGGAAAGAAAAAACGATGTGATCTTTACATTCATATCATTATACATACAAGCAAGACCGTAAAAATGATTATGACGACAGAAAAAAAAAACTATTTTTGTCATAAATAACACTCGAAAACATGTCCTTATGAATGAGAAGGGTCATCGCTTCAAGGGCACTTATCATCAACAAAAGGACTCGTGCGTGTCCATTTCACATCTAATTTATTGCATGCAAAACTATGTGCAAATATTTGTTACTGTCCTCAACCGGTTTGAATGAAATGGTTAGTTTATTAACACTATTTCTATAGCAGGCAGAAAAGCGAATATAGACTCACATCTAACGCTCACATCACACATTAGTACTTATCTCCCTGTCACACGTTCAACAACAGTTGGCTAACGTCTACGATGTTGTGAGTGCAAATTTATATAAATGTAGGTACACTAAATAATAAACTATGACTTGAACTATACAGGGTTGACCTGGAAATAATGTAATTTTAATGTAAAAATTATTTTGAACGATTTTCTGAAATTGGTAACAATTTTTGAGTTATCATTTTCAGATGTGTGTTCAAGCCTACGAGTACCTATAGAACGCCTGGATTTTTGTTAGACATTTTTAGCAAATAAATATAAAAGCAAGCAAATTTCACTTAAAATAATAAAAAATTGTGCAAAAATAAAAATTCTAACAGACTACAGCTAAAACAATCCGTTTTAGAGTAAACAATGCTACGGAGCGTCATCGCTTTATCGCCACATTTCACCCGCGGCCAAACCGCTGCCTTACAAATACACAAATACGTTACAAAAAAAAGGATTATTTGCACAAATATCTGTTTGTAGCCCTTAACGTATTTTTTCACGTTTTTTTGCCATTTCATTGTTGATTTGTTTGCAAGCCGCAAACGAGGCGAGCAATGAATAAAATGAAGTACCGCAAATCTGCATAAAATTGTTGTTTGTTTAGAATTCGGCCCAAAAGGGCATGGAATGTTACGTTGTATTGGTGTTTATTTCATTTACATATTAAACATACTTAAATGTGCGAATACTTAATAAGGCTCGCAACAACGTGGATTGCACTTAAAGCGGGTTTACCACGAATTAAGTAGGTATATCCATTGTAATTAATGAACTTTATGTGTGTGTATGTATCTAAAACCAGTCGTTCGCTGCGAACGTAGACCTCGCGACTATTAAAATACAATAATTTTTTTCGCAAAAAATTAAATATCTCAAAAACGGCTGGACCGATTTTGATGCCCAACGAACTTGAAAATTCTATTAACCATCCCTACATATATTCCAACTTTCATCAAAATCGGAACAACGGTTCGAGAGTTATCGCGGAACAAACATACATACATACATACATACATACATACAAACAATGTGTTTTTCGCTCCAACTTGAATTATAGCCCTCGCTCGCTTCGCTCGCTCGGTCAATTAACTACATGAGCCCCCAAAGAACGGCACTTTTTGGGTGTACGTAGGTATAAAAGTTACTGTAAAACAGTTATAGATAATTGTTTTACAGTAACTTTAAATAGGTTATTTTTGTAAATCTACAAAAAATAGGTTAAATAGGTTATTTTTGTAGATCTACAAAAATAACCTATTTTCACAAACTACCGGCACCCTTTCGATAAAAACAGAAATAAAATAAATTCCAAATTCGAAATTTATGTTCCGCAAAAAGGAAGTTTAAAAATCGAACTATTTTCGCTCACAATACCGGAACGCACGCGCCAAACGGATAGTGTAAAATTAATCGTCTGTGAAAAATACATAATCGTAAATAAAGAAATACAATATCAACAATGGCTCTTCAATTCACAATAATAGTGTGACACTTTTGAATCAAACCCCTTTTGCTCTGAATTAAAGTAATAAATCTGCTCCAAATCTGACAGTAGCCGGAGACCAGTGTTTGAGCATTCGATATAGGATCGATATGTATTTTTACACAACTGACAACCCTAGGGTAACATTAGGCTAGTTTATTTTAAGACGGGTGTGTTTTTTTTAATTTAATTTTTGGGTTCTACTTATTAGAGAGTTAACCCGATCATCATCACCATGGTAGACTACGCTGATTTAAAGATAATATAAGAAATAAATTTACGGCAGTACCTTGATAGATATAATCTTTTTCGGTGGTGGAGATTTCTATAATCTATTCTAGTTAACCAGTATACAAAAGTAAAGAAACATGTATCGTATGTATTTTTACGCTAAATAAACCCAAACGGGAAACGGAACAATAACTATTGTTACATAATAAAATATTTCACGCGCCATAGTATCGCACCAGTGAAATAATAAGACGTTGTCATAATAAAACCGTCATAGTCCCTGGCCACAGACAATGCGCACGCGTCTTATTAAATTAAAAAGAAAATAAACTGGAATTCAAAAATCAAATGAAATCGAAGCAGCTCTTATTCCTATTTCAAAGAGAGTTGACTTTTTTCTTTTTTTTGTATGTGTGACATAAGACGTTACAAAATTGACACGTTTTTGCCAAGGGACCCCACCGGAAAGGGATGATTGCCACGTGCCATCCAGGTGGGAGTGTGATTTTTTGTCTGTGCTATATTGTGAACGGAAACGGGTAAAACACGTTAAGTTACATTATTAAATCTCGCTCTAATTAAATTAAATAGCTTTAGGTACATTTGTGGTAATTATTTTCATGGATGTTAGTGATTTTGAAGACCAACCCAAGAGTTTTTACGATTGTCAATATGAAAAAGTAAATCAGCGCATAATAAAATAAATTTTTTTGCATATTTTTTTGTCCTTTGGGTAAAGTAGTCTTTGTATCTGAACCCTTCAAATGTTAGATTTTTTAATGTGCATATAAACTCAAAGTGTCCCTTTATTTGTACTGAATTACTGATAAACTATTATCTAAATTAAACTATTAAATTAAAGTATTTCAGTATAACATTCACGTTTAACGTAATGTTTATTGCTAATATAAATGGAACTAGTTCTCGTATCATTTTGGATGAGATGACTTGAAATTGCCAACGTTGCTGGGTAAATGGCACTTTATATTCATTATACGGTAAGACGTTTATGTGCAGCTGAAAATTCTAAAGTATACTTAATTATGAAATTCAGTACCTAACGCAAAAGATAAAAGTACCTTACCTTAAGAATTAAGATGTTCCTGAACATATACTCAAAATAATGATAGCAGAGATAGTTCCTTCAAAGATATCGTGAGGTAGGTTTATGTGATAACGAAGATACCTTACAAATGAATCCTAATATCCTAATCCTACTTAACTAAAATAATAATCCTACTAATCCTAACTAATATTATAAATGCGAAAGTGAGTTTGTTTGTTGGTTTGTTTGTTACCTCTTCACGCTTTATCTACTGAACCAATCTTCCTGAAATTTCGCATACACATAGCTGGAAGTACGAAGAAGGACATAGGGTACCTTTCATCTCGGGAAAAAGCACTGTTCCCGTGGGAAATTCAC
The DNA here is from genome assembly GCA_018467065.1 of Ephestia elutella. Classification (NCBI taxonomy): domain Eukaryota; kingdom Metazoa; phylum Arthropoda; class Insecta; order Lepidoptera; family Pyralidae; genus Ephestia; species Ephestia elutella. Next base: position 10,579,672 of record CM031566.1, read on the forward strand.
GCGGACGAAGCCGCGGGCGAAAGCTAGTAATATTATAAATGCGAAAGTTTGGATGTGAGTTTGTGAATTTGTGAGTTTGTGATGATGCTTTAACAAATATCAGTAAATTTTACGTGATTTAGTAACCTTAATCACGTAAAATTTGCTGGACTAATTTCGATGAAATTTGGTAAACGGGTAGAAAAATACCTAGAATAGCACATAAGGTACTTTTTATCCTGAAATTCCCACGGGAGCGAAGCCCCAGGGCGCAGCTAGTCATGAATAATAATCTATCTAAATAAAAGAGGACACTGACTGACTGATTGAATGACATGTCACGAATCAATCAACAAATCGATGAATGTAGAAACTTGAAATTTTGCATTTGAAAATTCCACCACTACAGGGTAAAATAAGTGAAAAGTAAAGTGGTCAAAGCTGATAGGTAGGTACCAAAAGTTGTAGTATAATACGAAAGTTTACCATTGATTAAAAATTATGAATTCCATATCTAAATGTAGTTGGTGAAAGCCCACTGCGCCAGTACCTTTCAACCTTTCATAATGTAATACCCAAAAATGCATGATTTATGGATTTCAACGGACACTATGATCAAGGCAAAGCACACAGCGTAACATTGTTATAACGACAACTAATTTCTTACAGCAGATGCAGCATTAATAAGATTCCTCGCTAATGATCCGAAGAAGTATAATTTCTTCGTTCCGCTCACTTTGTTCAAACTCGTTAAAATGGAACACTGAATTGGTTTTCGGACAAATTAAAGTTAGAAGGGTTTGCTTTGTATTGGCCTTTTTAAATTAATTAATTATAATTGCTGCTTGAGACGATAAAAACGTACCTATGGATTTATGTTTTTTTTTTTGTGATACCAGCGATTTTCATTTAAATCCTAACTAACATTAATAATGGTGAGTTTGTTTATTTATTCGTTTGTTTGTTTGTTACCTCTTCACGCTTTATCTACAGAACCTATTTTCCTAAAATTTTGCATACTCGTATTAAGAAGTACTGAGATGGACATAGGGTAATTTTCATCCCGGGAAAAAGAACTGTTCCCGTGGGAAATTCACGCAGGCGAAGCCGCGGGCAAAAGCTAGTATTTAAATAAGTACGTGTCTTATGTATGAGAGCATGAAATAGCGTTTACTTTTGTAATTGTTTCTGAAAATTAATGAAAAGTAAGCAACTTTTGGGATAACGATGTACTTAATGGGTAATAATCACAAAAACCCATATTCAGCTAGTTAAATATTAATAGGCAGTCGTAACCTGAACCTCAGTTTTCTTTAATCATAGATTTGTGTCAAAACAAGCAACCTTTCACCCAAAATCTTTTACATCAAAGCCGGTTATGTCAGTACTCCTCACTTTTGCGGCAGGTGTTAAAAAGATATGAACTAAAGACACAGATAACATGATAGAAGCGTCTAGTAATTAGAAAAGGGATACGAGATAAGATAGGGAATACTTCCCTAATGACTGTTTTACCGAGATGTCGAGCCATTCTGTCTGGTTAACAATTAACTGTGTCTACTATTTGCCTAGTATCCATTTGCCTTGGCTTCAAATTCAAACAATATGATTACGAAATTACGTGCCTACCAGTGCTAACAATACTATGCCCATTGTTACATAATTCTATTAATTTTGCTAACCTAGCAACAATATTAGGCTACGATAGGACACAGAATAGCGAGAGTACAGAGTCTCATCCTCTCGTAACAAAATATATGCTTCATGAGCACAACAACTTTCGTTGTGGCATTTAAGGACCTCAAAAATATAGTAAACTAGCTTTTGCCCGCGGCTTCGCCGCGTAAATTTCCCACGGGAACAGTGTTTTTTCCCGGGATAAGAAGTAGCCTATGTGCTATTCCAGGTCATTATCTACCTCTGTACCAAATTTCATCGAAATCCGTCTAGTAGATTTTGCGTGATTGAGTAACAAACATCCTCACAAACTCACAAACTCACAAATTCACAAACTCACAAACTCACAAACTCACAAACTCACAAACTCACAAACTCACAAACTCACAAACTCACATCCAAACTTTCGCATTTATAATATTAGTATGGATACTAACATAAGATATCCTTGATATTGCATACAGCGGGTTTACCTTCTAAGAACCTATCAATATTATTTACAAAATTAATTTATCCAATTTATAAAGGAATGTATTGTATAATTATTTTCAAACATCACTGGTTAGTAACCAGATGAAAGTTTAAAAAGTTTCAAGGTAATGAACTGAAGCGAATTGGTTATTGAGAAGGTTTTGTCACCAACCAATAGTAGTTGTTAAAACTGATGAATTTCGGTCCATTAGGTATACCTTAGAGAAAAACAGAGTTTTTGATCCAATAAGTTAAGTACCCTTTTTATTTGTACTCTAAATCCAATGATGAGTCCAAGCAGACAAAGTCGCGGGCACTACTACTTCGCAGAATAGACAAGCTATTCTTCTATGCTATAATTACTTTACAACCAGGCTCTCCCGGCAACTGACACACTATCACTGTCACCTAATTAGCTCCATCTAATTATACTCAACATTGTTTGCCCCGGGTAACTGGATTACGAGTTATGCTCCAGAGACGAACGCCAGGGGAGCTGGGCGAATCGGGAATACAACGGAAATTCACTAATGGATAGTGCTTGTAATAAAAACATCGTTATTTTTTTAAAAGGTCCATTTATTTTATTATAAATCGAAAGTTTGAACAAAGCTATTCAAATCAATGTACTATAAAAAAACGGTTCTTATATAACGGTTCTATAAAAAAAGTTTTCTTTTCAAGATTCTGATTGATTTGTAAGAGACGCGTGGGAGAGAAGATTGTAGGCACTTTCGACCTTGCTTCTAACAAAAAAAAATATTTGTAGTCTAACAGAAGAATTTTATCTTGGTGATATTGTGGTGCTGATTGTATGCTGCCTATGGCTGCCAGCATACAATCAATGTTCTGTGATATGATAATCCTATAAAGTGCCATCTATTGTGCTTATTTAGAAATCAGTGATTCGTAAAGCGCCATCTATCGGTATTATTGATAATTAAACTAGCGTTACATCAATTTCTTTTTATGTATCAGTCAGAAACAATAGATGGCGCTGTAGGTAATTACAAACAGAGCCTCGGGCAAGAGCTAGTTTTCAATATTCTATCTAATAAAGCTGAAAGTTTGTACGCGCTAATAATCTCTGTAAGTACCAGTGGTGTGATTTGAAAAATTCTTTCTATTGGCCAGATATCAGGAATTATAGTTATTTTCATGTTCATATAATTCACATGCTATAATTTAATTTTTCGAGGTACCTACCTAAATCACGTGTTGGGAGCTAAAAGCAGCTGTTCCCAAATATTTGTTTTCTTACACCGTCGTTGTCTTTTTGGAGGGTGGAATCAATATTGATGAATATGGGGAAGCCCTGTAAACGATACCATATGAAGTGCTTGCTATATTTCGATTAAATTTTTTAATAATTTTCTGCAAGGCTTTTCATTTTCGTCTAAGGACATTAAGTGCGGGAATAGATCAAGATCTATTTTTTTGCATTTAACTTTATTATTTAAACTAAAATAAAATAACAATAGCAATAAATTCTAGTACGGTGTGCAGATATTTCAATCACCGAAAGCGATTGATGAAACTGACCGTAGGTACCACGTGAAACAGTTTGATCTACCTGACACAGAGTAAGTACAATATCGGGCCTTGTGATATTCGAACAGGTTTATCAGTTTGTCACAGCCAGTAGGCAGACATTGAAAGTTATTTCGTCACATCTACGACGAATCTACATTCTAACATGATTTGGTCGCAAATCGAGCGGCTAGAACGCCTAAGCATCTATAACTGCTTTTGCGTCTTCTGATTGGTTTAAGTAAAATGTCTACAGGAGTGAAACTGCAGAAAACAAAATGTTTTTAATTTAACTGAACCAACGTGTAATGTGCATGGAAAAAAATCGCATTATCGCACACAACAATGCGATTTTTTTCCATGATACACGGATAAAGGTAAATATTATTTTTATACGAAAGAATAATATTGTAAAAATAAACTTTTTGTGGAAATCCTTGGGGAGGCCTTTGTCCAGCAGTGGACGTCTTTTGGCTGAGAGAGAGAGAGAAATAAACTTTTTTATAATTCGCAGACATCACTGCAGAAACTTGGCAGAAACATACTCAAACAGAGCATGATAGGTACCTAGTCAGCCTAAAATGTTAAACGTTATCTGTCTATCCGAGTATACCGAATAATGAACCTTGAAAAGTTTGTATTAGTATCGGTCGAAGTTGTCTTTTGTTAGAACTTTTAATTAAAACTAGAACGGACTTTTAACGAGTCTGTGGGCGAGGCGCACTCGTCCGTCAATGAAAATTGGAGAATAGTTCAATGAATTTTAAAATCGACCTCGTAAGCCAGTAGGTAACAAAACAGGATTTTGGCATTTTATTGTCATGATCATTTTTTTATCTATTTAATTTATGGGCCACGTTCAGATCATAGTCTTATAATATATAAGTTTATGGTTCAGATAATATAATAGTGATATTATTTTGTACAAAAATGCCGCAATTTTGACTACATTCTAAGTATTTTCATTTCAATTGTTTATTTTTTGTTAGTTTCGGACATTGATTTCTGTTCTCATCCTCACTAATTCAATTAAAAAATAATCATGGTACCTATCGCTGTTAAATAGGATATATTTTTGAAATTAAGGAAGACCTTATGCAAGATGATTTCGCTCTCTAATAAACCTAGAAGGAAACCTATTTTCTACGATCGAATTATTTAAATCGATGCTCGAATCTCGATATTCGCGTCCTAGTTCGATAACTTATCTTGGTATCAAATAATACGAACTTGCCTTGTTATAATAGCACCATTATATACTGAGCTGTGTCGTTTTCGCAAACGGTAGCGTAAGAACCAAGTTTATACGTTTGTTGTTTTCCATCAGGGGTCTAGTAAGAATGGACGATTTAAATATATTTTCTTGTAAGCGATATTTCACAGCCTTGGGGATAAAGTGACGATGTAACGAGAGGATGGTTTTGACAGGGTATACCGTTGTCGCAGGTGACAAAGGAATTATTGGGGTAAACACAAACATTGACAAATTATTCCCCTAAAATGGTATTAAAAAAAATAGACTCAACCAACTCATTAAAAGAAGGATATAAAGTTATATTCGTAGGCTTAATAAGTAAAAGTTTCATACATAAAAGTACGTTTCATAATCCAGAATTTTTTTTATTAGACGTCAGATTGTTATATGTAATTTGTCTTTCTCGAGCGATTTTCCAATGAGCGATTTTTCTGACAGCTAATTAAGAAAATAAAATCAGTACAAAAAAGTCTCAACAGATAGCGTTTTATGAAAGCCGAGTCGTAATAATGGCTGAACCTATATGGTGCGCTTTCTTTTTCAACCAGAGGCAGAAAAAAATCACATAACAGTTTGACAGTTGCACAAATCACAATATAGATACTTTTTAGTTTTTTTTTTACTAAGTTTTTTTTTTTAATGCCAATCCCGTGGATTTTTTGCTTTTTGTATGGAATTTTTTCTCTCGGCTTTTACTAAGCGCCATCTATGAAGTCATTTGGAACTATTTCTTTTTTTAATTTGTGTCACGGAAAATCCCTCATTGAATCAGGCAAAGTTTTATCAAAATTCAAACCATAGACATAGATAGTTCAAATTTAGTATGCAAAAATATTACTTTATTTCCAGTGTTGCCAGGTGAGTAAGGCGAAATACAAACAGCCCGCTGAAACTAAGTGCAAACAAATCCTTTTGCTGCTCTAAACTATAAACTTGTTTGGCGGAATATGAAATTGGGTCAAACGAACACTCGATTTAATTAGAAAATGTATATGAATAACTATGTGCGTGCTCTTTTTTAAATATTTAAAAAATACAATCGTTGTTCCTATGTCGATAAAAGCCTAGGTTACATTATAATGAATTACTGGTACCTACATATATTTATCTCGATCGTTGAGCCTATAAATATTTCCTGCGATTTTATGGATACCTCACATCTTATTTAGATCATTTATAATAAGGTATGCAGAGTCTACACTAATTAATTTAAAATCATTTATTATTGTACTACCTATATTATGTAGTAAAATTGTAATATTGATTTATTTGAACGCAATAATCTCGGGAACAAGAACGGGGTATGAAAAAATATTTTTATGGATATAGTAGTGGCTATTTAAGGAGTATGATGATGATAAGTAGTGGCTATGTATTCTTAAGATATTACAAACAAACAATAGTAAGTAAACTCCGTTTTTTCCTATTTGTCCTATTATGTAAACAATCTTAACATTTCTTTTTATGATTTTACAACAATATAAATTAAAATAGAATTTTTAGGAAATTACTTTCGTGGTTAATAAATGTTTTACTTTAGAATGAGTTTGAACTAATATTTGATTTATTTTAAACAAAATGCAACAAAAAGTACTGTGAAGATTGTTTGACAAGTAAGAAAAATCGAAGTTTATATCATACACAAAGCGAAGGACCCTGGGATCTGACGCGTAGGCTGAGGATGCAACTGGGAAAACGCTGGAGAGAAATAAGTCATGAATTTCATAATTTACATACTCCTACCATAAAGGCTGACACACACGAGCGATCTCTTTATCTAACGTTATATTTCACAGCTGGTTGCCCGCAGAACGGAATATGAGCACCGTTGTGTAACAGTGGTAATAGTGAGGTACGCTTGGTAATTGCGTAATTCATCTATGGGCTCTAATTAGTATGATTTAATTATAAGTTCGAAATCATTGAGTGCAGTATAAGGAAATTTGCAGGCAGGTTTATTGGGTGAATTAAGATCGACTCGTACAACAAAGTTGGTCTTATAGTAATATATTTTAAAGGTTATAACAACATTAAACATTTATGATAACGTGCGGGTATCAGTAATTTCTTGTATAAAAATATTTATTTATTAACTGGATCGAATATAAGGAACTGAGATCGATATTATACATACAGTGGGTAAACCCTAATATTTTTTGTTCAACAACTCTTACTTGAATGAAACTTACTTCGATTTGGTCTTAACTTTGCAATAAAAATATTAGTTACTTGTTACTTTACACTTCTTTTCACGATTTCTGTGAAATAATCCTACATTTCAAATGGAGATTTTGTGTTGGTAATTCAGAACATTTTTATGAGGCTTCTAAATTATTAACACTCGCACTTCGCGAAGAAAACGCGTAAATAATTAATGAGAAAGTAGATGTTTATTTCTACGAATTATTGTGAGATTGATAAGCTGAATTCATGATTTATTGTAAACTAGCTTTCGCCCGCGGCTTCGCTCGCGTAAATTTCCCACGGGAACAGTGCTTTTTCCCGGGATGTTACGTACCCTATGTCCTTCTCCGTACTTCCAGCTATGTGTATGCGAAATTTCAGGAAGATTGGTTCAGTAGATAAAACGTGAAGAGGTAACAAACAAACCAACAAACAAACAAACTCACTTTCGCATTTATAATATTAGTACAATACAATAGTACAATTGTTGAATTTTCTGAATCGCGCTTGCGAAGTTTTTAGACTTATTGATACAAGTAATATGAATATTTTGATTCTGTGGGTCCGTGTATACTCAAGAGACAGTTTGGAAGTTGCTGGTTCATAAACTTCCAGCACGATGTCCGGCGTACCCTGTATTAGTAGGCTTTTATAATGATACAAGGAGTCCCGGGTTGTGCTATCTGATGCTATAGCGAATGTTGTTTATTGCGTTGCGAAGCCACCATAATTGAGTATACTATGTGACCCGTTTTTTGTATGTAATGCAATGAAAATATAGAAATCCTTAATTATATTTTATTTGGATTTTGTAAGCACGTGCTAATTTTTGTTTAAATAATGAACCGACTTCTTTGATTATAAAATCATCAAAAACAAAAATGTATTGGCATGCTACCCACTAAATGAGGTAAAGTCGGTGCCAAATTAAAAATTAAATAATCTAAATTAACATTAGAATCATGTATAATTAAAATACTTAACTAAACAATTAAGTACATAATATCCTTACCTGTACTTGCCACAGACTTCACCTCAATCAGTAGGTAGCATGCCAATACATTTTTCTTTTTGATTAATCTGCCTATTAAGTTATTTTATGATTTTAAGTTTTATAATGGAAGTCGGTTTAAAAAAAAAAAAAATTATTAAAATTATTTAGCCTAGTTTTAGTGCAAATATGAACATATAATATTATTATAAAATGTCGGGAGGTCTTAGACAGTAAGCATCTCTGGACACATGTCGTAAAACAGACTCTGTTTGGTCCGGGAGACGACGCGACGTCGCGACGTCCCGCAGTTGTTTTCATTTAGTTTTTACGACCACCGCCAACAGTCGCGCGGAATTAAATATGCCGCCGCTGCTACGATGTCTGTGTTACATCGGACTTGGCTTATTTTCTTATTGAATTTGGCTTATTTGGACACCAAAATGCATTTAATTTATTTTCTACAATGATTCCCATGTACACAAGATTTAAATTAAATTGTAGGTTCACGTCTATTGAATATTTTAGGATAATGATGGGCTTTAATACCCCTCCAACTTTTACTAGTGCGAAATTTACCTTCTTTGGGGAACCTAGCTATATCTTCAACTATAAATAAATTTCAGTCAAATAGGTTTAAAGACAAAAAGAGTCGGTCAATAAGATGGATGAAGAAGATCGGAAGACCATGTATTCCATGGAATTGCTTGTAATGAATTACCTACCTATATCGAATGCACAAATTACAACATTCGACCGAATGCAGGGGTGAAATGGGGTGTCTAAGTACAGTTATTCTTGTTTTTCATTTGAATTACCAGAAAACTAGATAGTTTAACATTGCAAGTAATTCGCAAGGACAATCATGAAGTAAAGGAACATACCGAACCCACTAGTGTAAGAAAAACTGATGAAGAATTTGAGGTATTTGCAGCAAGCCTTTGCAACATAGTATCTACATAAAATCGATAGAAAACAAAGGGACCTTAAGCAAAAGAGTAGAAGGCAATAGCTACTGTGATCACCTGACAAATACGAAAAACAACTTGTATGTCCTATAAAAACTTATTTGCCTTTCGGCGCCGCGCCGCCCGGACGCTGAAACCAGAATCGATACTATCTAGACGTGAAAATAGAATGTAGGTTGTTAAAAATACTACCTAGTAAAGGCAAAGGCAATTGTTTTTATTTAAATAGGCTTAAAATAGCACTTATACATCGTCAATTCTTAATAAACTAGGTTAGTAGACGTCAATAAGATCACTACCGCCACCAAAATTCTAGTAGAGAAAATTTTACAAAATATTGTCATTTATAATTAAGGAACTCTTTTTGTAGACGAAAATACATGATAGATAGATAGTTCGTTTATCTAATTATCATGAAACATACATTACTACATTAAAAGTTAGTAGTTCTAACATCCGATAGTATTCCAAATTGCTGAGAGTTTGTGGTCGTGGTCATTATGTAGAATCAAATGTATACCCTACATAACATACCTATGTATATATCGACTTGGCCATTGGCTTCTCCATCCCACATAGGAGTAGGATTAATATCTAGGACCTATTAAACACCAAGCATACCTAATACCAGACAGAACACAGAGTATTTTTATTATTTCTCTAGCGGTACCCCTGGAGCGTAGATACGCTTACTAGATAGTAATGAAATAACAGAATATGTACACATAGTTTCATCATATGTCATAACCATAACGCTTCTGTTTCGTTAGATATTAAGGCAGGCGTATATTGGCAGTATTTTGATACTGTTATGTTATGACCAGTTAATAAAGGACTACGCCATATACGAATCCAGCCTCGTTTTGTATTTCGTATTAGAAGATAATTGAGATTTACCTACACAAATTGAGTGAAATTAAAAGACTGAATCCTCCGTAATTCAGGATTTGTGGTGACCTGAAAACTTTAGCGAACAGGTAAACGAGAGAAAAAACTTTTAGTTGTTGGATTAACTGAATTAATGATGTTAGAATTATTGGCAGCATTCGCTATTGACTTTCTTCTGGATATCTATTGGTACTTCTGGTAGTAAATTTGGTAGTAACAGGGACATTAAAGGTATAAAAGTCGTAGTATTCACGTAAAACTAGGTATTAGCTTAACTAGGTATTGCTTTGCTAAGCGCAGCTCAAAAATTTGATGTGTGCGGACAAGATGACAATACATATACAATAGGGGACCGGACAACTTTTTTTTTTTTATGCTCCTTTGAAATATCTCACAATAATAGAATCATCCTTAACATAACTACATCAATAAACAAAGTATTTCCCAAGATATAGCAAGAAACAATTCACATTTTTAAGCGATGTTTGGGCGATACCAAAACGCCGCTAACTAAACGTGCATTCATATGACGTCACGCGTAGAAAATGGACTTTCCCAAAAAGTTTGAACTGTAATAAATTAGCTCAGGAGAATAAACTCGTGCGGAAAAGTCGGAAAATTTGTTTAATTATATATATTCTTTTATAAAATTACATATTTTTAACAATTCTCATACCTTGGCCGGTCCCCTATTCGGTTCTCGGCCAGCCTGAGATATAAACTTTATTCCCAAACAAAATTTAAAAAACCTTACCCATTCTGCTGTTGTTCTTGGCTTTCGTCTGCTTCATTGCTGACGATCGACTCTAACATTTGTATCTTTAACATTGTAGATCGTCACATGACAGTAATTTTACACTTCACTTGTTTACACTATAACATCACTGTTCGGAGTGATCTGCAACGGGCTTATCTGAAACAAAAAAAAAATGTGCTCATTAATATTAATTTATATGTTATCAAACGTAAGGATGAGCATATGACCAGGAAGGTGCTCTCCATTGAGAACGGGAGGCATGATCAAGGAAGTCCACCTGCTCTGGACACAAATATAACCATCGAAAGGACCATGGTAGTGACAATGACAATTCACAAACATAGGTAGGTATAAGGAGAACTGACACCAATTAAATTGAGACAAAAGTAAGTACCTAACCAAAAGAGAAGAAGATTTTGTAAGGTTTAAAATTGACAAAAAGTCTTCTAACAGGATTTTCAACTAATTTCTATGGAACGAATATATTTGAACGTACTTAATATTAATTTTGAGAGTCGATTTCATTACCTAAGTGTCTTCAGTAATTAAATTTTAATTATTTGTATTTATTATTTGTCCTTTAGGCGCGGAACCGGGCTTTTAAACTTGTGGAGTTTGTATAAAAGTTGTATAACTTCCAATGACAAGTTCCGAAGAAGTATTAACTATAGACTTATGGAGAGTTATCACAGAATTCCAACTTCCACTCAGAGCGTTAATTAATTGGAATAGTTTGCTGGTAGGTGACGTGTTCGAGCTAGGTCAAAGTTAAGTCGTTTTCGAGTAGGTACTAATAGTGGAATATTAGCAGGTTCTTCATATTTTAATCAAAGTAACTAAGTAACTGGTAGTATTCATACGTCTTCTGCTTTGAAGCTATAAGTTTACAGGACTTCGACTTGAGGAACACATTTTGTTTGAGGTACGATCCATACTATTACCACAGAATTAATATAAGTGCTATTACTTTAGATAAAGTATTAATACTGACATATCAATCAATCAATCAATCAATATTTATTTGCAAGAATACAGTTTATAGAGATGTTACAATTTAACACAGGTACATGTATTCAACCTTAAAGTAAGGCATGCAAAATTTTAAATTCGTATTACACATTAAATCACATTGTCAGTTACATAAATTCAAATATTCATTATAATGTCATAAAAAGTATTTTCTAACAGCCATGCAGTCAAAACATTGTCAAAGTTCTTCCCATGTAGTTCCCTTTATTGAATTTGGGAGCTTATTAATTATAATTATGCACATATTATAAACATTCATTTTATATATATAGCAATTACAAGGTGGCTTGTCCAATAAATTAATATATTGTGGCCGCTGTGGTCTTAAATGTACTTGGTTACGATACCTGAAAAAATCTGGATGTTTTTTAACAAAAATACACACATCTCTTATATACATTGACGCTAGAGTTAGAATTCCAAGTTGTTTAAATAATGGTAGGCACGAGTCCAAGAAATAAGCGTTACAGATAGCTCGAACACATCTTTTTTGAATAATAAAGACTCGGTTCACCTCAACAGAGTTCCCCCACAGTATTAATTCATAGCCAAGAACAGAAGCCACATAGCCATAATAAGCCATTAATGCTGCCTGCCTTGATACAGTTTCTCTTATTCTTTTAATCGCAAAAATAAATCTATTGATAATAATAATTTTACATAATTTACTAGATCTATGATTATGACGGCGCAGCATCTGGTGAATTCTGGTGTCTGTTCGAAAATGGTTACTAAGATCAATTTGTTCAGTGTGCAGTGAACAGGCATTGACACGGAGACTTAGGATTTTTATTCTGGATTAATAAATTGTAGATATTTTTATGAACATTTTATATTTATCTTTTACAATATCACAATTGGATACCTGAATAATCCATGAGCACATAAAGATTTCGATCAAATACACAGCAGCAGTGGCGGCGGCGGGGCGGCGGGCGGCGCGGAGCGTACAGTTTCTCTGCACTTTGCCCTGGCTATGCACAAAGTATTCAGTTGCTATGTAAATCCCTTTTATGGTAGTCAGTGCAATTTAGCAATACATTTGTGGACACAGCTCAGAGACGCCGCCGATGCCGCAAACTACTCGGGACGCTATTTGTTAACAAAAGGCCATATAACTTGCGCGTCATGTCTTCTATTATTTACAAAGGACCCTTTCCTCGGTACCTGCCGAGAAATGGACCACGTTTCTATTTTTTTCCTATGACTTCTAAAACGCGGTTGTAGAATTTTTGTGTTCGAAAGTAGATATAGATTTTTGGAGGCTCTTGCGTGGGAGGAGTCCGTGTCTACGCGGGAAATGCGATCTGAGACGCATCTCTTATTGGAAGGTTGTGATGTACTCGAAAGTACGGAGCAAAAATCAAATAGCTGTTGCTGTTTGGTGAGGAAAGCGAAGTGCCTAGCACTCAACCCCACCGTTGTAGAAGATTCGACTTCTCTTTTGTACAAATTATTATATTAGTCATATTGCGCTAACCCTCGATGTTAAATGGGATAAAGTAAGGAATGTGGTAATGCAGGAGCACGCATCAGCAAGCGCCCCATATGGAATGTATGTATATTGATTGTACACCACACAGACAAATGTGGAAATTTTCAGTTATCAATGTAAATCCAAGACTCTGTAACATGAAAGAAAGATGAAGATATTACTTGACACCCAAATATCTTTGTGGATTCTGCGTGCTCTATTTATTAATAATAATAAATATCCAATGCATATTTATAATTTCTATAGGTTGAAATTTTCGAAAGAAAAATTACTTAAGTTATATTTTAGGATTATGCAAAGTGTTTTATGAAATTATTATTATAGTAAGTAGAATTAGCGAAACTTTTATGTTCGTTGAACGTAGTAGATTTTGTTATTGAAGGACAAAAAGTCACTGAAATGCGTAGACGTTTGACGCAGGTGTGCATAAGTGGCAAACTGAAATTAATGGTATATTCTATCGGTGTTGTAATTAAAAATAAAAAAGTTTAGCCATTTGAATATATTGAAATAATTACTTTTAGTCTTTGGACTTTGGCAAGAAGTATGAATTCTATTTGGGTAAAAATGTAAGTTGCTTACATATTTGATCTTCCTATCCGGAATTTTATAAGATGGCTAATACAAATCCTCTTGAATATAACTGTCACATACAACAAGACGAAGCGGTGGTGGCCGAGTGGTAGGGCGCTCGCCTGTGGCTGCAAATATCCCAGGTTCGAATCCTGCCCGTGTTACATGAGTTTGTATACCAATCTGACTCATGTACCTATGTTAGTTTTCATCGACCACCACTTGCTTCCGGTGAAGGAAAACATTGTGAGGAAACCTGCACTCTGGTTGATGATTATCAGCTAGTGTGTGAAATGAAGGCAATGCAAACCACTCCATTTACATTACCAAGATAGTCGTTCTGTGTGTTTAATTCCATATAATGACCTCGACCCTCAGTCATGAGGAATACGATTAAGGAGAATGAAATGAAAAGCTTAAATAAATTAGAATAGATCATACAAGTGCCACAACACACGTATGTATGGTGAATGGAAAATGACGGGCAGTTTGCGGCTTACCACATGACAGACAGACAAACAGTCAGAATGCACACTGCACACGCTTCCACGCGGAAATAACCAATGTTCTTCGTTTTAGTTGACAATATAAACTTTAATATGAACTTTTGTGATTTTGGAGTTGATCCTTTGAGGTCTAGCTTTCTGAAACATTTCTATAAATAAAAAAGGTATTAAATAGTAGTTTATGGAACTGATACATAATGAGAGGCATTTTAAAACATGAGTGCGGTTTTATGAAACGAGCCGAAGGAGAGTTTTATAATAACATCACACGAGTGTTTTAATTACCTATGTACAGTTTGCATACACTATTTTATCTTCACTCATAGGAACAATTAAAATTAAACAAAGTAGGTAGCTAGGTAACAAAGAAAAATTTTATAGCGGGAAATTAAGTTTAAACTACGAATGCGTGCGCCACTTTTTTCACAAGTTCAAACTTCTCCTTTTTACATTCAGCCTAAAACCATAGCCTAATTTAATAAACTAAAAAGTAAAAGTGTACTATAAAAATTAAAAAGTTATTTTATGATACTGCTGGCAGTACTATCATATCATCATCATCAGCCTGTAGCAGTCCACTGCTGGACATAGGCCTCTCCCAAAGTGCGCCATTGCCGCCGGTTTTGCGTTTTACGCATCCAGTTATTCCCTGCAATCTTGCGCAGGTCATCTCGCCATCTCGCCAGGGGCTGTCCCACACTGCGCTTGCCCATGCGCGGTCTCCACTCGAGAACACGTCTGCTTAGGCGGCTGTCAGTTCTTCTGCAGACGTGGCCAGCTCATTGCCACTTCAGCGTGCTGACTTTTTTGGCTATATCGGAAATATCGGCAGTACTATAATCACTTTTATTTTTTAATTTATGTATGTGTGTTTATAAAGTACGTCTTTATAAAACCATCTTCAAATTCGTTTCGACATGAGCGTAGATAAAAAATATTTTTCATTTCTCATACTCGGAAAGAAGTGTATATTTGATCCTAGTATTGGGTTGAAAATGCTTCATCCCTCACGCGGGAGAGAATGTTCCATACAAATTCATTAGTACTCTAGGGAGGGAATGAATTTTAAAAACAGAACCATAATAAATTCCTTTAGGAATCGGCTACTGTCATAAATTTAGAAAAAAAAATCTATGGAATATTTTTTTTTTCTATGTCAATAACTAAGTTCTAGGTTCTACACAGAAAAAAATACCCAGTTTGAAAAAAAAATCGATGAAAAACATTTCTTTTTTTTCTATGTCTTTGGATACTACATGTTTTAGCCAATGGTAGCATTGAAAAAAAATATTTTTCCATAAAATAAAAATTCTGCTGTATTTAGACTTACCGCTTTATTCTCTTTGTTTTAATATCCATACTTTTTTTAATTATGTAAATTATAAATATTAGTATATATGTAATATATACTAAATTATGATACTTTATTGTAGTAAATGAATAAGGTTTATTTTCTACTAAGATTAAAAAGTTAAAAAAAATCCTAGAACGACCTAGAAGTGGCAGCGATGACTCGCTCCAGGCCGCCTGGTGATTACTTTTTAAAAATTAAAAAAAAAGACTAGGTACGGATATTTATTTCGTAAGCTGTATCGAAATCCAAAATCTTGGTTTTATTGTCAATAGCCTATTTTATAGTGTTTTTTTGTTTACTTTTCTTATATTCGAAATGAAAAGTAGAGTGCTTACCACGGGTGAATGACACCAATGCATACTCGGATTATCTAAACACCTCGTATGCTATTGATGTCATCCGACCCTAGTAAATGTGTGAGAGTATTGTACCATTCCATTATAAAAAAAAAAAACAGCTGTGATTTCTGTAATATTTTTGTTTATCAGTAATAATAGGTATCACGATGTCTGTGTTACACATTTTTTTTCAATTCTTTATAAATAACAATGCTTTCATCAATAGTCTTAGTATAGTATATATTTTCAAAAATTTACATTTTTTTTGTGTTAGTAAGTATATTTTTAGTGATAAGTATAGTGATTTGAAACAAAAAACATTTTATTATAACAATCATTTAATAATAAATGTATCTTTTATTAGATAACTTTGATCCATTAAATTTCATCATTTTCTATGATTATTTTAGAAACTTTATATAGCGCCTGAAACTGTATGTTGAATAAGTTTAATTTAACGTGTTACAGATGGGTTGGCGTTAGAAGAAACTTTTCAAATCAACGAGAAAACTTTACCATCCGTGGTGCAGAAAATTCTAGTTCAATTAGTTGATAAGATACGAGTTAATTAAAAATATTACATTGTCTGCAACACAATAGATGATAGTACAAGACATTGTTAAATTACATAACTAGTACTTATTTTGTCACCGAGACATCTTGTTTTGTCTATTTAAAATAAAGAGAAACATAATAAGATTTCTATTATTTTTAAATAAAATACGATTGGGTTACTTTTGTTTTTTTGGCGATTAAAATTAACTTTTGTAGTAAAATCATCAAGTGCAATAGAATTTGCGGGTCGCATGATAATACAAAATAATAATCGCTAAATCAGTGATCGCTTACTATCAGGTGACCCCCATGCTCCTTTAGCGCCCTATGTAATAAAAAAAATATTGATAAAGATTGAAAAAAAAATGGTAGTCAATATTACTCTTCTTCGGTATTTAATTGCCCAGAAAGTGGGAAAGAGGGCTCAAATTCTCTCCGCTTACTTCCTTTCCCGTGAAGAGAAGGACACCTACATATTACGAAGTCAATGATTCATTTATCTGTCATCGACCATAAAACTTTGATTGCGCGATTTAGAATTTAATTAAATCTCCGTATAATTATTTTATATTTCAATGTTATATTGTTGGATTTATGTTATTATTAGATTTTCGTACATTCCCATGTTTTATAATCTAGCTTAAAATCGTATTAACAATTATTAGTTGGTAAATAAATATTTCTATTAGTTGGTGAATAAATATTTCTTATGTCTTGTGCGGTGATTACTTAATGACGTCTTTAGCTTTACGTAGGCACAACAACATTTAAAAAAGTATAATAAAATATTATCAGTATGTAAATGTATTTATTTCATAGTCGTTTAGCTTTAAATAAAATACAAGTAATTTAGGTCATACTTTTATCTAATCTATTCAGAAGTCTTTGAAGTTAAGACGACTCGAAACATAATTCAACGAAAACAGGTTTCCCAATAAGTTTTCCAGTCAGAGTTGAAGAGGTAAGGCTTCAGAAAATAATCAGAGGGGCTTATTTTATAATTACCCTACCCACTCCAATTAAGAGCTTAAGTTTTGGTTAAGTTTTGTAATGATTCATTGAATTTAAATCTAAAGCAGAAAAAAATGATTTCAAAAAATTTGAAAAAAGTGTGTACACAATGTGTTCGTTCAGAAACAAATTCAGTGGAAAATATTTTGTTTATTAAGTCAAAGAAATATAGCGCCTTATTACACGGAAAGCAAAGAATTAAAAACGTGCCAATCAGAAGGATAAAAAACTAAAGGATCATTGGGCCCGGATTATCGGAATTGAAAAAAAAAACACGAGCACTACCTAGTGTTACTAGCTAGCTTGAAATAACTCAGTACTTAGTTATGTAACAAAATTAACTTTGCCCTAACATCGTCTTGGTAATCGATCATAGGCAGTTTGTGATCTAGACGCAGTTACTTTACACTGCATGTACTGACGGGAGATTGCTAGATCCTCAGTTGTTTGTGTTGTTATTTTAATTAAATTCAATTAATTTATTGCTTTTCACAGTACATAAAGGTAAAACATGTCATTTAGGTTTAAGCCCTTTCCCTCGATTGACTTTTACAATCTGCGCGGGAAGGGAAACAGCTGCCACATTCTATGTTTTTTCTTTGCTCTCAGACCAGCATTGAAGCGCCTTTAAGATTGTAAGTAATCTTTTATCTACCTATACGATAACCAAAGAATAGCCAAACATAAAGAAATGAAAAAATGGAAACAGTGTAATTAAATTATATCTCAGGAACCAAGGTTCGTAGGTAAAACATGTCATTTAGTTTTAAGCCATCAAGTGACTAGCGACCAGCTAAGATTATTTTATTTATAAATGTCTAATTTAGCCTAAATTTTGATATATCAATATTCTAATAATATTATAAATGCGAAAGTTTGGATGTGAGTATGTGAGTTTGTGAGGATGTTTGTTCTCAATCACGCAAAATCTACTGGACGGATTTCGATGAAATTTGGTATACGGGTAGAAAAATACCGGGAATAGCACATAGGGTTTTTATCCCGAAATTCCCACGGGAGCGAAGCCCCGGTGCGTGGCTCTCTCTCAGCCTAATAACGTCCACTGCTGGACAAAGGCCTCCCCCAAGGATTTTATCCGTGGGGGGTTTTGCCGTAATCGCCACGCTTGGCAGGCGGGTTGGCGATCGCAGTGTGATGGCATAGTACGCGGAAAGATGCTGCTGCCCATCCTCCGGTGTTTTTAATCCCTTAGTCGCCTCTTACGACACCCACGGGAAGAGATGGGTTGGTGCTATTCTAGGGCCACACCACAGGCCAGTCAGAAGTGGTGCGTGGCTAGTAGGAAATAAATATAAATTAAACAACAAAATACAAAATATTTCTGTGTGCCTTGATGAATTTTTCACAAGTTGGTATCTTAAGATAAAACAATCAAGGCGAGGTCCCTTCGTCGACTCAAGTCGACTCCGCCTCGTCTTATACCACAAAATCAATACTTATATCAATACTTGGTGCGTCTAAAGAAGGTCTCACTTTAAAAAAAGATGTCAATATGGCTCTTCTGCGGTGTAGGCGAGAACAGAAAACTGAACTCCGACCACAAGGGGAGGGAAGAGGTGCGGCTCAAACCTCTCCCCTACCCCTTCTTAAATCTGCCATAGCAGCTCATGGAAATTTGGAACTGCACGAAAGTCGGCACAGTGTAGGCTCGGAAACATAAACTCAAACATGTATCACTATCTCACACAAGTGAGACTGCCCGAGAAGAGCGGGACATCCGATATAGTGCTTCTATGATTCTTATTTACGTGTGGTTGGAGAAAAACTTTGATTGCGCGTTTTAGGCTACTACTAATAAATTGGAAAATCAATGAATAATAATTTATATGAACAAATCGTACAGTGAATAATTAAAGAATAATCGATAAGTTTGCACAAATTAACTTTGAATTTATCTTATGGAGATATAGTCACCTCCACTACCAGTCCACAGATAGACTAAAGACGATTAAATTTTCACGTTGAATTAGATAATATACATTTTCATAATACGGACTAATATATCCAATACAAAAAAAAAATACTAAACGGATAAATAGAAGCCGGTACCTATTTAAGAATTATTGTTGTTTTAATTAATACATAATGGAATTAAAATTTAAAATTCAAATACAGAAGGCAAAGAGTACCAATTTACTTTGAAATTAAAACATGAAAACAAGGCAAGAGCTGCCATCTATTGTTAATATCTACAGTTACTTAATTGATACGGGGAGCGGGGAGAAATAAATAAAATGAATAAGATTATTGCGGGTAGAATAAAATTTTGCACAACATTAATTTTATTAATCGGTGTTGACGTAGTATGTAATAATAAAATTATATTTATACTGATGTGATATAATATTAGTGACAGTCAAAAAGTAAGTGGTTTGCATAAATGGGGCTTGAGAAATAAGATAAACATAGGTTGTTTTTCTGTTTTGGAATAAAAACGTAAAAGTGGTGTTTTGCAAAGTACTAGTGGATCCAAAACAGGACCTTTAAGACTGTAAGTAATCTTTTATCTACTTACACGATAAACAAAGAATAACCAAACATAAAGAAATGAAAAAAAATGGAAACTCAGTGTAATTAAATTATATCTCAGGAACCATAATAAGTTTCGTAGAAATTAATTAAATGATTGGTATTATATTACGATTAATTTAAAATTAAAATAATTTCATAAATACATTATTGTGTTAGCAAAAATATGGAATTTCTGGATAAAAAAATGTTATCCTGTTCTATGCTATAGGTATTACATTTCGTGTTTCATTTTAAAGTGGGGTCTGGCGAATACGTCGACTGTAGCTAGAGTTTACAGCACACCGATTATCACGAGACCGCCTTTAAGCCGCAAGAGTCTGCAGCACGCGACTACACTGAGTTGTAGTGATAATGTGTGTGATATATCTGTCTCTTTTTAGCACAGAATTTAGTGCATATGAAGAAAGAGTACATCCAATATGTCAACAGTTCAACTTATAGCGGCGTTAATCAAAGTGCTGCAGGGTGCTGTCGAGTGTAGCTGGTCGCTGCGACCGGCGGCACCTTGCAGCACCTTGCAGCACCTTGATAGACGCCGGCTTAGGGATGTATGCAAACACGAAAACAAAACATCGATATATCGATATTTTGTCTTTCTTGGCAGGTACTTACAAACTAGGGACAACCCGTCTGTCTGCTCGCGATAAACTCAAAAACTACTGAACAGATGTTTATGCGGTTTATACTAATGGACTGGGTGGGTCATGTCATAATAAAGGAAAGCTTTGATGTACAATTTTCTCGGGCAAAGCCGTGGGTATAAGCTAGTCGATATATAAATATGTAATTCTATTGCGTTGCAGTAAAATGATTTTCTAAAAACCGCATCAAAATCGGTACAGCCAAACGCCAGATAATCGCGGACAAACATACATACAAAAATCCAGGTCAAACTGAGAACCTCCTTTTTTGAAGTCGGTTAAAAGTAGCATTTTTAATAATGTTTTTGGTTTTTTATAAGATGTTGTGTATACGTTTATCTTTGTATAGTAAAGTATTTAAAGTATATTTTATAGATTTTCTAAGGTTTCTAGATTGATGGAAATACACTCCTTGAAACTACTACATAAACAAATTTTACCTACCAAAAAATAAAATAAAAGCTTCTATATAACTAATAATAAACATCGATGTTTTACTACACGGTATAGTTAACGGAGGCCGCAGGTCGCAGCGGCTAACGCCGTCTGCTGCTAGCTTAAGGGGATGTAATCCATGATTACCTAATATTTTATTTCATCGTATTGTTTGGTTTATTAATTTATTTAGGTGAAGTTTATATCACTGATTACAAAATAACACATTAATTTGTTTTTAAAACTGGTATTGCCTTTTGCAACACACTAATCGTCATTATTATGGATTCTTAGCCATTACCATCTCTCTCTTTAGTCGTATTTCCTCATGACTGAGGGTTGTGGTCATTATATGGAATGAAACACACACAACGACTCTCTTTGCAATTTTAATGGAGTGGTTTGCCATTGCCTTCTCCATTTCACACACTAGCTGATTATCATCAACCAGAGTGCAGGTTTCCTCACGATGTTTTCCTTCACCGGAAGCAAGTGGTGGTCGATGAAAACTAACATGAGTCAGATTGGTATACAAAGCCATGTAGCCCGGGCAGGATTCGAACCTGGGATTTTGCATCCACAGGCGGGCGCCCCACCAGTCGGCCACCACCGTTTCAGCCATTACCATAAGTATTAAAAAATAGAATACTATTAGCCTGATGCGATTACCACCAGTAATTATTGTTTAAATCAAATATCACCTAATTTCTTTCGATATTTTTAACTTTGCACGCATTCCAGATGATTTAAAAAAGGCTTCAAAATAAATCAGAAATAATCCAAAACGCGGCGCCTTAAGTTTGCGACAGTCTGCGTTCCTTTGTAGAAAGCCGCTTCTCGTAATAACTTTTTTGTGAATTTATTTTTTGTGGAGTTGTTGTAGACAATATGTCTATCTCTTTTTAGCTCTTTTAAGACGAAAGAGTGCAACCAATTTGTTAACAGTTTGACCTAAAATCTGTCGAGAATCCCAGACGACGCAAAGCCACTCCGCACTCGCCGCTCTTTCCCCTCAACGTTACGCTGATATCGACGTTACAAGAGACCATTCTCAACGGTTTTCATATAATTTTGTGTCCTACGTGACGTGTAGCTCGTCGCTGCGTAAACGCGAGAACGCGGCCTTACGTAACATCAGTAAAGTAAATATCGTCACAAATTGTCGCGTTTTTCAAAACAAAACGTAGTTCACGTGTGTTGTCATGTCCATCGTACCTGCGGTTTCTTTAAAAAATGTTTAGTAACTTCGATCCGGTCTTTTCGCTTAATCAAAATTTATAAATATGTATATTATTTTCAATTTCAGAATAACCACAATCAAAAGGCTGTCAAAAATTCTTCGTCGTTGTTGATGAGACTTATCAGACATGCACTTCGTGCCAGCTGTCCGCATCGTCATCAATAGAGGTAGTCACTGGGTTCAAGGTCATATGGTAAACCATATCCGTCAGTACCACGGGATTTAGACCAGCTCCCGATCCGACTGGCTCAACGCGAAGAAATGGACGCCCACTGTACCAAATTCAAAAATCTATTTATGTGAAGTTTGGTGAAAACTTTACTATCGCGTTTTAGAATTCTTACCTGAATCTATTTGTGTCTATTCCCTGTTCCACTAAATTTGGAATAGCTATTATGTTAACAAAGGGTGCAACCCACATTTTTTTTGCAACCAGGCGGGCTGGGTCGGTCGGTTCGCACTATAACAAAAAAATATGGTGGATTAAAGATAATAGACATTTGGGTTACCTTTATATTGTTAAAGCGACACCATCATCAGCATGGATGATGACGAAGGGATGACGCATGACTCTAGTGATCTTATTAAATTTTCTAAATTTCTTCTCTAATTAGTAGTTAGCCCTAATTTTTCACATTGATACTAATCCAAATTGTACTAATGTTTTGATATATGTAACTTATTCTTATTATATTATATACTCATGTCCTCACTTTTCTAGTTATAGCAAATACTGTTATCAGAAGGTTTCATTATGACATCTAAATCACTTGATAGCCGTCTCCTAGCAACTGCACCCGTGTTATTGTGCACTAGAAAATAGTCAGCTAGTGTGCGTGCAAGTTTCTTCACTTTGACCTTTTGCAATATTACAGATTAGATTCTTACACAAATAGGCGCATCAAATTAGCTTAACCCGGACATAATTCTATAACTGCAATTTTCTTTTTCTATATCATTAAGCATTGTTAATTATTATGTAATTAAGAAAAATTAAACATTTTTGAAATGCGCGTCAATGCAAAAAAAAATAATAACTTAATTCCAAGTAAGTTTAATTTAATATCTACAGCATTATAAATAACTCTGTCGAAATATTTATCTTATATTATATATCTTGCATTCTATTTATATAAATCAAAATTAAACTAATTAGTCATCCGGTACTACCATTAATCAAGAAGGTTCACAAAATTTCAGATTTTTTGGTTTATCTAACTAGATATAATAGATTACTGCAGTTTTACAACTTATTCAGGACAATGTTTTATTTTATTAAACAAATTAAAAAAAATTAAACAGATTCACTTTACAGATTTTTATAAGAAAAATATTCGTAATTTTGGGAAAAACCAAAATATGTAACTATTTGAAAAATGTTTAATTTAAGCTTTGAACATAATACTTTTACCATGGAAATCAAATTAAACAATTATTGTTTACAGATATTCATTTTCACATATGTTTTTTCAGTCACATTTTAATATAGACGTTATTCCTTGGGCCATAAAGCCGTAATTGGTTTAGTTGCATGCGCATATACTGTCGAGATACGACGCGACTAGCTAGACGCACAACTTGCCCGCCACTTAGTTACGCGGGCATATTTTATACCTAATAAAATTATAACTAGTTACGTTTATAAATATAAGCAAAGCATATTACATTGATAATAAATCTATCGTAAGGCTCATAAATGATATGCCCGTATTTATTATAATATGTTTGCTATATCACTGTGTAAAATATTTTTATTTCTTTTACTACACAGTCCTTATTGAACCCACATTACGCTCTCTGCATATCTATTCTACGAGTATATCTCGAAAACTACTGAGCTAATGAAAATTAAATTTGGCAGGAAGGTCTAATGTGACTAAGAGGCATCCACTAAGAAAAGATTTTTGGAAATGATACCAAGGGGGTAAAAAGGGGGTTAGCAATTTGTATGACTTCGTCATTTTTGAAGTGAGACCTATGAAATTTTATATTTATGCAGAGCGCGCTACCGCCGGCCGCTCAGTCTCCCCACCCCGTACCTACCGCCTCATAAACCGCGTTCGCGCGTATTTTGTTTTTTTTTTTATAAATTTCATAAACGCGACACTAAACTGTATAATTTTGGTGAGTGCTACAGTCTATGTATGTACCACAGACCACGGGCGAAGCCGGGGCGGACCGCTAGTAAAAAAATATTTATTTATATGCAAGTAACAAACAATAATAGGCGTGAAGAATGGGTCAAAAAACGAAATTCTGTTTAGTCCGTCAATCAGATATTCATACTTCATACTATAATACTAATATTATAATTGCAAAAGTTACGATGTTTGTATGTCTGTGAGTTTGTTCCTCAATCACGCAACATCTACTGGATGGATTTCGATGAAATTTGGTACAGATATAGATTATGATCTGGAATGCACATAGGCTACTTTTTATACCGAAAAATACGGTTCCCGTTGGCCTGGATACGGGTTTCAGTAACGCCATCTATTCTTAAAGAAATGTGGCACTAGATGGCGCTTAAAATAATTTATGGTTAAAAGGACTTACCTAAGTAATTTTCAACCAAAATTATACGAAATATTACATCCGAAGAGATTTAATACCAAGTAGTACGTATTTTTTCATGTACTCCGTCCACATAATACAATGCATATCACTATCACTACATAGTATAAAACAAAGTCGCTTTCTCTGTCCCTATGTCCCTTTGTATGCTTAAATCTTTAAAACTACGCAACGGATTTTCATGCGGTTTTCACTAATAGTCACTGTCACTATCACTACATATCATCACTATCATGACTATCACTATCACTACATAGTATAAAACAAAGTCGCTTTCTCTGTCCCTATGTCCCTTTGTATGCTTAAATCTTTAAAACTACGCAACGGATTTTCATGCGGTTTGGTTTTTGGCCTGTGGTGTGGCCCTAGAATTTTCTATTTTGGAACGGCAAAATAAATAGTAAACAGCCATACAGCACAAGTCTGATTCTTTATTTTTATTTGAATGAGTAATTTTTTTTATTTTTTGATTGGCTTTAGGTATGGTTCTCTTTTCATTAGCATAATAACTTTGGGCCTAGTATAACTTCCCAATCAAAATATTCCTATTCTGGCATTACTGCCTCAAGCAGGGGAACACTGTTGACAGCCCAGTACGTCACCCTTCCTCCCGCTTCGTCTCTTCTTATCTTAATTTGATTCTATCAATTCTTTTGTCAACTTATGAGTAATCAAGTAATGTCTGAACCTAATAAATTGGCCTTGGGCACTTTCTTACCTCCTATCCCGATTTCTCGCAGGCACTGATAAAACAGCGATACTTCTCCACCAGGATCTTTCCCCAGCATTCAGAGACCTGTCCAAATAGTTATATTATTTTATCCGGTACGGCCGCTAAGGGCTTTCAATTTTCATCGATGTCGATTCCAGGTCTTGTACTGGATCCAATCGGAACTGGCGGCTCCGAATCTCGTACTATTCCTGGATAATCGTACTACCACGTTAGGAAAGTAATAGATTATCCCTGTATAATATCTCGTATTACCACTTTAGGGAAGTAATAATTTGGTTCTGGATGATATCTCGTAGTAACTCGTACTAATCCTGGATAATATCTCGTATTACCACTTTAGGAATATAAAATCCCCGGATAATATCTCGTATTACCACTGTGGGGAAGTAATAGTTTGGTCCTGGATAATGTCTCGTAGCATCTCGTACTATCCCTGGATAATATCGCGTATTACCACGTTAAGGAAAGTAATAGCTTGGTCCTGGATAATATTTTGTATTATCTCGTACTATACCTGGATAATATCTCGTATTATCACGTTAGGGAAGTAATAATTTGGTCCAGGATCATTTTTGTACCCTAATGCTTTTTGCATTAGTCCTTGTTGCATTTTGTACTGATGACGTTAGGAAAGAAATAGTTTATTCCTGGACAATATCTCGTATAACCACATTAAGATGGCAAAAAAAACATGATTTTTATTTTCTTAGATTATTGATAACAATTGTCAGACCACGCTTCCAAGCGTATTATGTAATTTTAATACTTCTTCAATAAGTAAATTTAAAAATACCTATTGCGAGGGTAGGTTGGCTAATATTGTCGTCTTCATATCGTTTGGAACGATTCAAATTTTCCTCCAAGCAGCATAGTTTACGGCGCGGCGAATTGATACCATAATACATATTTTCTTTATGCTTTTTCTTCTTTTCCGCGTGTTAAGTAACTTATTAAGAAAGAAAGAAAGAAAGAAAGAAAGAAAGAAAGAAAGAAAGAAATCATTTATTTATTAAACATAGGTACATGCACTTGGTAGGTAGATAAAATAAAAATTTTGAACCACTATGTTTTGCCGTTACAATACAGCATACAAATATATAGGTAATAATTTAATTAATTCAGACATGTCAAATTAAATCATATTTAAATAAAAGTTGTCATAACAATCATAGTAGGAATCATATTTAAATTAAAATAAATGAAAAGTTAATCAAATAATTATAAAACAAATGTCAAAAAAAAAATTTAAATGTGTCATTTAAAAAGTCATTAAATACAGTAATAACATTTTTTAACTAGAAACGAGTATAACTTTTGTTTAAACATTTTCAAATTCAGCATTTTATATTCATTAGGCAGTTTATTATATATCTTAGGAGCCATTCCAATAACACTTTTGTGAACTTGCGCTAAATTGCATTTGAGTGTCACAACATTATATAAATATTGTGGTCGCAATCTGTTCTTCTACGTGAATCTGACAACATCGGAAATAATTTAGGGTTACTCTTTACAAAAACAGCCATTTCATAAATGTATAGAGAAGGGACAGTTAGTATATTTAGGGTCTTAAAGTATTCAACACAGCTTCCCTAGTTTTAAGTCCACATATTGCTCGTAAGCACCTTTTTTGAGCTTTAAATATGACTTCTCTTTCAGTAGTATTACCCCAGAATATTATGCCATAACGTAATATAGATGCTAGGTACAAGACCGTGGTAGGCAGTCATTACAGTGTTACGATTGACAATTTTACGTAAGTTATATAACGCATACGCAAGTTTATTTAATTTTTTGACCAAGCCTTCTGAATGAGGCCTCCATGAAAGATTGTTATCAATTTTTAGTCCTAAAAATTTTGTCTGATCTACAATATCTATATCTGTATCTTGATAATGACTATTCATGTAAGGTAACTTTTTATTGTAAAAGTGCATAACGTTTGTTTTTGTAAAATTTATTGTTAGATTATTATTCTCAAACCAATTAATTAAACTTGATAGATAGAAAAAAAAAAATAATAATTTTAACGAGAGTATGTGTGACGTTGCGCACACGAAACACGAATGACATTAGCTAACGGTCGGTGAACGAAGGAACTGTATTAATGAGTGAATGTATGATGACCAAAATAGTTCGTTTTTGTTCTTATTTATTTATAGAATATATGCTTTGTATTATATGGACGGAGTACATGGAAAAACACGTACTACTTGGTATTAAATCTCGAGGATGTAATCAAAGAGTATATAATCACTACGTTTTAGATGTAATATTAAAGCATAATTATGCATTATTTTTTCTAAAATCAACCTGCAAGATTGATAAGATACTAACTTACTTAAAATATACTTTTTGCCGCGGGCGAAGCCGCGGGTAACAGCTAGTGCAAAAATAAAACGTGTTTAAGCTTGAGAGTGGGAATAAAAACGTCACGAGTATGCATAAGACGCAAATAGACGTGACGTCATGCGTCTTTTTAACTTATTATATCTCTGTCATTTTAAGAGTATATACAAAAAACAAAAAATACGTATCTAATATTTTTAAATAGGTAATCTATCTGATGGACAAAAAATCAAAAATCATTCGTCATCCCTAATTAGACTGAAAACAAATGAAACTCCTTACTCCTTGGAAATGTATATTTATATAACAATCGAGTATACATTTTAGGAAAGCAATGTTAAATAAGACGTGGATATGGTATAATAACAACGAACTAACCATAGAACTCTAACAACGCCAAAAAAATGGTTCCCCGAAATAGGAACCTAGGTGGGCGGGGCGTAAAATAGAAACCTCACTTCGCCTCAGTTCGCCGTGGCGCAGCGAGTTCAATGGTTGTACTTGTACCTAACGCATAAGTGTCAATTGTACGTATCATCGAGTAATTTCGCAAGTTTAATTACCAAAAATAGGCCATCATGTGTCGTAAAGTGGTGTAGAAATCACACAGATATGAAGAACAGCGGAATTACCTTTCTTTCCTTTGCCGAGACTACGTAGTACTTATATTAATTCTGTGCCGAGTCTTCAAACGCCAAGCCGCTGGGCCGTTTGTTTGAGCGGTAGCCGGCTGCCGCGGTGTGTTGACCCCGCCCCGTGACCTTGACGCGCCCAATCGTGTACTAGCTTTTTCTATGAGAATATGTGAGTGTCTTGTTGTATTTAAGTACATTTGTTTGCGTAAATGGAACCAAGATTTGAGCGTTCGTTGTATGAGAGTTACACTTCCATATTTATTTATAATTCAATGTATAATAAGCAATTAAGCACGCGAGCGATTGACCGAATTATGACGTATGGGGTGACGGCGGCGGCGCGGGCGCGGTGGCAGAGCGCGCCACCGCTCCGTCTCCTCGCCCCGCACCCACCGCATGTACCCCGCTCACAACCCGCGATCGCGCGTATTTTATGTTTTTTTATAAATTTCATAAAAGCGACACTAAACTGTATAATTTTGGTAAAAACATAATTGTGGCATCCCAAATCCTATAATTAAACAAATATTCCACAGTTACGATTTATTTTCTAGCGAGAAATACGTTTTGATTGAAACGTTAAAAAAAAATGTTTAATTTTTGTGTAATGTATCTATAAAGACTTTATCAAGCTTATCAGAGTACATAACATAATAGTTGTTATTTTTGCTTAATGATATATAGGCATAAAATGAATACTACTAAAAAAAACACACATGCGAAATAAGATTTTGTTTAATTTTGATTTAAAGTGGTAGCATTTAACTACAGCTTAAAATTATACTTACAAGGTTTTCGGTTACGTATTTTACTTTTACGATAAAGTTCGGTGATTAACAAAATCGTGTGATTTTCATAAAAAAACATTACCACCGCGGAATTTTTACAACTCGGTATTAATTTATATTTGACACTTAATATAAATATCCAAAAAAAATAAATAAACATCGAGTTAATGAATTATGTCCGGGTTATGCTAATTTGATGCGCCTAAAAGTAGTTTAACAGAGACAAAAGAGGATAATTTTTTATCACGTCTATACATTCACTGCCCTCGAAAGTGGTAACATGCGTGGTAGGTATGGTAACAAATGTTAGGAATTTATTTAAAAAAAGTTAAATGTCATGTAAACGTCAAAAGACAGGAGGTTTTGACAGAAGAAATCAGAGGTGATTGGACGGAGATCGGATTAAGTGCGTCCTATGATTTTATCTAGTTTTAAATAGCTTGTTTTGGCGATTTTGTAAAAGAGATGTGATAGAAAAGTGTACCTATATTATGTAATAAACTATAGTGATATACCTAAATAATAGTAGCATTTTTAAAACAAGCGTAAGACAACCTAACACAAATTTCTATTAATATTAATAATAGTACCTATAACGTAAAAAGTCAGAGAAACTTAGATTACATTTATGTGCTAAGTAGCACTAAAATCCAAAGCGCTGGCCATGGCGCCTCTTTGATCAGAAACCTTGATTTTAGCTTAGAAACACTAAATGGAAGCATTAAGGTGATTAAAGAGCACATAACATTAACGTTGCGTTATTGCTAGCCTGGGCTAAACGAGCTGTATTCACGGAATAACGAAAGTACAGAAGTACAATTTAATGTCTGAAAAAATAAAATATGTATAGTTTGCACTGCACAATAAAGCCAGGTCAGCAAGTTAATAAACGTAGTAAGCAAAAGTGATAGTGTTTAGAATTATAAAGCTCTTTTCAGCTGATTTAACTTAAGTTTTAGGAGCAATAAGTACTTTCTTATTTTTTCTGTAAGTCAACCACACATTTTTAGTATTCGTACAACGCTCATACTGTGAGTACAAACTATATAAAAATCCCGGTTAAACCATTTTACCAAATGACTTAGAATAAACCGCATTTGGAACAGCAACGATCAACACAATAAAGTATTGCTTACATGTATATTAATAGCATTATATTAATCACTTTATGAATGTCCACTATTTGTACTAATATACTAATACCTAGGTAAGGTAGTCAATTATAAATGTATTGAGTAGGTGTGACGAATTAAGGCCATACCCAAGGCTGATCAGAGGGGGTGAGGGGCGGTACGTAAGCACCGCCTTAAAGTAGACACAATAAGGTTACTTTTCGAATTTTCTATAATTTGTGTTTTTGCTAGCGAGTTTTCGTTAGGCGTTTTGGGTAATTATTTTAGAGGTTTTCTTTTAACTATGATAAAACACTAAATATATTTAAAAAATAAGCCGGCATTGTTTTAAATAAATGTATTCTTTATTTAATTCTTTAAAAAAATCTACTGTTATCGCTTTAATTACGGTGATTTTCGACGATAAAGGATAAAAAAAACAGGATTATGTATTATATTTTTTATCTAGTCTTATTAATTTTATTTGTAATTTGATTCGGTATAATTCTAGTTTAGTATTTTCCTCTTTACGGGATATTTTTCCTGCTTCAGTACTTCTAACCTATGGTTCACACTTGACCCTTAAACACAGTACGTTTTCGGAAAATCCTTATTGGGTATAGCCTTAATATTCAAATAATGGAACTTACAAAAACGTGATGAATTGACGGTGGCAAACTGAGATAGCCCCAAAGTGAACTAGATTTTGAGCCACTTCTGTACTGACAATGTTTTATGTATTGCAGCTAAACGAGCCACAATACCCGGAGCAGAGCAATATAAGTGCTGGTAATAACCACGTTATGAGCTTCATAAATTGTTAAACAACAATACTTTGTTTTTGTTCTATAACGTTGACACGTTTATAAAAGAATAGCTCTTGGGCTCCGTTTTCCTGGGAATTTCGGCATAAAAATACCCTTTGTAGGTATGTATTTTAAGTTGCATTCTAATCGTGTACCAAAGTTCATCGAAATCCAACATGTAGTTTTTACTTGAAAATGTAATAAAAATCCAGTCGCACAAACTTTTCTTTCGAGAAGTGACTTATTTAACTATTATAACGAAATTTTACTAAGGTAAAACTAAATAAAAAGCTTTTTAAGTATTAACATTTTTTTCAGAACTAATATAAAGCAAGAAAGCCGAAGGGCAAGAAAAGGAAAAAATAAGAAAAATGTTTGTCCATCAATAAAAAAAAAATTTATAAAACAAACAGATTGAAGAATAAGCGGAAGTAATATGAAGAATTCTACTCAACTCCCACGACAAGAGCAATCTTTTGAAATCCGTATAGATTTTTTTTTTAATTCTATCGTCATAAAGTAATCTAGTTTTATTTTTGTAAAAGTTTGATTTTCACATATAGGGGCGAGCTAATTTATGCTATTTTGCTTAAATATACGTGCTTTTGTTTATTCAGTAAATCCCAACTAATATTATAATGCGAAAGTGAGTTTGTTTGTTTATTTATTTGTTTGTTTATTACATCTTTCTGAAATTTCGCATACACGTAGTTAGAAGTACGGAGAAGGACATAGGGTACTTTTCATCCCGGGAAAAAAGCACTGATCCCGTGGGAAATTCACGCGGGCGAAGCCGCGGGAAACAGCTAGTATTAAATAACTTCAGTATGAAGTAAATTTATCATTTAACATTTTTGGATAGCAATACGAGTGTAAAACATTAATTCAAATTAAGAAATCACTATACTATCCTGAATCGCGCTATCAAAGTTTTCAGGATCGTTTCATAAATACAGGCCACAAATTCAATATGCGAGGTCCGTATCTCCTGTGGTAAACAGTTATAGAATAGCTTGTAACTATTCTCTATACTAGATCGCTAACAGCTCATTCCACATACTACCAGCTGACTAACTATCACATGCCACTACCATATTGGAATTTCGATACCTCATTATATAATAAGTGTTCGATGCAATACACAAGGAGATAATTTGACCTTTATTGATTAAAATTTTTATTAATAAAACTAGCTGTTGCCCGCGGCGTCGCCCGCGTGACTTTCGCTTAGATAAAAGTCTTTTTGTGTTGCAAACTGTTTCAGATGTTTCGGATTTTCGATTTTTATACGTCTACAGAAAATGCTCATCAGATTAATCAAGTTTTGCTAAGGCGCCATTTCCATATATGTTAAAGTGTAGCTGGTCTCTTGGAGCTATTCATCAGATGTTCCTGATCTTCAATTTTTATACGTCAGCAGAAAATGCTCATCAGGTCGAACGGTTTTTGTTAAGGCGCTATTTCCATATATGTTATAGTGTAGCTGGTCTCTTGGAGCTTTTCATCAGATGTTCCAGATCTTCAATTTTTATACGTCAGCAGAAAGTGCTCATCAGGTTGAACGATTTTTGCTAAGGTGCCATTTCCATATATGTTATAGTTTAGCTGTTCTGTTATGGTTCTTCATCAGGTGTTCCAGTTTTCAAAATCAATTATAGCCTATATGTTGCCCAGGCTTAATAGCTATACAACAAAAAAGTTTCATTCAAATCCGTCCAGTACGCGACACATACAGACAGACACACAGACAGATAGACAGAAAGACAAGAAATTAAAAAAAAAAAAAATTTCTTTCTATTGTTCTTTTTAAGTGTCCCTCTATCCATTAAATCAAAAATACTAAATGTACAGACAAAATATTTTTACTGTTTTATTATGTATATGTATAGATAATTAATTAAGAAAATAATTTCTAAGCTTGAAAATTTCTAAGCTCTAAATTTGAAATCCAGTACGTATGTCACATTTCTGCAGGTCTAACGTGTTAAATGTTAAATTTGTCCTAAAATGACTGTTATTTGACTGACAAATGTTTTGCTGGAGTCTCACGTGACTAATAGGTACCCCTAATTCTGGGAACATATGATGCTCGCAACGTAATACGAAAAAAGGAAAAATATGTGACGAAAATATTATATCATTCGTCACAATTTCGTGACAACATTTGGCGCGTAGATAGTACATTTTTGGTTATTTACAGGTATATAATATTCGTTATGAAGAAGATACATTTATTTATTAGATTCCGGCATTTACTTCTTTAGCTAAATAAGAGGTAATATCACTAATCTGTGGTAATATGGTTTACAATCGTAGTTTAGCATTGTTACGTCATATATTTTTATTTGAAAAGGGCTAGAATTCCTTTCTTTTATTATTTGGGAAGGAATTCTAATTTTGTCTTTTTAAGATTATTGCAAGACTAGTTCTTTTATTACTCTTATCTTTTAACCAACAACATCAACATTAATGCAACATTATTCCATAGTTACTTTCAAATCTGTTTCTAAGCGATTTTCCTTGCAAGAACTCTTCTCATAGTAAACTCCTCACCACAGGGGTAGGCTACAAATAAAGTCCATTTAGAAAATTTATAGCTATTCTTAAACATTTTATATGCACAACTATGTTTTGTATTGCGACCACCCACTGCGGCATCAATTTGAAACAGTTTTAAGTGTTTTTACAAAGTTACTGTATTTACTTACTAGTGTTTATATAAAAAAAGAATTTTCCCAACTTTTATGCATTGCAGTAAGCGTATAGTTTTTGATGCAACTAAGTTGGGAAAAGGCATGCGGTGTATGTAATTTCAGAAATTTCGGTAATATATCACAAATTATTATGTTAAATTTTCGCTCTGCTATGCTGTTTTAAAAAAACTATTTTTATCGTTCACTTTAATTTCATTTTCATATTTTATCAATAAAATTTATCGAGTTCTATATACATAAGTGTATTTTTTGTGAATATTTTGTTGATATATTTATTTTTATTAAATCTCAGCTGTTGCCCGTGACTCCGCCCGCAGCAAAAAGTAGCCTATGTCACCCAGCCCTTCAACTAACTACATATAAAAATGTCATCAGTGCGTTGCTCTGTTTTGACATGAAAGAAGTATAAACAAATAAACAGATCATTTTGGGATCTCCTATGCCTCAGATAGACACACGTTTCAAACTTCTAATAACTTAGTTTCCCTCGAGGGTTAATTAGACTTTCGTAGTTCGTAGCCACAAGATTCACAGTCGAGTGAAGTCGATGATTAAAAATTAAACCGATGCATCGATGCGACTCGGATTGGAACAGGTCGATAT
The DNA here is from genome assembly GCA_018467065.1 of Ephestia elutella. Lineage (NCBI taxonomy): Eukaryota > Metazoa > Arthropoda > Insecta > Lepidoptera > Pyralidae > Ephestia > Ephestia elutella. The sequence goes on from CM031566.1 coordinate 10,614,416, forward strand.
GGGAGCTTATTCGATAACTTTCTGTTGACTTTGTCTATTTATCTGATAAATAGTTTCATTGGCACTGCCTAAGGACAGCGAGTAGGTGCCTGGAGTGCATTATGAAAAAATAAACACTATACAATTTGTATGACTATAAGTTATTTCATGTTTAACTCTGGTCCGACGTATAAAGGGGGTTTTAAATATTTGATGTGTGAGTTTGTTTGTAGCAATGATAGCTTTTGAAAATAAAAACTAAAAAAAAAAATAAAAAAAAAATAAATATATAAATAAATTCGACATAAATTTGATGCGATTTTATCTATCTAATCAATTTATCATATTGAAATCGCTCTAACCTAAAATTTATGAATGTATGTCCAGCTGTTTGAAGATAAACTCATTTGCTTCTGATTTTAATTGTAATTAAAAAATGATACGTTGAAATATCTTAATTCTCTAACTACCATCACCGGCTGATAAGGTTCCACGAGTCTCAAAAATTTATGCATCTACTTATGTTTTCGTAATCTTTACTACTAAATGGATATTTACTCATTTTTTAATATTCCCAATAAATTTTTCTTCATAATTTTCGTGAGAGCATAAATAGCTGCTATTTTATTTTCAATGTATGGAAATTACAAAAACGTGATATATCTTGATGATGGCAAATATACAGTAACCCTTACAAAAAATAATAGTTGACAAATAGCCCAGTCCTTATCGACCAGTCTATTTGCCCCACAAATGCAGTAATCCCAGTGGACATCGCTCGACAGTTGACAGTAACAAGAAACCGGACTTCCCTCACAACTGCACGAACAAATTTAGTTAGGAATGAGGAGGGATTGTGGCTTTCTAAAATTTTATCTGAGGTGTATGGAGATCAGTGGATGTATGCCTATCTCCTTGTGTGGCCGTTCGAGGGAAATAGACGTCCAACCATGGACATTTTGTGCATCTCTCGATAGATAGCTCAGCGATAGATAGCTAAGACTTGAATAATTATCCAAGACTTAGCTATCTTTAGCTGCTTACATATTATCTATACTAATATAAAAACTGTAATTGGTGTATGGTAGCGTCATAAATACAGTCATACCTCGAAGACCTTATTGCCTAGCCTTAATGATCATAATGCCTTGTAGACTCTGACTGCACTTTTGACTCTTGACTGTACAAGGAGATGTAAATTTATGAGGAGTCTTTCTTTCGGGCTAATAGAAGACGATATTATTATTTTTGTCTGTTTTGACTTTTGTTTTATATGTTTGCACATGCATTACACAAAAACCATCTACTGAAATTTTTATGCGGTTTTCAAAGTTGTAAGGTAACTTTGAAAACCGTATCAAAATTTCAAAAAGGAGAAAGTTACATCTCAATACGCCGCCGCCACTTAGGACCCCACAGATAATATTATTGCTTCCATGCTGCTCTGGGAGCGAAGAAAAAACATAGAATGTGCCAGCTGCTTCTCTTTCCGCGCAGATTGTAAAAGTCAATCGAGGGAAAGGGCTTTAAACTGGGGATTCCTCCACTCATAGGCGATGGGCTAGCAACCTGTCACTATACCTGAATCTCTATTCCATCAGAGAGCCCACTATTCAGCTAAGCGTGGCCTTCGAGTCTCACGACTCTTGGCTCTGTATACCCCGTAAGGGATAAAGACGTGATTATATGTATGTATGTATGTAGATAATATTATACTCATGATTAAACTAAATTCCGCACGGACAAAGTCTCGGGCAAACGCTAGTTAATAACATATGAAGGATTGGTCTTAAATAACTTATTTCTACGAAAAATACAGCACTATAGTCTTATATTAATTCTGTGCTATAGTTGTATTTTCGGGAATAAACGATGAAATTGATACCTATACATGTCTTTATTAGAAAAATTAACAAATATGTTTTACCACACGGGCGTAACCTCGGTTAAAACCTAGTTATATTATCAGGTTTAATCGGATTTATGACGAAGAAAAAAAAAACATCAAAACTTTTAAGATGGCGGCGCGCGGCGGGTTTTTCTTCCGAAAAGTCTCCAAAGAAAAATTGAAGCTAATTCTATTTGCAACAACTTTTTTAAAATCAGGTTTATACTTATACTTAGCAAGTCAGAAAAGGTTTGAAAATTACGTTTGCTTCTGAGAAATTATACATGTAATTAGAATGGACGAGTAAGAAAAGTTATGCACGATTAAGTCTGGCATGACATTTTCCCGTTCTTACATCTTGCTATACACTCGACGATATACCGGGGAAATATCCAAAAACTGCTGCTCATAAATGAAAAATTATTATTAATCGAAGACCGCAATTTAAAAGGTCCAGCTGTTTTGGAAATAAATAGGAACATTTTATTCTTACCTTTTCCGCAGCACCCCCTGGTGATGTAACATCACACAACTTCTGTCTAATCATCACTGATAAATAAATAAATAAATATATACGGACAAATCACACAGATTGAGTTAGCCCCAAAGTAAGTTCGGGACTTGTGTTATGGGATACTAACTCAACGATACTATATTTTATGACAAATACATATATAGATAAACATCCAAGACCCAGGCCAATCTGAAAAAGATCATTTTCCATCTTGACCTGACCGGGGATCGAACCCGGGACCTCCGGTGTGGCAGTCTGGCGTGATAACCGTTAGGCCACGGAGGTCGTCAAACATATTTACATATATTTATTAACATATTTCAGAAAAGCGGATTTAAATCGGTCCAGCCGTTTTTGAAATATGTACATCCCAATGTACACAAACAAACAACCTTTCTGAAAGCATACTTATACCAAATTCTCCATATAAATTCTCCAAAAGTTCCGGTACTTTCCGGTACTTTGTATGAAAATTTGATACCGGTACCAACCGGTAATAAGCCCTGCTATACCATCTGGGTTCTATTCCGTCACGTCACGAGTCGTCGTGGTCGCAGGTAAAAAGCATATTGTGATGCGCATTGCAGAGCAGTTTTGCAGCAATGTTCCGTCAAAAGTTACTCTGTAAGCTTTGGATCGTTACTGCATGGTGTATGGTGCTGCTGTGATATTTTGTAAGTATGTATGTCTGTAGTGTAGGAGTACGATGCCTTCTAGATAATAAATGCCAAAATTATTCAGGTTTGTTGGGGCTTTTTGCCCTTTCGCTCACAAATTGCTGAACGGATTGCTACAGGGTCTGTACTAGGCTATTATATCATGAATTTCTGGAACGCCTTTTTTTCAATCCCTAAATTCTGTAAAAGTGGAGCTCGTGGATGCAGGAGTACTTAGCATGATTTACTGGGTTATGAATAATCCGAAAAAAATTGTTGGTTAGTTTTTTACTAAATTTAAACTATTGAAATGTTGCTTCAAAAAGTGTTATTTAGTGTGAACTGAATTTGTTCATGTGTTTTTTGTTTGTAAAGGATGAAATCTGTAATTTGTCGGTTCAGCTACAGTCTATTGAATCTTTTTTTCATTTTTGTACCATGGAATACTTAGAAAAAGTTACAAAATTAAAGTCTCTTTGGGACTATTGCAATTTGTCTGAAGATATTCATTCCATCCTAATCCTGTCGGCTTAGTTCGTCTCCTAAGTTTATACTAAGTACCTATCTATGAGAAAGGGCAACGGACCTTGAAAAGACGAAGAAGGGCAGGTTAGCAATATCCAGTAAAATCAAAACTAGCTAAGTTTCTCCCTAATCTCAAGAGTTAATAACTATTAGGAGAACTAGAACTACAGAGGGGTGTAATAAACGTTTGTTGAAACTGTTAAATTCAAAATACAAAAGCCATAAAATTTTGTTATTTCAAATAACATGTTAATTAATTTTAGTTATTAAATGAAAATTTATATCGTATTTTCAAAATTTAACCTTACTGTAGTGTAGTATATGTTAACCTATATAATACTTATTCTATCAGTATAATAAATCAGTATTATCTCGGAACTCAATGGTTTCAATTGTGCGCCCCAGCTCCAGCAGTACATGGCGACCCTGCCATAAGATCCGCTCCGTATAAGGAATGTAATTCATAAACATCATCGCGGATAGCAGTGCGCAGTGAAAGTTAGAATAATGGATTGCTACGTTTATTATCATTGCGAACTTTTGTCGTGTGAGGAGTCCATTCTTGTTTACCGAAATGGGTTCGCAAACCAGTAAATCTGATTCTGTGACGTATAATACGAATGCAGCAGTAGGGGTGGATAATTCTATCCGTTTGGAGAAATTGGGCGAACGTGCATCAGTGACAAATTGCATTTTGATAGCCATTATTACTCTTATGGCCATTGGAGCGTTGCTCATTCTGTATAGAATGTTTAAGAAATGCCACGGAAGGTTGGTTCAGCGCGAAGTTAATGAATTTGCATTAAGGCGGTACGCGAGCTTGCTACGACGCCACCCTGGGCACCCTGCAGCACGGGGTTTTAAAGCAGAGGAAGTCGTGTAAAGAAAAAAGTGTAGTGCAAAAGTGAGAAAAAAAAAGTGATGTGAAGTGTGTGCAAACTGTAACAAGTATATTTCTACATGTTAGTTGTAAGTATGTGCTCATAGAATATAAGAGAAATATGCATAGTTATTATCTGAAACTAGTATTTAGGTTATGGCCTAGGTATTAAACAAAAAAAAAATAGTAAAAGAATTGAATTTATGGCCGAGGTATTAGAAAATTTAGTAAAAGAATTGAAAGGTATACGTACATATTTAATAAAAAATGGTGAAAAAAGGAGAAAAGGAAATATTAGTGTGTTAAAGTTAAGCGAAGCTAATAATTTGTATAGTCAATACATTTCTTTAATTGATCATTTGAAAAGTGGAATAGGAAGCGAAACCTTGTCAAGTAGTTGTGATCTGATTAATAGGTGCTGTGTTAATTTATAGATTTATATAACGAAATAGTTAACTTATGTTCACAAGTTCAGTGTAAAGAACAAATAAGCACAATGGAGAAAAACACTCTTTTGATTTAAAAATTGCTTTGAATCTGTTGCCTGTGATGAATGGTGACGATAATGTAACAAAACAGCTAATTGAAAATATCGAATATTATGAGTCGACGTTGAGCAAGCCCGAGTGCAAGAAAAATTTAATTATGTTTGTGTTGAAAAGTAGGCTTTCCGAATCGGGTAAATTAAAATTAAATCCTACTTATGGTAATGTCGCAGATTTAATAAAGGATATGCGTAAACATTTGCTTCCTCAGAAATCATTTACAGCGATCCAGAGCAAGCTGCAGCGGGCTGAACAAAACAACAAGTCGATTGCTGACTTCGGGAAGGACATATGTGAGTTATTTGTTGATTTAACAATTTCGCAAGCCGACGGCAACTCGGACACCTACAATGTTTTAAAACCCTTGAATGAAAAATACGCGATAAAGCGGTTTGCTGACGGCTTGCGAAACCCTAAATTGAGTACAATTATAGCGGCACGCAACTACACGAGTTTAAAGGACGCTATACAAGCGGCGCAAGACGAGGAGGTTTCCTCATCAGCGAGTACTTCAGAAGTTATTAGTGTATACAGGAATGCGGGGAATCGCAGAAATTTTAGGCGCGGTTCTTTTGGGCGCGTAAGGATGCAGCCAGGTCGCGGTAGATGGCAACGTGGATTTTACACAGGAAACGGTAATTCATTCCATAATAATTATACAAATTTTAACAGGCGTTATAACAATCAAGGATCATATCAAAGAAATAATTGGCGTGGTTATAATAGAGGTAGTCAACGTAGATACCGGGGCATTTCTTTGAATAATATAAATGCCATAGAACTTAAACCTAGTACAGTTAAGTCAGAAGACCACACGTTAGATGCAAATCTGAGTCATTTTTTCGATCCTAACCATATTTGTGCATGTCATTTCTTAAACAAAGTGTCATTCCAGATAGGCAATGATAAATATGGATGGCTTGTTGATTCTGGAGCGTCCATATCTGTTGTAAAATATGATATTATAGAACAGTTGCACATTCCTTTCCATAAACAGAGAGTTGTTATTAAAGGCATAGGTGGAAATATTGTTACCGAGGGATATAGTTACATTAAATTATGTTATAACAATGAATATTTTATACATAAATTCTTTGTTTTAGAACAAATTCCTTCAAAAACAGATGGTATTTTAGGTCAGGACTTTTTGAAAACATTTAATGGAATTTTAAATTTCGAATGTAACACTTTATCGCTTTATACAGAATTTAACAAGAAAGTGACTGTCCCGTTATATTGCCAATCAGAAAAATGCAATTATTTAACGATAAGCGCCAGAAGCGAATCAATTCATTTTATTGAAACTTGTGATAAGGAGGAATTTGTTATTGAATGCCAGGAGTTATGCGAGGGTGTATTCTTGGGCAGTACTATAGTAAAACCAGAAAACGGAAAAGTGCCTATAAAAATTTTAAATACTAGAGAAAGTGATGTAATATTGTCAAATATTTCCCTAAATAAATCTAAGTTAAATGATTATTATATTTGCAACTTCAGTAAGCCTACAATGAACGCAGATAGGGTAAAACTATTGTTTTCATCATTAAAGTTAGAAAAATTAAATGTAGAAGAAAAGAAAATCGGTGGAAAATATTTGTGCGAAATTCCCAGACATTTTTTACTTGCCTGGTGACAAATTGAATGTTACTCCTTTATATAAACACACTATAGAGTTAGAGCCCCATAGTACTCCTATATATTCAAAACCCTATCGTCTGCCACAATCCCAAAAATTAGAGGTAGAAAATCAAATAAAGAAAATGCTGGCAGATGGTATTATAGAAGAAAGCACGAGTGCCTGGTCAAGTCCATTATTATTGGTACCGAAAAAATCTGATTCTAATAATAAAAAATGGCGCATAGTTATAGATTATCGAAAATTAAATAATAAAATTAAAGATGACAAATTTCCGTTGCCCAATATTACAGATATACTCGATTCATTATCTGGCTCGGTATATTTCAGTCATTTAGACCTTTTTCAAGGATTTTATCAAATTAGCTTAGACTCCGACAGTAGGCCTTACACTGCATTCACAACAAACAAACAGTATCAAATGACTAGGTTACCCATGGGCCTTAAGACAAGTCCTAATGCGTTCTCGAGGATGATGACTATTGCAATGACGGGATTGAATTATGAAAAATGTCTAGTGTACCAGGACGATTTGGCAGTTTTTGGGAGATCCCTACATTCTCATAATCAAAATTTGCTTGATGTTTTTGCCAGACTTCGTAGAGTAAATTTAAAATTAAATCCAGCTAAGTGCGTTTTTCTTCAAAAGGAAATGTTGTATTTAGGACACATAGTATCAGAAAAGGGTGTTTTGCCGGATTCGTCAAAAATACAAGTTGTAGAAAATTACCCGATACCACAAAACACGCAGGATGTCAAACGTTTTGTAGCATTTATGAATTACTACCGTAGGTTTATAAAAAACTTTGCCGATATTGCGTTTCCATTAAATAAATTGTGTTGTAAAAATGTTCCTTTTGTTTGGACCGATGAATGTCAAAATAGTTTCGAATTACTAAAAAACAAATTAATTAACCCTCCCATTTTACAGTATCCAAAATTTTCCAATGACAATATTTTTATATTACAAACAGATGCTTCGGGGGTTGCGATTGGTTCAGTATTATGTAACGGCGATGGTCGCCCTGTGGCTTATGCTAGTCGAAGCTTAAATAAGGCAGAACGTAATTATCCTACCATCGAAAAAGAACTCCTTGCGATAGTATGGAGTGTTAAACATTTTCGACCTTATTTATATGGGAGGCAGTTTAAGATACAGACCGACCATCGACCTTTAGTTTTTCTGTTTGGAATGAAAGATCCGTCGAGTAGACTTACTAAATTCAGGTTACAGTTAGAAGAGTATAACTTCACTGTTGAATATATAAAAGGGTGTAACAATGCAGCTGCAGACGCATTGTCGCGCATTATTATATCTTCAACAGATTTAAAGAATTTAAATTCAGGCATGAATAAGTTATGTGTAATGACGAGAGCGCAAAGGCAAAAATTACAAAATAATGAAGTCAGTCAAAATTCTCCGGTTATTAATAAACCCACTTTAAACTCAAGGCCTGATCAACCGAGAGTTGTGGAAATTATTAAGAAACCGAAAAAATTTACTGAATTTTCTTTAATTTCTACGAAGCATTTAAATAAGCTACGTAATCAAAAGATAGCTATGGATTTTTCTAAATATTTTATTTATGTATATGAAAAGTCAATAATATATTTAAACCCTAATTCTCGATCGTCGTTATCGCGAGCCGAAATGACGAGAGATTTGAGTTTATTGTGTAAAAGGCACTCTATAGAAGAATTGTGTATAATATTAAATGAAAATAATAAAGATTTTATAGCTAGCTTTGTGGAAGAGATAAATAAATTGAGTAAATGGTCCGGACCACGTATATGCGTATTAAAAGGAGTGCAAAGAATAAATAATTCAGATGACAGACGTGTCATATTAAACGATTTTCACTTATTACCTACGAGTGGCCACGCAGGTATTAAGAGAATGACTAATAATATTAGAAAATATTATTTCTGGCCTAAAATGAATAAAGACATAGAAGACTACGTAGCTAAATGTGAAATGTGTCAGAAGCAAAAATATTCTGTAAAAATTAAACAACCTATGACTATAACAAGTACGGCTCATACAGCGTTTGAAAAGATATATTTAGATTTGGTAGGTCCCTTACCAAAAGATGATTTAGGTAACATTTATATTTTAACATTGCAATGCGAGCTATCAAAGTTCGTAGAGGCATATCCGTTACGAGCAAAAGATACGGTAAGTGTAGCAAGGTCATTCGTAGACAACTTTATTCTCCGCTACGGGATACCTCGCATTATCGCTACTGACAGAGGCACCGAGTTTGTATCGCACACAATGAAGGAGGTATGTAAACTATTAAATGTCGAACATATAACATCTACGGCATACCACCATGAGAGCATTGGTGCATTGGAAAATTCTCACAAACATTTGGGTGCGTATTTAAGGATAAATTGTGAAAAACACATTAACTCATGGAGCCAATGGATTCCCTATTGGTGTTTTGCTTATAACAATAGTGTTCACTCGGAAACCCAGTATACGCCCCATGAGTTAGTGTTCGGTAAGTTATGTAATATACCTACTAATTTTAACGGAACTGTAATCGATCCTTTATATAATCTCGACAGTTATCCGCACGAATTAAAGTATAGACTGCAATTAGCTCAACAAGATGCTAGAAATAATATATGTAATAGTAAAATAAATAGAAAAATGTATTATGATAGAAATGTTAAGCCAATTACCTATAAAAAAGGGGATTATATATTGATAAGAAATCCCTCAGGAGATAATTTGCAAAGTATTTACCTTGGCCCATATTTAGTTTTAGAAGATTTAGATTGCAACGTAAAAATTTTAAAAAATGGTAAAGAAGACATAGTCCACAAAAATAGAACAAAAATTTTCAGATCATAAATGTATTATCACATTGTATTTTGTTAATTATAAAATGTTTTAGGTTATTTTTATTTTGTTAATAATATTTAAAGTTTGTTATATCTAGAAAAAGAAATGTACCTACTTGTTTATGTAACGTGAGCATTTACTTACAAATAAGTAACTATAATAATGTATAATGCTTATATACTAATCTCATTAAAATTATTTTGTATTTTCTGAAAAAAAAAATGAACCTATACTATGTAATTTTTTTTTAATTAAGGGGGAAGATGTAGTGTAGTATATGTTAACCTATATAATACTTATTCTATCAGTATAATAAATCAGTATTATCTCGGAACTCAATGGTTTCAATTGTGCGCCCCAGCTCCAGCAGTACATTACCCTTTCGGACCATTTCTTAGTCAGACTAAAACGGCTACGAAAAGTCCAAAAGGCAAAATACGCTGACACAGTGATAAGTGTGATTTTTTCTTAAATTATGTTAATTTCATTACCTAGTACTGAATATAACTATTATTTAAAATAGTCATAAAACTGGCTATCGAATCTACGTTGAAGAATTTCGTAGCCAGTTGTTATTTTTATGCTAATTTTCTCAAACTTTTCAGGAGTTTAAATAAACTCCAGAGTCTACAGATAAAATTAATAAAGAAATGGTTAGTAGAAAGAAAAATTAAATTGTATTTACAAACTTTATGCGTAACATAACCAAATAAAAAATGTAATAAAATAAGAATCTTATATAGGTACTTACGCTCTTAAAAAAATTGTCTTGGATGGCTAAAAATACAGTCCAGACACTACCACAGAACTAATATAAGTGCTACGTAACACTACTGTCAATATTGTTCGTAAATTTTTACCTTTCTATCGAAAGGTCATGCACGGGAAGTCGTCTAGGGCCTGGGCCTAGCTATTAACCTTGCCATTGAACTTGATTGAATTGTCTATTACATTTATTGAATAATGGCCCGTCCTTCCAGCTCACGCTATAAAGTCACTCATTGATTGTCGCCATTCAACTGTAAAATGAACGATTCCCGCACGAGATATGATTTTTTCCCGATTGTTGATTGATATTTGTTTCGTCATGTAAAGGATTTATATAAATCCATATATCCATACTAATAATATAAATGCGAAAGTCTATCCTCTTTTGTACAATGACTGTAATCCATACTAATATTATAAATGCGAAAGTTTGGATGTGAGTTTGTGAGTTTGTGAATTTGTGAGTTTGTGAGAATGTTTGTTACTCAATCACGCAAAATCTACTGGACGGATTTCGATGAAATTTGGTACAGAGGTAGATAATGACCTGGAATAGCACATAGGCTACTTTTTATCCCGGGAAAAAGCACTGTTCCCGTGGGAAATTCACGCGGGCGAAGCCGCGGGCAAAAGCTAGTTTTTTTATATGTGGAGAGAAAATAAACGATTTTATTATTATTATTTTTTATTATTATCTCTGTGTCTCGTACATCTTTATAGCTAAACCGCTTGACCGATTTTGATTAAATTTGTTATGGATATAGATTAAAACATGAGTTTTGACTCATGTTTTAAACTATATCCATAGCTATCCATATATCTATATCAAAGCCTACAAACATTTGTGTTTGTTGGTTGTATTTTTTTTTAAACCAACATTCGGCTGCAATTAGAGGTGAAAGTTTATATAAAAAACAACAAGATACTTTTTGCAGCAGGCAGAGCCGCGGGCAACAATTAGTACTTGTAATCTAACCTGGAATAGCAAACTTTTTCCCAAAATTCCCACTGAAACAGAGCTCCAAGATGCAACAAATAGAGTCATAGTCAATTGGTTTTTATTGTATTACCTACCGAACTTCAGATGTTTATTGAAATCCCGAGGAACAAGACGTTTTCGCAGGTGTAATGTCCCAGAAACGGGGACAAATTGGCCATAAAAGTAACGTACTTTCTTTCTTTCGATAAATATACTCGTACTTTGTCTATATTTTACATTTTTTCTTGCAAGTTCACAAATTATTATATACATGAAACATCGACATTGACTTACATCTTGTTTCAATTATTTTTCTAACATTTCACGAACTTTTAATTAAAATCTTCGTTTGCCGTTTAATAATTTTATTCATAGACCCATTAGTCTTAAGAACAGCCTTAAAATATCACTTTTTCTTTTATTCATATTCTTAAAATAGACACTGTTTTTGGAGATACCCAACTAAAACAAAATTCATTTACAAAAACCTTTTTAATAAACATTTCTCTCACCAAGCGCGAGTTTTGAGAGTCCATTGAGGCGTGTTGAAAGAGGATATTTGTGCTTCTGCCGGTTCACGACCATAAAACAACGAGAGAACAGAATTAATAAAATTAGAATCAGGAAAAAGACACCGGGATAGGTGGGCCACCATTCCCGTTTGCCTTCTTAGTAGTATTTTATAAATAAAATATAATTGTAACAACGAGAGAAAAAAAGGATATGTCCCGCACAAGCATATTAATTTCACAATACAAAATCATACAAAAATCTAGCAGAGAACAAACATATTGTGCTGGCATAAGTAGCAAAGATTACTAGACTAGATTATTAGACTAATTTTCTTCTTCAGTGTTGTATCCCATAACAGACTGCCTAAAAATTAATGTTTTAATAATAACTTTACATCACACCACTAAGTTAATATCTGTCTGAGCACAGACTATTCGACGTCATCAATATTGAGCGAAGAAAATAAAATTGATCGAAAAGACATTGTTCATCGCCGGCTTACTGCGGACAGTTCGTTCAACACATAATAGTATTATCATTCATCATAATTAATGTCAAATAGATTTTCTGAATATATATTGGAGTATGAATATCTATAATTAAAATATACCATTTAGTAAGTATTTTTTGCGTTTCCGGCACTCAAATCAAAGATGTCGGTGTTCACGTGTATTCTGGGATGCCATTATCTAAAATAATATTACATTTAAGTAGTTTTTTATTTTTTCTATTTGATGAAAGATTGGATTAATTAGGTAATTTTTAGCATAATATAGGTATTCGTTTTATTTATTAAGTACACTCATATCATTTCATATTTATATTTTTGAATAAAGAATTATGTATTTGTTTTATTACTTAAATAATTTAATATTGCGTTTTCTTTACCTGGTAACACTCGATTTTTCATCGCGGCTTGATTTTGACGTTGACAGGTTGTCGTCGGTCGACATTGACACTTGGATACTTGTCAACAACTGTCAACGTCAAAATCAAGCCGTGCCCAAGAATCGAGTGTTACCAGGTTAAGAAAACGCCATATTGAATTATTTAAGTAAAAATTAAAATAAATAAATAATTCTTCATTCAAAAATATAAATATGAAATGATATGAGTGTACTGAATAAATAAAACTAATATATTATGCTAAAAAATTACCTAATTAATACAATCTTTCATCAAAGAATAAAAACTAAACTACTTAAATGTAATATTATTTTAGATAATGGCATCCCAGAACAGACGTGAAGGCCGACATCTTTGATTTGAGTATCGGAAACGCAAAAAATACTTACTAAATGGTATATTTTAATTATAGATATCCAATATATATTCAGAAAATCTATTTGACATTAATTATGATGAATGATAATACTATTATTTACTGAACGAACTGTCCGCAGTAAGCCAAGCCCCCATACACTTTGAACAAAGTCCTTTAGCTAGTCCAAAGCCACAATAAAAGGAGCAAAAGATGTGACATTATGGTCGTATTTAGTTTGGTCTTAACGCTGCGGTAAGTTCTAGCTACTCATCTGTAACCTTACGTTACTTTGTACAACTATCCAACTACCCGGGATTGCCTCAATGGGAGAGGTTGCTCGATGAATTTTTCAAGCATTCGTAGGTAACGTGAAATGCGTATACTTTATACAAGTACGTATTTTATTTTAGCTGAAAAACAAATAGGAAAATGTAGAACATTAATATCTTGCATTAGGAGAATGTATATTTTTAATAATAACTGTGTTTATAGAAGAAAAAATCCTTTTATTATTGCGATTTTATTTGGGTAAAATTAAAATATTTCGAGGAAAAGATTTAAATCTTTGCTTCGAGGCAATAATATATTTTTGGCTGGTCGTACTTTTGTTTCCAGCAAACTTACATCGACATCGTCGTCAAAAGCTGCGTCAAGAACTGTACTTTCTGTATGTGTGTTAATATATATCAGTAGACAGAAAATCATTTGCAGCTATGAAGCCGCAAATAAAAGATTTATCTATCATCTACATCATGTAGGTCTGAGCAACAAGTCAATAAATATATCGAGCGAACGAAGAATGGAGATTATTGCTTTCAAAGGTCAGGGAATAACGCAATAAACAGCCATATTAAAAATTTATTGGCGCCTTCTATTCCGCTGTGTCTGTCAGGAATCAGGATAGATTGGTTTTATTCGATGGTTTACAATGGCCTTATAAAGTAAGGTGCTCCTATAAACTGTAATTATTTAGATTTTTGTTTGGATAAACTTGGTATTTGATTTATAATTGTTTAAGGAGTTGCTTTTGATCAATATCTCTTTAAATTTCGGAATAAAGTCATCTAAAATTTAGTTGCTTTAGAACATTTTACACCTTTACTGTAGATGCACGGGTCTACTGACTTGGCAACTCACTGCATAAGAAAATATATACAGTGAATAATTGTTTTTTAGGGTTCTTTATTAATTTGGTCTTTGCAATTAGTTTTAGCTACATCTATTAAAGAAATAAAAACCCAAGTCGAATAAATCTAAAAAACCTATTCGGTAATAAAGTGAAATCAAGCCACTGAAATATTAATTAGCAGTATAACTGATTTATGTGATTTTAACATGCAAATCAATTAATAAACCTTGAAATGATGCACACATTTTTCTAACTGCTACCAATGGATCTATTTATACAGATTACATTATCACGTCTTTATACCTTACGAGGTAGACAAAGCCAAGTGTCGTGGCACTCGAAGGCTACAATTAGATGTAGGCTTATTGATGAAATGGAGACTATGACAAGTTGCTAGCCCCAAATTATTGTTTATTTATTTATTCACAACAAATACATAGAAAGGAAAATTAAAAAGCCCTATCCTTTGATTGACTTTTACAATTTGCGTGGGATGAAAAGCAATTGGCACATTCGATGTTTTTTCTTCGCACCCAGACCAGCTTTGCTTTTTTATAAATAGCTATAATATTTCCCACTACTGGGAAAAATTCCAAGGACAGGGATTCATGTAAAGATAGTGGGGAGGCTTTAAAAATACATCTATTTAATTCCATATCTATAAAAGGCATCGGTGCGGTGGCAGTTACAATCAACCTCGGTTTCTTGATGGTCGGATCTCTTTTATGTGGTTTTTATTGACAGTAAGGGGTGATCGTAAACCCTAAAGAATCAATCGTATAAATTCCAGCAGTTATCTATTGTTTGGTCCAAAAACCCATTACACTCTAATAATTTTAAAAATTTACTTAGGTAGAAAAGAAGTTTTAGTATATTATTGCTTGATTTGCTTGATAAATTAGGTGAGGTTCATAGACCTAAACGGTATACTAAAGATACTTCCCAGCTTGAAATTCGCTTGCTATTCTCATTTCATGTATTCATTCATATCTTTCAGGAAAGATCCAGCAACCTTCATAATCAATACCAACTATTCAATAAAATTCATCTTACGTTCCTAACGTATGAGTAACATTCAATAAAAGTCTCAGCGTGATCTCCAAAATCTTTCAAGTAATACCCGAGATAAGGTGACAAAAATATTCGGCCGATTCCTCATCATATCCGATTGACAATTTCACCCCTCGTCACTCTTAGAAATATATTGCATTGCGTAAAAAACGACCCAAAATAGAATCCGGCAAATCCTCTAACAAAAGCCTCGTTGTCATGTTAATATTGAACGACTATTGAAACAAATATTGGATTTTATATTGACTGTCAGTCATCCGGGAAATTCTGTGTTTGTCATAGTAGTTATAAAAATAATAACTTATTACGCATTTATTTTTGCAAAATAAACATTGAGTTACCATACTTATAATGGTAATCTTTATTATATTTATTTGAAATTCTGATTTACATCTTTAGCAAAGTGATTTAACTAAAATCATCAGGTCAAGGGTTCAGATTCTGTGAATCTGGGATCTTTACCATAAAAAAAATCAGATTAAAAAAAAATTAAACTATTTCTCTTACAATCATGATGATCTGGTCGACTTAAAAACTAGAAGTTGATTTAAATTTGATTTAATCGTATAATAAGCCCTACGCTCAATTAATAATAGGTAAACATGACAGACAAACTCATACGTCATTATCATTCCTTAGACATAAAATACAATAGTAAACAAGAACACGCGTGCGTTGCGTTCCCTAAATGATCAACGCATTGTTTCTATAACAATAAATATTCGATGCGCATACGCAGCCGTGTTAAATATTTCGATGGAAAGTCTCTGTGGCTTTGTAGAGTCAGAAAATATCGAGAGTGCAGGAGAATATCTTGACCTCCTGCCATAAAAAATTGATTCAGTTTTCTGTATGCCATATATTGTAATGAGCCACACCACACCCGTTGGTGAATAACAGGTAGTACGTTCCCCGTACGTTTGTCATATAATTTGCTGTTGCCAATGATGCCATTTGTTTTAAATACAAAATAAATACAATTTGTAAACAAACTTCCTCTTTGTTGAGTCTGTTATCATTTCTGAAGAATTAATCATTAATGCTTTATTCGAATACCTTATTGGTGTACGATTTTTTAAGTTGAATAAAGGCATCATCGATTAATCTACAGCAGGCACGCTATGCTCTATGTGAATCGTTCCAGGTTTATATTACCAAGTAAACCTTTAGTTAAGTGTCGAAAATATTGTTTATATATATGGATATTTAGTTGCAAAACTTATACTATATTCGAAATTCTAGACACGCATGAATCATTGCTAGACATTGTTACATTTTGATAAGTTGGACCTATAAACCTCATTATTTTTGGTAGAGTCGCGTCGTCGTATTGGTGTGAAAAGTATTTGGAATAAATTGTGAATGCACCATTTGATAATAAGACGCATTGTGACTAGAAATTGGTCGGTTTAGCTGGATTGGGCTTATTAGTAGAATTGACATTCAGAAATAGTGGAAGGTTGCTATCCCATCGCCTATGAGAAGAATCCCCATTATGTAGCCCTTTCTCTTGGTCGACTTTTACAATGCGCGGGTAAAGAAGCAGCTGGCACTTTCTTTGGTTTTCCTTTGCTCCCAGACCAGCATGGAAGATATTCATATACGATGTATACGATTTTCACTTGTGTGATAACATAATAAATAAACCATAGAAATTGTATAATGCACTTGGAAAGTACATCGCCATTGAAAGTCACAAATCCACAATAGCTCATATCTTGTGGAACGTGGGAGCAATTATATCAATCGGCCACGAAGGAACAATGGCGGATTGTGAAAAATAACTAACGACCGGTGTTTTGTTAGCGTTACTGTTAGCTATCGGTTGTGTAACGTAACTGTCGGATGTCTTGAGATCACCTTGTGCAAGATCGGTTTCGGTGAATCACGTGTGATTCTGCCGATTCAACTTCCGTCCTCTGTCATATTTGGTAACGTAACTTTATGAAGGAAATTGTGGCATAATATTTTTCGAGTACTCATTAGGGTGGAGCGAAATTACATTTTTCTGATTTTAAATTTCTAATAGTGAAAAGTTTATGCCTTTTGGTCTCAAACATACACATTTAAAATATTATTTGAAAAAATAGGGTTACCGTCTCCGCAAGGTCATTGAACTTTTTAGGAAAAGTCGATTTCAGACTCAAGTTTGTAGATTTTTAATTTTATTAAAATGACAAATATATGTATAATTCATATTAATTTCAGAAAGGAAAATCCTCTATTTTCGATAAAAAATAATAAACAAGGTTCAATACTACGTACAAGAAGAGTTGGGGGTGCAAAGGAGGGTCAGTTTTCGCATGAATAATTGAAAACGCGCTTGACAATTTTTTTGACAAATATCCTATAAATTCTTAGTACTATAATGGAAAAAGCTCAGAGTGCCTGTAATGTGTCCAATAATTAATGATTTTTGTAAGTTAAAGTCAAATGTTTTACCAACTTACAAAGATATATGAAGTTTATAGAGTTTACGAGGTAAACTATAAGAACGTCAAAAAACAGCCTATATTTCCGGAAATTGCTAAGTTTGTCATAAAAAAATCCATATCAACAGTAATACTTTCCAGAGTTATTTAATTGTTATCAGCACATCATAAAAAATGTAAAAATCTGCTCAAGTCCATCAAATGAATTTCATCTGCAAACTTGAAAAGTTTTCGACGGGATAGTTTGATGCTTTTTTATATTTTGGCTTGCAAATGCAAAGATTTTACTCACTGCAACTGTCCAAGATATAAGAAAGTGCCAAAACGTGAGCAAATGTTACTGATTGCAAAGAAATAAGCTCCTAGAAATATTCACAGATCTTAGTACGTATCAGCAATAATTTCAGGCAATTCTCCCGAAGATTTAGGCTTTACGATACGTCTACAGTTAAATAGTCGCATGCCCGTTGACTGAAAAGTAAAAATCGACTGTTTGGTTTATACAGCGACAGAAAAATCCTCACTTGGCCTGATCACTGCGGCTACATTTATTGTGAAACTATATGCTCTGTTATGGTTCTGTATTAAAAGAAAAACCATCCAGAGTAAAGATGGTTCTCGATCTCTTTTTAACATTATTATTTACGCGATACCTTCTAGAAGATTTAGAAAGCATATTAGACCCAGTCACTCAAAGAAATGGCTATTTTGTGTACAACGACAATATTTTCTGGCTATGTCAATTGTCACGCGAAAGCAAATTCGTGGGTTGGATGCTCGTCGTAGTTTGAAGGCACGCAGTATTACCACATCAACAACCCTAAGATTTTTGTAGTACCAGATATTTATTTTAATATTTTAAATGGTATAGAAACAATATATTGGCAAAACAATTGTACATAGCCACCATTTTCCATACAATTATCGACTGAAGACATTGGCAGTATAGTACAGCCTGGTGGCGAGAATCAGCTGCTATTCTTATGAGTTCTGTGCCCCATGCAATCTATTGACTGAGCTGTGAAGATCACAGATGAAGTAGCCACTTAACATTACACTATAACATCTCATTTGAGAGCCATACAGGCTGAATTAGAATTAAGAGAGAAAATGCCGAAATTTGACACTAAGTGTCATTTTAGAGAAAATTAATTTAATTTTTTTATGTTATTTTTTTTTTACTTTTTTCATTAAAACATATTATTTTATGCTTAATTAACATATTTTTTGTGTTAATTCACATAATTTGAACCCGTTTACATGTCAATAAAAGGTCTGGCAGGTAAAGCAAATTTTTCAAAAATTTTAAAACTTTGAAGTCAGTGCGGAGGCAAAAGATGTTGTTAAATTTATATCAAAATTGACATATAGTATTAATTTCGGGCAAGACACAAATCCCTCACTATTAGAATTCAAAATAAAAATAAAAAATATTTCCCATACATCCGCGCTCCACCCTAGTACTCATTGTATTGAATTTTCATATGAGAAGTAATATCCTCGGATATAGGGAGCCAGGCGATAGAAGTATTAGGTAAAGTTATTTAAATACATATTATATATTTGTTATATTGTCTTCTTGTGAAAGGGAGAGTATGACGACCCTTTTGAACTTCAATCAGGGGGTCGTCCACCATTGGGTTTTGACAGTTCAGGCACGTACTTCGTTTCACAGATGGATGGATACACACCATGTACACATACAATGATTAGATGTGTGTGTATCCGTCCACACACACTATTATAAAAAACATTTGGAATGTATAGACAATACAAAAAAATATATATTGGCAAACTGTGTAGGGATTGCATGAGTAATTAACCGGCATTTGCCGATAAGCTCATTTTTTAGAGAAATATGTTAAAATTTTAAGATAGGTACCTACATTATCATTTCCTGAAGTCCGGGGTAATCTGTGTATTTGATTCAAGTAAAATTTAATTATAATTTTGCTTTATGAAATCTTTGCCGCAATATGGCTTTATGAGAATAGTTTTATATGCCGAGTGAAATATGAAATTGTATATTTAAGTGATTCCCTATTCAGATTTACCAGAAATTGAGGGAGTTAATTTGAGAATGTTCGATTCGGGTTATCGTGAGGTATCTTTCGTTTAAACTCACATCGTTTTTTCAGATTAGATAAAATATTGAATATGTGCTTTTTTTTCAAAAACAAGTACAATTTTATTACCAAAAAAAGTTTGTGAAAATAATTACATTTTTTTATTTTTTTATTTATTGCGACTAGAAAGTCGCGGTTTGCCGTGTTGACCGCTATACCACAACAATTTGTATAAAATGTTCTGTGTTACCTATTTATGAATTGTACTTACTCATTATTATTCAATACTAAGGGGTAAATATTAACCATCAAAAATATGTCAAGAAAACTAAAATAAAATGATAAAGTAGGTTCCTACCAAAGAAGTTTTATACATTTTATAGGTATCTATCATAAAGCAACACGGACTAAACGCGAAAGTCCTTGTATAGTATCAACCATGGAACGAATAAGAATGTATCTAACTCTAACTCCACAGAAATAAAAATATCTACAACAATTTTTGAGCTTTTCACAAACAATTATAAATATAATCAATGTAGGTACATAAAGATCAAAAGAAGAGTTACAAAATGACTATGCGCGTTTTCTACCACAGATTTTTTTTTCTACATAATATCATAGATAATGTGCGATACTATACTTCGAGCAACAAGGACTTCCGCAGGCGGGAATCCGGGTATCCATAAAGTTATTATATTGTACCCCCATGGGTAACATAATTAGTTATACAATACCAGTAATATTCATATATTAGTTATAAAATACCTAGCGGTCACAGAAATATTTATTTTTTAGATAAAGTACTCTTTATTTAATAATTTAAGTCTGTGCTACCCACAGAAATATATATAAAAAAAAATTGTTTCTGTGGTGCTACCGGTATAATAAGTTTATGGTTGTCTGCTTTTTGTAAAAAGAAAATACTCTATTGAAAATTCTAGTTTGGAGAGATTGCAACCGGTATTTATCGTTAAAGACTTTGATTCGTGAAATATTCATGGCTGGAAATAAAATATCATCTACAAAAAAATACATTAAATTTTCAAGGAAGACACAATGATGTTTACCCTAAATTTCAGGAAAAGCGCAAAATTATTGTATAAATGTCCCCAAGTCCGAAAAATATAAATCCAATTTTTTATAAACATTTTTCGCTGCTGCCCGGTAACACTTTTATTGAATTTTGCATTCTATGTACTCTAACAGTTTTTTTTTCTAACTAGCTTATCTAACTTTTAACTAATATTATAAATGCGAAAGTTAATTTGTTTATTTGTTTGTTACCTCTTTACGCTTTATTTACCTGACCAATTTTCCTGAAACTTCGCATACATATAGTTAGAAGACCGGTAGGACCAGAAAGACATGGTACCTTTCATCCTGGGAGCACTGTTCCCGTGGGAAATTCACGCAGGCGAAGCCGCGGGCAAAAGCTAGTAAATTATAAATGCCAAAAAAAGCAAGTAATATTTATTTGAATTATATTATATACTAGCTTTTGTACGCCGCTTCGCCCGCGTGATTTCCCACGGGAACAGTGCTTTTTCCCGGAACGAAAGGTACCATATATCCTTCTTAGATTTTCGAACTATGTGTACCTATGCGATATTTCAGGAAGATTGGTTCAGTAGATAAAGCGTGAAGAGGTAACAAACAAACAAATAATTAACAAACAAACTCACTTTCGCATTTATAATATTAGTTAGGATAGGATTAGGATTAGTTAGGATTTAGGAAGGTACGTAGTATTGGATTAGTATATTCTCTGGACAAAATTGACAAACCTACAACTTATTTCATTTGTAATGCTTGGTAATTTTTTTAAAGAGGTTGCCACATTTGACTGACGTGATTTGACCACAGACATAAAATACTCTAAAATAAAATATATCCAAGCTTGATAATATGTCATAAAATACATTTAACCCAAAACATTTTCAAGTAGCAAAATATGTTAATGTAATTGGTTATTTACCTACATTTTACCTAGTACATTTATAAAAGATAAAAATAAACAAATATAGCTCTATTTCAAGGTGGAATGCACAGATGGAATCAAAAGCTCGATGTAACATTAAACCATTGCTTGATTCATAAAATTACAAGATTCAAGAACTGATTTATCTCCTAATTATGGTCTAAAAAGAGAAGGAAAAGGCTTTGACTATTCTGCGTAACAAGAGATGTATACACTTATACCTATTTACTGTATATATACATCATGTTTTTAATAAATAAATATATGTAAAATATGACTTGTTATTTATTTAAGAAACCTACTATGTAACTATGATAAAAGTACAAAATATTGTGCATTGAAAGCAAATGCACGTAAGCCTTTCCTACGGTAATATTTGATTTATTATATTCTTTCTGTGTAGTGATCAAGATTATGGATCAGCCACTTGTTAGGCACTATAGGCTATTTTATTTAAATTATGTACTTTCTCCACGCATTATTATAGTCAGGCGCTAGAAAGTGCTACTAGATTGACAAAAGCTTGAGAACAATGCCTTTATTTATTGATATTCTATATAAAGTACTCTCATATAGAAATCAGATATATAGTACTAATTGCATGCATCTGAGATGCTCAAAAATCCAAAAACAGATATTCTATAACGTCTAATAACGTACCTAACTCAATGATATAAACATATTAGACGTGACGTATTAGTTGGCTGTTCTCGATTACATACAATATTTTTCAATTTAGTAATTGAAACAACCAATCATAGGCCAAGAATGAAGGTTCGTTTGCTGCACGTAGTTGCTCCGCGCTATCTTGAGCTGACGGAAAAATATCATTGAAAGTGTTCGCTTTTCCGTATCTTTCGTTGTCAAAAGCAAATGACAAGCTGTCGAAAAATGAAGTTGTGTGTGTAAAATTTTCTGAGATTCCTGTGATTGGATGATCGACGATCGTTCGGAGTGGTGTGTAACTGTCTAATCGACCCGTGAGTTGAGGTTGGATGCGGTTTTGTGCTTGTGTGTATTCGGTGGGAATACACACAAGCACAAATCACGTGGTTTCACGTGTCACGTCCAGCACGTAAGGCACTTGGGAGACGACCTTCAGCTGTCTGTCATCAACTACGACCTACGGAAATTCAATCAATTTTTGTGATTGAAAAATGAAGCTGACCCAAAAGATATTCCTACAATGGTTAGATAAAAATAAAGAGTACCCGTTGAATATTTTGCAAACTAATACATCTTTAACCTTCAAATGCATTAGTTTTACTACACTCTGCATTGTATTGCTCGATTGTTAGGTTAACTCCCACGAGTGGTATACTGTTTTTGTTATGTTTCCGATACTGCAGACTTTTATTGCTGGAATGTCTGATAATAAAGTAGTTTCAATATCATTGTTTATTAACAAGCAACAATTTACTTGGAACTTAAATAACCATAACTTTGAAGGAAAAACTAAATGGGGCTTTAGGTGGCACTTCAAACTGTTGAAAAACTATCTAACAGTAACAGTTGTTTTAACCTGTGGCGCTAACAACTAAAGTCAGTGAGGCAGTTTAGAAACTAAATTTTCCTGTAAATTGACCTTAAGAACGTGCTATAAAATAAATTAATAATATCCTGCAATAAAATTTCATGTTGGAAAACGTGCGGCCTAATAGTATTGGCTGCACAAAATAGCTGCAGAATTAATATGTCAGTTGCAGGCTGCGATCGTAACCCTGATATATTTTGGTTGAACAGCTATTAAGGCGCACACGTGGATTTGACGCGTATTAGATTATTTTAAAAAGTGATGTACTTCAATTTATTTGATTAATTAAACCTAGACGTTCTACGTGCAAAAAATACATAATCATATCTGTTTTTGAAATTTTGAAAGACTCTTAATGAGCGATTTTCTGACAGCCAAATTTAAAAAAAAAATCTGTATAAAAAGGTTCGACGGTGGCGTTTTATTGAAAGCCGAGTCGTAATAATGGCTGTACATATATTGTGCGCTTTTTATTGTGAACCAAAGACAGAAAATAAATCATCTAACAGTTTGACAGTTGCACACATCACAATATTGATACTTATTAAGACGTTTTTTTAATAGGTTTTATTTTTTTAAAATGCCAAACCCGTGCATTTTTGCTTTTTGTATGGTCTCGCCTTTTATTAAGCGCCACCTATGAAGACATGTGGGTGGAACTACCTTTCTTTTTAATTTCGGTCTCGGAAAATCCCTCATGTAAAAGTATTTTTTTTTCTTTTCCGACTTTAACTAAACAACTGAATGAAGTAGTGGGAGTATCAAAAAGAACTCCAGTTTTTTACAAGGTTAGCAACCAAAAGCTTTTTTACAAGACTAGCAACCAAAAGCTATCACTATAATAATAGAACTAATTTTACTGTCAATAATTGAGGTGATTTACACATACAGATTGCTTTTATTTCTCATGAGAATGCTTTGTATGCACGATAGCGCTCTGGCATGCAATCACCTAAAACACAAAATAAGGTATTACATAGATTTGAGTATTTAATATAGATATTTTCAATACTTTTTATCGATGTAACATAGAAAATTAATGAATGTGTGGTGATTTCTTAAAAATATTTATATACAGGTAACCAATTTTATAGCCTAGTATAGTAGTTCAGAATGATACTAATGGTAAAAATATACTTTATATTTTTTTACTGCAATTATTGTAAAATCGAAATGATGGGCGTTCGTGGCGGGCCAATACTATTAGATATTAAATAATTTATTTTATCAGAAAATAGATCATTATTGGATCAATGGTTAGTTTTCTAATCTTGTTAGAAGGTTACAGCTTTTAATTTTTACCATACCTACTTCATATTGAGTGAAAAATAAACGTGGTTATGTTAGTATTTGTACGAAGAGTCACATCTGTACACTCTCTTTCTAAGCCTTTGTTATAAAAGCTTATTGGATTTTCTATTACAGTTATTTGATTGAGTTATATTTACTTGACTATGATATACCTCTTGATGCAGTATTAATTAATTTTCTGTTCAGATAATAATATTCTTAAGAATTTCATTAGACAAATGATTAAGTGGTGACGATGTATTCATTATACCATATACTCATTTATTATATTCATTAAATGTCGTTGATTGAGAAAAGCATTATAATTATGATTTCATTTCCCATTCATTCATTTTTCTTTAAAACAATTGTTCATTGGTTAGTAAAGATGTCTTACTATCACGTGTCAGATAATAAGAAAGAAACGTAATTATACTTTTTGTTGCAGTTAGATATTTTTTTTTAATACTAATTAAAAAATTAAAATCTTGACAACGGTAATAGTGTGGTCGATTCTGAACGTTAAATCTAAATTTAGACATAATGGTTTTTCAATTGTAGTATTTTAACATCCTACTATCCGGCTAAACGTGGCCTTCGTGACTCACTCTAGACTCTGTCTACCCCGTCTATATAAATAGTAATATGTACCCAGATTCCATGGAATATTTTACGTAATAATAGCAAAATAATTTTCAATTTCAGTTAAACTTTCCTTTCAGCAGAAAACAGGTTATTAAATTACCTCTACAAACGAGTTTCCAAGTAAATCTGTGATGTTTTTACCAAGTTTACACTACGTTAATCCGGACAATAGCCCTGCACATTCGACCCCTACCACAATGGAACCCAAACCACCGTGAACTATGCTTCCTGCTTTCACTCTCTGATGTTCAGAACCGGAATGATTCAAAAATTATTTCATAGTAATTTGCTTTGTAAATTCAGGCGTGGATAGGATTTCCTAATTTTATTAAGAGAGCCGGTAAATGAAGCTAAAGAATTCGCAGAACCATTTTCGAACAAAGGAAAATGTTAATAATAATAAAATGTTGATTGATGATGTGCTTGATTCACTCATGCATATTTTATGCCAGCGGACGTCAGCGAATTGGTATATATTTTCTTTTTTAATTCACTGTGTTGAGTGATTGAATAAATAATATTTTTGTAATTAGGTGTATATAGATCACTGAAATGTATGGACTCCTGAACGACTGCAATAACAAGGTTTGTATGAAATCTGTATTGTTTGCATTTTAATTTTGTGTTACGAACTTTAGGTAACAATTTACTTTAAACTACATATTTACACGTAACAAATAAACTCCATATTTGAATTTTGAATTATTATGATTATTAATTACAGTACAGTTGACGTGTAGTGGTGGCATTAAATCATTCTTATGACACGCGAAATTACGCTATTTATCAGAAACTAATGATATGTGAGGTATGTTCCGTTTTGGTGACATTAATATGACAATTAGACAAATTATGGAATTGATTAGGCGATTATATGTTCTTGTTATAAGGTTAAAATAAGAAATTACTAACTGAACGACAATAAAAGAAAAAAAAATGTAGAAAAAACGTAATTTTCCTAAATTTAAGGCCTTTATTTAGGGCGTTAATGACGCCGCCGTTTAGTGAAAAAGAAGGCAGTTAATTGAACGTATTGATAATCTTTATTAAAACGCGAGTATAAAAATATGGAAAATATTCAATATCTCTTTAGATCGAAGTAATTTTCGTCAGTGAACATGTATGGGAACATTACGCCAGTGCTCCAGATCCCAATGGTCCATTGAAATCACTCCAATTTGAAAGAACCTTTTTCATTCATGATTTTCTACCCTTTTTAACGTGAAAGGCTTGTATGTAAATATTTGATTCCTATTTTTATTTATAGACATTATGAAAGAAACGGATATGTAATACATATTACAATAAATAAATATGTGAAAGGTAGGTCAATCGCCCAGAGAAGATTGCCTTGCTTTTAGATTTTTGTACCCTCGAGGGCTTCGATCGTGAAGAGATTTTAAAGAGAGAATTAGTACTATATATATATTTATTTTATAAAGCAAAAAGATCGATGAATCCAAATCCTTCGAATTTCTGTTGTTTAAGGTAGGTATACCAACGACATTGAGAAATTTGAGAGGTAGGGTACATAGGACCGCGACCGCAGCGATACGCTAGGGATGATGATTGGGTAAAAAATAAAATAAATGATGCTATTTAAATAATGAAACATAATAATTGAATGTCACTTTACTTGATCAATTTTGTTTATAACATATTGATCATTTTTGTTTATAACTATTTTTTAGTTCTAATTAAAGTATAATGGGAATGCTTTTTGACTCCATTAAAAGTGACGTCACTGTTGAGTACTGTCATACAAATCCCATATAAATTATTGTTTTTGACATTTAGAAAAAGTATCTAATTTGACTTGTTGTCATCTACCCTATTCACAATGTGATCCATTTCTTAAATATTTAAAAGTGAACCTTATTAGACATTGGTCATAAAATACAAACTACACTAAAGACAAGACTACTTTGACCCAAGGGCGTCGCCAAGGGGGGGCAGGGAGAGGCAGCTGCCCCCACCCTAGAGATTTTAAAAAAGTTGCCAAATATAATGCAACCAAAGTCCTAAGTCTTTGAGTTGATTTGCTTGAAGTTCAAGCCTTAAACAGTCATTCCCGTACGTCGAAACTCGAATGAATTCCACTCCTAATATTCCGTACGCTCAACTACGCTCTGCTCTACTCTATCGTTGAAGGGGGAGTGGGGAAGCAACATGTAACCCCCGCGCCCCCGCACAGCCGCCTTTGTTTTAGCGTCTGTCTGTCATTTACTCGTGCGTTAGCGTTGCCACTGCCTGCTTTTACGTTTGTTTTGTGCGCTATTATCACATCTAAATAGTTGCTGTGACCACATAATCAATATGGACATCAGAAAGTTAATAAATGTTATTATAACTTATTTACAAGTTTTTTATTGCATAATCAAGAGCTCGTGCTCGTGTAGCTTTACACATTGGACTCTGTACTGTCACCATACTGTCACAGAATATATATGTATATAGTACTAAGACACTGAAAAGCTTCATGTGCTGTCGACTTTACCTACAATTCATACCTACTTTTCTCATTCATAGAGAATGATAAAGTCAACTTGCCCCCCCTGCGCCATCGGCTGGTGACGCCCTTGCTTTGACCCAATGGTCAAAGTAGTCTTTTTACACCTCCAGTAGCACCGGTGGTAACTCTGGTATAGAAGAACTTAATCAAGTTATTCTGTGGCTGTCTGCCGTCAAAGTTAATTTTGTTAATTAAATTTATTAATGTTTTATCTCTGTAAATATTACGTAAAGTTTATCTTCTGATGTAAATTAATACCGCGGGTCTTGTTACCTATTCATCGTTCTTTCATTCATTCCTTTTAGCAGTTACCTTGCTTCGCTTTTTGTTTCCATCAAATTAGGTTTAGGTTTTCCGCAAAATAAGCTTTTGCTTTAAATTAAAATAGCATTTGCTTAAAAGTAGCAAGTTATCGAGCTTGTAAAGTTGTAAATTTATTTATACATATTTATGAAGTTCTAAATTTATTTATGTTTTTGAAAGACGAAAGTCTATTTAAGTTCTAAGTTATATCGTCTGATTTGGCAGATAAACACTATGATATATAAGATATGGATATGTACTAATATTAAAAATGCGAAAGTTTGGCTGTTTGTTACTCAATCACGATCAGAATCTACTAGATGGAGTTCAATAATGTCAGGAACACGCACGGGGTTGAAAAATACTGGCACCGCAAAATCTACTGGAATGATTTCTATGAAATTTGGTATACGGGTAGAAAAATACCAGAAATAGCACATAGGGTACTTTTTAATCCGAAATTCCCACGTAAGCGAAGCCCGGGACGCAGCTCGTCTTTTTTTTGTACAATTTACGTACTAACTACCTACTAATCCTAAATACCGGAAATCATTATTCTAGTGACCTAAATAGGTATTTTGAAGGTCATAGGATGGTCTAGGCCCTCAGCAGCTAATCATGAACCTACTTCAATGGAAATGAGATGAAAGCTTCTGCTCAGAGGGTTAAGTTCATTTCTTGGTCCATTAGATATAGGGAGACAGTAATACCCTTGTATTAGCTACTAATAGCTCCCCGACTTCGTTCGTAATAATACAAAAATAAATAAACACATTTTCACGTCTATATCCAGTACGGAAAAATAGAAAGTTTATAATATTTCTTGGATGTCAAGGTCTGGTGTTAAAATTTTAAACCGTAGGATGGCCTCTGACATGATTTGTAATCGGGAAGACTAAAATGCAATATGATCCGCTGGTAACAAATAGGTATAAACTAATTAATTAATTAAGGAAACACATTGAATCCAGCGGTTTCGTTTAATTAAAGTGAAGCCAACACTTGTGCGATAATTATGAATCTAATAAAACTACAGTCGACAGCACATATACTTACCTACCTTACCTGTCTATTTCACTACTAATAGAGGTTGTAGAATACGGACTTTCTGGTCCGTATTCCTCTATGACCGCATAAATTCGGGATGAAAATGTTATATATCCGGTATTTTTCTACCCGTATACCAAATTTCATAGATTTTAGTCCAGATTTTGCGTGATAGAGTAACAAATATCCTCACAAACTCACAACCAAACTTTCGTATTTATAATATCGCTTGCTAGTCTCTGCCTACCCCCACTACACGGGAAAAAGGCGACATAATATGTATGTATGTATTATGAAGAGACATCTATATATATATATAACTCAAAGGTGACTGACTGACTGACTGACATAGTGATCTATCAACGCACAGCCCGAACCACTGGAGGGATCGGGCTGAAATTTGGCATGCAGGTAGATGTTATAACGTAGGCATCCGCTAAGAAAGGATTAACGCGAGCGAAGCCGCGGGCGCCAGCTAGTTAAAAATATAGTACTAGTACTAGGGTATTATATAATCTGTGATACTAGTTATCGGTGAACTGAACGATATTTCTATTTTATACGTTTGCAGACTACTTCACTTAATTTGTACTTGAATTATTAGTACTACACTTAATTGATAGAACATTACTTCCGTGCAGTCTGTAGTTAAGTACCTACACATAAAGTCCATTTTTTCATAATAGTCCTATTATGTAAACAATCTTTACAGTACTTTTTTTGGAATTATGTTAAAAATAAATCAAATATTAGTTCAAACCTAAACATTCTAAAGTAAAACATTTATTAACCACGAAAATAATTTCCTAAAAAGTCTATTTTAATTTATATTGCTGTAAATAAAAAAAAACATGGTAAGATTGTTTACATAATAGGACAATTATGAAAAAATGTACTTTAGCTACGTATGTATGTTTATGCATTTCGATCGCTTTGATAAAAAGCTATACGTTTTATCCTGCTACCTTTGGACATTAAAATTAAACCAGCCTTTTGGAATAAGCAAAAAACCAATTAAGCGTAGACATATTAATAACGCTTTAACGCTTCTAATGCGCAATCGGGTAAAAATATGCTTTCAATCGCAACAATAGAAAAATAAATACCCAAACCTAATAAAAGGTTATTTCTTTGAGACCTTTCGCTTAGATTTCTTTGGGGATTCAGTAGAATCTGAAAATCTTTAAATAAGAAAATAAAGTGTTTTCTTTCACTATTATTATATCTAGATAATATTTCAATTTCAGGTTCTTGGATATAAAAAAACTTGATGTCGATATATGTGGATCACACAAGATCATTCTTTGAGAGATTTTTCTGTTGTGTTTTCAGCACAATGTTTACTATAGTAGGTAGTACTTAAGAAGAGAACCAATTGTTCTCTTCCCATGCTAGCTGATTATATTATAATCATAATCCTATCCTAACTAATATTATAAAAGTAAAAGTGAGTTATTTATTTTTTTGTTTGTTATCTCTTCACGCTTTATCTACTGAACCAGTCTTCCTGAAATTTCGCATACATATAGTTAGAAGTATTGAGAAGGATATAGGGTACCTTTCATTCAAAAAGTACTGCTCTCATAAGAAATTCACGCGGGCGAAGCCGCGGGCAAAATCTAGTACTAAATACAAGTGTATTGCACTAGCTTCTGCCAAACCTCTCTGCGACATTTCTCAGTTTTGGCTCTGCTTGAGTAGTCGATAATGTTGTACGAGTAATTCGCTTTGTAAATACTATGAATATTTAAATTGCTTTGTATAATAATATTCTACTCGATATATACTAGGTATTACATTAGTAACAGTTGATAATAAATCTAGCAGCAGGACATCAATGTCAATAACCATCAAGTCCACAAATAGTGCTCGAGGGATCTCAAATAGCTCTGGGAGGGAAGGACACTTGACGGGAGTGGGTCAGACTCGTCAGCGGACATCTTGTAAACACAGAACTCAATCAGGGAACATAATCGATCACAATTTGGGTACTATTTATTTTGGTAGATTTATCTCTACTTTTGGCCAGTCGTGGCAACTTTATAAGCTGCCTTATGGAAAACTAATGCAGTGACAACATTCATCCGTTCTCTCTGGTTCTCTCCCACCCACTTCTCCAGACCAAATTCAGGATTTTTTTACAAAACTAATTTAAAAATGTATTTGAAAAGTTTTACGTTATTTTTGAAAGATGTGCATTGGTATGTGTGTTGCAATTGTTATAACTAACTAACTACTGTCAGTCCTTCTTTCACGTCAGAACGGATCAATGGATTGAATTGATTGTTTGTATACAAGGTGTAACGGAATACCTATATCCATATCGATGGAGTTTTAAACTAGTTCCAGACGTTTTCAGCCTTGTATGTTTCTGTTGTAATTTTTAATTAAAAAAAAAACAATACAGATACACAATTTTTCAATATGAATTGGCACAACACTATTCACCACTATGACAGTAAACAGCTGTTGGATTCAAGGTCACTCATCTACCACTATCAAAATTAAATCACACCTCCTTGATTCTGCGCCTGATGTTGTAATATGTTAGAATTTGTAAAATAGGTTCCGCACTCTTTTTTTGCAAATGATAATACTTTCTGTATGTCTGAAGAATTGACATTCTAACAAGATAAAAAAAGGGTTTGAATTTTTTTTTAAATGAACTCTGAAAAAGGCGTCACTTGCACCTTGCTAGGCTGATATGTGATCCTGGTATGGCCAAAAATTAAATTTAAAAAATCTTTCATCTTCATGGAACATAAGGTAAAATTGATTTTATACGAGGGATCCATGAAATAATGGGAGGTTCATTCGGAAAAATATCATATTTATCAGCACACGGACTTCGTGAAGGTCCGTGTTGTTCTATGTAGGATATTTATTTATTTGTACTAAGATGGCAGAATCAAAAAGGTGGTGTGGTGTGGCTAGAGAAAAAATGAGACCTAGCCTCATTCTGAAAATGTAACTAGCACACAGCACCAATATTAACGTAACTGTCACTATTACCTGAGTTGTTTTTGTGTCAAAGTAAAAATATTTATGCGAGTTATGTGGTTTCTAATTAAAAACATGACGAAAACACTGAAAAGCGACTTGCAAATGGTTCTTTTTACAATGATCAATCAATTTAAAGTAAAGTAATTAATTGAAAAATTTCCACAGGTGAAAAAATGTCAAAAGGTGACGAAAGCGGATAGTGCTCAAAGTACCAGGTTTTCATAGTAACCGAGAAGGTGGAATAATTTGTGTGTGAGCAGTGCAAAGGCAACCTTGACATTGAAATACCCTGAATAGTGATGTGCAGTGTTTGTTTACATGGCAAAGATTTCGTTTTACAATTTATTTTTTAACATTCCTTTTTAAAAGTGCTGAAAATAATCTGA
Organism: Ephestia elutella; assembly: GCA_018467065.1. NCBI lineage: Eukaryota > Metazoa > Arthropoda > Insecta > Lepidoptera > Pyralidae > Ephestia > Ephestia elutella. Next base: position 10,646,813 of record CM031566.1, read on the forward strand.
AACTTCACATAAAGGATCTACCCACGGTAACGAACCTTTCCACTTTGTATAGTAATACCCTTTCCGTTACACCTTGTAGATATTAGGTATCTACCTAGTAGAAGAGTTGGTAGAATGGCTGGAGTGCCTACTTTTATATTGCGGGCGGAGTAGACACAAAATTTAGTTGAGTATAAACCAAAAATTAATTTAAAGAAATATCGTATTTAGCTTTGAATTGCTTAATTTAGAAGTGAAATCCGTCGCAGATAGCCAATCGCGGCGAGATCAATCGGATTAGTTCGGAGCCCGGGCTCAGCGTCGAACCTGTAGGAGCTCCCGGAATCATGCCAAGTTTAAATACCTGGACTGGAACAAGGAAATGTAATAATTAGATTTCATATGTACAAAATCTTAGATTAAACAAAGGTATACCTAACTTACAAGATAGAACTTACGGTGAAAGGAAATAGAATTGTATGAAGAAGTAAAGTTACAGTTTTGCCTTCTTCTCGCTCTTGATCAAAATCCTAGGTTTTTGACCAAAAAATAATTTAATAAAAACCCTGCGACATATAACTGCATTAGATTAAAAGATACTGTTGATTAATTTCCGAAATGTTTTTCATCTGTCTCAGGAAAACCTGGCCTCATAATTCATAGAAGATAATAATATTGAGATAACTTAAAATTTCGAGAACTCCTCGTTTATGTCAGAATTAATGAGAAATTCATTGCGAAATATTTCAGTGAAATTAACTATACTAATTAGTGTACGAATGAAACACGTGTCGCAAAGGTCGTATATGTCAACTAGTGGTGTGATACCTACATAATGAAGGGTATATGCTATAATGGGACCAACAGTAATCAGTGGATGCCGGTCGACAATACATTGTTTAAATGAACTGGAGACGGACAACAAAAAATAGTCTTCTTTGTTTTAAATTGTCAAAAGAAAATTATATCTCTCTGTTCATGCACAATCCTTAATTTTTTGGTGCAATGAAGTATTCTTACTTAGTTTACTTACTTATTTTGATTAAAGTAGTATAAGTACCAATGGACAAAAATATAATATACTTACATCATCAAAAGGTCTTACCCAAGTGACCCAGTTTATAAATATTTACAGTTTACAATAGCTGACCCTTCGTTAATACACAACACGTAGACTAGTGTAAGCAAAGCAAGAAGGCTGATTGAAACGGATCGCACGACTCTTGAGAACTTCCCGGGGTATTTCGGGGTAAATTGGGGCATTGTTAACATAACCCGATGTTCCTACATAGCTTCTAACACTCTCGATTGGTTTGGTACTTATAAAATGGTACTCTATTCTAGAGATTGTTAAATAATTAAGTTTACTTTTGAATTAAAAACTTCTTTCTTTAGAAGCGTTTTTGTTTAAGATTAGATTGGTTTCGAAACATGTTATTATTTAAATTTAGTATATTATATACTAGCTGTTGCCCGCGGCTTCGCCCGCGTTAGTTTCGCTTTTTGTGTTCCAAACTGTTTCAGATGTTTCGGATCTTCGATTTTTATACGTCTACAGAAAATGCTCATCAGATTAATCAAGTTTTGCTAAGGCGCCATTTTCATATATGTTATAGTGTAGCTGGTCTCTTGGAGTTATTCATCAGATGTTCCTGATCTTCAATTTTTATACGTCAGCAGAAAATGCTCATCAGGTTAAACGATTTTTGCTAAGGCGCCATTTCCATATATGTTATAGTGTAGCTGGTCTCTTGGAGCTTTTCATCAGATGTTCCAGATCTTCAATTTTTATACGTCACCAGCAAATGCTCATGAGGTTGAACGACTTTTGTTAAGGTACCATTTCCATATTTCTTATAGTTTAGCTGTTCTGTTAAGGTTCTTCATCAGGTGTTTCAGGAGGTAGTCCACTTAGAGCACTAATCCGAACAGCACAAACGCGAACAGCACAAGACCTTGTCCACGAACAGCACAATTTAATATTTTGGCATGTGCTGTTCGTGGATTCTAATTTTTATTTTATTTTGGTCCACGAACAGCACATACAACTATTATACTTATACAAAATAAAATTACTCACTATACTTATTAGAAATATTTCTATACTTGTGTGACTTTCGGGAAAGTGCAAAGTGTTTTTGAAAACATACTCATCGAATTAGGCTTCACACACTAATTATGTCTGAAGATGATTTCACATATGATCCTTGACTTACATCACTCCCATCAAAAAGGTCTTCGTGTTGATTGCCATAAAATATGAGCAGACGATGAGTTATCTACACGAAAACAGTAAAAACTTTTTCCATCTCGGGCAAAATATAATTTTCTTGTATTACGGGGGCAAAAGGTCGTTCTTGTTATTCCCAACTACTCCCCAGAAAATGGTAAAAATAAATTATAACACAGTTTTTTTATGTTGGGATTGTAACTTATATTTTAGACAAATAGCCAATCCATTTAAAAGTTCAATTCAAATAATTTTATCATGGAACAGTTTAAAATTTTAAAACAAAAAAAAAAACAAACTATACCTAATCAAAATTTATTACTTCTGTTTTTAGAAAAGGTACATTAAAAACTTTATAAATTGTTCTAAACACTGTCTAAAAGCGAGATCATAATATTCACTTTTATTACAAGCTTTAGAAATAGTATGTCAAAGTCAAATCTTGCAATAAGTTATAACTAATTGGCTTGTTCTGGTGGTGCACCCAAGATCGGCTCTCAACAATGAACTGCACTGACATTATTTTTTTTACGTTTAAGCACAGAATTAATATTAGTACTACGTAGTTTAAGCTTAGATCGACTATATATTTAATTAGAATAGTTGATTAGTTCATCATCATCATCATCTCGAGTCGAAATGGCACAAATTAGATTTTTGTTGATTAGTTGATCGAAGCATTCTAAATTCATAAATATTCTAACAATATTTTTTATAACAATTTTTGTTTGTTTGTTTGTTTGTAATAACTTTATTGCACAATAATATAAATACAATACTAATTACAAATCCAGAAAATGGCAACGGCGGACTTATCCCATGAAGGTATCTCTTCCAGTCAACCGGTACGAAAAAAAATATATAATAACACAAAGGGCAGAGGCTGTGCAAACAATCAATACAATACATACATTTTATAGAAATTAATATATATATACTACTATTAAACTAATATAGAAAGAGTAATGAAAGTAAAGCTCAATAATACACAATTAGAAAAGAGGAAAAGGGGAAAAACAAAATGGAAACAAATAGAAAGTCAGGATAAGGAAAAGGATTTTACAACACGATTTTTAAAGGAGTCAAGGGAAAGTGCCATTTTGGTGTCTAAAGGAAGAGAGTTCCAAAGGCGAGCTTTGACAGAGAAGGAATTCGAAAAAGAACGCGTAGAGAACTCAGGTGTGGAGAAGAGAAGCTTATTACAGGAGCGCAAGCGAGAATCAGTGTGATGAAAAGTAAAACAATCACGAAGGTAATTAGGAAATGAAGGGTTGAAAAGAACATTGAAGAGAAGAGAAAGGATATGCAGGTTACGCCGAGCCCTAATAGGAAGCCAATTCAATTTATCTCGAAACTCAGATATGTGGTCATATTTACGGAGTCCGAAAATATACCGGATGCAAACATTTTGTAAGCGTTCTAGTTTATTAAGAAGTTCCTGAAAAGGATCTAAGAAGGCGACATCAGCGTAGTCAATGAGTGGTATTATTAGGGAACGAGCCAGCATAGTTTTAGTTTTAATAGGTAAAAAATTTTGCAGTCTTCTCAAAGAGTGAAGAGCAACAAAAACTCTACGGCTAACCTCGTTTATATGGGGAACCCAAGACAGGGTGTCGTCGAAGATTTTTATTTTATTTTCTTCTTCTTCTTCTTTTCAGCCTTTCTCTACCAAATAGTTGGTGTAGGCCTCCTTCAAACCTCGCCATCTTTCTCTGTTTTGGGCAGTGAGAGTCCAGTTGCTGCCTGCGATCTTTTTGATGTCGTCTTTCCATCTCATTTGTGGTCTACCCCTGGGGCGCTTTTGATCCCATGGTCTCCAATCTAGAAGACGCTTGCACCATGAGTCCGTTTTTCTGGCAATGTGGCCGGCCCACTCCCATTTTAACTTGGCCACTCTTTGGCCAACGTCTGATACCTGGCTATGATGTCTGAGCCACTGGTTTGTCTTCCTGTCCCTCAAGCTTACGCCCACTATCTTCCTTTCCATTGCTCTCTGAGCTACGCACAATTTGTGTATTTCGTCTTTTGTGGTGACCCAGGTCTCTGCTCCATATGTTAGTACTGGCAGAACGCATTGATCGAATATTTGCGCTTTCTGTTGAGGGGACAGTTTCATTTTAAAGACGTCGTCCAACTTAGTGTATGCTGCCCAGCCTAGTCTTATTCGTCTGTCGATCTCATTACACTGGTTGTCCTTACCCATTTTGACTTCTTGACCAAGGTATACATATTTCCCAACTCTTTCTATTTCAGTTCTACCAACTCTTAAAGTGGGTATATTTTGACTCTCCGATGTCATAATTTTGGTCTTATCTAGGTTCATCTCCAGCCCAACTTTCATAGATTGAACTTGGATTTTATTTATTGATTGAAATTTATTTTATTTTACCGAGAACAAATTCAATGGCTACAACGGGACTCCACCAAAGTAAAATGACCTGAAGATTCAAGGACTGCAGGCTGCGGCAGTAAATAAATTATTTAGAAAAGTCGCCGGCGCCCGATCAGATTATGCAAATCACGACTTCCTCTAGGGAGGAACTAGATGGAAACCCTGAGGTAACTAAGTTGAGGTAACAAACTTTATATAATAAGAACATCAATCAACAGTATATTTTACTTTTGCTTGCGGAAAATTGTTTGGTTTCAGTTTCATTCCGTTTTCTTGGTCGTGAGTAGTGCCAATTTATGGCGATAATTATATTCATTGTTAATAAAAATTAATTACATATCGACACCGTCATTTCTAGAGCTTTGCCTGCGCATTGAAAGTAAAAATAGCCTGTATCGTTGGATATCCTTCGAATAGAAAAAATATTGCAAAAATTAAACTTTCGTAAGTTTCTCACATTATTTGGAATAGTTATTGTACAATTTCTGACATTTTTGTCTTTCGATCTTCATTTCGAGATTCGTGAATATTTGTCCCCAGATAAATATGTGTTTTCTAGACACAGTATTCACTCGATTTGAAGTATCGTGACTCTGGTCGAGGACAGTCGGGTCCGGCGCTGTTGCGCAACACGTGCGCGACAGATGCTAAAACTTGAACTGAGATTAGTGTAAACTAAAATTTGTGTTCATTTTGTTTATTTGAATATCTTGCATTTCAATTTATATTGAGATAATGATAGTGCGCTTTGATATATTAGTGGTTGGTTCGTAATTGTTAGTGAGTGCAAGTGATGAAGGAGAATCTAGAAATCAACGTGCGTCGTGTCATGTCGACGTGCCCGGTGAGATCTTTCTTTGTTAAACGCACAACATGCGATTCGAGCGGCGTGTCTGTTATTATACTAAATTCGTACTAAGTAAACTTCACGGCTTAGATACTTAAAGGGCGGAGGAGGCCCATTTGTTGTGTAAATCCATATTGAGTTAAAGTATAACAGAAAAATACTGACTCAAAATACATACATGTTATATAAGTGCATACATTTTATAATTATTGTATTGAACTCAGTATTAAGCAGTTATGCTCTTCGAACCTTTCTTCCGTCATTCAATCAATTCAAACGAACTATTCGCACCAGCTTGATCCCCAGCCCAACCATTTGCTATGCATATGTGCAAGACAAAATCCACATAAAAAACTAACCCATACTTGAAAATTCTCAGAGAAAAGGTAAAGGGCTTTAAAAGTAAAAAAAGGCAATAAACTTCGGATAGCTAAAAAAAAACTATGACCTGCCTTCGAGTTCGGCAACAAAAAAAAGGGTCATTTATGGCTCTCTATTGTTGGTTATCTTGCGTGAGCACAGTGGCATTCGCATCTAATTAGGTACATATTTTTGAAGTTAATAGATATAATTAATATAATTACACGCGATGCAGCTGATAACAATTTACATCTATAATCACCATGTTTTATTATAATGAATCCTTTCTACAGTTTTCTCCGATTTTTAGAATACATCAGCTACAACGGCAAGAATTCGCCAAATCGAGAACCATACGAAACATATCCCAGCAAGGCAAAATAGTAATAATAATGTTCATCCGGAACCAAAATGGAGGTGCCAATAAAATCTTGTACTCAACTACATATTAGACTCAATATCTGCACCTTTCTCAGTCTTTCATGGAACAACAAACACCATTTACAAAGGAACATTGATTTACTAATCACAAAAAAGGAGGCATCTAGGTAATTTCTAGATAGAAGACATCTATCAATTGAAAGAATCACCCGAAAATAAAGAATTAACCATCATAAAGAAGAAATCAGAGATAGAAATGCTGTTTCCCAAGTTGACCATTCTTCAGATTTATCAATCTTGAAAATAACAACAAAATTCTAAATACATACATCACATCTTTTTCCAGTTTTTATCATCCTATTGTCTACTCTCAGGATCATAATTTTATTATACTCTTTGTCTGGAGTATGTTAAAGGACTGGTAACAAGACATCAACAATAAACGAATAATTATTATCTTTAATACTGTCTGGCCGTACCGGCCAGTTAGAACATTAGAAAAAAGTAGAAGAAAAAAAAGAGTGCTAATTTTAAAAATGTGAACAAAGATGCTGCAATATTCAACGTTGTAGTTCAGTTCTAAATTGTTTTTGTGATAAATAGTTCTATTGATATGTTAAATTAAATATTAGATTCAGTGTAAAGTGAAACCCAGTTCTTTGTATAATAACAGTGCAATATAGTTCAGCAGCTGAAGTTCGATTTCTTTAGTCCAGTTCCATTCGGACATCCCATTTTCACCGCTAGTACCACGTTGTACAAATATAATGGAGGTCATCTGGATAACCCAAACAATAAAGAGAACGAATTATAAGAGAAAAAGACCCACTATAATATTACAGAGAAACAAAACTGCATATCTGATAAGAACTACGAAAACTAAAACAAGAAAAACAACGGACTGAATAATAAATTAAAATAAATTAAACAAAGAAACAAGATAACCACACTTAGAAAGGATCTTGAATATCCGCCACCTAACCTTCTTTGCCCGGTAGCAAAAGACCCGAAACCAAAATATCCACATTCGACCATCAAATCGGACAATGGATTTCTAAGAAAACAACCTTAAATAGCGGTCATTCGTTCGAAGTACCTAATTACACTACAGACCATTTGATAATTTGACAAGTTTTAAGAATCTATCGATAACAAGAGGCACAGATAGAAGTTTTAAGAACACAATAAAAATAACCGTCAATCCGCCGAGTGAAATAAACATCTGGAATAGAACTTCCCAATAAGAAAAAACTCCTACTCCCCGGATTACTCCCCGGATTACAAGCATCGTTGTCTATGAGAATTGGCTACCTCTACAACTTCGCATTCAAATAAGAAAATTAATTCATATAATGTATTAACTTCTAATCCAAAACACACAGTGACGTCAAAGAGAACTACATACTTCTACAGCAACGCAATCAAATAAAAGGAAACTCACCCGCCTCAGATTGTCATCCTATGTTTTACGAAGTGATACCAACGAGTATAACTAGCGAATGTTTGCCGCTTCGCAATCAAATAAGAAAACTTCATACGTCTAATGGTTATCCTACGCCACACGAAGTGATGCCATCGAGAACAACTAGCTAAAGTCTACCACCTCGCAGTCAACTAAGAAGAATCTCATATGTCTCAGACCATCATTTTTTACACTACACTACACTACACGCAAAGATGCCAACGTGAACAACGGGCAACTTCTCACCAACGCTCTCCTCCGTCGTACAACCCGTCCTCCTGAACTCCTATATTGGCTATAGGCTGCATAGTCGGTCGATTGTGGTCGGCCGGTTGCGGCTAGTCGACCTCCTTTCCCATCCCAGAGCGTGTCACTCCTTACAAATTTGTGCCCCCTGGTGAAAAATTCAATCCGATTCTATTTATTTGACATAAATTGAATTGAATTGAATTTTGTATTCGGCTTGTCCGTTCCTGCCTCAGAGCTGGCTGGGTGTGGCACCTATGTTCATGTTCATGTTCATGTTAACAGTATTCACTCGATTTTGCAATGACTGACAATCACACAAGGATCCAGAGACCAATCATGCAATGATACAGAGACCCCAATAGAAAAGTTTTTTTCCACCTTAGTGGCTACTAACTCTTGTACCCAGGCTTGTCATGCTGCATGATTGGTATGAAGGAAGTATGTCACGTTCTGAGTAGGAGGATTCACGAGGTGCTGAATTATTGAGCACTATCCAATAAGGGTGATACGCTCTGAATAAATAACTGCGTACTTGTTTTCCAAGTATGAAAATATAAATGGTTATACCAATATATTTATTCAAATATCATTGCTCTACGAGTAACTTTATTTACTTGGCTCTTCAGCTAAAAAATATAACATTTTCTCCTAGACATACATTCGTAAGTATCATTATCTGGAGTTTTTCGTCGAATGATCCCACAAATTTTCTGTGCTATCTCAAATCTAAAAGTGAGACACAAAAAGATACTGTAGCAGTACATATTGTAACTTTATATGTTCGAAATACACATATAATTTGTTTTGCAAATTTTGATTCTCAATCTCACTCATTGGCAGTTTTAAAAAGTCACAACTCTCCAAAAAAATAAAGTAAATTTGACAATATTATTTTAACATAAAACCAGACTCTCCCTTCTATTAGCTATTAAAGTGACGAGATCTAAGCCTTACTTAGTTGGTACAAAAAAGTCGGAGGAATCGTCGCCATAAAATTGAATATGCACAGCGGTAAGAATGAGTGCTTTTGTAACAAGTTTATTGCAGGATTTTCTGTAGCAATAACTACGTGTTAGGAACTTTCTACTTTGTTTGCTTTAAGTGGTTAGAATTTACAAACCATAGATATAATATATTAATTTTTATAAATAAAATTGAAGTTAACTGACTGACTGGTTATCGACGCAGAGACGAAACCACTTTGCAGATATCACTAAGCTAAGAAACGAATTTTGGAAATTTCACCTCTAAGTTAGTGAAATGGGTCAGACGGGCAAGGCCACGCAAAGCCGAGGTCAAAATTTGTTTCACCTTATCTTTTTTACTTTCTTCGGAATGTATTTTATTATAAACATGAAACTAAGGTTTAGGTGTGAAATGCGGAACTCTTTCAGCTGCCCGTAATTTATTTGCAAATACTATTTTTTGTTGTTTTAAATGTGTAAGTCTGTAATTTGAGTTTTTCCGCAAGAACCCTAATATTCACTATATTCTTAGCATGGGTTCTGACCTTAATTTTAAACCTTATCTTGAAGAATAAATTGAAACAGTTTAAGCTCCGCGAAATGTCTAGAGAAGTGTAGTGGCTATTTCAATCTCGTTTCAAGAACGGCGGAGAAAAAAATTACAAACAAGGTCAAATATAAGTTATTGCACTTTAAAACGAGTTTAAATCTTAGAAAAAAAGTAGATTACACAAATTTTGTAAGTTTTGACTATATAGACTGAAACAAATGCAAGATATTCCTCGGATTCCCTTTGAAATGCAAGGAATGTTTAATATTCCGTCATCTCGAAGTGGTTTCACTGCGTCTGTATAATCCATAAAGTAGCCAATATCCACTACAAAGCAGCCATTCAGCTACTATCTGGTCATTTATGGCGGAGATGAAACAAGGCTCTTATAGTCTGCTGTGATTTTATCGATATCGATAGCTATAAAATTGATAATTCACATTTAAATATGATAATAAAAAATCAGCAGAAAATTATTTTAGGGTGTACACCCTAAAATAATTTTCTGTTTTTGCCCGACCATTAAGAAAAGAGAATGATGTTTTATGTATGTCAGTCATGCAACTTTTATTGTTCACTAAAAAGGAGCCATAAAAAAAGGTTTTTTTTCTCTTGCAATGCAACAAATGTAGTTCACATTTTAGCTTTTAGTAACAGCATTTGACAAATGTATCTATCAACAGTATTTGATAATATCTTATCTATTTAATTATTTTTTCTAGCCTCTATGTGTTGTGTTCCACTCGTCTCTCTCTATTGCAAGTTGTCAATATATCTAGATGTTATCGATACATAGAGTAAAAATACACGTAAGTTTATATCAAAAATTTATTCCTCCGGAATATTAAGTACTACTTTCTTATCAAACTAACTAGTCCTTTCAAAATATCTATACGATCAATTCAAAACATCGATATATTAGGAAGGCAATATGTCACATAAGTCGATAATCTCGCTGTCACATCACTAGGCGGTGCCGCAGTGTCGAAAGGGTGCAGTGCTTCAGCTGACATCTGACTCGAGACGGGTCACCGACCTTCCTTCTGTCCATACTCCACACTTCCACACTATGCGAGATTGCTTTGCGTGGACATTTTATAGCCTTGAAAGATTGTTTGACCGTCTTTAAAAGTTTTATTTCTTTAGCGTTTCTTAGTAATATATAAAATAGTTACATTTTGCACTACTTTTATTGCATAATAAACGTTTTTAGCGTGTACTTATGTGTTTAAAAATATCTGAAGCGATAAAAGTTACGTTGTAAAAGACTGCGTCTCCAGGCTTTGCTGTTGAAATCGAAACAATGTGTGCAATATGGACCGACAGGCTTTGGAGAAAATAAATGTACATTTTGCTGCATTGGAAAGAACTCGATTTACTTTGCGTGTATTATATGTGTTAGCTATCACGGATACTTTGAGGATACTAACCTCAAACGTCGTCGTTTAGTACGGGTTAAAGAAACTCGCATACGTACTATACGAACCCACGAAAACATAAACTCCTTATTTGCGGCCGTGGAAAAAGACGATGGCCAAATAAATTGTCAATCAAACATAAAAGAGAATTACTAAATGACCTTCTAAGTATTATCAGTTTTGGGCCGCTAAATATCTAACGAATTTCGTAAACTTTTGCATACATTGTATGCAGAAACTTGGCTGCCAGCAAAGTTACCTCATAATGGGAACCAAAGAGCCAAGTGCGCATAGTTATCTGACCACAGGTCCCCTAACTACAAAGCAAGGTGCCATTATGTAGCTGCTTTTAATTAACTTTACTTGTCTGTGGAATTCAGCGCCTAAAAATGGCTCGAAATAAAGCTTAGTAGAGTAAGCTACTCGTAAGTAGAATACGCGTTAGGTATCGAGAGAATGGTTAAAGTAACCATTCTCATCTCTTGTATTTATAGCTATATCCATCTAAAATAATGACTGCAATCCTTTTCTAATCTATAAGCAGAAATATTTTTTCATTATGTCGTAAAGTACTTCTGTGGATGCATTTTTAGCTACTCTATATTTCTTATTATATATCTTTCGTTCCCAATCTTATTATATATCTTTCGTTCCCAATTTTGTTACCCTTTATAAAATAAATAAATAAATATATACGGACAAATTACACAGATTGAGTTAACCCCAAAGTAAGTTCGGGACTTGTGTTATGGGATACTAACTCAACGATACTATATTTTATGACAAATACATATATAGATAAACATCCAAGACCCAGGCCAATCTAAACAGATCCTTTTCCATCTTGACCTGACCGGGGATCGAACCCGGGACCTCCGGTGTGGCAGTCTGGCGTGATAACCGTTAGGCCACAGAGGTCGTCAATTTGGGTAAACATTAGGGGTAAACTAACATATATAAGTAAGCTATAATAGATATAAATATGTAAATGAACTCTGCCCTTTTAAGATATATAAATTCCATTAAATATACAATATATTCCAAACAACATATTCAACTTTCTACAAAATAGGAAAACTTGTCTAATAAAAGTTAGTACAAAACGTGCGTCACGACGATCCCTGTAGGTACGCCAAAATACATATGAAAATAACCCTTTAAGTGATTTCCCGGGGGAAGGCCATGAGAAGAGATTCCGCCAAGTTCGGCAATAATACGGAATCGCTGTCATTCTGTCTTCAAGATTGAAGATATTGTGTTCCAGTGTCACCTTCGTAACGTTAAATATATTTGAACTTATAATAGCGTTGAATATACAATTTTTCTAAAAGAATTATTTTCTAAAATTATTTTTTCAATCGAATTTTAGATAAATTTGCGTTTGTATACCTATGTAGAAATATATACCTATAGTTGTTGAGAATCGTCTTGTGATAAGTATAAAAATACATTAAGTTATAAAATATACCTACCTGATTGAAAAATGTAGGTACCCATATCACATGCATACCCACTATAATGTGCTATGAATGTGACAAAATAGATTGACAAAATACTTTTTAATTATAATATCATTGAGTTATAAAGTCATCCTTTTGCACGGCTAATTTTCTTATTGTGAAATAATTATGTATTCTGTGGTTTCAGAAATATGTTCTTAAAACCAATTGGATTTATAATTTTATGTTGGGGTAATATCATATGATATATGGAAAACCTCTAAAAATACAAAGTTTGAACTACATTTACCCTTCAATTCCGAGATCTTCGTAGAAAATAAAAATTATTTTAACATCGGTATGGGAGCATCAATAAATATAACGAGATCACACAAATAGTATTAGTGAAAATAAAAAAAATGTTGGCTCGAACGTCTGCCAGTATCTAGGGAATTTACGATGACGATACGTCGTTATTTTTGTCACCTGCGCCCGCCGGCAAATATTGGTTCCAGAAATTGATGTTTTAGCTTTTAAAATATTGATAGGTTTATTTAGATAAGTAGTTTGTTCAGGCCAGTCATTATCGTAAGAAGTTGACTTATTTGCTTTTATACCAAAATCTCCTAGAGCGTTTTTTAAAGGGGATCGTTTTCTGCTAACCTATCTCATAAATATTAATATGTTGTGTGTTATGGGATTTTAGACAGAAACAAAAATACAAACGAAACACAACAAACAAAACACGAAAATTATGAAAACAGCAAAGAAGAAGGTCTAAGGGGATTAAATGCTTAACATTATCAAGCTAAGCACGTAATATCCAGGCCTGTTTCGCAAATGTACCGTACGATCTCTAATGAAAAACTGGACACTAATTAATTTTGGTCGGAAGCTAAATGAACTATGCCCGCTTATACATGTAAACCCTACTGACAGGCCAAAGGAATATCGACACTGTATTTGCGATATTACTGTTTAAAATGGAAAAGCTGTTAATGGTAATTTTGTTCTGACGCTTGGTGAATAATAGTTAAAGATTAATAGGGTCAGCAGTCAGCACGTCCGGAGTAACTAACCAATTGAAGCAATTTCTTTTGTACAGTGTCTGTAATTAAATGTTTCAGTGAGCGGTATAGTTTATGTAGTAACTTTTATACAGCTATTATATAATCTGTGGTATAGTACAGACCGGGAGACGTTGTCAGAGGTTTGTCTTAATGGACATGCTAAACCCTAAAATTCTTTAAGTGAAAGAGTAAATTCGTCAAGTTACTGTAATATCTCTAGTAAATAATCATATTTTAGTTTTAAATGTAGCTACTTCTTTTACTTCTCAGAAAAGTCAATCATGGGAATGTTCGGGGGGGTCTTCTCATAGACATTAGACAATGGTCTAGCAACTTATTACTATGTCTAATTCTACCAATAAGCTCACTATCCAGCTAAACGTGACATTTGAGGCTTGCGACGCGATACTATGTATATGTAAAATAATCTATGATATACTATGTCCTGTCCAATGGATAAAGTGCCTTTCATGATACTGGCCCAAAAAAATCGTTTTAAGATGTAGCTATCAACTATCAACCCCACTCCAGTTCAAGAATGAGTCATGAACTTGATATACTATCTTATATGACTCGGCAAGTACCCGTCCCTGACCTTTCAATACCTTTTCACGAGGTGAAAATGGGGATTCTTATGCTTATAGACATAGAGGTGGTAATGTGCAACTGGTGGAATGAGCAACAGTTTCCATTGACTCTGCTTATTTGGTCCAAGAGAAAACAAAGATTGATATAGAGTACGATACATAAAACATCTGAACAAAGTTTTTGTGGGATTAGGAAACCCATAACAACGATGTTACCTACACTTTTTGATAGCTACTCATATAACCTCCGTGGTCCAGTGGGTCTAGGCGTTTTACTGACTCCCTTGGTATTCGGATTTATTTATAATTTTGAAATTGGTTATGTAAAAGCTTGCTGGAATTATCACATTTTCGTAAAAATTAAGACTTCCATGCTTTGCAAGACATTATCAAATAAACCATGTCCGAAAAGGTTCGCATAAGTCATATAGAAGCACGGACACAAAGTTTCAATGGGAGCACACCGATTGAACTGGCAAATTCATGGATGCCCTGATTTATATCGCCCGAAGACAGATTGAGGTTGGGCCGCCTACTGCCTTTTACGGGTACTCCGATAAAGAAAGTGATAAAAGATAAGGCTTTTGTTGCAAATGAGCACTTGTGTTTTTGTTTGGTTAACAGATTCGTTGGGAAACCTTCGTCGTTTTCAGGAACACCTTTTCCGGCTTTTTTTATTCTGTTACGGATTGATTTTACCCCATAACGTATAACTCATAGAAGCAGAACCTATAGAGATATATCTTCTACCCGCAGCTTCGTCGATGTAGATTATAACTCAAACCCTTCCTCATGACCCACCCAGTGCCCCGCATGCCGCGTCTATCTGTCTGTTCGCGCTAAACTCAAAAACTACTGAACTTAATTGGCGGAAGACTTTGTTTTATAATAACTAAGTATGTAGTGATAATCAATAGATAAGCTATATTTCAGTTAATTTTCAACTCCTTCCCCGACGAAAATACATAAAATACGCGACCCTCATTTTCATCTTCAGAATTTCAATTTGCGTGCTCGATTCATACCGGGCTGCAATTTAAAAATGTGGAATTCGACTTTCTGAACTGGGTCATAGCACCTGTTGGTATAATCCTGCATCTTGGAGCCTCTGAGTGCGGCCCTGACGTCACAGGGTCGTATTCATAAATAATACTTGAATAATTCATCTGATTCCAGTTCTGTTTTAAATGTGTATCGGAGAAGACCAGTATTTCTTGAAGACTAGCGGTTGCATGTCTGTCGGTTCTCACTAATAAAGGCATCTATGACGGTAAACATAAAGTTCCTAACTCTAGATCAGATAAAATTTAAAAATAAGAACTTTCGAATTGTAAAGATCACATAAAATTTTAAAGAAGAGCTTTTAAATTGTAAAATGTTTTTCAGTGAAATTTCATAAAGTAATTATACCTACATCAAATTATACTTTGAAATTACAAGTCTCGTTAACCGAATTATCTCAATGGAATTGGATTTAATTTTCCACGTGATTTGCCGCCGCAATTTCAATTATAAATTGTGCCCTGTGAACTCCCATGCGAATTTTGGAGAAAAAAAATTAACTTATTACAAAGGTTCTTTAGAAAGCGTAAGTGACCTCTAAGGGAAGAATTTTGAAAATTCCTCCCCTAAGGCCTCGTGAATTTCGTTTTTTGGGTGAAAATCGAAATTCACGATGGTAAAGCCGAGGCACAGAATTAATATAAGTACTACGTAGCCGAGGTCAAAAGCTAGTGTACTCATATAACCAATTTCATGAAAATCAACTCGGCAGCAGTTGAGGCTTGTACGAATAAAAAAACACCATGCAAATCATTTCAGTATTCAGGGCAGGGTCCTATTGGTGCAACTTTTGTCCTTATTATATAGGGAAGATAATTATATTTAAAATTGAATTAGTACTAATTTAGAACGTGTAGCGACTATTAATAAAGTATTCTATAACGGGAGGTATCTAAATTTGAGTCGTCCTTAAAGCCCATATCCATGCTGTTATTTATATACGACCTTCATTTTCCTCGTGATGCTACCCTTTTATACTCGGGATTTAGTCGTACGGGAAAATCTGATTACATGTATTTAAATTTTCACTTCTTATTTTGACGTTGAATGTTGCTCCAAAATTTTGAGGCTTACCAACACATTATGCCAAGACTTACTAGACTTACTATTATTTATGCGTATAGGCAGCGCCAAAACTATATTTTTACATAATTCGTTAAAATGCCAATATTGGGCACTTCAACGAATTATGTCTTAAAATTATATTACAATAAATAATACATTGATTGCTGGCGGTTCTGTTCCTACGCATGAATGATTAAATGAAATATTTCGTATTATAGTTTAAAACGTATTATCGTTGTTTATAGTTTAAAACAGTTGGTAAATAGATATAAGGGGATATTCATTTTTATTCGCATTACATTTGCCGCACTTACGTTGTTCCATCGTAGATAAAAAAAAGAGCATTTAATTTAGTCATCCTTACAAGAACTGGGAACTTAGTTGCTTACACGCATTAATATGAATATGAGTGATGTACCTATGTCGTGATTGCGTGAAATTGAGAATTTTATAAATATAATAATTATACGGACATCGTAAAATAAAAACTATTGTAGGCAATTCCTCATTGCAATATAACATCTATAACTCACTAAGGGCTGATTTCATCGATCTTATCGAAATCCGAGTTTATGAAAACCAAGTTTTATCTAAACGAGATTTTTCTTTGATTACAGTTATATCGTTGAAGAGTAATTCTATAAACCATGGCAAGCTCGCGATATCGCGCGACTTCGGTTGCTCCGACTCGCGGCGATTCGATTGAAAGTATGTAACTAAATATGGTAGTGCAGCGTGCCCGCGACCTTTATCGCGCGACATCGCGTCGCGGGCACGCTGCACTGCGCCATTTAGTTATATACTTTCAATCGAGTCGCCGCGAGTCGGTGCAACCGAAGTCGCGCGACACATCGACGGCACGCTGCACGAGCCCTTATTATAACCTCAACCTGTGTCGATTCTTGTTTCCTGTTGTTTAAACTCGTTTAAACGTGCTTAACGGCGGAAATCGGGCGGTTAGGTTTGAAACCGAGATTAGCTTTAACTGCATGTGTTTAGTTGATGTTGGTGAAATGCAAACTGGCGATGGCGCTCTAAACTCGTTTTATCGGCTAAACTGAGATTAGCTTCAACTAAACGCGATAAGTTTTATCGATGAAATTGACCCTAAGTACTATTAGAGGAAACCAAATAAAAAGCAATGCAGTTGCGCAAAACAGTTTTTGTGAATAAGCAACTGTAACTATGTAAAATCAAAATGTTCATTACACTTTAAATGGAATAGAATATTTCATTCCAAAGCTAAAATGGTTACGGCTATAAAAAAATAATAACAAACGGATTAAATTATTTTTAATTATTTGAATTGGCAATCAGTTCTAAATCCAACTAATTCACCAAAAAAGATATCTAATATTAACACGCAGTACCTACGTAAACGTGCTTAAACGTGTGCTATACACTGGTGTAAATTAAAAGAAGAAAGTTACATTACCCTATCTTAGTTTTTTTAACTCGTATCAGCTAAAATCTTTATTAATTCCCAACGCAGTACGCTTTTAAAAGTTACGATCTCTAAAACATCATTAATATCAGACTTTACTATTGAATAAAACTTTTTATGGCTATTTTATGTTGTTTTCTTTCAGCAGTCTTTTATTTCTCCTTAAAATTAACTACGGTAGGTACGCGATGATCTGAGGCATAAGATTCCATGTCCATGAAATTAAAAATAAGCTCATAAATCAAATTATATTTACTGAATAAAAAAATTATACGGCTATCTGAATAGAAAGCAAAAGAAATAAAGAAAAATTGTAATGTAGAGTAGGACAGATGTATAATCTTTTCTTTACCATAATTTTCTCAATTTATTGGCCGATTTAGATGATGTGTCGTTGTAAACCTTATTACCCCGAATATCATAGGTCAGTGAAAATGGTATTATTTTTTCTCTTTTTTTTCTTAATTACTTATATCCTAATTCAAATCCTAACTAATGTTATAAATGCGAAAGTGAGTTTGTTTGTTTGTTTGTTACCTCTTCACGCTTTATTTACTAAACCAATCTTCCTGAAATTTCGCATACACATAGTTAGAAGTACTGAGAAGGACATAGGCTACTGTTCATCCCGGGAAAGGCACTGTTCCGGTGGGAAATACACGCGGGCGAAGCCGCGGGCAAA
This sequence comes from Ephestia elutella, assembly GCA_018467065.1. NCBI lineage: Eukaryota > Metazoa > Arthropoda > Insecta > Lepidoptera > Pyralidae > Ephestia > Ephestia elutella. The sequence continues at coordinate 10,664,995 of CM031566.1, forward strand.
AGCTAGTTATTATATAAAATCTTTTAGCAGGTATAGCCTATAGCTAGCCAGCCTAGTTTAGCCAGAAACGAAAGTATTGTTTATTGTTGACGAAGTGTATCAGGCCCACCGGCTTTATTCTGATTGCTATGAGGCCACCCAAGCCACAAATGTGCGGGACCGTAAAACCGCAATATTTCAAAAAATTTCATAATTAGATTATGTCTATAATGATATATTCGTACTCTAGCTAACCACGCTTAAGATAATAAAATTATGACATGAAATCCAATGTGTTATGTAACAGCAGAACGTTTATGTCAAGGTTGTGACTTTTTATGTCTTTAGGGAATTTACTTAGTGGTCTTATATGGTTGCGAAGCATGGACTATAAAAGAAGACGTCAGGCGACGTCTCGAGGCTTTCGATATGTGGTGTTACCGTCGCATGCTTCGTATCAGTTGGACTCAGAAAGTCAGCAATGAAAAAGTTCTCCAGCGCGTTGCAATGTCTAGACTGTTGATGCAAACTGTCAAAAAGCGCAAAGTCGAATATTTGGGACACGTGTTACGACACGACAGATATCAGCTCCTTCAACTTATAATGATGGGCAAAATAGAAGGCAAGAGACGTGCTGGAAGACGCAAAAAATCATGGCTGAGGAACATACGCGAGTGGACCGGAGTCACCAGGGTTGAGGAGCTGTTTCGCATAGCGGCGAACAGAGAAGAGTTTGCGAAACTGACGGCCAACCTCCAGTAATGGAGAGGCACTACAAGAAGAAGAAGGGAATTTACTTATAAAAAAATCACATATAAATTTGTAAGAAAAACGTTGGAAAAGTAGTGCCAGAGCAACTTAGCAAGAATTTCGAAGTTTCTGCCTCAGAGAGACATAACTATAACAATTAGCATATTCCAGAACTTGGTTCGTGAGAGTCGCGAATTGTTTCTATAAAGACAAAACTTAAACGGGCAAAGTTTATCATCTATTTAGGTATTACCTAAACGTTCTTTTTACCTGGCTATGGAAGAGAAATTGAAAAATATGAGTGCTTTTACGACAAACCGAGAGCATACATTTTTCTCCCCAATGGCGTAGAAGTCTCCTTATCTGGGTCTTTTCCTTCAGCACTTAAAGCCACATTAAGTCCACTGCTGGATTGATAACTCACTACCAAATTTTTAACATTGACTACCTGGAAAGAGTTACTTACTTACCTGGTAAAAAACAGTCTGAATCTAAAGTAATTCAATTGTTTTGTTGTGGTAATTCAAAACCTGCCAAGTATAGATTCAGGATCAGTGTATGGTTGGAAACCAATTTTGTATCACAATCGTCTCCTCATAAGGCATGTATGATTATTCAAGTCATGCAGTGTCATTATAGGTGTAGATTACTCGCCTAATGCATACTAATGTAATTGCGAAGGTTGAGTTACATAAATATCCGGAATTGTTGCACTAATTTTGTGATTGTGAAGTAGCTATGTATAATTAGAACGATGATGTTGTTACGCGCCGCATCTATTCTACACGACATGTATCTTCTTCTTCTTCGTATGCTCTTGACAGAGCAGTCGTGGTCAGGAATGCTGTTTGGAGACGCGCAACACTGTGGGTCTCCATTTCTCCCGAACTGATGCCTGGCGGGCATTCTCATTCTCATTTGTTAAGGCTTTTCTTTGGACAGTTCAACGCATCGGGGTTTTCCCCGAGACCTAACTCCATCCATTCTGCCCTGCACCACCAGGCGCTCCATAACATTTACCTATATTGATTGAAATGTAAACTCGAAGGTCAAATTACAATTTTTCTTCCTTAATAAATACTATTTTGTGAATCACATTTTTAGAAATAAAAGACATATTACAGAACCTTGACTTTATTCTACAACAAAAGTGTGATAGGTTTGGTACAGACTATTAATTGCCATACTATCTGTTACTGTTATGAGACTACTCAATAACTTAGTTTAATAACACGTTGTCTTAGGCAACAACAAAACCACATTGTTCCACTCTCGTATGAACACACAAGACGAGCAGACCATGACGTTTGAAATGAGATTATACGACGTTTAGCAATCGTAATATTACGCAATAAATTACTGTTGTTTTTTAACTATCTGAAAACTGCTTTGAAAACATACTGTATAATGTTTATGATACTACTAATAATATAAACAAAGTAATAAATTGTATGTCTATTCTGTGACAATATTGTATATTGTCATCATTATCATTTAATAGCGAGGCCCTTGTTGGTGGAGTTCCTTCCATTTTCCTCTTTCCATTGCCAACTGTAGTCACTTCTTGATACGACCCGGTGCTCACTTTTTCCTTTATTTGCCTCACGTAATTCTCTCCTGTACTATATATCACATTTTAAGTAATAAATTTATATTTACTTCGTACAAAATCTACTGAAAGGATACGAGTATTTGGTACAAAGGTGAGGTGGCTGAGGCGCAGTTTGAATACGAAAATAATAATTGATGATTAAACGAACTTACCTGAAGTGAAGTTCTATCACAATTATACGAGTACGTTTCATTCGAAGATATAATTTTAAACACAGGTAGTACTCTTATTGTGTAGGACGATCACACTTTTCATAGGATGTAGGGGGTAGTTAGAAAACAAACGACCTATCATCCGATATAACCCAGACTGTTAGTCATCAACGCTCATTCTTCAGAGATACCTAGGGCACCTAGCTACAAAATTTTCCAAAGGGTTCCGGGAAGGGAGGGAATTTATTATATCTTCGAATGAAACGTACTCGTATAATTGTGATAGAACTTCACTTCAGGTAAGTTCGTTTAATCATCAATTATACTTCGTACGTTTCATTCTTCGATATAATTTTAAACACAGGTAGATGTTTAGAGATGAAAATTTTGTACCCAAGTTAAATAAATGAATCCATGTATGTATACATGATTAATTTATGTCATAAAATAAAAGATTTTATAGCAAAGATTTTTCAGAATTTTTCCTTGAATTTTAATTCAATATAACAAAGTCCTCTGTTAATAAAATACGTAGGTATTTAACTGAATTATATTTGAGTATAATTTTTTTTTTTTATATATAAAAAGCAAAGATATCTTATGTCATTGACGTAGTTATTGAGCTAGTATATTAGATACTGGTAGCAAAGTAAAAATACATTGACGCTAACCTGTAGGTTTTAAAATCTTGTCGTACGTGATCAATGACATGACGATTGACAAGGCAATAATTTGCTGCTGATTTACCTAAATTTTATCATTTCGTTCATCGATTGATAAAACTACTTGCAGGTAAATCTCTACGTTACACCAGACTTTTAACTTAAACTGACGATAAAATGTATTACCTTTTTAATTTCTTTATTAGAAAAATACCACCTGTGAGAACAGGCGTCAATAGTACATAACAACAACAGCCGTACGATTAAAACGTGGTAACTTGAAATGGTTATCAAAAAATTCTACTTGCCTAGATAGTGAATTAATGTCTCATGAATGTCAATAAACGATATCTTTAAATTAATTTCCTTACAAAGGTGAGACAAGAACGAATTAATTTTTTTTTTTAAACAATCTGCTGTTGAGTTATGCAGCAGATCATAGCGTTACATTTAAGTAAAAGTATATTTTATTTATTACGATATTGATATGAGATAATATGTATTTCATATATGAAATAAGTAGTTCTTAGAAAACATAGTGACTACCGCTATGTTGGAGTAAAAATTTTTGGAACCAAGAATTTAAAAAAGTTTTTATTTTTTATTTTATAAAGGACCACAAAAAATAACACTAAGGTTGTCATGTTTACACGTAAGTACATGTAAACAAAGGAAATACTTTAAGGATACCTCAAAGACCTTAGTCATGGAATTACCTAATTAATAAAGCGGTAGGTTCATTTCTAATTTTTTGGTTCTGTCATTTGAATGTATTCAAGTCAATTCAAAACATTTTTGCGATTAATATTATACAAAAGTTCTTTAATATAGCTGATTATCATGATTTTAATGATATACTTATATCAACAGTATGAACAAAAAATACACGTACATCACAAGTACATCATGAACCCACGGCTAGCGGGTTTTAATTAGATATGGCTACAACGTGGATTCGTAGATCGGTTTCTATACGAAGTTTCTCTGCCTGACCCTATAGGTACAGGCGTGATGATGTGTATGTATAATATAAGATATATAATTTATATATCAATTAATTTTTGATAATATATAAGTTTCGTCCGATTTTGAATTTAAGAATCGACTTATTTCGTTTTATACATTTACTCGAGTAAATAAAATATGAATGAATTGAACGAAAACTTGCTTTTTATTTGGGTTTATAATATCCATTTTTGTAATTTATCTTATACAACGTAACTGATGAGTGCTCAAGAAGACAAAAAGGTTTAATTATAAGATATTAAAAGTACAGTCCTGCTTATATATCTGCTAAAATAAATTTATTAATAAATTAATAATGTAAAAGACACAAAACCACTTTACTTTATGATTTTTCTACTATAAGAATCATCGTTCTTAAAACAACTTGCTTGAGCTATCGATCTCTACGAGAAGGTTATGCAAAGTTTAACATTTTTAGTTTTATCACAAGGAGAATTTAGTAAGATTCAAGAGTCGCCTTATTTGGCAAAACAAAAAGTGCAATTAAACAGATTCCATCAGTTTATACGGTATGTGATGTAATTATGCATCAATCACTAATGTTGGTTATGGTGAAACGCAAAAGAATTACAATTATTTTGTATTATTTTTATGTAGTTTCACGTTTTCTTCTATAAATAGAGTATATAATACGCAACTAATGCGGGCTGTGTAGCCAAACGAAGGAAGCATTATTATTATTATTATTTTTATATAAAAATAAATCAACTAGTCTTCTCTTGCCATTTCATTCAATGAGATTCATTGTTTTTCTTTGTTTTCATTACAATTAATAACTATGTCTTTTAATTCATTAAACCTAGGTAACCATATAGTGTTTACCTATCAAGGTGTATATAATTATACATATTCCCAATTCACAGAATCGTGAGCAAAACATTTTTTGATTTGAACAGCTGACGTTAAAGCATTACTTCGACAGGCTTAAAATAGCCATGTGAAATTGTCCTTAATCCATTAGATACTGCAGGTTTACCATCCCAATATCGCAGTGTCTGCAAATATGCGTGACTAAATAATATAAATTTAAGCTATAAGTATATAAGTTGCTGTAAAGATTTTTATGTTTTAATTAATCGAGTTATTTTCAAATAATAATAGGAAGGTATAGTGCAGACCCAATTGTTTGCAATTTTCAATCCAATCCAAATGTTTAATCAATACATATAATAGACACGCCAAAAAGAGAATAAAACAGTAAAAAAATAAATAAATCAGGAGCAAGATCTTCAAATAATAACGTGTACTTATAGGTACGTTATTTTAGAATAAATTCTATACATTACTTCAAGCTGCAGTTGAATCTAACATTTGGAGGATTGCAACTGTCTTCAAAATAACAGTTTGTTGACCTTTGTGAGTAAAAAAAGTCAATTTACTTAATATCACTTAGACTTAACCTTGGATGTTTTGTATAAAAACATTTGTCTCATCATATTCGGTTCTGCCAAGCAGTCAGGCATCCGATCCTGATATACGTTGTGATTGGTTAAAGTATGCACCGCTAAACTCCTCTCCGCTTCACTTCTTGCATTGAATTAGAAAAACTGCGTCAGTGGAGATGGGCCGGCAAGTAGGTAAACTTAGTTGGCATATCTGAAGTAAGTGATAATAACTTAACTCATTTGGTAAGTTCTATTTAATTTTCGAAACGTACATTTATTTTCTTCTATTTAGAAAAAGAAAAATTGTATTTGGAGGTAATCGATTATCATTATATCGATGAAAAGAGATAATAACATATTTTAAAAAATAGTGAGTATTTCTCTTTCGTATTTCACATTGGATTACAGTTACCAACTGTAATATTTTGTATTTGCTATATAAGCATAATGTACTTATTAGCTAATTATGCAATGTATTTGCTTTATATCCAAAAGGCCATAGATAACCCCATATGGGCTGGAGAGACCTTACTGGAACCGGCGACCGACACCAACTTCAGTGATCTTCACAACATGCACCCCCCCCTTCTTCTCCGAGTATCTCGAGGGAGCGCAAAAATAATATTGTATCCTTTCATTTACCATAATGTGGCGACCCCACATAAACGAGCATTACTCGTTACACGAGTAGGAGAAGTAAGGGAGAAGAAGAAAAATGTAGTCTTGCATACAGGATTTAGTTTTCATTTTTAAAAACTTAAGCCGCAAAATACGGTTTGTTAGGTACTCATTTCCAAGAAAAACGTATTAGATATAACTCAAGTATACTTATTGGCGGCATTGCATCAGTAACTATTGATAGAATAGATGCATTAAATATTAGTCCCATTGTGGGTAGTTTGCCCGCATTCTTCAAATGCAAGGAACGAACGGTTCGTAAACTGTGACACAAAATTGCACAGATCTGCTATCCGATAAGGGAATATTAGTAGATCCCCGGCTGCTCCGCCCATGGCACGACGCTCCTATGACACTCGATTTAGGCCAAGATTTACTTACTGCATATCCTGTGACTTGTACTTCCATGCTTGTGACATGATGTGCAATAGTCGTAACAATACGAACCGTTTTGATTTTGACCTTCGTGTTAACCCGCAGTTAACCTCCCGGCTTATTTTGACGCCTAATGCTATTTTCCTTCGTGATACCCTCCGGGCCAGCGCATTTGCTATGCCTTCGTGATATCCCCCAGGATAGCTTCGAGGCTACAAATTTTATGCATCATGCTATTTTCCTTCGTGATACCCTCCAGGCTAGCGCATTTGCTTTGCCTTCGTGATATCCCCCAGGATAGCTTTGAGACTGCAGTTTTTATGCACCGTGTTATTTTCCTTCGTGATACCCTCCGGGCTAGAGCATTTGCTATGCCTTCGTGATATCCCCCAGGATAGCTTACGATGTGTCAACAGTAGCATCATCTCAGGAACAGCATCGCATGAACTGCATCGCAGGAACAGCATCGCAGGAACAGCATCGCAGGAACGGCATCGCAGAAACAGCATCGCAGGAACAGCATTCGCCGTGATAGCTTCGGCGTGATAGCTTCGTTGAAACTGCTTCGCGTATTTCACTATCACTAAATTTGATTTAAAAATACTTATGTTTAAATAAACTAAAAAAACGATTATCAAAAAAATCAATCGTAAATGAATTCCATGGGAAATATAATGACGTGCGTATCGTCCCGCACACAATAAAAGAATGAGCGTTGATGACTAACAGTCTGGGTTATATCGGATGATAGGTCGTTTGTTTTCTAACTACCCCCTACATCCTATGAAAAGTGTGATCGTCCTACACAATAAGAGTACTACCTGTGTTTAAAATTATATCGAAGAATGAAACGTACGAAGTATAATTACAAGTTGTAAAGCCCCTCAAGAGCGTAGCCCCGCGGCAACGTGCCCAAAAGGCTGGCTGCATTGCCAAGTTGTTTGGCAATGCTTAACCTTTGGCCAAAGAAGCTGCTAGCCCTTTGGTCACGGGATACCTCGACCAGCCTTTTTGAAATAAAAATAAAAAGCTGGTGAGCTGAAGGACCCCATGGACCCAACGTTAGTATAGCTATTTTAATGGTGAAATTAAAGTCGATTCATTGGTTTTAGTGGGATATTGCTCTTGTGGTAATTAAGATATACTTATAAGTAGGTACTCTTTGTGTGTGCAACATCGACAACAATGTCTTAGGTACGTAACTCGATATGTCTTAACTGCACCAAAAATGTTATATTTCGGTGATTTTATTTTTTTACATTTGAAATTGTGTGTTCTTTGAACAACCTTCAACGACTTTGCTATTCAGAAACTCTTTCCTATTACATTACAAAAGAAAAGTTGTTCACTCTCAAACTTTTCAATGTTTACGAGAACATAACAAACTAGAATGCCAACTTTTATTTGTGTTGGGGTTCCCAAACAAATTCCTTTTACAAGTCAATTCGAATGATTAATAAGTAAAGCATATAATGGAAAATAAAGTTTTTCTTGGTATATTTTACCTTTTACTTTCCATACAGATAGATTGACATCTTTCGAAGCGGAGGTCCTCGAGTCTTGAGATTTTATATCTGTACTGGATATTTTCTGCCTTTACATGTTTTGTGTCCATTATAGTGTTCCTAGCTTATGGCATTTGAAATTAACATTCCAAAACTATAAAATCCTGTGTATATAGTAACGTTTGACATAGTTATCCACTAACATTAGCATATGTTGTTATAATATGACACATAGGGAAATAGTAAATCCTTTGATGTGTCTCTCAGTCACGCAGGGCAGGACCCGAAACTAGCAATTCAGGGTCGTCACTACATACGTATCTTCTATAATATCCTCGCTCAGCCATAAATTAAAACCATCACCTACGAGTATCTAGGTCACATTCCTTTGGATATCATGCAAGACATATTGATGATACTTCTGTTTTATTGCATGAAGTAATAAAAAAATCTTGTCAAATCTACTACCATCTAGCTGAACTAGTCGTTTACAACACTATCGAACAGTCGCTGAGTAACAGTGCAGGTTTCTTCACAATGATTTCGTTTACCGGAAGCAGGTCAATAAAAATAACTGTAAATGAGTCAGACCAACCTACAAATTCATAGGTTTAATTCAGTGAGGTAGGTGGGTCACTTTTATCTGCCCTCGACTGTAGGTAAAGTACAAGCCTGGGTTTTCAAGCCAACATTGGTCGAGCGGCTAGCAAACTGAGCCTACGCTACTATGAATTAGAAAGATTTTTCGCTATAAAATAGTGACATGAAACCAAGTTGAAACGGAATTGCAGAAAAGCATCGCAAATTCTGCGATAAAATGACAATTTGTCCAAGTCATTTGCATGTGTGGCGGATGATGAAGACCACACGCGAAGTTACAAATAACGTGATAAAATGAAGGAATCAACGCTGTTCTTCGTGTTTGCAAATTACAGATATGTATCGATAGTTATTTTTCAATATTTCCTGCTATACTTACTAACTACTGATTCAGATATAATTTAATATGCTAAAAACAGTCAAATGTTAGCACGATTTGCTCAAGAACTGTTGAAGATTTTAAAGCTATAATATACTATACATATAAAATACTTTTGCAGGTTTGAAGTGTTTTTGCATGAAAATGAGTGTTAAAATTATACAACTCCGACAAATATATGTTATGAATGCAGCATAAACTAGGCCTGAAATTAAGATTTTAATGTTACAGAAATCATCACAATTCCAGTGGCTCATGATGGCAAGAATCATGGTGTACGAGTATCAGTATCATCCGTCAATACAAAATATTCGCATAACATTCAGAAAAAATACTCGATATACTTAGATTGCTAAATTCTTACGCTGATATCTTAGATTACATAATCTGATAAAAGTTATCGCATTTTGGCACATTTGAGATGAAAATGGAAAATGAGTCTAAAATAATCAAAATGCCTGACCCTCTGACGGGTAAGCACGTCATTAGATTATGCAGGCATACTGCGTCACTCAAGCACATGCAAGTGGCAAAAATAGCGGTATTGTTAAGCTATTTCTGAGCACGACATGGTATGAATATGACACGAGTTTGTATACATTGTATAGTACAAGTAATTGGATGTGACGTTGGTTGTTACGTCACAATTTTATTAGCTTTTGTGGTTGTCACGAATTTAGACTTCATTAAGAATCTTGTAAAAATCTTTATTTAGAAAAATGCTCTTTCCGAAATTTCCTAACTTCACCCCTTTTAGATACGTTTGGAAAGACCCTCGTTCGTACTATACAGCTATGGGAAGCCGGTATATGGGATAGGTATGTGGGACTCGAACCCACCCACGTTATCAAACGACTAATGATGACTATTCGTTAGGTGCTACCGAATTTTTATACAAATTTTAACTAAAACTCAAAAAGTTTGTTGCATAGAGCTAGAAATTAAAAAAAAAAATTACTTTGACATTTTTGATGTGTTTTCGTTCCATAGAATTTGTTAACAATATGTGAAAAAAATTAAATTTGGAGTACACTATTTTGACCGTTTTTGGGCTTCATTTGACAATCAAGTTTATATATCTATTAAATAATGATTTTTTTTCTATGTCTATGGTTTGTTGTAACAGGATTTTGTAACCAACACAGTTTGAGATGGCTTACACCACGTGGTTTGATTCGCTGCGGCGACGCTTGTTTGCGGTCGACTCTCTAACCTTTCTCGCTCGTTCCGTTCCATTTTCGAAAATTTCTAAACGATTGTTTGATTCTACAATGAAAACACGACATTGGTGGAATCGTAGGGTGTAACGAAGTTCTTACATTTTCCATGGGTGTAACAAGGAGTGTGACTTGGCTAGAAACACAGTCAAAGCAAGTATTACATGCATCTGCCTGCATGTATTGTAGTTCACTGCGATATATTTAAATTTTATTACAAACTGGTAACTATTTTTGATTATTATTAAATTAATACTGTCTCGTAGGGGACATTTGTGGTGGCAAATGAAATGCAGTTTCTTGAAATACTTGTATAATACGTTTCACCAACTTTGCAAGACAATTTTATAAATTAGACATGTAAGAAAACATTTTTGCGTTTGCGTGCGTCCATCGTTGAAAAGGTGTTGTATAGAGAGAGCGGAAACAATATTGGGGGAAGCACGAACTGACAGATGTCAGAAACGTCAAAAGTCAGACATGACACCGAACTTCATCGAAGGCACAGACATAATTAGAGTTCAGATATTAGCGCCGCAACATCTTCCGCCGCGTTGAAAGGCGAAGTCTTTCAAATTTTTATTCTAGCCGCTCTACCAGAAGTGGGCAGAGTCGCACCAACGGCCTTCTGACGACTCCTTTTGTGGTACGGACGTCGGCCACACGCACAACGCCGTCGGGTCCCGGATGTAGTCGAGTGACGTGCCCAAGACGCCAATTTAAGGGTGGCGTGTTGTCCTCTTGGATGAGGACCAGATCATCAATCTTCAGAGTGGCAACTCTAACTGGCTAACTCCCTATTAGCCGCCACGAAATTGCCACCGTTGTCACAGAATATTTCCGCTGGCTTGCCTCGGCGAGCAATAAATCGTCGTAGAGTCATTAAGAAAGCATCTTTTGACAGATCGCTAACTGCTTCAAGGTGGATGCATTTATACCTTAAGCATACAAATAAACATAGGTAGCATTTTATTAGTTTACTACCACGACCTACACGGTTTAGTATATTAAATGGACCAGCAAAGTCTATTCCAACCGACAGATATGGAAAATCAGGAGTCACTCTTTGAGCTGGCAGCTCTCCCATTTTTGGATGAAGAGTTTTGCCACTAAGACGTCTGCAAATAACACACTTATTAACCGTTTTCCTACCTAACAGTCTACCACCTACAGGCCACACAGCTTCTCTAACTGTAGCCAAAAGCAACTGCGGACCGGCATGCATGTTTTGTAAGTGTTCCTTATCAAAATATAATTTTGTAAGGTGGTGCGTTGAGTGCAGTAAAATTTGATGTTTCTTTTCATAGGAATATGTAGAAGTATCAATCCTACCACCAACTCTAATCACATTATTTTTGTCAATGAATGGAGATAGGGACAAAAGTTTAGACCGAGAGCTCAACAATTTATTTTTTGATAATAGATCATATTCTACTGGGAATGACTGTTTCTGAGCAATAATGCATAGAAGTGTAAATGCTTCATTTAATTCATCTAGTGATAAATCATTTAACCTTATATTGCATGGATTTTTTAAATTATGTTTAAATCTGAGTAAATATGCTGTAGATCTAACAAGCCTATTAAATTTTGAAAATCTTTGAAATTGAATTACAGATTCTGAAATTACAAGGGATGAATTGGATTTTATTTCAGGTAAGTTTATGGGTAAGATTTTGCACAATTTTTTATCATTATTATTTAATTTAGGCCATTTTGATTTATTTTCAGATAAGAAACATCTGAAAACAACAGATCAGCTGGATTTGAAGCAGTAGGAACATAGCGCCACGAGCCAGCCTGCGTTTTTTCATGGATTTCCATGATGCGGTTTGCAACAAAAGTTTTTAATTTAGAAACATCTGTATTTATCCATGCAGGAACTATACTGGAATCGCACCAGTGAAAGATACAATTAGGTTTATAACGCAAAGACTCTAAAACCGCTTCACAGAGCCTGGCAGCAAGCAAGGCGGCGCACAATTCCAAACGCGGCATTGGTGTAGGTTTTATTGGTGATATTTTAGATTTTGAACATAATAGATGTACATGAACTTGATTTTCAGAATCTATAGACCGGACATAGATGCAAGCTCCATATGCTGACTGAGAAGCGTCGCTGAAGGTATGTAATTCTATTTCTTTGGGATTGTTACAGATAACTAATCTTGGTACTTGGAAATTCTTAAGGTAAGCTAAATTATTGGAGATCTTTAGCCAATCTTCTGCAATATTTTGAGGAACAGACTGATCCCATTCCAGTTTTTCTATCCACAACTTCTGCATTAATATTTTTGGCTGAATAACACAAGGGCTTAAAAGACCAAGTGGATCAAATACTTTAGATGAATTTGATAAAATTATTCTTTTAGTTATTTTGTCTGGGCATGCCAAATTTTTTATAGGAAAATTTAAATTATCATTTGTAGGATCCCATCCAAGTCCGAGAGTATTTGATGACTGACTAATTCTTAAATGATCTTGTGAACATTGCCTTTCATTTTCTAACACTACAGATGAATTACTTTTAAATTTACGCAAATCAAAACAACCTTTCTTTAACGCATTGACTATTGAGTTTTTAATATATAAAAAAAAATTTTGTTCATCATCACTTCCAGTGATTAAATCATCGACAAAAAAATCTCTTTTTATTATTGTTTTAATAAGTTCATCATCCTGCTCTTCTCCTAGCTGCCAGAGGCATCGAGTACTCAAATAGCTCGCACTTGCGGTACCGTAAGTGAGAGTATTTGACCTCAATGTTTTGATGGGTTCAGACTCATCTCCTCTCCATAGTATGAGTTGCAGATCACGATCATCATTATGTACTTGCACTTGGCGGTACATTTTTGCAATGTCACCGCATAGAATAAATTTATATTGTCTGCTTCTAATTAAAATGGAAAAGAGAGAGTCCTGTATATTTGGACCCACCATCAAAATGTCATTTAGTGCATAACCAGAAGAAGAACAAGATGAACCGTCAAATACTACACGGATTTGGGAAGATTCACTATTTTCTTTAAATACTGCATGATGGCATAAAAAATATGAATTGTTGGGTTTGGATATTTCAGACTCGGAGAGATGACCTAGCTCATCAATGAATTGTGTATATTGTACTTTTAGTGATGGATTGCGTTTGAACCGCTTTTCCAAATTAAGTAATCTTTTCTTGGCTTGATTATATGAATTTCCTAGACAGTCAGGTGTGTCCAATAATGGCAGCCGAACACAAAACCTACCAGTATCTAGTCGAGTTGTATTTTGTATGAAATGTTTTTCGTATAATTTTTCATTGTTACTGAGAATGGGGCCTTTAGGAACCTCCTCGATTTCCCAGAATTTTGTGAGAGTGTCATTTATGTTATTTTGTGATGAATTTTGTGTAAGAATATGATTGCAGTTTGTCCATCCCTTTTCTTTAGGGAAAAGGTGCAATGGACCAGAAATTAACCATCCAAGCCTTGAATTTCTTAATTTAGGACCGCCTGTAGTAATAGATTTTGTTTCATTGCCTAAAATTTCCCAAAAGACATCGGCGCCAATCAGGAGATCAATGCGAGCAGGCTGATAGAATACAGGATCGGCCAAAGGTAAGTTTTTAGGTAAATTAATTTTGCTTAAATCTATGGGAGCTTTAGGAATCTCACTAGTTAGATTTTCTAATACATAACAGGATAGTGTGAAACTGTATGAACTGTTTATTGAATTTAGCTGTACAACACAAGTTTCAAGTATATGATTTGCACACACATTACCAATACCAATTACTCTAATAGGATTTTATTTGAATTTAAATTTAATTTTTGTTTTAAATATGTGCTAATGAATGACAACTGGCTGCCGCAATCCAAAAGGACACGAACCCTTTCTACTTGTTTAGTTGCAGGGTTAGTTACATCGATAAGTGCAGTGGACAATAGCACTTGACTTGGAATTTGATTGGAAAGGTTAACTTGAAGTTCGGATTCACTTAATACCATATTATTATTAGATTCTTGTTTTTCACTATGAAGCAGACTATTGTGTTTTTCATTACAGATGCGACAGGGCCCCATGCGACAGTCACATAAAGAATGCCCTTGTCTTAGACAATTTGAACATAACTTAACACTTTACTGGCCGGTAAACTGCTATAGCAGTAAAACAATTAAACTTCTATTGTGTCTCGTTTACTGTCCTGTAAAGTGTTAAATTTGGATACATCAGCCAGTCGGCCTTGAATGCCTTTAGATTTGAATATAAGACAGTCATATATTCTATGATTGCCATCACATATGATACATAAATATTTAGAATCCTTATGGTTTGTGCCAGCAAAAGATTTAGTTTGTGAGATTCGATTGTTAGTATTATATTTAGAGTTACTTTCCCTATTAAAACTATTGTTGTTATTATTTGGAATAAATTGTTTTGAGGTAGACACATTTTTTGAAGAATTATCAGTGTTGCTACGAATAAGTGACTCTAAAACATCAGCACGATCGTTCAAGAATTTATTAAATTGTGGGAATATCATCAAGAGTATTCCGGTATTCTTCCCACTTTACTAATGTTTGACTATCCAGTTTAGACGACAACATATAAATCAATAAAATATCCCACTTATCTGTAGGTTGGTCTAGGCTAGCTAGGGCACGCAGATTCTTTGTGACGTGGTCTACTAAAAATCTTAATGACCTATCAGTTTCACGAGTGATAGGCTTTATGTTAAATAAAGATTTAAGATGATAATTAATCAATGACCTCTTGTTATTGTATCGTTCATAAATAATCTTCCATGCCTCCGGATAGTTTGCTGATGACACTTCAAGGTTAGCTATAAGCCTAGATGCATCCTCCTCAAGATAAGAGTTAAGATAATGGAATTTATGAATAGCCGAAATTCTATCATTTTTGTGAACTAAACTTTCAAATGTGTCACGGAATTCAAGCCAACGAAAATATGCTCCGTCAAACTTGGAAATCTGAATCTGTGGTAATTTAAATCCAAAGGCTTTGTTTTCATGGGAACATTGAGAATGATGAGATTGATTAAATTCACTCTCAATGTGAGTGTGAACATCAACTAAAGATTTTGCAGTTGCAATACTAATAATAATTTCACCCTCAATGCTGTCCCGCTCAACTAATTCTGAGTCCATGTTTTCTGAATTCAATACCTCAATCCGGCTTTGCAAATCCTAAAACCTTGCAGACAATGTCTCAATTTTAGTAACTCTAAGATTTAACTCGGCAAGTTCCAAAGGAGTCAATTGATCTTGTTTCTGTAGTTGTGATAAATAATTCTTAAATTTAGTTATTTGTCCTTTCATAGAGCTTCGCTTTATAAATAGTTCCTTTAATATTGAAGAAAATGAGGCACTTGACCCCTTATCGGTCAAAGTACCTGACCCTTTGTCAGTCATTCATTATGCCAAACAGGAGAAAGTAACCTAATAAAAAGTAACGATTAACTGATTAATATAAAGAAAATCTCACGCTCCTCAATCCGATGGACACCTCATCGACCAGCATCAGCACCGCTACTCAGCGAAGAATCATGAGGCTGGATAGGCAGACCACGCTAGTCCTGACGTCCACGTTGCTTGTGCACATGTGTTGTTTGTGTTAATTCCCCTCATGGGCCACCAAATCATGTCTCGTAGGGGATATTTGTGGTGGCAAATGAAATGCAGTTTCTTGAAATACTTGTATAATACGTTTCACCAACTTTGCAAGACAATTTTATAAATTAGACATGTAAGAAAACATTTTTGCGTTTTCGTGCGTCCATCGTTGAAAAGGTGTTGTATAGAGAGAGCGGAAACAATATTGGGGGGAAGCACGAACTGACAGATGTCAGAAACGTCAAAAGTCAGACATGACACCGAACTTCATCGAAGGCACAGACATAATTAGAGTTCAGATATTAGCGCCGCAACAAATACTGCTAAATTATTTTTTTTAAAAGAACGCTATCTAGTTAAAATCCTATACAACTACTTATATTAAAAATATAGGTTATTATTACCTATTAAATTATTATTTAAAATTAAAAAGTAAGCTTTTTTATATTGAAAATTTTTACATTAGATTTTTACAGATTAATAACATAAAAATGCTTTATTTAAGAAGCTGTATCAGAATTCACACAACTTATATATACGTTCATATTTCGCTTGCTTGAAAAAACAAGGTCCTTTACATTTTCATTTTTCTGTATCTCATATTCATATTTCTCCTTTCAATAATTTTGCATAATATTCAATCAACACTTTCCAAATAGAATTTTCCAGATACGAAAATGTCAATGAAGCACAAAGAATAACGATGCCAATATATCTCTTTTGATCGATTATGGAATAAGAGAAACAAAAGTATTGGTTTCATTCAACATAAATAAAGATGAAGAAGAACTGGCAAAAGTTCGCCTTTGTTCATCTGTCTCTTTATATTTCTCATCACATTTTGTTTTATTTATGCTGCAAATAGTAAACAAACAAAGGATACAAACAAAGTAGTGCTCTGCTAAATTGAGAAGTAAATATGATAATGTTTAATCAGAAACAGCGATGTGCATTAATTACTTTAAAATATTACAGGATTACTTAAATATTATATTAGTATAAGTAAGTTTATTATTTCATTTTATACAGCGTGTCATTACAGGCTTAACCTACTCCAACATCGCTTAAAACATAAAGTAAAATTATAAATTTGGTACACATAATACTTAAGGGGGGTTAGGCGGTCAGCGAAAATTCGTATGAAGCGGCTGAGGCGGGGGGGGACGTCCCGGTTGCGCGCCATTCACATTTTTATCAAAAAGTTAATAGAAATGTTTAGTTTTTCAAAAATTTAAATCAGTCACGAAATCGAAAAGGTAAAATACCTTTGTGTTGGTGATTTTAAAACATTTTTTATTATAAAACACGGATGTTATCTGTTTTCATATGAAATTTTAGAGGTAACTTCAGGATTTTTTTCTATCGAGCAAAATTTTTCCCATCGTGTTTTGGAAACAGTCATCCCTTTAAACATACGTTCTACAATACATATCAGAAATTTCAGGGCGAAAACTCTTCAATTCTTTAAACAGCAGCTTATAGAAAACAGCCAATATTGCCGTTTTCACTTACTGAGAGCCCTTAATGCCTTGTCTGTGAATTTCTCCAACGAACAGTGGAATATGTCTACGTCCCCTTCCTGACATAATGGAATTCAACATATTTAGAGATCTGGCCACGGGAGACAACCGATACAATTTAGTACGCGAGGAAGGTGCACTAAACAAAGGCGGTTTACGCCACCTAAATATGAATTCATCCGGCACTGATAAGTGACAATTTCGCAAGTATCGGACTATTGACGATAATACCCGTAAAGACTTTTAAAATATATTAAGTTTTTTTTTTATAAC
This sequence comes from Ephestia elutella, assembly GCA_018467065.1. Classification (NCBI taxonomy): domain Eukaryota; kingdom Metazoa; phylum Arthropoda; class Insecta; order Lepidoptera; family Pyralidae; genus Ephestia; species Ephestia elutella. The sequence continues at coordinate 10,682,723 of CM031566.1, forward strand.
ATAGGGCGGCAAACGAGCAAGCGGGTCACCTGATGGTAAGCGATCACCGCTGCCCATGGACAACTGCAACACCAGGGGTATTACAAGAGTGTTGCCAGCCTTTCAAGAAGACATAGATTCGTTTTTAAGTAATAAAACTTTAGTTGAAATGAGTGAATGAATTTAATTTCTATAATAATAATAATAATTTTCTTTATTCAACCAACAAGGATCATTACAATTTTTACAAAAATTTCCTTATATAAAATGTTGAAATTATTTAATGAATGAGGGATGTCGTTATACCGCACACTAGTCGTCACTACTGGCGAGTCTCTCTTTAGTCGTATTTCTTCATGACTGAGGGTCGTGGTCATTATATGGAATGAAACACACACAACGACTTTCATGGCAATTTTAATGGAGTGGTTTGCCATTGCCTTCTCCATTTCACATACTAGCTGATAATCATCAACAAGAGTGCAGGTTTCCTCACGATGTTTTCCTTCACCGGAAGCAAGTTGTGGTCGATGAAAACTAACATGAGTCAGATTGATATACAAACTCATGTAGCCCGGGCAGGATTCGAACCTGGGATTTTGTTTCCACAGGCGGGCGCCTTACCACTCGGCCACCACCGCTTCAAAGCGGCGAGTAAGGTCTGTCAAGTAGTGAGGTCTGTCATCAGTTGTCAAATTCAAATGACAGTATATTGTACCATCTGACAGATCTCCCTCGCCAGTAGCGCCAGCTAGTAAGCGAAGAAACGATAACCATCAATAGGTGCAATTTTTCATTGTACTGAAAAAAAAATACTTAATACCTACTTATACACAACCCAACTTTCGTCAACCCATAACACGAAAAAGTGCAATATTTTATTTTATTTTGCAATATTTCCGTATTTATTTCTTTAAAATCAGAAACTCACTGCACTGACAGTTGCCCAAGGCGTGCAATGAGCTATAGTTACATTAAAAAATTTATAAATAATGTACACATTCATCTACAAATCGTCTTAAATTAGTATTAAAAATATCAACATATAGTAATCGAGCAACCAGGGCGTTGAGTAGAGATCAGCTAGTTTAGTGGGTGCGTACCGCGCTGTAAGAGAGTGTCTCCGCCGCCGAGAACAGTGGACGATAGCGCAACTGCCTAACCAAACCCAGTTGGTTACAGTTAACTTTTTGTTAAAATCAAGTAAACTGTGTTAGTATTTTGTCAAACTTTGGTTATTCCTGAAATAGCCAAAGTAGTTAGGTAATCTTTTTTTTAGTGTGGGCCCGCGTGGTGGGTCATGGGGCATCCTTCTTAACTGGCCTTCCTGGGCCAGCAGTGATCCTGCAGCATCAAATGGCTTATGATGATAACGATTGGCCATAGACTTGCTTTTTATACGACTGACCAAAAAAGGAGTGTTATGTTTTCAGGGTTCATCTGTGTATATGTATGTAAGTTTCTTTATTACACCATAAGCCCTGAACATTACACAGATTATGTGAGAGTGTTAGATTCCTTGCATTCCTCCGAGTGACATAGGCTATGTGAGTTGTCAGTCGTGTTTTTTTATTTTTCTATTAGCTTGGTTTATGAGAAAATTAAGAAAATGACAATTTTTTAAAGTGTCTAACCGATCAAGCCTTGTTCGGCTTTTACGATTTTATTTTTACTTGAGACCAAGCAAGATCAATATTTCATAAATTATTAAATCACAATTTTATATTTTTATTTATATTTTTGGAAGAAAGTACTTAGTCTAGCAAACATAATATTTTACGTAAAAAATAATTATCTCCACCTTTGCAATTTGTGATAGGTCGTGCCTTGTTCCGCAGTAGGCAGTGTAGTATACTGATGGAATTATATAATGACAGTAATGACGATTATTTTGTTGTTATGAAGCTCAAGCGTAACTTGGAATTAACTTAAACAGCATTTATAGTGCTCATGACTCCATAAACTTCCTTAAAAGAACATTAAGCTGTACGGTACCTATGATTAAAATGTTTTATAGTTGTCAAAAGAGTTCATCCAAAATAAACCACGTATTAATTAATTAGTTTTTAGGTTTTGTTTTCTTCTTATTTATTTATTTATTTTTTAGGCAGTGCATACTTTTATTCACTGTTTTTGTTATAATAATTAATTCCGGCAATTAAAAAAAGACAAACAAATAGATTTTTTTACAGAGGCATAAGAAGTATATGCTGAAAGCATACAAAATTACATACGCATACATATAAAAAAACATACATGTTGAAACTCGTAATTTCTTGTAAGGGGGTTATTATATTAGTTGCCGTCACGTAAAAAGTCCGCTGGCGGTTAAGCTGCGCAGTAGGCGATATATCGGTCTATGCGTAGAGCGGGGGTCGGGCGGCTCTCGTCCGGCGCGCGCGATTGGTTCGTCAGTCGTACCCATGCGCTAGTTTCACCCCCTCCTCACCGTACCAGCGGAATTTTTACGTGATGGGAAGAATACTAAGTATTGAACGAGTCAGTATTTCTCTCTACAACTACATGATTGCTAAATAACGAAGGCAGGGAAAATATAACATCTCTAGTAATAGTAATAATATCTTTTGAGCGATGAAATAAAAAAGTAGTTGTATCATAAAGGTAAACGCACACGGGAAGTGTGCATATGGCATCAACGACATAAGACATTATATATAAACAAAGAAAAAAATAGATTAGCTTTCGAAACTTCAAATGTAAGTAGTTTATAACTTAAATAAATCCTGACAGAAATGTATTCGTGACAAACGGGAAATGATTAGTCGCAAAAACAGTATTAATTACTAACTTACATTTGAGTAATTGAAGTGTAACCATCGCGTGACGGACAGTGTGAGAATTGATTATAATTACCTGAAACAAAAAAATGTTACATTAATACGTAAACAATACATATTCACGATGTAGTTAAACGTGTTATGTAAGGTTTTGATAGGTAAGCTAAGTAATAAAAAATCTACGTAGCGAAATTAAAAAGATATTCCATATAATTTTTAATTTGCATTCGTCACGTTTTATCGTTGATGATTTTTATTTTATTTGAGAAACAAATATGTACAATTTTATTATCTAATAGTACTTAAATATCTAGGAACACAATTGACAGGTTTAAGTATAGGTAATTATTGTGACGAAACTCTTAATTATGAAAAATGTAATAAAAGACTGAACAAAAACAAAGATCCACTGAACTGAACAAAAAGAGGAACAATAAAACTGATACTCATTGAAAACACGTGATTATCTCAATTAAACGCAACTGCAATACAAACAAAGGACCTGCATTCAGCCGAGGATGTGAGACGTCACAATGATATTTTTTCTTTCAAGAACGGACCTTTTCAAATGCCCTTTTTACTAATATAATAAAATACTTTTTTGCACCAAAACAAGTAAAGGATACAAATTGATAATACGTACAATAGGCAGCCTTATCGCAGGTGCAATCTCTTCCAGGCAACCTAAGCGAACGGAAAGATTTTTTTAATTAAGCTCGTAGCATTAGAAACTTAACGTTTTAATTAACGTAAATTTCTTATTATTAATTATTAATGTGATGGGCATAATAAAATATTTAATATTGATTTTTAAAACTCAAGTTAATCTTTGCGAATCACTGACAAAGCGATTTTAAAATTTATCTGCCATGTTTGTTAAATTGGCCGGATATTTTAAAAAGACTATTAAAAAAATAGTCATTTTGAAATTTCCGGGAACTGTGGAAATACTATAAAGATGCCAATTTAACGTGACAAGTGTGAACCGTTTTAAACGTCCGATTCAGAAAAATAATGAGTCATGGCGCTGACTCCCAATAAAAGAGATCTTGCAGTGTCTCTCCGGGTGGCAATTAAAATGAGGGGACCAATAGGAAGCATTGAGATTGTGTCCTAAATAGGACTTAATGGTGGACTGGTGTTGGCAAGAAGCCTGTCATTGAACTGGTACGATTAAAGACAGAACTGCGACATACTGTGAATGATAAAATCTAAAAAAAGTTGTATACAGTTTATTGCTTTTATGATATTCGCCAAAAGTAATTTTTAATCAGAAACTCAGACTAAAATGTTGAAATTTAAATACTCTTTTTGCTTTCCTTTTTTAGATGACACATTTTTTTTCAGAAAATCGTGATGTAACGAATAAGTTTTTGCCGGGTTTTGCAAAGAAATTTTAACGTTAATCTCATGCCGTCACTCTTTATTTTCATTTGTTTTCTCTATATAAATAATAAATAGGGATAAATCAGACAATCTGATCCTAAGTAAGTTTCCTTGTCTTACGAATCCGATTTATACCGATAAAATTCTAAGACCAAGGTCAATCTGATAAGACAATTTTCCAACTTGGCTGATTTAGCTGGGCGACTCAAGGCCTTGCAAAGACTTTATTTACCACCGAGTTCTTCAGAATTGGTCATCACCAGCCATTTCCCTCATCACATGGTGTCGGCTCTCTTTCCTTCGGCAATGTTTGGCGTTCGTCAGGTACTTCAACAAATTACTCAATGTTTAAAATTAGCGCATCAAATTAGCATAACCCGGACATTATTCATTAACTCGATGTTTATTTATTTTTTTTTGGATATTTATATAAAGTGTCAAATATAAATTAATACCGAGTTGTAAAAATTCCGCGGTTGTAATGTTTTTTATGAAAATCACACGATTTTGTTAATCACCGAACTTTATCGTAAAAGTAAAATACGTAACCGAAAACCTTGTAAGTATAATTAAGCTGTAGTTAAATGCTACCACTTTAAATCAAAATTAAACAAAATCTTATTTCGCATGTGTGTTTTTTTTAGTAGTATTCATTTTATGCCTATATATCATTAAGCAAAAATAACAACTATTATGTTATGTACTCTGATAAGCTTGATAAGGTCTTTATAGATACATTACACAAAAATTAAACATTTTTTTTTAACGTTTCAATCAAAACGTATTTCTCGCTAGAAAAAAAATCGTAACTGTGGAATTTTTGTTTAATTATAGGATTTGGGATGCCACAATTATGTTTTTACCAAAATTATACAGTTTAGTGTCGCTTTTATGAAATTTATAAAAAAACATAAAATACGCGCGATCGCGGGTTGTGAGCGGGGTACGTGCGGTGGGTGCGGGGCGGGGAGACGGAGCGGTGGCGCGCTCTGCCACCGCGCCCGCGCCGCCGCCGTCACCCCATACGTCATAATTCGGTCAATCGCTCGCGTGCTTAATTGATTATTATTATTACTAGTAGTTCGCCGCGAACTTAGACCTCGCGATTATTACTCGCGTTTTTATTGATATACTCTGATTTAGACTTTTCTAACATAATTCAGTTCCCTAAATAAAATCTAGATGGCGTTATCCAAAGTAAGAACACGCTATGGTTTCGTTCGCTACATAATCGTGGACGTTTTTATCAATATTTCAAAAACTACTGAACCGATTTTGATGCCCAACGAACTTGAAAATTCTATTGATATTTCCTACATGCCTACCAAATTTCATCAAAATCGGACCATCGGTTCGGCAGTTATCGCGGTACAAACATACATACATACATACATACAAACAATGTGTTTCGCCCCCAACTCGATTTAGAGACCTTCGCTCGCTTCGCTCGCTCGGTCAATTATAACATGTCCACGTCTTATTTAACATTGCTTTCCTAAAAAGTATACTCGATTTTAAGAAAATGTTATATAACTAGTCGTTCGCTGCGAACGTAGACCTCGCGACTATTAAAATACAATATTTATTTTCACAAAAAATTAAATATCTCCAAAACGGCTGGACCGATTTTGATGCCCAACGAACTTGAAAATTCTATTAACCATCCCTACATATATTCCAACTTTCATCAAAATCGAAACAACGGTTCGAGAGTTATCGCGGAACAAACATACATACATACATACATACAAACAATGTGTTTTTCGCTCCAACTTGAATTATAGCCCTCGCTCGCTTCGCTCGCTCGGTCAAATATACATTTCCAAGGAATAAGGAGTTTTATTTGTTTTCAGACCTAACTAGTAGTTCGCCGCGAACTTAGACCTCGCGATTATTACTCGCGTTTTTATTGATATACTCTGATTTCGACTTTTCTAACATAATTCAGTTCCCTAAATAAAATCTAGATGGCGTTATCCAAAGTTAGAACACGCTATGGTTTCGTTTGCTAGATAATCGCGGACGTTTTTGACCGAGCGAGCGAAGCGAGCGAAGGTCTCTAAATCGAGTTGGGGGCGAAACACATTGTTTGTATGTATGTATGTATGTATGTATGTTTGTACCGCGATAACTGCCGAACCGATGGTCCGATTTTGATGAAATTTGGTAGGCATGTAGGAAATATTAATAGAATTTTCAAGTTCGTTGGGCATCAAAATCGGTTCAGTAGTTTTTGAAATATTAATAAAAACGTCCACGTTTATCTAGCAAACGAAACCATAGCGTGTTCTAACTTTGGATAACGCCATCTAGATTTTATTTAGGGAACTGAATTATGTTAGAAAAGTCGAAATCAGAGTATATCAATAAAAATGCGAGTAATAATCGCGAGGTCTAAGTTCGCGGCGAACTACTAGTTATTAATATTTCAAAAACTACTGAACCGATTTTGATGCCCAACGAACTTGAAAATTCTATTGATATTTCCTACATGCCTACCAAATTTCATCAAAATCGGACCATCGGTTCGGCAGTTATCGCGGTACAAACATACATACATACATACATACATACATACATACATACATACAAACAATGTGTTTCGCCCCCAACTCGATTTAGAGACCTTCGCTCGCTTCGCTCGCTCGGTCAATTAGGGATGACGATTGATTTTTGATTCTTTGTCCATCAGATAGATTACCTATTTAAAAATATTAGATACGTATTTTTTGTTTTTTTTTTATATACTCTTAAAATGACAGAGATATAATAAGTTAAAAAGACGCATGACGTCACGTCTAGTTGCGTCTTATGCATACTCGTGACGTTTTTATTCCCAAGTACGTCCAACGGGAATGCAAAAAGTCTTTTTGTCATGGGCAAACCAATGAACTGATAATTGTGGCATGGATAAAGTTGAAAAATCAACACCCAAAAGCTAAAATCGGAGATGGACGTTTGTATGAAAAAAACCCAATATACTCAGCTAGAACAGTCAGCATAACGACTAATACATCAGCTAAAAAAATATATCCTACTCCTAACTAATATTACTAGTAGTTCGCCGCGAACTTAGACCTCGCGATTATTACTCGCATTTTTATTGATATACTCTGATTTCGACTTTTCTAACATAATTCAGTTCCCTAAATAAAATCTAGATGGCGTTATCCAAAGTTAGAACACGCTATGGTTTCGTTTGCTAGATAAACGTGGACGTTTTTATTAATATTTCAAAAACTACTGAACCGATTTTGATGCCCAACGAACTTGAAAATTCTATTAATATTTCCTACATGCCTACCAAATTTCATCAAAATCGGACCATCGGTTCGGCAGTTATCGCGGTACAAACATACATACATACATACATACATACATACATACAAACAATGTGTTTCGCCCCCAACTCGATTTAGAGACCTTCGCTCGCTTCGCTCGCTCGGTCAATAAATGCGAAAGTGTGTTTGTTTGCATGTTTGTTTATTTTGTTTGTTACATCTTCACGCTTTATTTACTGAACCAATCTTTCTGAAATTTCGCATACACATAGTTACTGAGAAGGATATAGATAGAGTATCTTTCATCCCGCGTAAATCACTGTTCCCGTGGGAAAATCACGCGGGCGAAGCCTTGGGCAAAAGGTAGTAAGCTATAAATCAGTTACACATAAGCATTTTTATTGCAGGTACGATATATTTAAGTACTCGTTTAATTGAGTTTCTGAGTCTGATTAGATATCGGACCTTTCCACCCAGGCCTATTCAAAGTGCTTTGAACTTTCCTATTTATAACCATCTAACAAAATGGAATTTGTTAAATTTCCTGAAAGTTGTCTTATTTTATCTGTAAAAGTTAATATTGATAAAATTTGATATAATAAAATTTATAGAGGTAGAGTATTATATGATACTGAGTAAAACTCTATTTTCAAATTAAAGTTAACCTATTTTACACATTTAAAAATATTATATAGTTTTGTTTAAATTTTTGGTCTTGTTTGAGTTTTTAATTTCTTTCAAATATTACGCCGAGATGATTTGGTTCACGCTTATACCTTATAAGGCAGTTATTCAACGATGGATACCATAAATCATGTTCATGCCTCTCAAACATTCTCGTAACAAGTCACACCTTGCTACTTGTACACAGGTCATGCGATATATCTCCACCAGTAAGACTGGCTACATAACCCACAAGCGAGCTCACGAGAGAGCCCTGAATTCATCATCATATAGGAGTACATAATATATGTGAAAAGGAAAAAGGTAGGTGCCTTATGGTCTACTTAGCTTAATAAGCACAATGTCATAAATGCCAACGACCATAAGGTACCTTTTCCCGTGGAACGTCACATATCATCCATTATAACCATCGATTATAACTAGAATCGAGACAAGAACAAAATCTTCTAAGCTCATAGTAATAACCGGCCAACATAGAAACTCCAGTCACGTCATGTCGCCAAGAAATTATTTCAATGTATCTCATTTGGTTGGTTGTTGATAAATGCTGCAGTCTGGCTTGTAATAAGACATGTGGATTCCTTTTTGCTATCTAATTTAAGAGACACAATTTGTTTTGCAGTCAGACCGGTTTTTCTTATGGCATTTGCGAGGAAAATTAAATACGGAAAGACGTTTCTATTTGATTAAGTATTTAGTCATTAAAATTGATTGTTTTTTTACTCCTTTTGAGCAGCTGGATGCTATTATTATGAGCATTATTTGCTATGCCCGAAACTGTGCTTATATTACACTAGCTGTTGCCCGCGGCTTCGCCCGCGTGACTTTGGCTTAGATGAAAAGTCTTTTTGTGTTCCAAACTGTTTCCTGTGTTCCAATCTTCGATTTTTATACGTCTAAAGAAAATGCTCATCAGTTTAACCAAGTTTTGCTAAGGCGCCATTTCCGTATATGTTATAGTGTATGTAGCTGGTCTCTTGGAGTTATTTATCAGATGTTCCAGATCTTCAATTTTTATACGTCAGCAGAAAATGCTCATCAGGTCGAACTGTTTTTGCTAAGGCGCCATTTCCATATATGTTATAGTGTAGCTAGTCTCTTGGAGCTTTTCATCAGATGTTTCAGATCTTCAATTTTTATACGACAGCAGAAAATGCTCATCAGGTTGAACGATTTTTGTTAAGGCACCATTTCCATATTACTTATAGTTTAGCTGTTCTGTTATGGTTCTTCATCAGATGTTCCAGTTTTCAAAATGAATTATAGCCTATATGTTGCCCAGGCTTAATAGCTATACAACAAAAAAAGTTTCATTCAAATCCGTCCACTAGTTTTTGCATGAAACGCGTACATACATACAGACAGACAGACAGACAGACAGACAGACAGACAAGAAATTCCAAAAATTTTTTTTTGCTTTCTATCGTTCTTTCTAGGTCTCCCTCTATCCATTTCAGTCAAAAATATTAAATGTACAGACAAAATATTTTTACTGTTTTATTATAGGTAGATGATTGAGAATTTTAACATCAAAACGAAGATGACTAACCCTGTTGACATTATATCAATTACAGATTTATTATATGTAGGTATAAATGTAAACATCCTACAGATACGATATAAAAGTCGTAAGACTCGAAGGCCACGCTTAGCTGAATAAACGGCTTATTGATAGAGTGAATAGAGTGACAGGTGTAAATTTATTTAAAAAGTTTATAATGAAATTCTTGTCTATGCGGCAATTAGTGTACTAATTTTCGTGGATGGGTTTTAAAATTTGAGATTTCTGCCCTTTAGAGCGTTAAAGACAAAGCTTAACTGAAATACAACGAACATTTTTTACCCTAATCAGCCATTATCAGCTGAGAATGCTGCGATAAGGCACGTTCTGCCAATTCATGGAGGTCTAAATTACTTCGGTCCTTTCAAGTGTCCTTGTGAGATTTTCGATAATACTTTCAGGAGATTTAATTATTCCTGATACCACAATTTTGGATCTAGAAACGCTTATACAAAACTTAAATGGATTTAAATTATCTTATTAGAAAATTAGCATGTGCCCGGGACATTGACCCCGTGGGAATTTAGGAAAATCTTCTCTAAGTGCTCCCCTAATCTCCCTAAGGAACTAACTCGTACATGCCAAATTTCAGCTTCCTACGTCCAGTAGTTTTGACTGTGCTTTGTCTGTCGGTCACTAAAAAAACTGAAGAAATTTATAAAAAATGACTGATATCAAATTGACTATGTATACGTATTCATTTTTTTATGCTAATTGGGCTTATCCTAATCTACAATGGGCTTCAGTATAACAATATTGTAACTATCACTCAAACTTTTGGGAAAGGTTTTTAGTAAAACGGCGCCGCCGCTTTTCCCGCGAATTTCAACTAATGAGTAACCATGGAAAAATAAGAAATGCTTAAACTTGTAAATTTTACGATAAAAGCTCAAAATTTCACTATCACTAAGTAAAACTTTTGGAAAAGGTTTTTAGTAAAACGGCGCCGCCGCTTTCCCCGCGAATTTAAACTAATGAGTAACCATGGAAAAATAAGAAATGCTTTTGTAAATTTTATGATAAAAGCTCAAAATTTTGTCTCTCTACAAAATTATTTCAATAGTTTCCTTTGTGAAAACATTTATGAGCATAATATTGTACAACCTTCTAGTGTGTGTGTGTGTGTACTATTCAAATATAAATTATTCATGGCTTCATACAATATGTACGTAGGCTGATCCCTAGAAATAAGTATACCCTACGGTATAAGTGGGCCCTACGGCCCAACCGTAGACTAAACGTCGCTAAAGTTACTTATTTCAGTCAAAATATAATACATGCTAATAATACAAACTTAACAAAGTTTAGAATTTATTATATGTATCTAGAATCTATTCGCACAAAAAGATAAAGATTATTTACTTGTATATAGTAAGTATAGTAAAAAAGTAAATAAATAAATCACACATAAATAGAAATATCGAGGAATACGCGATTAATCCAAATGCCAATTTTGTTAGTAATAAAATGTTGTCAAAAATTTATGTGTGTTTTATTTTTAGAAGCATATTTTCTAATATAAAATGAGTAATTTAGTTATAGACAATATTATAATTTATTTATTTAGAACCCCTACAGATACAAGACACAAGTGTAGAAGAGTTTACCCCCGTTGACCTTTCCCCAACTATAGTAAGATGAATCATTCTTCACTTTGTTTTCTACGTTCGAATATACCTATGTATATTTTTCCAAGTCACAATTTAAAATTAACTCTTAAGCCTGTTTATCATGAAACGCAGCTTCAACGGAAACGAATCAATCTCCGTTGATCCCCATTTTGACTGTCATTTAACCCCAAAACACCCCAGTTCCGCCCAATAGCGTCAATCACCCCGCAGATTGAGTAAAATGGGGTAAAAACACACGTCGCTAATTTAGGGATGGTCGATTTGGCAGTCGATCGATGGCTCTCCCTTCATTAGTAGCTATTTCGTTGGGTTTTGAGAATATCACGTTCAATATACATACGTGCGTCGCGTCGCTGCTATATTGATACTTTGATTTTTTTTTCTAAATGAACGATTTGGTAAAGGTCATGTTGTCTGTCTGCAATATGACATTTTTCATTTATTTCATTTATATTCGAAGAATGCAAAATCATTTTTCATTTTGACGAACACCATGATAACATTTTAAGGCAAAGTTTTAATCTACGATGTACAGTACGCCCTAAATAACCAATTTAGGCAATAGTCTCTTCTCTTAATTAAATTTAGATTAGACTATATTGAAAACTGCTTCTACAGTTCTAAACGCGTGGTTGGTCGGTGGTTCAGGAGGAAAGTTTTTCCATTCAAATAGACGAAGTCGCGGTCAATAACTAGTACTGGCTAAATTAAAATTTCCTTGCCAAATATCTTATACTATATGTGCTGTAGTATTGCAATATCTTGGACCCACTATACGTCATGTTTCCACTCTCCTCCAGGTACGGTACATTCATCTAAATTTCATGAGGGTCTGCGCTCATTCATTCGATTTATTCCGCTTTTCTTAGAAACAAAGACCAGGGTAGAATGTGATGAATATTTTTTTCATTCGTGTTACATTAAACACAAGTATAACTGGAATACAATAAAAATTTTATTGAAGATAGGTTTGCTCTTGACCACAATCTTTCCCGAAGACAGAGATGAGGTCTACGATGTAGCGAGCTTACCCAGAAGCAGCCTATTCACTCTGGTTTTGAAGAGAGTCAGGTTGTATGTGCTCTGGAACACAGACGCAGGCAAGGAGTTCCATTACTACTGAGAGTCTTCCTAAAGTTATTCTACCTCTAGATCCAACTAAACTTGACTCTCTTAGTTGGTTCTATGATAGCTCTATATCGATAAATATCTACATATTTAAAACTAACTGCGCAGTTTGTGATCGAAGACTGCACCCCATGGTTCCACGACCATGCAAAATATGGGATAAGAGAAGACCGTGGAAATCATGCCCTAAATTTGTTAATCAGGATGCTTAATGGATGCTCACGAAGGAGACTGTAAACAGATTTAAAGGACCATGGAGTGTGCCATGCTCAGCATTTAATTTCATTAAAATATGGAGTTGCTTGATTTTTATAAAGGGCAAAAGTAGAAGAAATTGCAGATAGGGTCATGAAACTTCAGTGCAATTAGGCGGGTATATCTTGCTGAGAAGCAGGAGCTTCACTTTACTCCACCTACTCCAAAAAATATTGACCTAAGGCCACAAACAGGAGGAGGTGTCGGATGTCACAGTCTAAGTCGCAGGTCGTTCATATACCAGAGAAGCAGGACAGAGAAGGTTAACTTGCAAAAAGAGAGGTCTGTGAGGGGAAAATCATGATAATGATTCTACTTCACACTAATATTATAAAGAAGTATAGTAGTGTTTGTAAGTTTATGAGTTTGTTTGTAGAGGGTAATCTTTGGAACTACTGAACCGATTTCAAAAATTCTTTCACCAATTTAAAGCTACATTATACTTGAGTGACATAGGCTACAATTTATGTATGTACCTCCCTAGAGAAGCCGGGTTGGGGCGCTAGTAATTAATATTTCGCTAATACATAATATCAATGAGTTTTTGTTAAAACCGACAATTGAACAATTCTTCTTAGTCAATGTTTTGATCTGAGAATCTTAACCATAAGGTGCTCCCACGTGTCGGCGAGTTGGTGTGTACAAACGAAATGACAAAACATCGTAATACCTAACAAAACATCCTTATGACAGTTTGAGACACATATATCTCTGGCAAAGTTTTTTATGTTATTAAATAAATATAAATATATCCGGACAAATCACACAGATTGAGTTAGCCCCAAAGTAAGTTCGAGACTTATGTTATGGGATACTAACTCAACGATACTATATTTTATAACAAATACATATAAAGATAAACATCCAAGACCCGGGCCAATCTGAAAAAGATCATTTTCCATCTTGACCCGACCGGGGATCGAACCCGGGACCTCCGGTGTGACAGTCCGGCGTGATGACCGATGGGCCACAGAGGTCGTCGAAATTATTAGTTAACCAATCTTCTTCTTCTTCTGCGGCTCATTTCGTCCACTACAGGACATAAGCCTCCTCCAATGCACCACCAACCAAGTAACCAATAAATAACATAAAATATAAAAATCATTCTTAAAAATTATTTTCATTATTATTTAATACTAGATACTACCTATATTGAGATGGCAATAAAGATCTGACATAAACCTCAACGTGAAACATATCTTTATGTCCTTATTTCACCATTTGATCGGCACATAAAAGGTAAATAAAAGATACGATCATATGCCAAAGGAAAGCCACAAAGAGATAATATTTACTTTTCCTTTGGATATTTCGTTGCTCGCCGGTCGAGTGATAAAATGAAGATCCATGTTTTCCTTAATAACCAAAGAAATGAATGTGAGGTTATTTTTCGAGACAAAAATAATAAACCGCTAATGTTCGAGATATAGTAGAAATGTCTGATACGAAAATCATTCTTTTAGTTCTTTAGCTGATTGGAATATGGTTTACTGATAACACGTTTACTGTAAAGAATAATAACTTGTAATGAAGTAAAAATAGATAGATAGATAGATCAACACTTTATTGCACCATTTACAAAAAGAACATACAAAAGAGACAAAATTAAATACAAAAATGAGCGCAAAGGCGGGCTTAAAATAATATGTTTTTTAAGCTTACCATCTTATACTTTCCTTTCCTGAAGTTTTATACAAGAGGAAAGGCAATCAAAAATAAATAGAATATTCAATTCAACAAGATAGAGAGATAATATCGTCGGGTCAGAGGTAAACTCGCCAAACTGTCATTTTGGCGATTTTGATTTTTTTGTGTCAAAGTGTTTTTTTATTTTTTATACACACTGTGGCAAAATATCATAAGTGTAGGATTAATACTTTCGGAGTTATTTCAATTTGATCTAGTTGCTATCTGCATAAATTTAGAATATTACAAAAGTAAACTTGCATATGTAAATATAGGTCAGTTTCCCCATTTAAAAATATAGCTTTTTATAATAAAATCAATGTATTAAACTAGCGTAAGTGGTATATTGATTGTTTTACTTTGGTTTACAATGTGATATATAAACAATAAATTGACAATGCCCAACTAGCCTAAGTGGTAGTTTGAATACTTTACTGTGGTTTACAATATGAAAAAAACTCTAATTTAACAATGTTCAACTGACCTAAGTGGCAGATTGAATGCTTTACTTTGCTTTACAATATGATTTTAAACTAATTTGTTAAGATCAACTAGTCTAAGTGGCAGATTGAATACATCACTAATTGCCCAAATAGTACTATGTCACGAATAAAAATACACTTAATTAGAGTAAAACTATCAGACTGTATGAAACAATTAATTTTAATTTCATGAAAAGTGCAAGCGCAAATTTTCTAACTTCAAATATTTTAACAATAAAGATTTGACCATAATTTACTACTAAGTTTTATATTTTCACAATTTCTATACCATAGACAAAACTAAATTCTTTGTGTTATTTTTGGTGCCGCTTCCCGCGATGTAGGCGCCCCGCTTCTCTTTCATCGTATGCTAAAAAATGTTGGTGGCCTTATGATATACCAGACAATATAGCATTCAGAAGCCATTAAAAAAATATAAAATCCATACCTTAGCGGTTCGCATGATAAAGCAGTAGGCGAACCTAGAGTGAGAGATCCCTGTCCGCGACATGTCGTCCGATGGTGGAATAGTGCAGATGGAATTAATTCATGCGATTCCTGTGCGCACTCTCCGTAGTGCAGCCTGTAGAATACACACAGACTTGCCACTAGTCGCCGATGACTGAGGCTCTGAAGCCGTCCTGCTGTAAGCGACTCATTATCCACAAGCCTTCTGATACGTCCTTCGATAGCTTCCAGGGCTTCGAGCTGATAGCGGGCGGATCCATTTCACAGATGGGAGAAATACTCCATACAGGAGCAGACTTGAGCTGTGTAAAGGCTCAACAGTTGGTCCGGAGTAAAATACCGTTGGAACTTGAAAAGGATGCCTAGCTTTTTGAAGCAGTCTTAGCCTTGGACTCAATATAATTTCCGAAGTTAAGATTGAATGAGAAGTTGATACCAAGAAGTTCTAGGTGATCAGTGACAGGAACAGGCACACCACGGCAAGTGAGAGAAAAGTTGAACGGGGTCTTTTTAGAGGCATTGAATCTCACAAGATTGGCCCAATCGGAGACAGCCTGCAGAGTGAGATTGGTACAGTCCACCATTGCCTGCCTGAGTTCGTCTATTTCCGGTTTTTTTGACTTTGCACTACCCGTACTGCGTACCCAATAATACCGGGTTTTAGCAGATCATTGATGTGTAGCAAAAAAAGCGTTGCGGAAAGTACAGACCCCTGAGGTACCCCGGCATTAATTGCCAATAGGTCAGACTAGCAGCCGTCAACAACTACTCGAATAGACCGTTTCCTCAAGAAATCGGAAATCCAAGCACAACGGCTGGCGGGGATACCATAGGCTTTGAAGCTTTGAATAAGATCGTCATGCCAAACTCTGTCGAATGCATTCGAAATGTCAAGTGAGACAGCAAGTGCTTCACTGTATTTTTCGAGGGCCTTACCTCAGAGATGCGTAGTGTGCACAAGAAGGTCTCCTGTAGATCGGCACTGGTGAAATCCGAATTGCCAGTCACAGAGGAGATCATTGTCTTCAAGGTACGCCAGCAAGAACTTGTTAATAACACGCTCCATTACCTTGCAGAGAATGGTGGTGATTGCGATTGTGCGGTAGTTTGTA
Organism: Ephestia elutella; assembly: GCA_018467065.1. Taxonomy (NCBI): domain Eukaryota; kingdom Metazoa; phylum Arthropoda; class Insecta; order Lepidoptera; family Pyralidae; genus Ephestia; species Ephestia elutella. The sequence goes on from CM031566.1 coordinate 10,699,174, forward strand.
GGATCGGCACGTCTACCCTTTTTGGGTACAGGTTGTATGTTGGCAAGATTCTACGCTTTTGGCACAATACCAGTCTGAAATGATAGACGATATAGGCGTGTCAGAACAGGAGATAATTCGCAGCGCAATTCCGCAAAATAAAAGCAGGTATGCCATCAGGGCCACTGGCTTTTTACACGTCTAGGTTGTGTAGAGTTTTAAGAACATCTTTTGGTGAATTTGGAGCTCAGGCATTTTACAACCACAAAAAAGGTAACCGGGGGTGTTTGGTTACTCGCATCTAGATAGGAGTTTTCAGCAAATAGAATTAAGTAAATAAGCTTTCTCTAAAGTCGTGTGTGCCAATGTTCTATCTAGTTTCTTCAAAAGTTAGCTTCAACGCACTTGGCTAGGGATCAAAATGCTTTACTGCCAGGTGGGTACGAAGCGAGTTTTGTTCCCACTCGGCCTATGTGGTCAAAGCGAGCCTTTTTAAGTACTTTTCTGCAGAACTTAAAGGCCGCAGAATTAAAGGCTTTCTTCTTCTTTTGCGTATCCGGAGCTTTACAACTACGAGCGTAAGCCCAAGCCTGGTATGCTGACTGTTTAATAGCCTTAGCTTTCGCACAGTCAGCATTAAAACAAGGCTTAGCTTTGAAGTCAGAGGGTCGATCCGAGAATGAGTTATAATACTCTATTGCCAGACCGATAATCTCAGCAACAGCGCTTGCACAGCTCGACGGATCGTCAGAGGAAAAGCAGACCTGCAGCCAAGGTTAAGTTGCTAGGAAGGCTGAAACAGACACTTCATTTCGATCTGGTTCGGTCGTCAGCAGAAGGTCCAAACAATTGGCTACCTACGTGGTTCTCAACGTCGGGTTAGTTCGGGTCTACCAGAGTCGCCTAGTCAACCAGAAATTATGCTCGTTAGTTGCAGATCCCTACAGCTTATCATAATTTCTATAACAATCTGCCATGCACTGAATTTGCAAGAGACTCGTCTTCCAGAGCCAGACATACCTAAATGAAGAAAGTGAAGATAATTTTGACTGTATTTCACTTAATTTTTAAGGAAAATAACGAATTATTCATTAAAAATATTGCAACAAACAAAACTTATTTCATTTATTAGCTTAGCTATCAAATCTTTAGCCTAAATGCCTACTCACAGTAAAAATTTTATAACTAAACCTAAAAGATTGATTCAAATATACAAGAAAACGTTAAAAAAGGTCATATTTTTCCCATAGCCAATTGCTGTAACTGCCACATTGACTAATATACCACAAGTGAATTAATTTATTTAATTCGTACTCGTTATGGTAAACATGCCAAACTGCTTTTATTTAATAAATAATAATAATTTTACATTTTGGACCATTAACCAGTAAAGATACATTATTAAGATTTCTGAAAATAACAAGTTTGAAAACATATCTTTAAAACCTGATTTACAATATTTTTTTTTAACTTCATTGCCCTCTCCTCAAAAATTCAATATTTTCAGTTTGGCGAATTTACCACTGACCCGACGATAATGTGCAGATTACGTTGGACAGTGCAAAACAGAAAGCACTGATGTACCTATACCGATTTTTTAAAAAGTGGAATAATAAATAAATAAATATACGGACAAATCACACAGATTGAGTTAGCCCCAAAGTAAGTTCGAGACTTGTGTTATGGAATACTAACTCAACGATACTATATTTTATAACAAATACATATATAGATAAACATCCAAGACCCAGGCCAATCTGAAAAAGATCATTTTCCATCTTGACCCGACCGGGGATCGAACCCGAAACCTCTGGTGTGACAGTCCGGCGTGATGACCGTTGGGCCACGGAGGTCGTCAAAATAATAAGAATAAGAGAAATATGAAAAAGTTTAATCACTTTTCAAAGCTCCAAAATTCGCACTTCACGATGACGCGACATTCTCTATATATTATTTCTAACGATTTTTGGTCTTTAACTGTTGCGTCTGAATGTGTTGTGACAAATAACAGTCCACTTTAATTAATGCGAAATATGATATGAATATGAGTTTGGCAATACGGAACAAGTCAGGTAACTAAAACTGTGGGTAAGACCGGATGTTGCGTTCTATATGTCAAAACGGATCAATTAATTGAACGAATGGAACCTATGTCATCCATCATGTAGGTCTTGTTATTATTTCTATTGATGTCGTATTCATGCTTTGTTCTCAAAAATACATATTCTCAAAGGGAGTAATTCAGTAATTCGTCCCATGTACCTACGGCCCATTTGGGACGAAACGCAGATAATCAAACTTAATCAAAATTTCATTCTGCAATTCGTCCCATTCTTTTTTTGTATGGAAATTTAAACCTTATCAACGCTTGGTACAGTCAGTGAGACAAGAATTAAGATAAATGTATATTTCGTTAGAATTGTTACATTTTGCTGTGGTTTTGTTCATAGCTAAATATAAAAACATTGATTGTGAAAAAAAAATGTTATTGCTGAATGTTTTATCAAGACAACAGGTAATTGTTTCATTTAATAAGAAAACGCACAAGTTGAAGTGTTACTGAAATGAATAATTTAATACAATTGGTTGACATGTATGGCTTCCAGATAAGTAAACAATGGATGCGGTGGTCACTTTTGAAGAGGTATAGTACAAAAATTCAATGTTTATTATTTCTACACTAACACTTTTTTACTGATTGTACCATTTATAAACATGGGACGAATTGCAGAATGAAATTTTATATAATTTTGATTTTCTGCGTTTCGTCCCAAATGGGCCGTAGGTACATGGGACGAATCACTGAATTACTCCTCAAAGGGACAGAAGTACAGGTACTTAAGCGAAAAAGGGAAAACTAATTTCAGTCATAATTATTTTGTAATAAAGTTACTTAGTCACATATTGTATGCAATTAAATAGGCGGAATCTTGTTGTTGGCATAGTTTTAATGTAATACTCAATTCATAGTTGTTATTTAGCTTTAAGACCGCCAAAAAAAATAGAAAAAAATAAAACCTATTTCTTAAATTTTCTGATTAAAGCAAAATTTTTAAATTGAAGAAAAATGTTCCGCTGAATCTAAAAACTAGGTAGGTGTGACAATTTCCCCAAGTATATCATCATGAAGAATAGTAAATCAGAAGTTCCTCATTGAAAATTGAAGCAAAAGATATCATTAAGCTTACTCAATGATATTAACTACCTACTACTTATTTGCATCAATGCTACTACTTGTCTTAATTTGATGGCATAGAAATATCACATGAGTCATCAAATCTCGAATACTGTGTTATCTCAGACGTGGGCCAAAATAGTTCCATAATACTAGAACCGCAAGCAAAGTATGAGACGATTATTTTTTTTTTCATCTGCTAATCCTAAGGTGGCATTTGAAAAAAGGTTTTTGAAATTAATTTGAAATATTAACAAAATAAACAACTTGATTTGATTTGTTGCAATGCCGGACTTAAAGACTAGATTAGATTAGAATTTTGATGTATATGTACATTTTAATAAGCATTTTCCTTATTAGCTCTAACGCCGCATCTGATTATTATAAATTTGTGATGCAAACAGCAAAGTAGAACAGATAACGTCCTTGTGGGGTCAATATCTTATTTGCCCAATTCACCGTTACAACCGACCAAGCTATTTTGACTGCAGTCCCAATAAGGAGCCTTTATTGAACGTATAAAAACATTCAAATTAACCCAGATACTGTCGTTATTAAGATCAATAAATAATATTGGACTTAAGGATATTGATATAAGATCCAATAAATTTTAACACGTTTTAATGAGTATTTTTGAGTTTAAATAACGGCTTCTGTATGTGGCATTTCAAACGAGGTAATAAAAATTTTATGCCAACTGAGGATCACGACGAAGCTCAAAAATAACGATTCTAAAAACCCCTTCCTCTTTTCTTCTAGTACATCTACTGAACCAATTGGACCAATTATATTATTTTTTTCCCAATAATTATTGAAGGTTATAAAAAAGGAAAATCTTAAGAATTCCTAAAGGAACAGGTGCGGCTAATCTACACAAATAAAAATTAATGTCTAAATGTATTTCTGATGGCGTAATTGCAGGACTGCTGGACCATCTGGCAATTTAAAAAATTCGTTGAAGATTGGTTCTATAAATGCTCTGTGATTGGTTCAGTTCAGGAAAACAAAAGGGAATTTCCACGGGAGAGGAAATTTCAGACGGAGTCCCAAGACATGGTTAGTTTTCTCATACTACGTTATGGTTATTATTTGTAGCTGAAAATAGCAGGTCTGCTATTTTCAGCTCCAATTTTAGATTTCAAAACGAGTTTATAGCTAAGCGTACGACTTTGCTCTTCCGTTTTTGAACTCGTACCGGCAATTTCCGCACGGAACGGGCGGCGCAAACGAATATATACTATGTTCCATATTCCATACTAACACGATAGAGCAAATACTAGTATATGATAACAGGTATAACTTACTTTTTATATACAACTAAGAATTTTCTATATTGTTTCCTCCAGTACATTGTTATGAAGAGATCGAATTGTTGCTATAATCAATTGTTGTAAGGCGTGTGGAATTTAAAAACATCATAGGAATTCAAGCCGTCAAACCTTTGTATATTTATTAATGTATTCCATTACTTAATACACACATAACTTTATAAACCTACATTATTTGAAACAAACATATCCTGAGAAACTATCCGTAACATAACAAGCGAACCGATATGGGTCATAAACAATGTTAAAGGATTTCCATTAGGGTTTACCTCAAGGTACCAGTTGTGTAACCAAAGGTCCAAGTTAGTACTTGGCAACAGAAACTTTATCTTGGCTAAACTAACCGGATCGCCTGGCTTCCTCAACTAACTTCAACGGATTACAACTTTGTAACTTAATCGTATTCCTGTTTAAATGGCATAAAGAAAAAATGTAGTAATTAAATCCTAGTTTCAGAATCTTAACGAATACCTGATTACATCAACGACGCTCAAAAATTGCAAGTGAAATCGAATTACCGGATTAACTACATTTTTCGCGCGTAACATAACGTAACATATATCATACCTGGAAGTCTTAAGCCGCCGACCACGAATTTTCACCGAAAAAAACATCCAATTTCAGTACTTGTCACTGCACTAGTATTTTAATCACACAGAAAATACTTCACGAGCACGATAACAACACTACAAGATAGGATCTGATTGGAATTTATGTATTTGGAACTGTTATTTTTGAATTTGGAGCTGTCATTGAGTTTTGTTTACATATTCCGCGATGTTTTACCGCTAAGCGTAGTGGCGAGCGACCGCCTCGGCTGAGCGTAGCAAACTGGCGTAGCGTAGCGGTAGCGGTGAAAATCGCACGCATTTGACGGCCGAGCGTGGAAAATGTTTTCGTCACTACCTCTACCTTCCATGCGTATTACGGCTATCATATTTTCTTATGATTCTTCTACGTGTGTGTTATGAAAGGTCTTAATATGTACTGGGCTAAATATATGAAGTGTTATATAAGAATGGCTGCTTTTTGGAATGTATATGGTATTATCTTGTACATCAAGCGAGTTGATTAATTTGGTTGTGGTTCAGTCGTTTCTCATTTGTTTTGATTAATCAGTGCTAAAGACGTAATTTGGCCACGATTTCGTGTTAACATCATTTCATGTTGGATCCTATAGGCTATTGACTGTCTATTTAATATAACGTTAATGCTGAATAATTTAAATTTTTTGATAAAAATCAAGGAATAAAGAACCAGCGGAAGGAACTTCGTCGATGAGAATCAAATTGGATATTAGTCCCATTCTACTCGAGAAAACCTTTGTATTCGTCGAAACGCTCCTGATATAAGAAATTGACAATTTTTCTTTGATGAATGACTGGCGGGAATAAAAATTGTTTGTTATCATTTATTTAGTTAGATTTCAGAATTAATTTGTATTATATATTGTTAGTTTACTTCCCCCTTTTTACCCCTTTAGAGGTTGAATTTCAAAAAACGCTGAAACACGCCATTGGTTATTTTTGTTGAGAAGTATTCTTGCCAAGTTTCAAGTAAATCAGTGAAGATTTTAATTTTTTTTTCATACAAACTTTGCCCTCAATTTTAACCCCCTTAGGGGTCTAATTTTGAAAAATCCTTTCTTATCTGAGCACTACGTATTAACATAAAACTTTGGTCCAAATTTCAAGTTTATAGCTTTTATGGTTTAGGCTGGGCGTTGATTTATCATTTACCCTTGTTCTTTTATATATATATAGAATTCTAAAAAAAAACTAATATAAAACGAAAAAAAAAGTAAGTAAAAAGAAGTCATGTCTACCAGGATTCGAACCCTCTATATAAAAAACTGATCCACGACCTCTTCCGACAGAGCCAACATGCGTTGTTTATAGCTGACGAAATTTCAAATGGGATTTGTCTATAGGTACGCAAATTCACCCCTTTTTTGTACTGTAAGGGTTGAAATTGTGAACAACCCTTTCTTATGTGGGCAGTATATAGTATAATGAAGACACTAACCAAATTTCACGTTTATAGCTTTTATAGTATCGGTTTTGTGATGATAAATTAGTTTACTTCCCCCTTTTTACCCCTTTAGAGGTTGAATTTCAAAAAACGCTGAAACACGCCATTGGTTATTTTTGTTGAGAAGTATTCTTGCCAAGTTTCAAGTAAATCAGTGAAGATTTTAATTTTTTTTTCATACAAACTTTGCCCTCAATTTTAACCCCCTTAGGGGTCTAATTTTGAAAAATCCTTTCTTATCTGAGCACTACGTATTAACATAAAACTTTGGTCCAAATTTCAAGTTTATAGCTTTTATGGTTTAGGCTGGGCGTTGATTTATCATTTACCCTTGTTCTTTTATATATATAGATAGATGAATGAATTTCTAGAATGGATTTTTTAAAGAAAACTCTACTCTGTACTAGCAGAAAACAGGTTCATATGGATTTTATCTGCCGCAATCTAATACTAAAACTTACATACTAGGAAAATAAGTTTGGTAATTTGTTAATATTTTATTTACTTTATGTAAGTACTTTATTATTTAATTTCAGTACTTACATGAAATTTGGCTTACTTACCGTGCAAGTAATCTAAATTTATTGTAGGAACTTAAAGTATCAGGGGTACAGAAAAAGTTCCCCAAATTTTATCCAGTAAGCGATTTTCTTATCAATCATCTATACATATAGGTAATAAGACAGTAAAAATATTTTGTCTGTACATTTTGTATTTTTGACTGAAATCGATAGAGGGACACTTAAAAAAAAATGTCTGTCTGTCTGTCTGTCTGCAGACAGACAGACAGACATTCACGGAGAAAAAATTCTAGTTCCGTTTACTAGAATATTGTGAATGTAAACAGAATATATGTTAGTATATGTGACAACTATACATATTGTTCAAGCAACTTGAACATTCTGGTTCCCTGTATATTGATTGTTCTAGTTCCTATAAAAATAATTTTATACACATTACCAATCATTTTGTAATAATTACCATAAACAAATTTTGACTGAAATATACAAAATTGTTATATGTAGTAAAATTATTGTACGGTTTAACTAAATATTATTTTGTTGTAAACATATGTTATAGTGTCCTTTAACAGTCGTAATGTAAGCACTACTAAAATTTATGTTATGTTTTACATTAATTATTGTGGACATTGCAAATCTTATTGTACGTACTATTAAAAATATTGTTTTCTTTACTTGATCATATCATTTGGTGTACTATAACATATTGTTGAGTTTAAAATAAATTTCTGTTCGAGAATACTGAGCCTATATAGTAGATACTTTCAGTAAGGATAGTAATAATATTTAATAAAATAAATATCTAAGTAACTATACCTTCCTTGGTAAGGAGATAAAGTTACATTAGACATATATTTCAAAAAAACTTTTTTACTCCCGATACTAAAAGTATATACCTACCCAATCAAATATGAGTAATATGTAATAAAACACACATATTAAGTATTAATTAGTTTTATTCAATTTTTGCATAGGAACATTATAACATTTTTTTAAACAATATTTTGGTCAACAATTAAACATTCACGCTTTAAACACGTAATTATGCAAGTACTTATTATAACTTATTTTTTTTTTAATTTATGTATTATAACGGGACTTAGCACGCACCTTTTAATTATTTATTTCCGTTGACGTTTCGATGCATTCATGCAACTCCATCGTTAGTGTACTTTTCTTTACGTGCCGAAATTGTTCCTTTAAGATCTGATGCAGCTTTAGGATGGGTGATAAATGCGTCGCGCATTTCCAGCTTTGAAGGCCGCCAGGTCTTACTTTTTCCAAGAGGATTACCAAGTAGAAGCGGTAAACTCATAAAAGCATATACCGTTATTGCTACAGGAGAAGATTCTTCTTTTCCTGGAAGCAACAAAATATACTAATTAGATATCGATCAACAGAACATATGAATACAAAAATTTCAAAAAGTTTTACTTAACAAATTGTTTACTGAGACTTCCCGTTAAGTAAGCAGCGATAAACCAAATAAACACTTTTTGTGGCGCTTTGAAAACAAAACGAAGACCTTTGAATTTCATTTCATTTCAATGATTTCAAGATCTGAATCACTACTAAAAAAGGTATATATGCTTCCTACATTGAGCGTGTGGCACGCTTATAAAAACCTCTGTTGGAAAGATAAAAGGTACTTACCAGCAAATTTGGGAATGTAGTCTTCCAAATCCCACGACGATAATAGGTATACTGTTTACGTCTTGATCCATAGTACAATGATCTCGCATACAAAACAAGTATGCAAATGAAAATAATATTTATTTCCGGATAATATGTAGATACACTTATTTAGTAACGCTCGCTCGAGTGAAGTCTAATGAAAAATGGCGGCATAAATAAACGCGAGCGCGGTCCGCGCAGGAGTCAGGAGGGAGCGCGGGCGCGGGGCGAGCGTTTTGTTTTTTCGTTAATGCCGATTGGTTATGAAAACATGCACATCGCAATGTTAACTTCATCGTAAGGTAACTGATACAAGAATATAGTAAGGATAAAAATAAATATCATAAACGCAACAATACAAAACAAGTACACATAAACAACGCAGGTTTTTAGAGTTTACTATATTTTCTAGTAAATGGAAACAAAATATAGTTTTCACAACTAATAAATCGTTGCCGGAACTAGTTATTGTTGTTAATATTACAAAAATAAAATGTACTTGGTCATATATGCATATTGTTCTTATTACTTATTAGTTCATTGTTGATTACCTTATAAGAATGTGCTATTTACTGTATTGGTGTTACTAGAACATTCTGGCAATCACAAAAATGTCGTATTTTATTTATCAAAATAATTCTGTTTGATGGCAAAATATTCTGTTAGATTGTACTAGAATTATGGCTACTATATATTCTGGTAATATTGTAGAATATTTTTTTCTCCGTGTGTCTGTCTGTACGTATGATCACGCTAATTTCCGAAAGTACTGAACCGATTTGAATGAAACTTTTTTTGTTGTATAGCTATTAAGCCTGGGCAACATTTAGGCTATAATTTATTTTGAAAACTGGAACACCGAATGAAGAACCTTAACAGAACAGCTAAACTATAAGAAATATGGAAATGGTGCCTTAACAAAAGTCTTTCAACCTGATGAGCATTTTCTAATGACGTATAAAAATTGAAGATCTGGAACATCTGATGAAGAACTGCAAGAGACCAGCTACACTGTAACATATATGGAAATGGCGCCTTATTAAAAGTCGTTCAACCTGATGAGCATTTTCTGCTGACGTATAAAAATTGAAGATCTGGAACATCTGATGAAAAGCTCCAAGAGAGATTTTTCATCTAAGCGAAACTCACGCGGGCGAAGCCGCGGGCGACAGCTAGTCATATATAATACATAACACAAAGGTGACTGACTGACATAGTGATCTATCAACGCACAGCCCAAATCACTGGACGGATCGGGCTGAAATTTGGCATGCAGGTAGATGTTATGACGTAGGCATCCGCTAAGAAAGGATTAACGCGAGCGAAGCCGCAGGCAAAAGCTAGTCATCAAAATATGTGTATAAAGTTCTTCCGTTGCTGGCTAAGTGACTGAGAGACAACGCACAGGCAAAATTACTGGGCGTAGGAAGCTAAAATTTGACAAGTAGGTTTCTTAGGGAGTGTAGGGGAGCACTAAGTGAGGATTTTTCGAAATTCCTACAGTAATAAATCTCGAGACTTTATTAGTATAGGTATTTATATTTTCCTTTTCCAACCACATGTAGGCAATCTCAACCTATCACGTCTACGCAGTAAAGTTCACAGAACTGCTGTTATGAATTCAGGACACCACGCCGCGGTGCGTCCTAATATCTACCTCACCTTTTTGTATGACCTTCGCACAAAAAGAAAGCGAATTGATTATGAAAGGTAAAAGTAAGGTTACTTTTTAAGGCTTACTTATGTAAATTTATCTGAGGAAAAGTTTGTTGTTGGTAAACCATAATATCTACTATAATTATTAAGCTACCACATACATACAAGATTAACATAGGCTATAATTATATTTCATAAGAGAAACATACCTATAAAATCCATTTATCCATAATTGTCCTATTATGTAAACAATCTTACCATGTCTTTTTATGATTTTACAACAATATAAATTAAAATAGACTTTTTAGGAAATTACTTTCGTGGTTAATAAATGTTTTACTTTAGAATGTTTACGTTTGAACTATTAATTGATTTATTTTCAATAAAATTAAAAAAAGTACTATGAAGATTGTTTACATAATAGGACAATTATGAATAAATGGACTGTACATACAATATATTATTCCGAATTATTCCCAGGGCATCAGATATCCTGGGGCATAGTGTTTTTAAATATTTAAAATTTTCAATTATCTTTTAACACTTTACCGGACAGTATTACGATTAAACTTCATTTGCGTCTCATTTACTGTCCAAGTTTTAAACATAATCATTTCAAGAGCCCATAATCGATACCCGATTACCCAGCCTTTTTACATCAATAAAAAAAATAAAGGGGGTTGAATACCCTTCATATTCTGAAGTGGGTTAAACACGCTTGCACGTAAATGAAATGCATAGTGAAGCTTCATACTAGGGCTTCGGAGGGACGTCGTCGATCAGCTGGCCGCGGCGTGACAGCCTCGAGATTACATGGAAAATTACACTCCTTGAGGACTATATAGTCTTGCTCGTATTTATACTAGTGGTTCTGTGAGAACAGTAGACCTCGCGAGCCCTTCCACGAAATAACCGATATTTTACCGTGTCCCTGGCTTAGAAGAGTTTTGAAACCAACCTACCAATGCTGTAAAGAAAGTTAAAAGTTCTTGTGGTTGGTCAATACCACTAAAAAATTGACTGAGACCTGCCTTTTCCGCCTCGAAATAATATAAATAATAATAATAAATATATACAGACAAATCACACAGATTGAGTAAGTTCAAGACTTTACGGGATGCTAATTTAACAATACTATATTTTATAACAAATACATATATGTATAGATAAATATCCAAAACCCACGTCAATCTGAAAAAGATTATTTTCCATCTTGACCCGACCGGGGATCGAACCCGGGACCTCTGGTGTGGCCGTCTGGCGTGATGACCGTTAGGCCACGGAGGTTGTCAGTCGTCAGAAATGCATGGTTTGACCTATTGGTTATAGGTATGTATATTTATGTAATTTGCGCAACAAAATTAAAGTTCAAAAAAGAAAGTTCAATTTGAAATTGAATCTATTATATACATATACGTATATATTACTTTTTTAATAGGAGAACACATGAAATAAATCTGATATCAAAAAACTTCATTGTATGATTATACAATGAAGTTTTTTGATATCAGATTTATTTCATGTGTTCAAAATAATTCCACCAAGCAAAGCAATCCACAATACAATACCATTAACCAAATAAATACTTGAGTTTTTTTCAGTTTGCGTGTACCACCCTAGATTGAGATCTAGGGTGGTACACGCAAACTGAAAACTCATCTATGCTTCTAATCAGGCAAGATAGAGGTCAAATGCACTCAGTGTAAAAAAAAAAATACACGCAATTCAAACAATCTCATTTTAATCAATAAATCAAGTCACTCTTAAATGAATTTGCGAGTATTAAAAGCTTTACTGCGCCATCTATTGATTTTTTTGTGAACTATCGTATAAGAATTTAATATATGGATTTATAGCGGTTTTATTGAATTTCACTATGTTGTTCATACAAAAAAGTTGCGTCTTAATAAGGATAACAAAAATGTCTAATGACTTTTTTGATTTTTTTTTTAAATAGCTGAGATATAAGGTTTTTTTTATATATTGTCGCCATTTTATAAAATTTCGAAAAACTGGCTCGACTAAAAAAATCTATAAAATTACCGAACCCGCTCACAAAATTTCATAAGAATCGGTTCAGAAATGCGACCTGTAGGCGATAACATCCGGACAGACAAAAGAATTTTTGGCTAGTGGAAACTGAGACGCTTCGCTCGCTGCGCTCGCTCGGTCGATTATACTAGCTTTTGCGCGCGGCTTCGCTCGCGTGATTTTCCTAAGGGAACAGTGTTTTTTCTCGGGATGAAAGGTACCCTATGCCCTTCTCAGTACTTCTAACAACGTGTATGCAAAATTTCAGGAAGATTGGTTTGGTAGATAAAGCGTGAAGAGGTTACAAACAAACAAACAAAAACATTAATTAACACTCACTCATTTAAAATATTAGTTAGGATTAGGAAGTTAGGATTAGGACTAGCTGCGCCCTGGGGCTTCGCTTTCGTATAAGAACGTCGGAATAAAAAAAAAACATACCATTTACCTTAGAGCATTAACAAACAGGAGACGATGCGAGCGCACATATCAATCAATCAATCAATGCTAAAAGTCACTTACGGTGAGGGAAAATGCGATCACTAGCGCAATGATTTATACACGAACACAAAGGTAATGCCGACACAGAGCTATAAAAACTACGCACACAGTCATAAACAGTATGAGCAGGTTATACGAAATTTGGCAGAGGGGGATGCCTGTAGCGTCTCCTGTTGATTAAACTTAAAGCTATTTACACAACTCTATGTTAGGTAAATATTTTTATTCTTTCCACTGAAGTCTGAAAAATTGTTATACTCTACGTCACTCACATTCTACATACCTTAACCTGACCAACCTAATCTTATTTTTACACGACTTGCTGAGTAGTTATAGTTTTCTTAATATGAATGACAAGTTTGGTCTTTACTGAGCACCACTACACTATTTAGATATAGTAAACACATTTTGTTAAAAAAATACAAAACTTACTTATGAAAATTTACATTGTCACGCCCACTTTGCATTTGTGTATTGCTTTTAGGATTCCTTTGTAGCCTATATAACTCTCTCCAACTATAATTTTAAAGGTTTTCATAATCAATAATTTATCTGTTCGAATACTAATAATACGAATAATTCGAATGTCCTCAATCTTTTCCTTAAATTTGATTTAAGAACAATACTTTAGAAAATTTTATAACATTCAGTTTGTAGCTTTTTATTTGATGTGAAAATAAAAATATTAATTTATTTTTATCCTGAACTAACGTAGGTTTTACAAGAATATCGTATATAATTGATCTACGGAACCACCGCGCCCGTTATATAAGCCAATATTCTTTTTTCATCGTTTACTGTAGTAGGTCACTGACCCTGAAACAAATAAGGATAATACAGAAAAGAGAAGAACTATACAAATATTATTGATACGTTTGTAATTCGCTCGCGGTCTCATAATATTATTATATACCATGAATAACAATTGTATTTGTTTCTAGCAGAATGTCTACTATATCTCTACAAATGAAAGATACTAGTTCTTCGCCGCGAACTTGGACCTCGCGATTATTATTTTAAAATATCTCAAAAACGGCTGAAGCGATTTTGTTGCGCAACGAACTTAAAAATTCTATGGATAGTTGCTACACGTATTCTTAATATCATCGAAATTAATTCAACGGTTCGAGAGTTATCGCGGAACAAACATACATACATACTTACATACATACGAACAATGGTGTTTTCGCCCCAACTTGAATTATAGCCCTCGCTCGCTTCGCTCGCTCGGTCAATGATCATAAGTCATTTAATCATCCAGCAATTGAATTTGAAGTTGATGGAGATTAAGTAAATAGCAGGCCCCGTAGCTTTGCTGCCGTAGGAATTTCGGGGTAAATGTGTTATTTCAAGTTTTATTCTACTCTTCGCAAATTTCATTGACATCAGGCCTTTAGCTTTTCATGAAAAAATAACAAATTAATTTCTTCAAAGTAAATTATAATGTTAGGAAGAAGTAAAAGCGGATTATATTTGTTTTTAATTGATATTCATTGAAATCTATAGGTATTTCTATATGATCATCTATTAATTAAGTTTTCATCCCTTATTCCGCTTATCTCTACTGACATCACTAGTATCTCTACTACTTGGGTTTTTTTTCCAGTTTTCACTACCAGCTGAACCCGCAATGCTCGTAATAGTCACTTCTGTAATTACTTTTATTTGTATCGTGTTGTGAACTTGTGACGTATTCGTTCCAATTAATTAATTCTATGTTTGCCTGTAACGAGTTATGACGGAGCTTTTATTCGAGTAATTGAATTTTGGCGCAAATAATTTTAGCACGTGCTTTATTTAAAGCTCGGTCGCCCAGCTAGTTCAATATTAACATTCAATACTACCCACAATCACGAAGAAAATTATATAGAATATTTTATTTTTCTTGAAACCAGTTATTAATAAAATGAAAGCCAGACACAAGCCAGGCTTCGATTTCACTTATTTTTGGTAATGCGTATCTTTGGATAATCCTCTGAACTTTGTTATCGAGTTCCTCTGATATTTTATCTCAAAAAGAAAATCTTTGGGGACGCTATATTCTTCAAAGATTTTTATAAAACTATATCTGATGAAATTATAAAGAGGGGCAGTATTTTGAGAACATTTTCTTTCATTTATAAAAGGATTTGTAAGTAGGCATTGAAACTTATATTTAAGTAAAAAGGCGCTAGACGTTTTTTTTTTTTTTATTAGCCTATAGCAAACCTATAGTGCCTCATTACAGAGGCCTAAAGTATCTCTAGCATTTTCCAGTTGTTTTGTTCGCGTATCTAAACTTAGGAACACTTAGAAAGCAGGAAGACGACTTTTTCAATTCACCGATTTATTTACAATCACGCCAGCGGAGTAAGGGTGGATTCGACCAAACTTATATTTATACGCGAAGAGCTATACCTGGTATATAAATATTCCTCGATTATTATTTCGAGTAAACCAATAGTCGTTTTTCTATCTTGCAATAACTATACGCGTATAGCAGAATTAACGACGAACAAAATATGAATGAATATAATACCCGGCCAATAGACGTTGTACTACAATGCAATGATGTAAAGGCTTAGGTCATAGCAACTGTCTTTTATCGTATTATTTTATGTTAATGACATGTATGACAATATATAAGGAACTATTCCCGAATAGGCTCCCTATTCTTAGAATTACAGATGGTATAATGTTAAATTCATTTACTCTCGGATAACTGACGATTTATTCTAAGAATAAAATTTACTCTAGTTTGGTCGAATCCACCCTAAGTAATATACTCGTATATCAAAGTATTGCCACACTAAAGAAAGGATGTACATAATCTTACAATTTCATACCTAACTTAGGTAATAAAGTTTGGAATGGTCATTCAGATACAGACACACAATCACGCCTTCATCCCTTACGGGGTAGACAGAACCAAGAAGAGGTCATACAGTAATATAAATAGTAGAAAACAGATTCAGGTAAGAATAGTAAAAAGTAGAATAGTAATAGTAGTCAATCGAGGGAAAGGGCTTTAAACTGGGGATTCCTCCACTCATAGGCGATGGGCTAGCTAGCAACCTGTCACTATACCTGAATATCCAATCCATCAGAGAGCCCACTATTCAGCTAATAGAGGTTATATTAGTGTCTAATATCAGTATTCATGTTATCGAATATAACGTTTAGTCGGTATTACGTTCCGTTAACGGTTACCAAGGAACCGTCAAGAACAGTCAGCGTACATGTAGCGCATTGCTGGCACGGATCGCTTTAAGAGTCTTGGTTGAGAACTTCCGAATACGATACGAGTTCGCCGCGTTCTTGTTAGGCCGGACAACCGACTAATATATTTTATGCGAGTGATATGTACGTAGGTACCGTACCACTAGCTAACCGAATGGACTGGACTGGACCGAATGGACTGATTGGGCTGGACTGAATGGGCCGAATGGACTGGACTGAATCGTGGGCTACAAAAGATGATTAGATCGCATTTCACGAAAGTAGTATATTTCAATTCCAAAAAGAGTACCAAATCACAATCCACAAAAATAGGAACAGATCCCACTTCATATTTCGGAGACGACGACGACGACGCCGCAAAGTGCGTTTCCAATATTAAGGGGGATTAGGCGGTCAGCGAAAATTCATATGAAGCGGCTGAGGCGGGGGGGGGACGTCCCGGTTGCGCGCCATTCACATTTTTATCAAAAAGTTAATAGAAATGTTTAGTTTTTCAAAAATTTAAATCAGTCACGAAATCGAAAAGGTAAAATACCTTTGTGTTGGTGATTTTAAAACATTTTTTATTATAAAACACGGATGTTATCTGTATTCATATGAAATTTTAGAGGTAACTTCAGGATTTTTTTCTATCGAGCAAAATTTTTCCCATCGTGTTTTGGAAACAGTCCTCCCTTTAAACATACGTTCTACAATACATATCGGAAATTTCAGGGCGAAAACTCTTCAATTCTTTAAACAGCAGCTTATAGAAAACAGCCAATATTGCCGTTTTCACTTACTAAGAGCCCTTAAATATTCAGTGTTATCGGTATCGTTCTGTATCATAGTAACTCTTATAACTAGGAACGGCTAGAGGTAACCGTTTGAGGTGCCTGATATATAACTGTTACCGGATAACCGATTACTCAGATAGCTAAGAACCTCTCTTCTCTTCTCTCAGCCGAAAGACGTCCACTGCTGGACAAAGGCCTCCCCCAAGGATTTCCACAACGACCGGTCCTACGCTGCCCGCATCCATGCGCATCCCGCGACCTTCACCAGGTCGTCGGTCCACCGAGTGGGAGGCCTGCCAACACTGCGTTTTCCGGTTCGTGGTCGCCACTCGAGAACTTTTCTGCCCCAACGGCTATCTAAGCTAACGGCTAGCTAAGAACCTAATATATTCGTATTATGATATCATCTCTAATATCATTGTTGGCAATCAGCAGTCTATCAAACCTTTTTACAGAACTATGTATTACTTTTTATTAAAAGAAAAATGTTAGAAAATAAATTTAGTTGTCATGGAGCAGTTGTTTCTTTAACATATGGTGTCAGAAGTAAAAGTGTAAAAATATTTTAAAAATAAGCCTACAATGCCGATAACCCGCTCCAAAAAGTCTAAACTCGTTCCTAAGGATGTAGTACACGAGGAAGGACCCTCTACTACAGGCGTTTCCGTACCGCCGGCCCCACCCCGTACTACGTCTGAGGAAAATCAAAGTATGGTATCGGTAAGAACTGCAAGAACAGGTCGCTCAGGTAAGTCCAGTAACACTATAAAAGAGGCACAAATTCTCGCTGCAAAAGCAGAGCATGCTCGTAAGCTCGCAGAAGCTCAGGCAGAGCGTGAACGCGTACAGTCAGAGCGTGAACGCGTACAGGCAGAGCGTGAACGTGCCGTTGCTGAACTTGAGTTAGAAGCGGAAATTGCCGCAATTGAAGCCAGCAACTCCTCACGTCACTCATTACGTCACTCCTCTCATCACTCAGGCGACTCGTGTCGCTCGCGTGCATTACCACGCCAACTGAGTAACTCTTCCCGAGGACGTAATTCAATCGTCGACGACTGGCTAACAACAACCCATCCGGACAACTTAACCAAACGTGCTATCTTGCAGGGATTTGGACGTTCTACCAGTATGGACAATGTACAAGCGTCACCTCCTGCTTGTGGCCTCCCCCTGGGCACGTCTCCACTTGCGGAACCAGCTGAACAGACATCACACCCACCAGGCGTAGGCACACTTAGTAAAAAAAATGATTGTTTATGCTACAAAAATAAATGTGATAAAGACAATGTATGTTCATCATTCGTTCAGCTGGCCAAGGCAATCACGGACTTAGGCAAAAAGAACTCAGCAAAGGTTTGTGATGTTTTGAAATTTGATGGTCGTGCAGCAGATTGGTTACCATTTAAAAAGTCATATGATCAATCTAAAGCACATTTTTCCTCTAGTGAGAATGTAGCCAGGCTCAGTGCAGCGTTGAGCGGCGCCGCGAAGGAATCTGTCGCCTTCCGGCTTATTGCAGGAGATGAGCCTACGCAAATTATTAAGGCGTTGGAGACTCGCTTTGCTCAACCTGAAATCATCATACTTCATTTGCTCTCTCAGGTGAGAGCTCTTCCAAAGCTGAGCACCTATGAGTCCCCGCGAGACCTCAATTCATTTGCATGCCGTATTCGTAATTGCGTAGAAGCCATTCGGCTTCTGAATCAGCCCGAATATCTCGCGTCGCCTGAGCTGGTCAACTCGATCATCGGCAAGTTGACCCCGCTGCTCAGGTCTAGGTGGGCGGACTTTGCTTCGTCAAGAGTTGACTCTGGCAAATTCAAATTAGAAATTTTAGCTTCGTTTTTAGAAAACGAAGCATATTTACAGACGAAGTTCGGGGTAATCTTGACAGAGCCAACAATTGACAAGAGTCCGCCTGCCAAAAGTCATCCCTGTCAAACTCAGATGAAGAATATTAGTCCGAATAACAAAGACAAGATATTTCCCTATTTAGTCTATTCGGAGAAATCACAGAGTTGTAAACATTGTAATGCTTCCACACACGAAATTGGGGACTGTGGCGATTTTCGGTCGCTTTCTTTAGATGATAGGTGGCAGTGGGTGATCGACAATAAAGTTTGTCGAAAATGTTTAAAAAAGGGTGCCCACAGTTATAGAAATTGTAAAAAAAGATGTAGAATAGACGGTTGCAAATCCAGCTCGCGCCATCATACGTTGTTGCACAGAACAAGATCCGAAAATATGGCTAATGTCGAAGTAGTGCCTGATTCGAACGAGACTGCGCACCAAACCAGTATAACTCCATGCCAGTCTGCTACAGTGGCTCACAGCGCCGCACCAGGGGAGTCCTCTAAGCCATTTTTAAAGGTGATTCCAGTTGTTTTGACCGGACCAAAAGGCAGCATTAACGTGTACGCTCTCCTGGATGATGGTAGCTCAGCCACATTAGTTGACAAAGCTATGGCTGATATGCTCATAGACGAACAGGTAAGAGTTCCGTTGGAAATTAATTGTGTAGGCGGACTCACCAAATTGACTGAAGTAAGCTTCATCGACATAACAATTAGAGGTCGTGATTGCACAGCAAGCTATAATATACGTGCGCGTTCTATCCCTAACTTAGGTCTTAGGGCTCAATCCGCCCATGTCGAAAACGTTAAGAAATTCAAACACCTTTCTGACATAGCTGAGGTATTGGCTTACGACACAGCGCGCCCGACCTGCCTTATTGGTACTGACCATTGGTATCTACTTCAGCCCCAAATTTTACGTCGTGGTACCAATCAGGAGCCAGCCGCGGTCTACACTCCACTCGGATGGGCTCTTTTCGGTTCTATTAGATCAAATCATAACCCGATAGAGTTTGTCAACCATTTTGAGTTCGATAATGGTGCGCAAAATTTAGATTCACTTATAAAATATTACTATAAGCTGGATTCAATAGGCATACAAAAAAACTTCACCGTAGCTCTAACGACAAACGTGCTTTGGAAATTTTGGAAAATACAACTGTACGTCTACCTTCTGGCCGATTCCAGACTGGGCTACTTTGGCAAAGTAATTTAAATAACACGCCAGATAGCAAACCTCTGGCTCTATCTAGGTTTTTTAGTTTAGAGAAACGGATAGTTAAAGATAAGGACTACGCAGCCGCCTATAAACAAAATATTAAAGATACTATCGAGAAAGGTTATGCGGAGTTATGTACCGGTCCCCCATCGGGTGATGTAACATGGTATCTTCCTCATTTTGGGGTTGTTCACCCACACAAGAAAAAGCTTCGTGTAGTCCACGATGCTGCCGCTAAGTCAAATGGGTCAGCTTGAACTCCATGCTGTTATCCGGCCCAGATCTTTTGCAGCCTCTGCTTGAAATTGTCATGAGATTTCGTGAAGGCCTCATTGGTCTTGCAGCAGACATCAAGGAAATGTTTCCCCAAGTGAAAATAAGGCCTGCAGATCGTGATGCCCAACGTTTCTTTTGGAGGGACAGTACGGACAAACCCCTTCTAGAGTATAGAATGTCCTCAATGATAATTTGGCGCGACCTCTAGTCCATGCACTGCTCTTTTTGTGAAGAACAAAAACGCAACAGAATTCCAACATCGTTATCCAGAGGCTGCGCGATGTATCATTGACGACCATTATATGGATGATTTTCTCGGTAGTGTCAATGACGTTGAGGAGGCAGCATGTCTTGCGCGAGACATCATTACAGTTCACAAAGCAGGCGGCTTTCAAATGCGGTCATGGGTCTCCAATACGCCAGATGCTTTATCCCTCGTACCTTCGAATCTTCGAGCCACCGAAACCGTGGAACTAGGTCTGGGACCGACATCGACGTCACCGTCGGAAACCCGTGTTTTAGGTTTGAGTTGGCTTATCGCGAATGATTCTTTATGTTTTTTAAAATCTATTCCGGCTCCACCCCGTGAATTCACAAAGCGTTCAGTTCTATCCCTTTTAATGTCGGTATTTGATCCTTTAGGTTTCATGACCCCACTTATTATAAAGGGCCGAATTCTTTTCCAGAAAACTTGGAAGCTTGGTCTTGATTGGGACCACAGTCTACCCGAAAACTTGGAGCGAAAGTGGAACTCTTGGATTCAAGAGTTAAATAATTTTTCAGGACGTTCTATCCCTAGATGTTATTCAGGAGTTTCTTCCGTAAAGGATGTCCAATTACACGTCTTTGCTGACGCCAGTGAACTGGCGTACGCTTGCGTTGCTTACTGGCGGTTCACTCTATACGATGACTCGATAAGACTGTCTTTGATAAGTGGTAAAGCCAGGCTAGCTCCAATCAAACCAACTACTATCCCTAGGTTAGAACTGCAAGCCTCTCTTATCGCGGCTCGTCTCGCCTCTTATATTTGTGAGGCTCACCGAAAGGTAAAACCAAATAAGATAATCTTTTGGTCAGATTCCATCACCGTCCTCAGATGGCTGCGCAGTGACGCTTCCTCATTTAAGCCATTTGTATCCTTCCGAATCGGTGAGATCTTAGACACTACTGAAGTTCAATCCTGGAGATATGTTCCAACTTCATTAAACGTTGCGGACGATGCTACGCGTAATAACGGAGAGTTTTCTCTTCAGTGTCGTTGGTTAACTGGACCATCGTTTTTGCTTTCTCCTGAAAGTTCATGGCCCAGCGAACCAATCCATAATGAATCAACTATTACTGAGGAACATAAAATCACTTGCGAAACTATTGATGCCGTGGTTGGAGAGAGATCTACGAAGCCCCTTCCTGTTGTTGCTGACTACCGGCGATTCAGTAAGTGGCTTCGCCTACTCCGGGCTACAGCGCGCGCCCATCAGGCAGCGAGTTTATTTCGCGGTTTGAAAATAAACAATCCAATTTCTTCCAATTCTTCCCGGTTTCCGTTTTTGGATGTCAATTGTTTAAATTCCGCTGAACGTCATTTATTTTTAGCCGTGCAACTTGATAACTTTGCATCAGAACTTGAATGTCTGGACGCAGGACGCCCCGTTTTTAGTCAAAGTAAACTGAGGAATATATCGTTACTAATAGAAGATGGTCTACTTCGATTGTCCGGTCGCACTACTGCTTGCAACACTATAGAATCTCACCCCATTGTTCTCGACGGAAAACATCAGATTACGAGACTGTTTATTGATTGGTACCACACCCGATATACACACGCAAACAATGAGCTCGTCGTGAATGAACTCCATCAACGCTTCTACGTCGTTGGCCTGAGATCAGCTGTTAAACAGGTTGCCTCTAGATGTCAAGTTTGTCGAATAAGGAAAGCTAAGCCTGTCAAACCACCCACTGGAGATTTACCCAATGTTCGATTGGCACATCATGAGCGTCCCTTTACTTACGTTGGACTTGACTATTTTGGGCCAGTGAGTGTAACAATTGGAAGACGGACTGCCAAACGCTGGGTGGCTTTATTCACGTGCCTTACTGTCAGGGCCGTTCATCTAGAACTTGTGGAAAACCTGTCTTCGGATTCCGCTATAATGGCTCTTAGGCGTTTTATCGCCCGCAGAGGCTGTCCTGCTTGCATTTATTCCGATAATGGTACTGCGTTTGTTGGTGCTGCGAGACTTCTCAGCGATTTGTTCGAGTTCGCTGCCGATAAGAAAATTCAGTGGAGGTTTATTCCCCCTTCGGCTCCGTTCATGGGTGGCTGTTGGGAGCGCCTCGTTCGGAATGTCAAAAATGCTCTCAATGTAACTCTTTTTCAAAGGTCACCCAGAGAAGAGACGCTTGTAACCCTGTTAACCGAAGCGGAAGCAATCGTAAATTCAAGGCCATTAACGCATGTTTCAGTAGATCCGGATTCAGACGTATCTTTAACGCCGTTTACTTTTTTAATTGGCTCGTCCTCAAATGATATTCTTCAAACGCAGCGGTTTGATGATTCTGATTTGTCCACAGATGGAAAGCTTCCTAAGAGACGACAAAATTCATACCTATTCTTATAGGGCTGTCACTTGGTTATTGAAAAAAAACATTATACATAAATATTATACAAAAACATAGAAGAAGAAGAAGAAGCGAAAACTCCATGCAAATTGGATTAGTAGTTTTTGAAAAATCACAAAAACGTTTTTGGAAGGAAGGTGCCTATATTCTTCTCCAAGATCCAATCTATATCTATACCTTTTATTGAAATCCTTTTAGCCGCTCAGGCACAAAAAACGGAACATAGGTAGGTATACCTACTCCAACAAAGTATATGTTCGCATTTATGATACTAGGATAATTCAATCACAAATAGGGTAATTAGTCACCTATATAGTTACCTATGTATATAAGTCAATCATCTGGGACATAAATATCGTATTATATAAAACAAGCTTTTGCCCGCGGCTTCACCCGCGTGAATTTCCCACGGGAACAGTGCTTTTTCTCGGAATGAAAGGTAGGTGCCCTATGTCCTGCTTAGTACTATTATCTAACTATATCTATATTTGCGAAATTTCAGGAAGATTGGTTCAGTAGATAAAGCGTGAAGAAGTAACCAACAAATAAACTCACTTTCGCAATATTAGTTAGGATATGCTAGGTACTATGTTTATACATATACCTACCTGTGTCAATCCGCGGGAAAAGATACCTACCTATTGATTTGTATTGTTGTTGACACTTACGATACGAAATTATTGTTATACTAGCCGCGTCCCGGAGCATCGATCAGTGGACAGTTTTTTTATGTTTTATATGATTATTTAAGCAAACAGTGCAATTTTTTAATAATGAAAAATAAATACAATGTTAGTATCTATTT
This sequence comes from Ephestia elutella, assembly GCA_018467065.1. NCBI lineage: Eukaryota > Metazoa > Arthropoda > Insecta > Lepidoptera > Pyralidae > Ephestia > Ephestia elutella. Next base: position 10,722,837 of record CM031566.1, read on the forward strand.
TATAGACTCTGATACGTGTCAGTATTTTTCCTTAACTTCACATAGATAACACTGTAGCGACAGTCTCTACGAATATAAACTTGATTTTATTGATATTATCGTTGGTGTAATGGCAATTGCCTTACCGTAGCGCCTAGTGCAAGTCGGGATCTTATTTTAATCGATATACAATAGCTACACAACACTTAGCACTGCTCTAGGTATTATCACATGAAGTACACTTCTACTTGTTCATCCTTTTGATTATGTAACAACAATGGCACTACCTATATAGTTTAACTCCCTCCCTCCCCCCCCCTTGCCCCCCTCCCCCCCTCATTTCCCCAATTTCCCCTTCATAACCCCCACTCCCCCCAATTTTCCCCCTACTACCCCCCTCACCTCCACCTACCTCCCTCACCCCCTCTCATTTCCCCAACTCCCCCCTCACGCCCCACCTTCCCCTCTAATTCCCCCAACTACCCTCTCACCCCCCACCTTCCCCCTAATTTTCCCAACTCCCCCTCATCCCCACCTTCCCCCTCCCCCAACCCTCTCCCCCTCTTTCCACAACTCCCCCACTCGAGCCTCGCTGTCCAAGGCATCGAACACATCGAATTTTACTCGTAAAATCGCTTAGGGTAAGTATTTTTTCTTGTCCCGAACGTGGTTAGAGCTAACTTTAATTAGAATTCAATGTTTACCATAACGAAAACAGTATAAAGTGCAAGTCCCGTAAAATAAAATTAGCGAACAACATTATTCGATATGGTTAACTGTGACACCGGCGCGAGCGAACAGATTCTGTCTTGTAATTGGCTGAGCGCAGCCCAGAAACAAGATGGCGGCAGACTTATTGGTTCGATCGCCAGTTGGAAGGAGATAGTCGAACGCCGCGCGGCGATTTATGGAAAGAAACTTACAGTGCTGCCATCTCGTCCTCAATTTAGTACTAACATCGTAATTTAAATTTTGTTAAAATTGTATGAAAATGTACATTAAGATAATGTTATTAGTGTCAAATAATCAAGAAAACAATAAAATGAAATAAAAACTAATCCAAAACACGTAAAAGTACCAAAATATTATGAATTTACCTGTATCGACTGTGTGTTTAGGGTTATCGGCGGCTCATATGAGGCCGATAGGATTTGTCGATTGTATTGTTAGCTATAACCGTAGATGCCTAAATTGACATTGGACAGACTTACAAATATGGTTATGAATGATCGATAAAATCTTTGCGGCCCTTATTTTTTATTAAAAACTGTGAAATTGGTGTTTATAGTTTGTTAATATGATATTTTTGTTCATTATTGATGTAATAGTTAATGATTTTGCACATTATATCGGCTCAAGAAAATTGCTACGAAAACAAAATAAGTTACTGCAAGCGATTATCTCAATTTTACCTAACAATAAAATCGATCAGACGTAAAGATACAGACTGTCAGAGCTGGTGTCATATTGATTTAACCATTTTGTTTACTATTTTAAACACAAAACGACACGGCCGAAAAAGAAACAAATCAGGAACGCTGCGCGAACCCACGACTGCGCGAGCCCTGACATTTCGCACCCCGCCGAGTGGCGCCGAGCCGGTTTGAACCGGTTTGGCACTGTACGTGACAGTGACAGTGCGTGTGTGCGTAAGCACCTCGCGCGTTCAAGCTTGTAGTAGTGTACTTATTTGAAGCGCTTGTATGAAGCTTTCCCTCTGTACCCTTTTAACTACTTTGTGGTAGAGCTCAATGGAGGAGGTCTCAGTCTCTGGCGGATAATTTTTGGAAGAGGTTTGTCACCGAATACCTCCCAACATTGATACCTAGAAAAGGATCGACATCACAAACGAGAGCTTTGAAAGTTGGAGATTTAGTTTGCATTGCTGATGGAAATTTACCAAGAAGATGTTGGCCTAGAGGCAAAATTGTTGCGACCTACCCTGGAAAGGACAATGTAGTTAGGGTTGTAGATGTAGGTAGTAAACAGGGGTTACTTTAATTCATGGGATTACTTTGATCAAAACTTTCTTTTCTCACAAAAATGAAAATTGCGTAAAACGAATCAACTTTTGTTATGATTTTTTTTTCGGATGGCAACACTGATTAGCTGTCAAATTCATTCCTGCACGTGCGCCGGCGTTCTCACTGTGTTCTGTGTAAAAAAAAGGTAATTTTTCCATTGATATCAATTTTCCAGTAAAAAATGTGTTGAAAAACTTCATTTGCAGTCCAGTGTGTGTTAGATTCATGATTTTTTGGAATAAATTCCATGAAGTATTGTATAGTTGTGAATCTATAATAAATGTGTTCGTTGTTATAACCTTAAAACTGACATTATATTGCCGGTTTGTTTTATGTGGGGTGTCATTGATCGGGTGCATGGTGTTAGAGTGATCAACTGATCAAAGTCACCCCAACTGCTAGCAGGAACATCTGCTTTATGGCTTTGTGTTATGCTTTTTTTTCAGAAGCATGCCACGAATATATAAAAGGAAACTGGGCTCCCGTGAGTACCGAAATTACTCAGAATCTATATTAGAAGAAGCATTAAGTCAAGTCGTGGACGGTAAATTTTCGATTAGAGGGGCATCAGAACATTATAATGTACCTTATGGAACGCTGTATAACAAATACAAAGGAAAGCATGTAAAAAAACCTGGTGCACAGCCGGTGTTCTCTGAATCTGAGGAAAAAGCTTTACTGAAATCAGCCGCAAAGTGTTCAGACTGGGGCTATCCTCTAACTACTCTGGATTTAAGGTTCTTCGCAAAAGCTTTTCTGGACAGACAGGGGCGAGTGGCTTCTAAATTTACTGACAATCTTCCCGGAGTTGAGTGGGCATATTCTCTTCTACGACGCCATAAAGATGAATACTCTCAAAGGGTCTCATCTAATATTAAAAAAGCTAGGGCAAATGTGTCACACGAGAGTATAAATGCTTATTTTGATAATCTTACACCTGTAATAGAAAAATTGCCTGCTTCTAATATATTTAATTTTGATGAGACAAATATGAGCGACGACCCTGGGAAAAAGCTAGGCATTTACAGGCGAGGGGTGAAATACCCCGAAAAAGTCATGAATTTTACTAAAAGTGCCACTACAGTTATGATATGCGGATCTGCTGATGGTGTTCTTTTGCCGCCCTATGTAATCTATAAAAGTGTTCATCTATATGATACGTGGAAAGAAGGGGGACCACGAGGTGCACCATGTTGCCAAAAAACTTGTTGCTCGCAAGGATCTCGATTTAATAGGACCAGCAGCGGCTGGATAGATAGCGTGACTTTCCGTGATTGGTTTCGGACTTCTTTCTTGCCGCACGCCAAAGCATTGCCAGGTAGGAAAGTTCTAATTGGAGACAATTTGTCTTCACATATAGATGATGACGTTCTTAATGAATGTGGAAAAAACAACATTGATTTTATTTGCCTAGTTTCACACTCAACTCATCTATGTCAGCCTTTAGATGTAGCCTTCTTCAGGCCTATGAAAAGCGCTTGGAGAAGCGTGTTGACAAACTGGAAAATGCAAAACCCTCGTTTATCAACAATTCCAAAAGATGCTTTTCCACGCTTGCTTCAAAAAGCCCTAGAAAAGATTGATTCAGTCCAAGCCAAACCGAATCAACATTTCTCAAATATCTCTGAAGGAGTGAAAAGAAATTTAATGAGTGCTTTTAAAGCAACCGGCATTTTTCCCCTATCGAGAGAACAGGTGCTGAAAAGACTGCCCGCCATAGAAAACACTGACCCGACTAATGAAGTTGAAAGTTGTTTAACCGACTATCTCAGAGAACAGCGTTACGGTGGTCAATCAGGTCTTAGAAAAAGGACAAGACTAAATATTGAGCCAGGTGCCAGCGTTTCTACTAGTGCTAGGGCAGTTGACACATTCGCGTCAGATGCCGATACTAATAACTTTGATGCTTCTAATATGGATCAAGAAAACTTAGCATTAAATAATCGTGAAGAGGCACAGCGTAATTTGGTCCCCATAGATGAAGGCAGCGAGTCTGATAATCCAGTGTCAGAGGCACAAGAAGAATTAGAATTAGGGAGATTTGTTTTGGCAAAGTTTTATTCGCGTCGAGGAAAGAAAACATACAAATATGTTTGTCGAATTACCTGTGTGGACCCCATAGTAGTCGAAGGTTTTAAATCAATGGGCAATAAAAAGGAGTTCAGACTTGTACGCGATGATGTGTCAGAGATTGAAGAAACTGATATTTTAAGCTATCTGCCGAGGCCTAAAATAACAGCTGGTGAAGATAACGTTGAATGCGTTAAGTTTAACTTTGATATTAATATTTCAGAACTTCGTTAAATCAACATGTTCATTATAGCCACAATGGCGATATTGATTTTTTTTTTTCTAATTTTGATCTCATTTTGTGATTATATAAAAGACAAAAGTAATTAGGTGTAAGCTAAGAAAAGCATTCTACAAATATTATGTTAGAATTTGTTTTAGAATCTTTATAAGCAAAGAGGTTATGTGATAATTTAGGAGACTGAAAATAACAATTGAAATAAAGACTGTCATAAATTTGGTAGTTTTATTTGATCAAAGTTACCCCAAGGAATTAAATTAGCAATATTTTTTTTTCCTGTTGACCGATTTTAATATTTTTTTTTGCTTTATAATAGCGATTGGGGTTAGTTTCTATATTCATACTAAAAAAGGGGTATTTCAAAGTAACCCCAAATCAAGTATAACTTTGATCACGATGTTTTAATTTTTTTTCTCAAAATATATAACATTATTTTTTGTTATTTTAACGTTTTTAGAGAGGGTTATTAAAGCCGATTATTCTTAATTTTTTCATTTAAAAATAATACTCAGGATTCAAAGTTACAAACGTTTTCAGTTCAATGTTGATCAAAGTAACCCCGGTTTACGGTACTAAAGGGGGTGTCCTGCGACGACCTGTACGGAAACTTGCGCTGCTGCTTGCCTCCTAAAATTTGTGTTCACACCGCCGGGGGCCATGTTGGCAATCAGCAGTCTATCAAACCTTTTTACAGAACTATGTATTACTTTTTATTAAAAGAAAAATGTTAGAAAATAAATTTGATTCATGGAGCAGTTGTTTCTTTAACAATCATGTTCTCGATAACGGTTACGATATAGGTATTCATAACACCTCTAGCTAAGCGTGGCCTTCGAATCTCACGACTCTTGGCTCTGTCTACCCCGTAAGGGATAAAGACGTGATTCTATGTATGTATGATTAGTAAAAAATAGTAGCAAACATATTTTTCTAAATGCAAAAGTACATGCTCAGATGTAACTGAAAAATAACTTGCTTGAAACACGAATACCGATGTACATAATTTAGAGGGACACTCTAAATTCTACGAGACTTTCCATTCAAATGACAACAAAGGGGATACATTTTTAATAAACCCAAGAACTAATGGCTACGTTTTGCACCAAACAATTTTGCTTGTATCTACGTGATAAATTAATTATTAAGTGTAAGGGAATTTCTGTTTGCTTCATCCCTACTCACGATATGACAATGTAAATTTCGATGTTGGTAATAAGAAATGACTTTTATGTGAACTGGATAAGGGTCAATATATATTTTATCAAGTAATATAATTAAACTTGACAAGCGGTGTCGGGCTCATTTCGTCGTATTCGCGCTAATATAGTCATGGAGCAGGGCTGTCGCTTTTCAGTGTGAAGTTTTAACATAAAGCATTTTTTATTTGGCTATTAAGGTAACTGGTACTTAAATAGGAAAATATTTTAGATCTGAACTTGTTGTGTTCTCTGAACATAGTTTTCGAATATAAATACTGAAATTTTAATTACTGCAGGCATTAGTCCACATATTTTTAAAAGTATGAAAATGAAGATAAGTAAAAAACACAAATTGTTACGGTAAGGATTGGAGGTAAGAATCGATATAAGATAATATCATGGCATGGAGGATCGATAAATCCCTAATTGGATGGAAAATGTAGTTATTGTAGAAAAAACTGTTTTTATTACATTTTACTAATGTAACCACATTGTCAGGAGTAAATTGTATAATATTACGTCAGATAATATAAGAAATTGTTAACTAATTTAAAATTTGGTGACCCTATTGTAATTTTCGTGTCACACGCGTGTTTACATTTATAAATAATTACCAAATGTTTTAGTTTAAGTAAAGTATACTTAGTCGAGTGTCATTAATGAGATCCTTTCGTTCTATATATGTATAGATTTTGCAATTTTTAACTATATACTTATTTGTTAAAAACTGCAAAATGTTTATACAAAAATAAAATACATTAAAATGGTTTCTATTTATAAGGCTTGTGTTAAAATATATTTTCCTAATTTACAACTATGCGGCAGGTGCGGGCCGAAAGATAAGTTTATAAAGAGAAAGATAATAAAAGAACCGGGCCTGAAACTTCACCTTTATGAGAAGTACACATTCAAAAGGAAAGCTCCAAAAGACGACCCAAATTAATACGACCCTTCCGACTCCGTCTTGAATTTAATTATTCTCCAAGTATTCTTTTTGAAGAAATTAAAATTCATTTCTGTATTCGAAGGACCCCAAATTAAGGTAAAATTAAGGCAAATTTAGGCTCGACCTCGAGATATTGTAAAAGCATTCGAATTAGTAAATGAATCATCCATACTAATATTATAAATGCGAATGTTTGGATGTGAGTTTGTGAGTTTGTGAATTTGTGAGTTTGTGAGTTTGTGAGTTTGTGAGTTTGTGAGGATGTTTGTTACTCAATCACGCAAAATCTACTGGACGGATTTCGATGAAATTTGGTACAGAGGTAGATAATGACCTGGAATAGCACATAGGCTACTTTTTATCCCGGGAAAAAGCACTGTTCCCGTGGGAAATTCACGCGGGCGAAGCCGCGGGCAAAAGCTAGTATGAAATAAATTGAGAATCAAGAGTTCCTTGCTAGTCAGTGGTTGTTGCGAATGGCCCAAGGTACCTTACTAGATAAATTAGCCATTCCTGCCGCTCCAACCACTGCGGTGCGAAAGGACCCATAAGGGCTCTAGATCATAAAGGACTTTTGGGCCATTCGGACCGCGGTTCGAATCGCTTGTGATACGAAACGACCAAAGACCCGATCAGTGGCGTCATTCGGTCGTCCAAATCTGACTCCCCGAGTTGACACCATAAAATTAGCAAAATTTTCATTACTTGTAAAAACTTTTAGTCACTTTCACTTATCCCATTGTCTGTAATAAATGTTTGCAAGTTAAACTAGACTTACTACCGTTGTCTTACAGAGTTGAAATTTTACATGTGTCGCGTCGGCTCCCAGTGAGTGGACACCTCAACGGTTAACTGCACGGGTATTAAATTATTGTCACGCAAGATCTTTCGGCTACAATAAAAGCTTGACTCAGCTACTGTAAGTATGAAATGCCGATGTACGTTAGTTCTAAAGTATCCTAGTACTACGTATTCCAGTGCTAAAGTTTATGAGTGCTAAGTTATGAAATGCCGATGTATGGTACACAGACTTTAGTATGCTAAAATGCTTCGGCTATAACGTTTTTTCGTGTTGTTCGTGTATGGTTGCCAGTGACACACTAAGGAGAAGTTTTAATTGCTGCATTTATTTAATAATTTTTGGATTTAACATCGTAATCGAGAAATCTCTTTGTGCCTGCGAGGCAGAGAAGTGACACGATCGATTCATATTGATAGTGAGCAATGAGCGCCACCGACTGCCAAAGAGGGTCGGGCCCCAGCGGAACTGAATTATCTCGTTATTTCTCGTTACGCACAGGAACGGAACCATCAGCACGCGAAAATGCCGCGTTTCCTAGTTACACGCTTGCTTTGTAAGCTTTTATTTTGTCATTAAAATATAAATTTACTTTGAATCTTTTTCATTTCATTTCATATCATTTATTGCGTTTGTATAGAAATATTTTCATTCATCAAGTACTTTTTTGAAATCACATTTTTTATTGTAACTAAAAATATGTATACATTTAACGCTAAATTACTAACTTAATAACTAATAATTTACATTAAACTAGTGGTTCTGTGAGAACAGTAGACCTCGCGAGCCCTTCCACGAAATAACCGATATTTTACCGTGTCCCTAGCTTAGAAAAGTTTTGAAACCAACCTACCAATGCTGGAAAGAAAGTAAAAAGTCTCATATATTACCCATAAGCCCAAACGTTCTTGTGGTTGTTCAATACCACTAAAAACTGACTGAAACGTGATTTAACAATACTAAATTTTATTACAAATACATAGGTATATAGATAAATATCTAATACCCAGGTCAATCTCAAAATGATTATATTCCATCTTGACCCGACCGGGGATCGAACCCGGGACCTCGGGTGTGGCCGTCCGGCGTGATGACCGTTAGGCCACGGAGGTCGTCAGTCATCAGAAATGCATTGGTTAAAGGCTGACACACACCAAACGGTGTCGCAGACGTGCTGCACTGCGTCTTGATTTGTATTATTTGAATTTGTACGCGGTGGTTCCCACCAACGGTGTCGCAGATGCATTGCGTTGCGTCTGCGTGCATCAGTCGGCCGGCAGTCCGCGCGATACAAACTGAACATGGCCTCGGTGTGGTCGCGCATAAGCGGAACGGCAACGTCGCTCACTCGCTCGGGCGTGTTGACGTTGTATTTCGTAGGATTTTTTAGTCGAAAACACACCGCGGTGATCTATGCGCCTGCGTGCATCTGCGACACCGGCCGCAGCACTCCAGTTGTGAATATTTACAGATTTTAGTTTGGATTTTAGTGACTAGTGATCATGGATTTTGAAATACGCGAAAAGATAATTAAGGCTGCCACACACCGGATGCGTCTGCGACACCGTGCGTTTTATCTGCAGCACGGCTGCGGCAAAAGCAATTCACACCGGCTCCAATGCGTCGCAGACGCACGGTGTCATTGGCAGCAGACGCACGCAGACGCAGCGCGCTGCGTCTGCGTGCGTCTGCGACGCCGTGTTTTCGTTTCGGATCGCGGCTGTCATTTTGTTCCAAGATGTCGAACAACGAGGAAGCACAAAGTAGTTAAAAGGGTATTTTAGTAATCTGTGGAGGAAGATAACATTTCAAGTGAATTACTTAACTTACAACATAATAATCTTTATTTAGTACTTACCTTCAATTCCTAATTGCCTTCCAATTTTTTTCCCACAACATAGTTTTATATGAACTGTTCTTATAATTTTTGTCCTGTGGATCATATAAACATTTGTATCTGCGTACTATAATAATTAACTTTTCGCGTATTTCAAAATCCATGATCACTAGTCACTAAAATCCATACTAAAATCTGTAAATATTCACAACTGGAGTGCTGCGGCCGGTGTCGCAGATGCACGCAGACGCATAGATCACGCGGTGTGTTTTCGACTAAAAAATCCTATGAAATACAACGTCAACACGCCCGAGCGAGTGAGCGACGTTGCCGTTCCGCTTATGCGCGACCGCACCGAGGCCATGTTCAGTTTGTATCGCGCGGACTGCCGGCCGACTGATGCACGCAGACGCAACGCAATGCATCTGCGACACCGTCGGTGGGAACCACCGCGTACAAATTCAAATAATACAAATCAAGACGCAGTGCAGCACGTCTGCGACACCGTTTGGTGTGTGTCAGCCTTTAATATAGTACGCAGTTGCAAATGTTTATATGATGCACAGGACAACAATTATAAGAACAGTTCATATAAAACTATGTTGTTTGAAAAAATTGAAAGGGAATTAGGAATTGAAGGAAAGTACTAAATAAAGATTATTATGTTGGAAGTTAAGTAATTTACTTGAAATGCTATCTTCCTCGTCGTTCGACATCTTGAAACAAAATGACAGCCGCGATCCGAAACGAAAACACGGCGTCGCAGACGCAGCGCGCTGCGTCTGCGACACCGTGCGTCTGCGACGCCGGGGAGCCGGTGTGAGTGAATTGCTTTTGCCGCAGCCGTGCTGCAGATGAAACGCACGGTGTCGCAGACGTATCCGGTGTGTGGCAGCCTTAAATGTATGTAATTTGCACAACAAAATTAAAGTTAAAAAAAAAGAAAGTTCAATTTGAAATCGAATCTCTCAGATTAGTAGGTATTATGTATATATTACTTTTTTATAATAGGATTCTAAACATAAAATGAAGTTTTTTGATATCAGATTTATTTCAAGTGTTCAAGATTCCAAAATTCCGCCAAGCAAAGCAATCCTCAATACGCTACGCAATAGCGAATTTGCGAGTAAGTATTAAAAGCTTTGTTGCGCCATCTATTGATTTTTTTGTGAACGTGTATGTGTATTTTTAATATTATGGATTTATAGCGGTTTTATTGAATTTCACTATGCTGTTCAGACAAAAAAGTTGCGTTTTAATAAGAATAACAAAAAAGTCAAATGACATTTTTGTGTTTTTTTTTTTTTAAATAACTGAGATATGAGGTTTTTTTTATATATTTCCGCAATTTTTTTTTAATTTCGAAAAACTGGCTCGACTAAAAAATTCTATAAAATTACTGAACCTGCTCACAAAATTTCATGAGAATCGGTTCAGAAATGCGACCTGTAGGCGATAACATCCGGACAGACAAAAGAATTTTCGGCTAGTGGAAACTGAGACGCTTCGCTCGCTGCGCTCGCTCGGTCAATAAAAAATTGAGCCTAAATCGTTGCCGTCATGGGGTAATACCTAGGAGGCTGGCGACGTTACCTTTTCGTATTCTAAATAATGCTGGAATTTATTAGCTAATACTAGCTAATAAAATATATAAATCCTACTGCTGGGCAAAAGCCTCCCCTTTATTTCTGCAACTAAGTACTTTATGTATTATTTATACTAAAATTACACAAGAACAAGATTGGCTACTAAATTACATTTCCGGAAAACTTTCCATGCAACTTGCCAAACGGAAAAAAATTGTTCTTCACGGGTCTCTCGTCAGATGAAAAAGCATCTGAGAATCGATGGCACGTTTTCTGTCACGGCATTCGAGTCGATTTTACTGCAAAGCTACGCCAATAGATCAAAAATACAATTATTTACGAAGTCATATAAAACTTTTTATTTGTAAATTTCCTTGTTACCTGAACTCTAGTTTTTCACGGAATAGGGGACCGGCCTAGGTATGAGAATTGTTAAAAATATGTAATTTTATGATAGAATACATATAATTAAACCCATTTTGCGACTTTTCAGCACGAGTTTATTCTCCAGAGCTAATTTATTCGAGTTCAAACTTTTAGAGAAAGTCCATTTTCTACGCGTGACGTCACATGAATGTACGTTTAGTTAGGGGCGTTTTGGTATCGTCCAAAAATCGCTTGAAAATGTGAATTGTTATTGGCTATGTCTTGGAAAATACTTTAGTTAAGGATGTGATTCTTTTACGGATGATTCTATTAATGTGAGGTATTTCAAAGAAGCATCAAAAAAAAAGTTGTCTGGTCCCCTATTTTAATAAAGGTTATGACACCAAGGACCTTGAAGTTTCTACGTAAATAGCAGAACAAAGGACAAACATCATTAATACCGTCGGGAACTTTTCAGCGATTCAACAACTTCCTAATGGAATCTAAATTCCATTCTTATCTTGGAATCTATAAATTTATAAGATGTTAATTACTCCGTACTAATTACTAATCGAGTCATTTAGTAAATTTGAATTAATATTTTTTGATAATGAAAGATCTTATATTACAATCTTAATTTTGAATAAACATATTAATAACATTTAGACAAAAAAAAACATTATCAGAGACACTTATCCTTGATGAGAACTTATTAATCTATTTTTCTAGTTTCAGTTTGTCATCGAAAATTTCAATTTATATTGTGTTACTTTTTATTGATGAAAAACAAATAAAAAATTGATTGCCTAAGTACCTACCTGTTTATTATTTAATGTATTTTTACTTAACTAATGGATCCGCTTACAAAAACACATAAATGTTATTGGATAGACTTATATATAATTCTTTGGTTTGGACAAAAAAACAGAAAGGACATGAAAGAAAAGTACCTACGTTGGATATTTCCCGATTGCCATCCTTCCGGGAAACTCTCGCGTTGGGTTCAAAGCAATTTAACATAGTTATAATAAAGGATAGTAGTCATTCTGTATTTTTGCCTTTTTCATCAATCCAAAAGTTATCTCAAAAAAGTAGATATGATATTTAATTGACGTTACATTTGTTCTTTTGTATAATGTACAGAATTAAATTAAAGAAATTCTTGGTTAAAATATAAGACTCACTTGTAAGTTCTGATCATCGTTTTGAATAATAATTGACATTTATTGTGCACGAATAAAATTCGACCTCTTAATAAGCACAATATACAGGGTTATTTGTAATAAACGAAAAACCTTCCTAGGGATGAAAGTAGGTACTCATATGTAAGTAAATGCTGTGTCATAAGTTTCACTCACAAGAAACATAAGTTTGTATACGATTACACCCTCAACGGAACAGTTCTCACCCGCAGCAACGTCGTAAGGGATCTGGGTGTACTGTTTGATGATAAACTGACTTTTAAAAATCACTACGACTACTTAGTTGAGCGCTGCTCGCACCTTTTGGGATTCATCTCAAGATCTACAAAGTGCTTCCGCCGTGTCAAAAGTTTTATTTATCTTTACTACTCACTAGTTCGCAGTATTCTTGAGTACAATTCTGTTATTTGGTCACCTTTTTACAAAATCCACTGCAATCGGATTGAGAGCGTGCAGCGACGTTTTCTTAGGATTCTTAGTTACAGATGCGGAGTCAGTCGCATGCTCACTTCATATGAAGAACGTCTTAATTATTTTCATATGGCTTCGTTGGAAAAGCGTCGTTGTAGTAATGAACTTGTTCTATTGTACAAGATAGTGCACTGTCTCTTAGATTCACCTAACTTGCTTTCAAACCTTAACTTTAATACTAGATTCAGGTCCCGTAACCGTAATTTTAATATCTTTGTCCTTCATGTTTATTCCAATAACACATCATACTACAACCCTATCGTCAGAATGTGTCGCCAATACAACGAAATTCTTGCCAATTGTCGTGTATAAAAAAATAAAAAAAAATAAAAAGTGTATATGTTGGGGCGGTGTGCGCAGGGGTCTCCAACTATTTGAAGCGAAGACGGGCAATATCCCTGCGCAGTGCGATTATACACGAACACTTACTTTAGAGAGAGCCGGATGTAATGCTCAGGATAGAGCCTCGTACTTTTGAAGTACAAGGACCTCTTGTCTATTAAGCCTTAAGTTCTGGGAGTCACGGGCAGGGTGATATCATTAATACAATATGGTTGGGATAGAATATAGCATTTTATTCCATAGACACAATAGCCGCTGAAGGCGGGCACGGTTACACTAATACCAAAATCTGTTAAGTCTTTGCCGTGATAGAAAATTAAAATTAACATAAACCAAATATAGGGTACCTGGCCAGGTCCGTACACAAACGTCTGTGCGCACTTAGAACGTTGTCCCGTTCACCGTTATGATCCGTTGGGTTCGAGCACTGGTGCTGGCCGCGTCATCAAAGCGGCACGGCGCTCCTGCAACGCTCCGTGGCGTGCGAGATAGTAGACGCTGGCTGGACCTTCCGAGGTTTGCGCTGAGCCACTACAGGGACATCGGATCGGAGGCGGCGATGCGGCCTTTGGAAATAAGGTTAGGATCCGTGTGTTGCGCCTTGGGGTCGCCGACGACGGGGCCTGCGCCGTGGCATGCGGTCCACGGTCCGGGGAAACCGCACCCTCTGGCGATGGGGGGACACTCCAGGAAGCGTCAATTCATATGGCCGGGCGGGCACGTGGATTTCAACAGCTCATGTTCCCGACAACTTCGTGGCGGCGAATATCCCCTGTGTCCTTGCGCGTATCGCGGATTTTAAAGCTAAAGGTTAAACTATAGTCCCATGACGGGAAGCCGAGGGCGGCGAAAGTGAAAAAAACCCCAAAAAATTAATAATTGCTCAAGCCATGTTACGTGTCGTGGCGGCCACCCAGGAAGAGAAAACTCCCTCTCCACTCGATTTGACATTCCATCTTGTCGCGCTCCGTTTCGCTTAATTCGAACGCACGTCAAACCAACTTTTAATATTCTTTAAAAGAACTAATGTTTAAATAAGGTATTTATTCGTTGAATATTATAATAATCTAAGTCGACGATATTAAAGGAGAATAATTAAAATTCTACAACAATCCTACCATGATTTCTTATTTTTTTATGATAAGAAAGGTTTGTTAGGACCCAAGACGGAACGTGTGTCACCAGCTGTCAATGTCAGACGTCCAACTCTGCAGACCTTGTTGACAATCTAATTTAATCATGGAATGTTTTGTTATGAATGTTTAGTTTTCGATATAATTCCGTAAGTACACAAAATCGCGTCGAGTTATTGCTACCAATGGTTTCGGCGTGACTCAAAGAACGTTTTGATGTGCGGGTCTCCCTGTTTTCTTAATAAGTATTGTAAAAACAACATATGAAGTTTGTGTACCGGTGTGTCACTTTCCCATTCAATTTGTCTGGAAACTAATGGATTTGAATGCCTGCTATTGTGGTGCGTCGAGAGCCTATCATGCAGGTAATACGCCACAGGAATAGTATCCCAATATATCAACTATTTCACCTAAAATATGACATGCAAAGTTGACCAGTTAGAAGTTCAAAATAATTCTGTAGTTATCACTACACAATAACAGAGACATCGACATTTTTCATCACAGTTTGTCTCAGTTCCGGAGACAGATTTTCACAATTATATTTACTTAAACCTGATTTGTTTTATATACCTACTTATGTGATTTTCTACTACTATTATTTCCTATTGTGTATATGTGTATGTATGTATATATATATATATATTTATTCCATATCTATACATAATCTTATTTATATAATACCTTATACTAGAATTTAAGCTATAACATTAATGTTTGTAATAGTGCTCTCTAGAAATTTATAAACTCTTCCATTTAGATGCATAAAGGTACACATGTTTTGGATTACAATTAGAACAATATTTATAAGCATATATATGAGTCTGTAATTGATTGTAATCTGTTTTGTGTTCCAATAAATAAAGAAATAAAGAAATAAAGAAATAAAGAAATAAATATGAACATCTTGTTGTATGGGACCGACTCTGAAATCTCAAAAAAAAAAAAATCTGCTGTTCCATACATTTTGCGATACCTACTCGCCCAAAATGTACGGAACAGCTGATTTCTTTTCAGCCCTAGGAAGGTTTTTCGTTTATTACAAATAACCCTCTATATGATACATTGTTGGAATGGACGGAAAACTGTAGACGACGACGACGATCTAATATCTGAGCTGGTTTAGAGCTTTATTAAAAAATAAAAATATATCCGAGAAAATACCTACTTAAATGTATTCGTCAACTAAAAGTTATGTGGTAATAATTGTCTGTCCGCTGTAACATGTTGGCTCGCAGATTTGCTAAATGTACTGAACAAGTTAAAGTAACATTATTTCGAGCTTACTGTCAGTCATTTTATACCTGCAGTCTGTGGGTCAATTTTACGCAGGGGACGTACAGTGACCTCCGCGTACAGTATAACAACGCGTTCCGGGCGTTGATGGGGCTGCCGCGTTATTGTAGTGCATCCGCCATGTTCGCGGAAGCCCACATAGATGGTTTCGCTGCCATCATGCGCAAGCGCAGCGCGTCTCTCCTGCGGCGCACGCGCGACAGCCCCAACAGCATCCTGCGCGCGCTGGCTGCTCGCTGGGACTCGCCGATGCTGGCCCGCTGGCTCAAACTGCACGCAGTTAAGTAAACAGTCGGGCTGGCATTCGACACCCTCTTTCTCTTCCTTTGGTTTTAATGTGTTGTTTACTAACATAGCTATAAGTTTTCATTGTTACTAACCAAAATATGGACTCAGTCTGAAATAAATATATTTTATTTTTATTTTATTTTTTTTTATTTTAATAAGTTTATTACCACCAACATGCAGGGCAGTCAGGACAGACAAACTATTGGTAAAGTGCAGTCGGACGGCATGTGCAGGACAACTCCTCGATACGGCTGCGACGGAATTCCTGGATGCACCGGACTCCAACATCGCAAACTGTGTAATACAAAATATTTAGCATTTGAAAAGATATTTATATACCTATTACCTATATGAATCGAGTCGATTCATAAAATATAATTTAATATTTTTTCACATGCTAAATATTCTGCACATTTATCTCGTATGGATAATCTTTAAGAGATAAATGTGCAAAAAATATTTTGTCAATGTAGTTCCTACCATACACACATGCATGCATAGTTTTGACGATAAGGTAGGTAATAAAAGCCTTTCCTTTTATTACTACCTATCTTATCAACAGCATAGGCTCCTGAATAGTTTAGTTCGTAGTTAATACATAAAAATAACTGGCGTTTCCGATGTTCAGAAAAACCAATACTGGTTTATGTTACATTGTAAAATGATAAATTGTAAATATTGTACAGTAAATAAATGAATAAATAAAATGAAATAAATGAATGAAAAAACTGATTATTACAAACTAGCTGTCGCCCGCGGCTTCGCCCGCGTGAGTTTCGCTTAGATGAAAAATCTCTCTTGCAGCTTTTCATCAGATGTTCCAGATCTTCAATTTTTATACGTCAGCAGAAAATGCTCATCAGGTTGAATGATTTTTGCTAAGGAGCCATTTCCATATATGTTATAGTGTAGCTGGTCTCTTGGAGCTTTTCATCAGATGTTCCAGATCTTCAATTTTTATACGTCGGCAGAAAATGCTCATCAGGTTGAACGATTTTTGTTAAGGCACCATTTCCATATTACTTATAGTTTAGCTGTTCCGTTATGGTTCTTCATCAGGTGTTCCAGTTTTCAAAATGAATTATAGCCTATATGTTGCCCAGGCTTAATAGCTATACAACAAAAAAAGTTTCATTCAAATCCGTCCAGTAGTTTTTGCGTGAAACGCGTACATACATACAGACAGACAGACAGACAGACAGACAGACAGACAGACAGACAAGAAATTCCAAAAAATTTTTTTTGCTTTCTATTGTTCTTTTTAGGTCTCCCTCTATCCATTTCAGTCAAAAATATTAAATGTACAGACAAAATATTTTTACTGTTTTATTATATGTATAGATTATCTCCTATCTGTATTATTCAGTTTTTAAACTTCAAATTAGGCCTGGCAAAAGTGTATCATCTAGGTGAATGGATCATTTGTATCTGCATCAGTTCAAAGATTCGTATCATTGGAACGTATCATTATCATTTGAATCACTAAACGAATGAAACTCAAGATTTAAAGCAGAAATTAAATTGCTTGCGCGAATCAATTAAATAACTCCCTACTTAGCTTTTAATTGACCTTTGTTAGTTTAATGCATACATTTTTAATAAAAAAAAATACATGATAGTAAAATATATGTATACATTAGTTTTATAATTAAGCATTTAAATAAAATCGATTCCCCTTCATATTTTTCTCAGGCTTAGGACTTACAGTGAGTATATTACCTAATTAAATAAAATGTATTAGTCTATAGATAAATGAATTTAAGACTTTACGTGTATAGGTACTATTTTGTTTGCGTTAAACTGAACAGCTCGATCTCACTCTTTTGTGAAGTTTCGTGTCAGCGGATGCAGTGATTCGGTGATCGCGATTCGCATATGCCTTAAATTGACAGAGATCCGAAAGAGCCGAATGAATGATAAAGATACACTATTAGTATACATTCGAGATACGCTTCAGTGTATCACTTTGAAGAAACGACTCACTGAGTCGACTCAGTAAAGAGTTACACACGTCTACTTCAAATTAAACCTTATCGGAGCTATTTAGCTATATAACTGCCATCTTGCGGTATGAGACGGAACCCTTAAATTTAATGTATCCTACGAAGCAGAATAAATGTGGCGACAGCACAATAAAATGCCACGATTGTTTCTTATACTTAATTAAGTATGTATAACTTAATCAAAATCAAAATAAAAGAAAACTATGCCACATTGAATTGAAACTAAATAATATTATGTCGCTGGATCGTAACGTTTGCCCAATGTGTACTGTGTAATCTAACTCGACCTTAGCACTAAGTCACCGGCAGATGGCGCCAATTTGTTTACGTGAAAGTTGAAACGCGCTATGAAGATTTTCTCACATTTCATGGGGTGCTCTCACTAACCATTGGTGGTTATCGCTTCTCGGCCTTTTGGCTAAGATCAAAGTGTAGTATCTGTTCTTTTCAGCTTAATATCTGAAAGTTCCCCCACTGGGGGACCAGTATATTAAACTGATTTTTGTAAACCGACGGGATGTTCGGGGCTCGCTCCACTCCCGTCACGGGTCGGCCCGGCATTGCAGTGCCGCCGGGATCGGCCCACATAATTCCTGAAAACATCATTGTTCATGACAATGACATGATTGATGCAGTCTGTGAAATTCACAGAACCAAGTATAAATTATAATATAACTAGCCGTGCCCCAGAGCTTCGCTCCCGTGGGAATTTCGAGATAAAAAAGTATCGTATCGTATTCCCGGTACTTTTGTACCCATGTACCAAATTTCATTGAAATCTGTCTAGTAGAAGATTTTGTTTGCTTGATTGTATCCAAACTTTCGCATTTATAATAAGTATAGGATGATGACAGCAGTTAAGAACTTAAGAGTAGACCTCCGACACAATAGACAGAGATAAAGCAGTAGAGCAACTGAGTCGTGTCCTTGAAGTTTATACCTACGGCTAGGCGGAGCGCTAGGGTTGGCGCCTACAAAACGTAAAGCAGGCGTGTAGTTTGTATAGTATGTGTGTAGGCGCATTTCGTTGGCGTTATATATTTTACGTGAGCGAAGTTGCGGGCAAACTATAGCATATGTCCATTCTCGGTACTTAAATTATCTCCATACAACATTTTGTCTAAATCGTTTCAGTGGTTGATGTACCTACCTAAGTACTCACTCGATCAGCTATAGATATTTTTTTACAATTGCCGTTTGATAGAACCTGCCTTTATATAAGTTACATGTGGTAGGTACCTACTTATTTTATGTATGGCAAACAGCACATGCCACTAAACACTTGCAGTTCCATATCAACGCTTATGCCCCTGACATAAGGAAGCGGTAAAAAGTCCAAACTGTATAGTGTTTTCCATTTTATATGCTTATTAGGCAAACTACTCATAAAAAAAAGTAACAAACTACTAAAAAGTGATTGTGGTATTATTTTACCTTTCAGCATCAGCAGGAAGTTTAAAAAATGACATAGTTGGTGTAAACTCCATTTATTCTTTCCAGTCCTATCATGTAAACGATCTTTACAGTACTTTTTGTTGAATTTTGTTGAAAATAAATCAAATATTAGTTCAAACCTAAACATTCTAAATAAAAGTAAAACATTTATTAACCACGAAAGTAATTTCCTAAAAAGTCTATTTTAATTTATATTGTTTTAAAATCATAAAAAGACATGGTAAGATTGTTTACATGATAGGACTGGAAAGAATAAATGGAGTTTAATAACAGTTGAATTAAGGCATCCGTAAACACAGCAATACATGCGTGATCGTGACGCATCCATTATAATAATTAACTGTAAGTAATATGTAATAATACAGAGCGCTATTTAACTACGTCAAGAATGAAACGTAGGTACACAACGAGCAGACACAGCGCGAGATGCGTCTCGATCCGCGTCCGCGACCAGACTGAGCGGCGCACATCGTGTCGTGACGCTCCTGCGTCTTGGGTACCGATGACCACTTAGCGGCCGTGTAAACGCGCTTGTCTGTGTGCGTGCGTCAAATCGGGCCATTTGTATGGAGTTGCTCTACTGCTTTATTTGTCTATTGTGCCTCCGACGTATTTCAAATCTATATATTTATAACTCAAAGGTGACTGACTGACATAGTGATTTATCAACGCACAGCCCAAACCACTGGACGGATCAGGCTGAAATTTGGCATACACGTAGATGTTATGACGTAGGCATCCGCTAAGAAAGGATTAACGCGAGCGAAGCCGCGGGCGCCAGCTAGTTCGTTCATAAATCGCTACCGCTATCCTCGTCTTATGAAGCTGGAGCAGGGTAGTCATTTTAGAAAAGGGACATTTTGGGGAAGGGACATTTTAGGGAAGGGACATTTTGGGAATGGGACATTTAGGGAAAGGAACATTTTGAAACCACGGGACATTTTGAGAAAGGGACATCATGGACCTGAACGTTTAATAGGTAGGATAATATTATATACTAGCCATACATGGCTGGGAAAACTTTTTACACTAGTGACTGAAGAAGAGACCAATCAAGGACCGAAAGAAAACAACAGTAAGTATGCAATTGAAATAATGTATTTTTACATATTTCACAATTAATAAAATATTCATTTCATAAAACTATGGTTACAAAAATAACTGTCCCTATTTTAGCAGCTAAATAATATTCATAATTACATACACTCCTTTACACATTTTGCCTTATTACAAATAATTCATACAAATTGGCTTAATTAAGTTGTTTAGAATATATTTTGCTAGAAGAATATTTACAATTAATTATACCGAAATCTTATTCAAATTGACTCTTAAAATATGTCATGTTGAAAATAGCTACCGTAAAGAACCACTCGAAATTTAGCACATGACGGACTAAAATAAATTGAAACCTTTAATTCATTTTTGATTTTTAATGAAAATAAATTTAAACTTTTTTATAAATATGTATTCAATATTTTTTAACTCATCATAAATAATACGTGTGATTAATCACGTGTTACAAAAATATATATTTAGGTATGGTACATAATTTATATTGGTAACGTGGGCATTTGACCACCATTCTAAATTAACAGCTACAATTAAGATTGGCCGTAAGAGACCCACAGTTAAGAAAATGATTAAATTCCAAAATTATTATTATTTTAAATACTCATTGCATTTTTTCCCTTGACATAATAATTAAAATTATTTATTTAAATAAAATTAAATTTGAAGTTCTATAAGTATATACGAGGTTTTATATAGGTGTACGAAGTCGTTATATTGATGCATTTCCCAAAGGCACATATAGCAAAATATTGTAAAGAAAATTATTGTATTATCAAAAATATTGAATAGATTTTTTATAATGTATGAGAAAATTAAATAGTGTCATTTTCTTTACGTATTTTCTTACATTTGCTCTGGGGTAATGTTCGATGATCCCTTTGAACCTCTTGTCTGGAATTAAATTATACTGAATTAAATGACGCTATTTATTAATAATATACAGAACTCAATTTTGTGCTCTTTATGAGAGTATAAAAAATATGTCAATTTGTTTCTAAGATAAATGAAAAAAATATTAAATCGCCAAAAAAAAAAAATGACTGGATTTTATCTCTACTGAACACCAATGTATCACTTATCACTCAAATCTTATCAATGTATCACTTACCTAAACTAAATTAACATAATCGATAAGTCAATAACATGAAAATTACATAATTGGCAAGCCATTAAAATAAATAGGTATGTATGGTATTAAGATCTGATCTGTTAATTCCTAATTCAATTTATATTACAAGATTACTATACTACTTTCATACAAATGCATTATAAGCATTATAAGCATTATATTCGAATAGTTAACTTTATTAGGCACTTTTTTACACCTATCATTGTTATAATCTTTACATTTTATAAACGTCAAATATACATTCTGACAATGTATTGCTTTCTCACTCACACATAAGGATACACTTTATACTACGGTATGTGTAACTGTTATTTTAAAAACACTGATATGAAGTAGTCGAGATACAGAATTTACATGATGCCATTAAATTGCAGATGTTTTAATTATGTTTCAGTAAATGTGTAGAAAATGTCCCCAGAACTAATATTGGATTAATATAAAATGTGTCAGAAATGCTTAAGGAAGAACTACTATTCCTGCTACTACTACTATTCGTTAGTAGTACTATTTGTGTCAATTTTAGTTCTTGTCACTTTTGCTACGGGAGTTTCGAATCAACGGCAAGTCTGTCACGTAAATATTTAAGATACTTCACATTAATGTAAATGTTGCCGAAACTACGATGTTATCGCTATGTCAACCACCCACAAATCCAAGAACATACATCAATATATTTATTCAGATGTTTGTTAAATTAATGAGAGGACAATGTGCGTTATTATTAAAGCCCAAAATATACTTTGAGTGAGAAAAAAATATTCGGAATTTGCCACTTTAAATGGGACACACCATTTTCTTTCTCTCGTCTTTGATCCGCTTTCGCTCCTCATCCTAACATTATGCGACTTTTTCTTTATGACTTTAGTGATAGAATCAAACTGATCGGTCTACTATTTAAAAAAAAGAACGTAATGTCTCAACACCCAATCAGAGTCAAAAGATTCACATTTCGAACACAGTCCCAAACAAGTCAAGAAGTCGCAACATGGGCATTTGATTCAAATCACGCTCAAATGATATTGTTCAAATTAAGAAAGTAGCGTTCCAAACGACGAGTCGTAATGTTCCATTTCAGTTCAAATGCTGTTTAGAATTAGAACGCAGTTAGAACCATAGAGCTAGGTACGTCTTAGAACGCACTTATAACCATAGAGCTAGGACGTCTTAGAACGCAGTTAGAACGTAGCATCCCAGCCGGACAGGTCGTCTGGCGGAGGTTCCTCCGCGTCGGCCGGGTACTGGTCGAAGTTGTGGGTGTCGATGGCGGACCGCACGGTTGGCGTGATCGGGGGGTCCAGAGTGCGCTGCGCCAATCCCTCCCAGTTGAAACCGTCGAACCATCTGAATTCGAAATTAAGTTAAATTAATTTGTGGAAAACTGAATACAAATACTACATGATGGAAATTTTGAGTAGACTCGTAAAGTAGAAAGAAAGGCAGTAGACACTTGAGATACAAGTTTGAGCCGGATTTCAATTGATAGTATTTGCAGAACCTAATAAAAGTCCTTACGATAGTAAAATAGGCAGTACGTTAATGATGAAATAATATGATAAAATAGGTGAATTAAATTCACTCCTACATCTATATTTTAGCGATTCCACCACTTTGGTAGCCGAATCACTCAACAGGAATATCATGGCAGAGTTTCTTGATGATATTATTGCATTATGTCTCGATACTAATGATATGTGAAATATGGGTAAATTAACTGACTGACAAACTGACAAAGCGAAGAAAAAGCATAGAATATATCAGCTACTTCTTTAACAGCGCAGATTGTAAAAGTCAGTCAAGGTTTTAAATTGGGATTCTTGTCATGTGCTAGGAGCATGTCAATCTGAATCTCCATTCTACCAATATGCCTACTATTCAGCTAAGCGTGGCCTTCGAGTCTCACGACTCAATAGTCGTGACAGGGACACTCCCTAAAGGTACGTGATAGTGTATCTGTAGTGATAGTGATCAGTAGGTAAACCACCAACCCGTTGGTCAGATGACATTGCTTGGATGGCGGGATAGCGATGGATGAGGCTGGTACAGGACCGCAAGCGTGAAAAATGGAGGCAGCAGTGGGTTGATGTGGGCTGAATATGATGAAGCTGAGTGTTTTTTCTTAAAAGGCTCTTGTGATACCCCTCTGGTATTGCAGTTATCCATGGGCAGCGGTGATCGCTTACCATCAGGTGACCCTCTTGCTCGTTTGCCGCCATCCATACTATATACTATATATACTATATATACTATCCATACTAATATTATAAATGCGAAAGTTTGGATGTGAGTTTGTGAGTTTGTGAATTTGTGAGTTTGTGAGGATGTTTGTTACTCAATCACGCAAAATCTACTGGACGGATTTCCATGAAATTTGGTACAGAGGTAGATAATGACCTGGAATAGAACATAGGCTACTTTTTATCCCGGGAAAAAGCACTGTTCCCGTGGGAAATTCACGCGGGCGAAGCCGCGGGCAAAAGCTAGTATGTTATAAAAAATAAAATAAAAAGAAATGAAACTGACTTGTGCTTCTGTATCTCAGTGATGCCGCCCCGCTGGTAGCCGAGGCGCTCTGCCGGGTTGTCGCGGCACAGCTTCTTGATGAGGTTGGCGGCGTTCCTGGTGATGGACCGCGGGAACTCGACCGCGTCGATGCCTTTCAGGATCTTGTTGTAGATCTTCATGGGGTCGGCGCCCGTGAACGGCGGCGAACCAGTGAGCAGCTCGAACATGAGTACACCTGGAATTTTCAAAAATACGTCAGTTGATTTTTTAATTCATATTTTTTTTAGAGCAGTCATTAGATAATAGACTTTAAAAAATGAAATCGTTGAAATAGGTAATCTCAAATACGATAAAGATATCGGGCGAAACGTACTCCGGCGTGCCATAGAGGGTCTTACCTTTTAGTACCTACTTAAAATTGGTTCTCCAGTATTTAATGTTGGTTCCCCAGAGGATAAATGAATGAATTACCTAAGGACCAATAGTCGGCGCTGATATCATGACCCCGGTTCATAATGACCTCGGGCGCAACATACTCCGGCGTGCCGCAGAAGGTCCAGGTCTTGCGGCTCGCCTGCAGCTTCTTGGAGAAACCAAAGTCCACCAGCTTCACGTAGCCTTTCGAGTCCAATAGCAAATTCTCTGGTTTGAGATCCCTGGAATTAAGAAGATTAAGATTTATCAATTATGAATGTGTTAGTTTGGATGTTTGTTACTTAATCATGCAAAATCTACTGAACGGATTTCGATCAAATTTGGTACAAGGGTAGAAAAATACAGGAAATAGCACCACTAGGCACTTTTCATCCCAAAATCAACTGGAGCGAAACTCCGAGCGCAGCTAGTTATTTGTATAAGTAAAAATACTGCACATAATTTAGCAGATAAGTAATAATTTTTACCTGTAAATAATATTCCTAGAATGTAAGTAATGGAAAGCTTCTACAACACACGCTGTGTAGAATCTAGTTGTGGCATCGTCGAATTGACCTGAAAAATATTGAAAAAGATTGTTAATTGATTCATATAGGTATTTCCGTATCTCAAGTATCTAAAAGCATCAAAAGATAAAAAATACAGACATTTGATTCTCTATGTCGAATCAGATACGAATCAGGCAATTGTAAATATGCACAAAGGTTAAAAACATACTTGCGCATTTTTATGACAAAACTTTATATTTATTTTATAACATAATAACATTATTATAATTCTACAACTCATTAACTCACCTTTGTCTCTCAAAATAGTCCATAATTCTCCTCCAAGGCAAGTTTCCATCAGCATATACAAGTATTTCCTATCTTTGAAAGTCTTAAACAACTTCACTATGAATTCGCAGTTCATCTCCGACATGATCTCCTTTTCGGACATAATGTGCTGCTGCTGTCTTGTCTCAACGATCTGGGCCTTCTTCATCTGCTTCAAGGCGAAAGATCGGCTGGAGTCTCCCTGAATCTGCACCAGTTCCACCCTGCCGAAGCCGCCGATACCAAGCGTTGCTATGATGCGGAGATCTGAGAGGCGGAGATTGGCAAATTCTTCGTTTAATCTGAAAAAATAGATTAGAATGTCAAAGTCAAAGTCAAATTTTTTTTTGAAACTTGTCCTTTAAACAAGGCTCTTTTTCACGTCGATAACTAATTTATTATTTAATCATAATATATTATGTCTCAACCTCTAAATTTCAATAGTTGAAGATATAAATCATACACTCGATAATACATCTTCGCTCATTAACAATGATAATGCATTAACAATTATTTATTAGGTATTAAAAGTCAAGGATATCTCTAGCTGTTGATGCGAATATTAGTGGTTCTAATTAAATCGTTTTTACTAATACCTCTATTAATAACACCATTCGATTGTCTAGTCACATTGCATCTATTGTCTGTGCTAACGTACTACAAAAACGCGAGAAAAACGTCTTTTATGAAACAACTAGTCTTGTTAATTTATATTTTCTGTTCCAAAAAGGAAAGTTAATAACCACTTATGACAGAACTATTATACTATATGACATTGACAGAAGATTTCTCAGAAAAGTGAGAGAACATTCATAGAATTCTTCGACACTTACCATAATCCTCATAATTGGTGGCAATAAAAGAAACAAAATGGATTACAGTAAAATTAGATTAAAGAAATCGAGACAAGTACTAGAAATTGACCATTGTTCAGGCCGAATAGAGATTAGAGCTACAACAATAGCAACGGCATATCGTTTTTGGAATCCATTGTTTTCATTATCATTTAGGCGTATTAGTCGATGTTCTACTTTTACTTCACAGAAAGGCCCCAAAATACGATATGTAAAAGAATTAACATTATTTTTATTTAAAATAAAATAACATTAGTTATTACCAGCATTATGTTGATTCCTGGCTAAAATATGAAGTGTGTAATTATTTACCATTTTTAAAAGTTTCTACAAACATGTCTTGCCTGTTTTACCTTTTTAATATGTATAAATATTGATATTTGTATCTGGTTGCAATGATGCAATTCTAATTAATTTATCTTTTTTACCTACTTCTTTTGTAGTTTCGCTAAAATGACCTTAAACTTTTATTCTTTTTTCCGTATATACGTACAAATATTATACATGTAACTGGTTATTGTATTAAAGAGCCACAACCTT
>CM031566.1:10749522-10802844 GCA_018467065.1 Ephestia elutella
ACTTGTTTTAAAATACCAATGTTTTGAGTTAGATTAATCCCAAAAAGGATACCCTCATAGTGACACCAATATTAAAATAGCTAGATATTTTACTACTGTCAATCCAAAGATTTTAAACTTACAGATTAGATACAAACAGTCATGTGGCTGGATAACTTTTCCATATCAGTCAGGTGATCTTCCAAGACTTTCAATGCCATATCATATTTTGTTTATGTAGTAGCCGAAAATGGTTCTTATTCAGATTAATACCTTACTATTTTCGATTGTTATACATATTTATCTAGGAATCCAGAAGCAATCATCAATCATCTTGAGTTATTAACCCTGTTGTCTTTATCGACAAATATTTTATTCCAGCCACTCAAGTTATATCTATCATTGATAATATTGAGTATGTCATCACAGTAAACAATATGTCCTTTTGAAATACTCCCAGCTTTAAATAACTGTAATATGAGATGAATATCTTAATTAATGATTTTATTTTAATGTGGAATATTTTAGTGTGACGACTAGTGACTAGAAATAATAGATAAATATACAAAAAATATTTTTAATTATTCCTTGATAAAAATCAATTGTGAAGATAATAATATAATCACTGTTATCATTAGGAATAAATGTTAAGATTGTAGTGATAAATAAGTAGTAACTAAAATTATTTTTTACAGGGTGTCGTCGAGGCACGCGGGGCTGATACGGCAGCTTGCCCGGCAGCGGTGCGCGCGCTGTTACACTGTATCGTCATTCCGCGCCCGCGCCGCACGACTCACGCGCAGCCAACCCGCACATATCCTCCGCTTCCCCATTAAACAGTGCTCACAAACCGATACAAACAGTGCCAGTGCTAGTAGACCAAACAGGTTAACTCTAAAAACAAGTGAAACCCGGATCCCTTGTGGTTCTGTACAGTGCTCGGTAGCCGAGTGAATGCGCGTGTGTTTCGACACCCTCTGCTTTGGATCGTCACAGCGAACTGCTGCTGACGATGAGCCGAGGGCCTTAGTAAATACAGGTGGTGGAGCGCTTACCGTGGCGCCCACAGTCAACGGCGATCGACGCGCGTTAGACGAAACTTATAGAGAAGCTGAAATCAACGGTATAATGGGGACTCCAACCGCTATGAATACCGATTCTGAAAATTGTGTTGCTAATGCAACGGTTGCAAACGATATGCAACCGTTGATCGAGAGAATTAGAGAACTGGAAGCGTTGTTGAAGCAACGTGACCAGGAAATGGTGGAATTGCGTTCGCAGTTAGACAAGCTGCAAAGTGTGTTCCCGTATCAACAATATGCCAGAGGATCAAGAGGTCCCAGGAAGCAAAGAGCTCAGGGTATCTCGGCTGAGCCACAGACAAGTTCCTCCCTCCAGGACTTGGCACACCAGACCTTCCCGACGTATGACAAGAGCGACGCGTAAGTATCTATTTTATTTTTATTAGCGATAACAATCAATTATGTTCAGTGGAGCAATCGCATATTATTAAGTATCGTATGTAATGGAGCCAATAAGGCTGTTAATTAAAATTTATTCTGATTTATGATCTCCAAACAATTTTATGCTTCTCTAAATGAGGTACGATCTCAAGATTTATTATAAAGGAAAACGGACGAGGACAGAGTTTTAACTATAGCAGCTATTCTTTTAAAGGAATATAATGATGATCTCAAGAGAGGTTATCTTTGTATCTACGTATGATCTCTTGCTGTTGCCCAAAAACAAGGCAACCTTGGTTACAGCGAAGTTTTCCTCGTGAATTACTGACATCGGAAATTGAAAGAGGGAAGTACATTTTTAGAGATCCATTCCCAAAAAAAAGTAATTAAGACATACTCTATAACGAATTTGGATAATCCATAAGCAACATGAATGATTGGTTATTTGGATTGTTAGCAATTTTAACGTATTCAAAAAATAATAATTACTAACACATCTACAAAAAAGATTGAAATATTCATACAAGACCTTATTATTTGAGTTCGTGGAATATCAGCTATGGTATAAAGCCAGATATGTCATTATTTCATTTCATTTCAAGTCATATTTAGCAAAATTAATGTTTATAAACTACCAATTGTACATTTACGCCGAATTCGCACAGTTCGCTGAATTCAGAACTTTTATTACTTTTTAATTGGAGAAGTTTTTGTTAAATTTAATAGGTATCGTGTTAATAATGGAATTTTCTCTAGGTATATGTGCTATTCTCTTCATTCTCGACTCTATTTTTTCCACGTTCTAAACCATTTATGTAGATGACTTCTTGTTCTCTGCCAATAAAAATGCCATAATTATAGGTATCGTAAGCTGCCGAAGGGTATTCATTATTCGATTTCAACTGGCACCACAAAAAGTAGGTTCGCCATTTACATTCGTATAATTCTAATCCTAACTAATATTTTATGGAGAAAGTGAGTTTGTTTATTTGTTTGTTTGTTACCTCTTCACGCTTTATCTACTGAACCAATCTTCCTGAAATTTCACATACACATAAAAGTACTGAAAAGGACATAGGCTACTTTTCATCCCGGGAAAAAGCACTGTTACACCAGTAGGAAATTCACGCGGGCCGCGTGTAAAAGCTAGTAAGTTAAATATACTAAAGTACCAGAAACTTAAGTAACAATGTATAAATTAAAAGAAACGGTTAAGTAGAGCGTGTCGAAGGGTGGTGAAGTGAAATGTTTCCTGTCAGATTATGTGAAGTTTTTACTCTACAAATGTGTACAAATGTACGTACAGTGAAAAAACAATCTTTTTACCAGACAATTTTATCTTTTTCTGCGTGGAAGTACATAAGGTTATCATTCAATTCAATTTATTATGTAAACTTTTATTTCATTTAAGTAACAATATTGACTTACAAAGTAGTGTTAGTAAATACATATTTTTATAACGAATGAAGCTGCAGTCATCGCTGAACCAAGGGGGAATCCCACCATTCAGTATACACCTTCAGAATATTATTGTATGTAATAAAAATTTTGTTAGTCGCTCAAATGAGTTTTCCTTGCATCAAAAGGGGATAGCAAATGGGAATTATACGAGTAATTATACTACGACGTTGCTTCCTCGATATTTAATCAAATTCACTAAGCAGCTCGCTCTGCTATGTACTAGGCATGACACAATTTTAAGAGATCTGAGAATAAAATAAAATAAAATAAAAGAAAATTAGTCCAGACATCCTATTTTCGCCCCACCGTTAGTTACGTCAGTGGCCGCCGCGCGGCACCTCTTCATTCGCTTTTTGTGTGCGGGCATGGCAACACACACACTACAACAATATTTTTATTTTTTATTTTCTTTTTATTCCAAGTATCTGGAATATCTTAAAATTAATTTATAACTTCAGTGTCAGTGGAAAATAACGTACTTTAAGTTCATTACACTCGTAAACAACGAAAAATGTAAGTATTTTTTCATTACCTGAATATCTGGTTTGAATATTAACTATACTTTGAAAAAGTTATAATGCCTAACAAAATGTTAGTTAACTACATATTTATGTTGCATTGGCTACTATTACTCGTACGTAACCGTGATTTTACATCACACCTGTGTAAACCTGCGGGTACTTTTATAACATTTAATCATAAACTCAACAAACAACGGTCGTTAGACCAATTGATTTTTTTCCGCTGACCCAACTATGCACCTACCTTCCTTTTTATCTTGGAATTGTCTGTGCATGATATTACATAATACAATATCGCGAATAGTATCTCGCGTTCCGAGTTGCGATTTTACATGAATCGTAACCTAAATATGCGTCGCATGTTTATGTTTTACATTTGTAAAAACATTTTTTCGTGGCAAAATCACGAATCTACATATGTATGGATAATTTTCTTCTTATTTCTTGATTGTTCTTACTGTCGTTAAAAGTTAAACGCAAGGCCCAATTGGGTTATTTGTTGATGAAGGATTAATCATATTAAACTACGATATTACAAGTATGTTCAGAATTTAGATTCGCAATAAATCTGGGTCCAATTCTATAATGAAAACCCTGGAATAATTGTGTAAACAAGATTTTAGCCAAGCATAAGCTGTCATCATTGCATCATTTAAAAGTAAACTTTTATTCGTTACGTCAATTGCTTAATTGTTTATTGTGATAAAAACGTACGTAACTATTTTGTACGCTTTCGACTTTTTCGATTTTAACGTTACTTCGTTAGTCACTGGATGGCTCGATCTCAACTGTATTCACAGTCTTAAAAACCAATCAAACCCCATTGGGCCCACTTGATACCCTAATCCTCCTTACCCACCCATGGGGAAGGACAGTGCCCCAATATTGGGGACATTAAAATAGCTATGATGATGGCGGTTGGTCTACGGGTAGTCAACGAGGAGTCTACAGGCGATCTACGGGTACTCTACGGGTGGACTACGGGTGATCTACGGGTGGACTACGGGTGATCTACGGGTGGACTACGAGTGATCTACGTGTGGACTGTGCTATGCACATATAGAACTACAATGCGATTGTAGTCGCGTGTGCACTTCCCAATAGATCTACAATGCGATTGTAGACAGGGATATATATTTACCCTTAGAATTACAATGCGATTGTAATCAGGGTTTTACACTATAGTCAAGCACATACAGAATTACAATGCGATTGTAGTCACGTGTGCTCCGACCCAATAGATCTACAATGCGATTGTAGACGGGGTTAGAATTACAATGCGATTGTAATCAGAGCGACTATAGTCAAGCACATATAGTCCGATAGAAGAACAACAACAACGCAGAAGATATGCAGCCGCCCAGTTTCCTTATGCAAAATGGGCCCAATCAAGAGGCTTAACTACAAAATCTTCGCGCTAAGTAAAGTATTACCTAATATAACTACGATATAATCGTAGTCTAGTTTATATATTACACCTATATAACAGCACATATAGAACTACAATGCGATTGTAGTCGCGTGTGCACATTATTCAATTTTTTTGCCATTTCGACTCGAGATGATGATGATGATTATTACCTTATTCAACTACAACGCGATTGTAGTCAGGTATACACATTATTACCCATTAGAACTACGACGCGATCGTAGCCTGGTTTATAAAGTATCTTTACTTACTTACCAATTTTATACACACTTATATTAGCACATACAGAACTACAATGCGATTGTAGCCAAATCTACACATTATCAGCCAGATATACGTAATAGAACTCCGTGGACAAGCTTCTATCCAAAGTATAACTATGCAAATAGTATTATTATCAGATGATAACCATGTAACGAAAGTGTGTATCTTACTATACATTTCGAACACCCTTTAAGTATCTCTTACTTATCAAAACATTACTAGACTGATACAGTCAAGTATTATTTTTTCTGGCTGCGTAAGTTCTTCGAACTATAATGATGTTATAACCATGCACTGTCAGTATTAACTTAGCTCTGTTCATTTCAGTTAAACGCGAACTTCGAGTCTCACAACTATTGGCAGTGACAGATTATCTGTATGTATCTGTTGTTATAAATGTTTGTACATCAAGACTGATGAAAATCGCCGACCATTGCTGGTCATCATAACAGGTATGTACTCATACCAAATATCTAAACATTGGGGTATCACACATATAGTCCAAGAGGAAGTTGGGAAACGGAGTTCGGTAAACTGAGGAAAGGAAATCCACTCATCAATCGAGATGATTATTCGCCAAATGTACATAATTTAGATAATTTACAATATACACGTCTGGTACATTTATTCAATACTTTTAATAAAACGGAGTTCGGTAAACTGAGGAAAGGAAATCCACTCATCAATCGAGATGATTATTCGCCAAATGTACATAATTTAGATAATTTACAATATATACGTCTGGTACATTTTATTCAATACTTTTAATAAATCGACTGATCACTCGATCAATCAGTTATTTCCTTTATATTTCATATTATAAAACAGGTACTTCATGTCACTTTTGAGTGTGGCGTCAATTTGACAGTATTTTAAATAAACTGTTCAGGCGATCAATTTTCTCCTAAAAGTAGGTATGTATAATGAAATATTTTCACTGTCAGTCCGGATGACTCCGGAATCACCCAATATCGGGTCAATACCCGATACCTGTCTTTTTATCTCTTCATAATTAGCAACTAACTTCACTGAAAGTTGCCCATGTATCTTTATACATAAAGAACACATACATAAAGATTATAATACATAAAGATTCAGCTTCTTGATTGATTTTTTTTGCAGATTGCATCCAAATTCAATAAGTAATAATGCCTAATACAAACTGAGATTATATACTTACTTATTATTACATACTATATTTCAATACTTATACATGATCAAGCTTTTCAATCTAACAGGCTTTTATGGTTATTGTAGTTCTACAACAGCAACTCTCTAAAGCACCTTATAAATGGAATAAAAGTGCCTTTAGCCAGGTAAGAGTAGTGCTTTCTATTTTGGACAAATTAAAGGCAGATAACAAAGCACTTGTTTCTTAAGAATTAGACATTAGCTCTAGCTTAAGCAAGCATAGTACTGAACAATATTGGATACTCAGTACGTTGATTTTATTTTTAGTTTCTGTTTATGTAGATTTATTCAAATTGTCAATATGGTCTCATCTTTTTAGCTCTGATCGTAGATGTGTTGAATATTCTACGTTAACTCGAGTAAATTAAATTTCAACCACTGGATGCATAATTATAGATATCTATCTTTGTGATTAGGATGCGATTTTTCGATCAAAAAAAAAAAAAAAAAAAAAAAAAGATATAAAGTAGTATAAAATTGACCTTTATTTTTTCTACAGCTACTGTATTTATTCCAAATTTACAACAAAAAATTACCCCTAGCAAAGGTCATCTGCAATGACTTGAGTGAGTAATTTACTATTTGGAATAAGAAAGATCTATTATCGAGAATCTAATCACAATTAAAAACCCTCTTGATAGATTCTTGTTTCGGAAAACTAAGTATCATAACTTTTTTCTTTTTAATAGGTATGTACCTACTTGCTACTGAAAACATAATAAGCTTGTACAGTAAGTACACTTTAGTTTCGTCTATAGAATTCAGTCTTTCGTTAATAGTTTTAACTAAAGGCACATACATACGAGTATGTACTCATAACAAAAGTTATAGTGAAGTCATCGTGCTGTGGTACCTAATACTATCTATAGTTTATACTACATGGCTGTGGCCGATTCATCTATATACCTATTCAACTAAGTACAGTCTATAAAAATAGTGTAGTTTTACGAGTATATTTCAGCAGAAATGTACTGAACTCAAAATTTGCATTATTCATTTTTTTCCCCTTGCTAATTAATATATATTTGTCAGGTAAAGATATTTCTCGAGTACTTAGTACTTAGAGTAAAAAATCTTAAATTAGTATCGTGTCCTTTTATCTTGACACATTAACCACCCAGAAGTATATGTTTATAATCAATACAATAAAGCTTCCTGACAATAGGTAGTTAAAATTCTAGTCGATATTTGTAAAATTAACTCTGGGCAAACATCTCTGCCTGTGTTGAGTTCGCTATTGCAGACTAAAAAATGTTCATCACATTTCTCTTAGTAAATATTTACGTTTTTTGAGTTAACATATCCTATTTTGGGAATAGCCTTTTAAATATCCTGTCTCACATGAAATAACTATAGTGTTAATTTGTTTTTTGTTAATTATTGTCCCATGGTATACATATAGGACTTTTAATCTGTTTCTTGTTAACTACTTGACATTTTATCTCCCAAAATATCAAGGTTAGCAACCAAAGTCTGTACTCTACAGAACTTAAACAATGTTTTTGATAAGCTGGAATAATTTAAACCATTATGCTTTACAAAATGAAAAAACTGTATTGGCATTGCATTACATAGCCTATTCGAAGAATATTTTTTTTTTTTTTTTCCAGTTTCTTAAAATTTTCCTTTATATCTGATACCTATCCTTGTGGAAGACAGTTGTAGATACAACTGCATTTGAATTTATTCATGTTATTAACCATCCTATATCAAAGTATCTAAGGAACCACTTTTAATATATCACATTAAAAATAATAATTATTATTATAATGATATGAAAATAAAAATCTTGCAAATTTCGCAATGGCTCTAAACATCTGCTTAGTGAATTTGATTAAATATCGAGGAAGCAACGTCGTAGTATAATTGATGGTTAAACAAACTTACCTTAATGAAGTTTGACCATAATTATACAAGACGTTGCTTCCGAAGATATTTATAACCCGCCCGTCCCAATCAATAAGTATAATACGTTTTACCATATCCCTAGCGCCACATTCCGAAATTTGGTTCTAAAGGAATGAAGAGGTGCCGCGCGGCGGCCACTGACGTAACTAACGGTGGGGCGAAAATAGGATGTCTGGACTAATTTTCTTTTATTTTATTTTATTTTATTCTCAGATCTCTTAAAATTGTGTCATGCCTAGTACATAGCAGAGCGAGCTGCTTAGTGAATTTGATTAAATATCTTCGGAAGCAACGTCTTGTATAATTATGGTCAAACTTCATTAAGGTAAGTTTGTTTAACCATCAATAACATTTCCGATTTTATATTGTTTTTACTGCAGTCAGCGTGGAAAATTTATTGATTCCTACATTAATCAATGAAAAAATACCTGATAAACGAAAATCCCTTGGTTACCTTTTAATATTGTTTATAACTATAAAACTTTACTAACAGCCCAATAAACAATATGTAAGTTTTTGTAAAATCCTACGTCCTACACAAATGCAAAAGTTTGCATGTTTGTGACTATGTTTGTCACTCAATAATGCAAAATCTACTGGACTGATTTCGATGAAATTTGGTATACGTGTAGATAAATGCCGGAAATAGCACATAGAGTATTTTTTATCCCAAAAATTCCCACGGCAACGAAGCCCCGAACGGTATAAACTAGTATGAAATCAAAATATAGAAGTGCGACTAGTACTTAAGACATCAAACTGACAAGGTCCTTTTGACCTCATTATTTTTTCTAGAACAGTGAATGTATTACTAGAATATGTAACAGTTTTTTTAAAGAATGGTTTAATGATTCATAACATTACACACCCTCGTCCCTGACCACATGCGTAATTTTCTTACGTCTTCGCGTCTTTACTTAGGTACAGTAAGGGTGATATTAATGATTATGTTACACATATAAAAAATTTACCTGAATGATAATAGATAAAGTATAATAATGTGAAGTCATGACCGACGTTATGAGAATACAGTGCTAAAAAGATATTCGTGACTTGTTTTAACTTACTCTCGTATGAAAATTTATATTTTTTATGTATTGACTACTCCATAAAAGGTTTAGTAAATACATTTTTATATTTGTTAAACAAATACACTGTATGTCAGTCATCTAAGGCATGATGATATTTACATTGGGATTGACACATATTAATTTAAAATTCATCCCAACTAAAATATTATTTAATAAGCGCGGTCTGTCTAGTACTTTTATTACATACTATGACTAATTCAGTTGTGACCTTAGAAGCAGTAAAAGATGATATTTTTAAAGCAACATCATATCATAAAACAATACATATACAACCTGATAAGATTGATTAAGTAGACACCTTTATGCAGTTACCAATGCTAGCAACTAACACGTTGGAAAAGTATTAAATATGACCCAAAATACTGTTTAATATAATTTGTCATTGTATTGGTACAAATTAAATCGAATGATTTATAAGACTATAAATTATGTGTCAGTCGAATTATTTCATTTTTATGTGTCAATAATAGCTGAAAGTTGAACATGCCAACTTTTTCGCAGCAATGATCGTTCACACAAAAGCGATGCCAATATTGACATAAGTTAAGTAGGTAATTAGAAAGTTGGTAAAATTACTAATAGGATTATGACGCAGTTGTTTTGGAATATCTGTCTTCTGCATAACTGATTAAAGTTAGTAGATAGACAATTTTATCTAAGATACGATTGTGGCTAGAAGGAGCAATATCTAATCTGTTAATAACCTTACAACACAAGATGGACTCTTTAACGTTTCATGTCATGTTTATATACAAAGTACGTATACTATGTCTTGTATGTACTTAGTATGCAGTATGCTTCCTCACTTATCTGGTGATTACTCTAAAACGGCGCATTAAAAGTGGGGAATGAATTCCAAATTTTCAATTTGTATGCAATCGATGCTCTTCTTGCCGTTTCGGCCTTCAGACTAACCTTCTTTTTTCCATTATTTAGATTCAAGTCAATTACAATCATTCCGTTTCGGGGTCTTTCCTAAATGATAACTTAATTTGTATGAATTGCTTTTACTCATAAAACTTTAATAAAGTAATTGGCAATACTAAGCTTATATTATTTGCTTTATTAGTCATCTTTAAAAAGACCTCAATGACACGCGAAGTGACCGGCTCTATCAATACTGCAAATGTTAAGCTTTGTGTGCATTTTTTGCTAATCATTAGGTATTTGTATTATTTACTGATTTTTACAATACCTACATGATAATGATTTACGCTTTATTTTAAGCTCTTATCAGTCCATCTTGATTACTGTTGAGATTAGCGTGATATTTTTATAATACTATTTTGCATTCATGTTTATCAATGTCGCTGTCTTTTGGATTTAATTTAGGTAAAGTTAAAAAAGTAGATTGTTATCAAAACATCACTTTGTAGACTAAACGGCTCAGTCTCAAATGGTCTCTTTCGCAAAATGTCCTTTTCGCACAGTGTACCTTTGAGACAATGTCTCTTTTGAAAAATGTCTCGACTATTATACAGGGTGTTTTTTAAATCATTGGCATCCTTTCTACTGGTGAAAGTACTCATGAACATGAGCAACTTTTTGTATGGGACCGACTCAATCCGATGGAAAAACAAATCTGCTTTCCATACTATTTTCCAATAAGTACCTACTCACCCGAAATGTATGGAACAGCTGATTTTTTTTTCCATCGGATTGAGTCGGTCCCATACAAAAAGTTGCTCATGTTCATGAGTACTTTCACCAGTAGAAACGATGCCAATGATTTAAAAAAACATCCTGTATAGATAGAATAAAATTTATTTGGAACTAGCTTTTGCCCGCGGCTTCGCCCGCGTGAATTTCCCACAAAAAAATGCTTTTTCCCGGGATAAAAGGTACTATATGTCCTTCTCCGTACTTTTAACTATGTGTATGCAAAATTTCAGGAAGATTGGTTCAGTAGATGAAGCGTGAAGAGGTAACAAACAAACTCGCATTCGCATTTATAATATTAGTTAGGATGAGGATACTTAGTCAAGTAAAAAGTACCAAAATTATGATATTAAATCATTTGTTTGCTCTATATTATTATAAAATTGCTTTTCTTTATAAATTGAAAATTTATTCTAAGTCTCTGTCGTGACATTTTGCGAAAGCGACATTTTACAAAATAGATATTCTAGGTAAGAGACATTGTCAGAAAGAGACATCTCTTTCGCAAAATGTCCTCTAGTAGTAACTAGAGGACATTTTGCGAAAGAGACCATTTGCGACTAAACCGACTAAACAAGTCTACCAGCATACTAACCGTACAAAGACTGATCTGTAAAACAGTCAAAACTGCCGGTTCAAGGCGTCTTAGATAACCTTACTGATTGTCCTTATCATGTTACCATCTCAGTTGTATTTTCATTGGGGCAATGTCACTATAGAAATTAGGATGTTTGGCATTAAAAAACCTTTTGTCGGCTTTTTATTGTTTGTTTGTATTGACATAATCTAGAGATTACAACTCATATCTAATGGTCAGTTTATAATATCGGCTAAACTGTATCAGTATATTTGATTTGGTAATACAGTCATCATTCTACTATTGAATCTAATGCCATCGACATATTCTTGAATAAAGATTTAATAAGGATAGTGGATTGTGTAACTATCCATAACAAAGTGTAAATTCAACAAGGTGCAATTGTCAGCTCCCAACATGGCAATGAGAGAAATCTTGTTTTCCAAATCTGCCTTTAC
Source organism: Ephestia elutella (assembly GCA_018467065.1). Taxonomy (NCBI): domain Eukaryota; kingdom Metazoa; phylum Arthropoda; class Insecta; order Lepidoptera; family Pyralidae; genus Ephestia; species Ephestia elutella. The sequence continues at coordinate 10,761,524 of CM031566.1, forward strand.
CCCCACGTAAATTATAAGTATCTGGCACTTTTTACCGATCTTTAACTGTATAATTTACGATTCCATAAATTTATCATATCATGAAACAAATCACTTTCGTCCATAGTAGTTACAATTGCCCAATACTCAAATTAATACACCTGTTACGATTTTTTATTATTAAATTCTTTTTCATTACTGCGTTTAATTGCAGTCGTAACGCTGCTGTAAAAAGTTGCACGGCATGGTCCTTAAAATTGATCAGCGATATTTTTATCTCGGTGTAAAGTAATTAAAACAACTGTAGTCATTCAAGTGCTCTTATTATTTTAATTAGTTTTATTGTCTGATTTTCATAACCTGACTTTACGATGTTTATTTTCTTGCGTAAAATTTTTATCCTTGTCACGAAAATTGTACGATGAAGCCGATTTCGTATAATCTTCACATAAAATGGAAGATTCAATTGTTACGTTCTGTCATGTATTTGTGAGAAGAAATTGCACTCGCGTTTTATTATTATTTTGAAATATATTTCTGATTGGCGATCTTTTACATCGATGTATGTCAAGTGGTTAAAAGATGTTGATTTTATGAGTAAGTAGTTTGAGTGGTGTGGAAGGATATCAGGGCTGTTATTCATTAAGGATATCCACCACATTACAGTTTTAACTGTCCATGTTTATTGCTTTTGTGGCTAAATAAGGCCACAGATAAATAAGTCATGTAAACCTTTAATTGGCTCATCTTCTTCGTGAATTCCATTGTCGCACGTCATTGAGTCTTATCAACAGTTCTGCTCCAAATGGCTTTTAGTTAAAATTTAGCATTTTCATGTAATTCTACTAACGTATAGTTATTTTTGACTAGCGATTTTTTATAACAAAATGTTTATTTGGGGACGTTGTTCAGTAGAACATTTATCTAGATAGGTATATCATTAACCAAAATGTAGACATTCACATACGTCTACATTTTGGATCGATACAACCCGTTATATTTGCCAATATTTGCCCTAATCTAAACTTATCAACGAAGGGCTTCACTTTTTATACGAAGAGTATATACTCTACTTTAGCCAGTAATTTCCGTGAGAATCATGTCACTCTAGTGTAACAGTAATCTAATCATGTTAGTCTGTTTCAACCTTTATTATATTGTAAGCGCTCTAAGTTTTCTATAATATTTTCATCTTTTTCTGAAATGCAGCGCTCATCCTGTCTTATTTGAGTTATACATCTATCGATCACATTTTTGTCTGACTATGCGTCGTAGTGACGTGCAACTGCACATTTGCGTTACCTATTACGTGACATGACAGGATGCTGCTCGTGTGTATTTTTAGAGAGCTCTTTTAATATTTGAGTCACGAGTGTCACGACAATTCATTGATATAAAGTGGTTGAGTAAAGGTTTTGGGCATTATTTAATTAACAAATACCCTTGTCTGAAGAAAATTTACATTAAGTCAGTGTAATCTTAAATTAGAAATTAAATTATTTAATCATAAGAAGAACAAACATTAAAATAAATATTGCTTTTTTACCAATTGCTTCTAGTGAAGGAAAACACCATGAGGAAACCTGCACTAGTACAGACATCAGCTATTTTGTGAAATTAAGAAAGCAAATAGACAATACCATTCCATTATTAACATTGCCAAAAAATTTGTAACGGGTACCGACAAGTTCATAGTTTTGAAATAGAAATAAAAGTAAAAGAAAAAAATTGCTTCCATGCTGGTCTGGGAGCGAAGCAAAAACATAGAATGTGCCAGCTGCTTCTCTTCCCGCGCAGATTGTAAAAGTCAATCGAGGGAAAGGGCTTTAAACTGGGGATTCCTTCTCTCATAGGCGATGGGCTAGCAACCTGTCACTATACCTGAATCTCCATTCCATCAGAGATCCCACTATGCAGCTAACGTGGCCTTCGAGTCTCACGACTCTTGGCTCTGTCTACCCCGTAAGAGATAAAGACGTGATTCTATGTATGTATATGTAAGAAAAAAATATCAATTTTTTTATTTCAGTTCGCAGGCGTCCATGAGAATGCAATTGTTATTATAAAGATCATAGTATCTCAAGTAAAAATAAACTCATTGAACAATGAACATGTCGATGCAATTCGCATTCTCTGATGTTATCTTCAAGTTTGAAAGATATATAGTCTCTCATTTATTAGATACAGAATGTACACGTACCTCTCAGTACTTCAATACGTGAGGAGTGTTTGTTATTAGCTGTGACAAGATTTATTGGCTTGTTGATTGCATAAAATATATAACCGGCCAATTTCAAAAGGAATTTACAGTTCTTATCATTAGAATACCAAACAAAGCTACGAAATTAATGGTACTCCTACGAGAGTTTGTAATGTCATATGTCATTACGAACAAATTTTGCTTCCATTTTATCCCCTAAATGCAACGCATAAGGGGTTATAAAAGTAAGCTGAAAAAAAAATATTTCATGAAATAATCCTAACTAATATTATAAATGCGAAAGTGAGTTTGTTTGTTTGTTACCTCTTCACGCTTTATCTACTGAACCAATCTTCCTAAAATTTTGCATACACATAGTTAGAAGTACGGAGAAGGACATAGGTTACCTTTCATCCCGGGGAAAGGCACGGTTCCCGTGGGAAATTCACGCGGGCGAAAGCTAGTAAAAGATAAAAAATGAAAGAGATTTCTAGTGAATGTTTATTTATTTAAAACTTTATTAGAACAAAATAATACAATGTTATTAAAGGCGGACTATGTTTATTGCACATATTTATGTTTTTACATAGAAATGTATAAATTGTAAACAAGCATCCATATGGCCGTAGGAATTTTCTGTCTCGACTCAAGTGTTAATTATTAGATACGCAAGAATAGATAACAAATTTATTGGTAATCTGCCAATAAACGTCTTATCTTTTTCTTATTTATTTTACGAACTATCTAAAAACATTTTATGCAAAGGAAAGTTTAAGCAAAGGATAAGCATAGGATAATTTGACTGTGTATCACGGAAAAAAATCCTTAACAGTTAGTATCCACACTTATCCATTCTATTACTGTTTATCATAGAGCAATAACAGCCCCGTAGCATAGAGGTCTATGCTTTTTCAGTGTATTCTAACCATGGATGTAAAAGAGTAACTCGCTAGAGTTTACTATATATAGTACTAGCTTTTTCCCGCGGCTTCGCCCGCGTAAATTTCCCACGGGAACAGTGCTTTTCCCGGGAGGAAAGGTACCCTATGTCCTTCTCACTACATCTAACAATGTGTATGCAAAATTTCAGGAAGGTTGGTTCAGTATAGATAAAGCGTGAAGGGGTAACTAAAAAACAAACAAACTCACTTTCGCATTTATTTATATTACTAGCTGTCGCCCGCGGCTTCGCCTGCGTGACTTTCGAGAAAAGTCTTTTTGTGTTCCAAACTGTTTCCTGTGTTCCAATCTTCGATTTTTATACGTCTACAGAAAATGCTCATCAGATTAACCAAGTTTTTCCATTGGCGCCATTTCCATATATGTTATAGTGTAGCTGGTCTCTTGAAGTTATTCATCAGTTGTTCCAGATCTTCAATTTTTATACGTCAGCAGAAAATGCTCATCAGGTTGAACGATTTTTGCTAAGGCGCCATTTCCATATATGTTATAGTTTAGCTGTTCTGATATGGTTCTTCATCAGGTGTTCCAGTTTTCAAAATGAATTATATCCTATATGTTGCCCAGGCTTAATAGCTATACAACAAAAAAAGTTTCATTCAAATCCGTCCAGTAGTTTTTGCGTGAGACGCGTACATACATACAGACAGACAGACAGACAGACAGACAGACAAGAAATTCCAAAAAAATTTTTTTGCTTTCTATTGTTCTTTTTAAGTGTCCCTCTATCCATTTTAGTCAAAAATACTAAATGTACAGACAAAATATTTTTAATGTTTTATTATATGTATAGATGAGGTAGGATTTCGTAATAGGTACATACTGTTATATATGATTTATTAATTCCTTGATTCTAGCATTACAACTTACAGCATTAACATATGATCGCTCGTCTTTTGTTTACGAAATGCGTATCAAAACAGCCATAGATCTGAACAACAGACCAAGTACAAGCAATTCATCAAATTTTATATGCTATTGTTAACTCTTGCCAGGAATCCATATCTTTGTGTATGCATCTGCGAAATATTATGTAAACTATTAAAACACTTGTTTATGGCCGAAACCGCAATACTGTGAACATTGCAGATTTTGGGAATATGGCACGGGATATTTATAAAAGTTAAAAGCAACTTTTAGAAAAACATGCTTTGGTTACATATAGATGAATATTTGCCCATGCTGAAAATCGAACCCAGTATCTTCGAGGCCTGTTGAGAACTGTCGCTGAGCTTCTGTCTACTGAGTCCAAATATTCCAGCTAAAAGTTTTTACTAGATACTTTAACTTTCACTATCTATTGAGAAAGTACTATTGGAGGAACATATTGTGTGCATCATAACTTTCAAGCTCGTCACATGAATGATGAAAAGTGAAAATTAAGCGTAAAATTGAAACTTTCTTTACCTACTGTACCTATTCTATCTCGGCGATTTGTAAGTAACAAACAGTAAAATTGTCAAGCGAGTTAGTTAATAGCCTGTACCTTTAATACTCTAAGTGGCAAACGTTGTAAGCAAATGTCTGGTCAGTAGAGAGTTGTCCTAGCTGCGCAGACGCACCGCGATCCTGTCTAAACAGTGGTTATAAATAAACTGGACGCTGTGGAAGGCTTGACCGCTGAGAATGTTGCTAATAAATATGGTAACCTGTTCCAGATTTATAAATCAGTAATGTTGAAAAGAAAAACTGTTATTTGCGATAGTTTCGGGCAAAGGTTACATCGACGTTTTATAATTCGACATTCAGTAGCGGAGTCACTTTTTCTAATGCCTCATAATGAATGTGATTGATTCATGAATAAACTGACTGAATACCCCATAGAAAAAGAAACATCCGCTTTTTAAAACGAGTATATTTTTCACTAAAGTTCATTATAAAATGCTTCATAAAATGTATTTTCTTTGTCAAGTTAATTATTGAAATAAAACAAGTAGGGAAATGAGTAAAACAAGTCCAATGATTTCTTATGTATCTATACAAGTATATTAAAATTTAATCAAACCTAGTTCGGTAAAAATCAAAAGAATCTGGTACAATAAATAACTCTGTCTTGTAATTAACGGCTGACAGTACTATGGCATTTCCGAAACTCGACTCATTTACGGTTCAAGATATATTGAACGGAGTTGCTATTACTCGTGTTTAATCTACATAAAAATGTCTTCTGTTCGAATGTATGTTTCAATCTTCTCGGTAAAGGCAGGTTTATATGAAGAACATTCACAATCACTTGATAAAACGCAAATAATTTTAACGCAGCTATACATGACAACAAAATGTATACAAGCGTATATGTGTTTTATTCTTTAACTAGCGACCCGTCCCGGCTTCGCACGGGATATAAACCTTCCTCTTGAATCACTCTATCTATTAAAAAAAACCGCATCAAAATCCGTTGCGTAGTTTCAAAGATTTAAGCATACAAAGGGACATAGGGACAGAGAAAGCGACTTTGTTTTATACTATGTAGTGAAGAGCAGAAATAAATTGGGTGTCAATACCTAACTAGGTATTGACACCCAATTTATTTCTGCTTTATTTTGGTAACTACCAAAATAAATAAACCGGTAACAAGTAGATTAACACAAATTATAAATACAAGTTTTTATTTAATTACTATATAATTATCTGATCCTTCTGCTCATTAAAATTTATAAATTAAAAAATCTTAATTCATAATATTATTTTTGTGAATATTTTGGTATATACCTATGGACGTTAATGAGGTGGTACAGCAGAGGAGTAGAACTCCCTGCCTGCGTCTGTGTTTTCGAGCACATACAACCTGACACTCCTCAAAACCAGAGTGATTAGGCTGCTTTTGAGTAAGCTCGATAAACCAGAGATCTCATATCGGTCCTCGGGCAAGTTTGTAGTCAAGTGCAAACCTATGTTTAATTTTTAAAAAGTTCAGGGAGCGGAAACAAACATGTATACCAGTTGCTTGTCCTCTCACGCAGATTGTAAAACTCTATCAAAGGAAAGCAACCTGTCATACCTGATACTTGAATCTTAATTCCACCAACAAGTCCACCATAGTGCTAAACGTGGCCTTCGAGTCCCGCGACTCTGGCTCTGTCTACCCCATAAGGGATAAAGACGTAATGTATCTGTAAAATTTGAAGTTATTACTATCAATTAATTATTACAATATAGTGTTCATAGCTAGCAGTATTCTGCATCTGATATACTACTGGAACCAGATACAAATTACAATGTGCTGTATCATAACGTGCCTTTAGTTAATTGTGTTTACGCAACTCATTATGTCAGAGACTGTACTGATTGATGATCTGTTTTGCTCAATCCGGCTTATATTTTGAGGAAAATAACTACATTATGTCTCACTCGAAATTTCATATGGTGGTGAAGTTAAAATGGAGAAAAATTAATGTTTTTTTGATTGCAGAGAAAGTTGATTTAACATAGATTAAAACTCAAACAGCAATATTTTTCATGTTATAAGTTTCTATACCAGCTTTAGTATTTATTACTAAGCGTAGTGTGATACATCATCTGACTATTTTCCACTCAATGACTTCTATAAACTTGGGTAAAGCCAGAAATTAATCAACTAGAATAGTATTAATTGAAACAAAATAATTAGCCGACATACTGAACAGTGATGATGATGAATGAAGCTCTTGCATTATTTCTCGATAAGGTATATAATGAAGACGTTATTCAAATAAAATTGCACGATTCTGAGTATTTCTGAATGCAGCTTTGTCTAGTTAGGCTGGTCAATAACCTTTAATGGATTTCTAATAACTTTCTTGGAACTTGCATACAATAACTGTACATGTACTTGCGAATTTTCCGCTAGTACAAGGCATTGTATTCCTCTGATGAAATTGAGTGAAAAACTAGATATATTTGAAACTGAGCTATCAAAAACCTGAGCTGACCAATTTGTGTCTTGCATTGTTTTTTAGTGCATTAGAGACCTCATCAGCTTGAACATTTTCAAAAAGAAAAGGAATTTGATTTGGCACAATCTTATTTATTTATTTATTTTTGTACACAACAAATACATAAATAGGAAACATAAAACATAGTAAAACTAAGTACAAAGGTACTACTTATTTCTATAAAAATTTCTTCCAGAGACCCGCGAAAGAAAAAAGGGAAAAAAAGAGGCATTGACATGTACTAAAAAGAAAAGAAAATAGCTAATAGAGATAAGTAACAGATAAAAACAACATATATAATATAAGAAGAAAAATATAATACATATAGACCATATAATGTATAACAAATATATATATACACGTAAGAATATAAATAAATAAATTAAACATACTAGGATGGATTACGAAGCGGTGCGGTGGTGGCCGAGTGGTAGGGCGCCCGCCTGTGGATGCAAAATCCCAGGTTTGAATCCTGCCCGGGCTACATGAGTTTGTATACCAATCTGACTCATGTTAGTTTTCATCGACCACCACTTGCTTCCGGTGAAGGAAAACATCGTGAGGAAACCTGCACTCTGGTTGATGATTATCAGCTAGTGTGTGAAATGGAGAAAGCAATGGCAAACCACTCCATTAAAATTGCCAAGAGAGTCGTTGTGTGTGTTTCATTCCATAAAATGACCACGACCCTCAGTCATGAGGAAATACGACTAAAGAGAGAGATATAAGGATGAGAGAGAGAGGATCTTCTTCTTGCTATTAAAATCTTTTATTTATTTTTTTTATTTTGTTTATTTAGGTCTACCATTGGTTGCTACAATAAATCATTACAAAAAATCATGCTTATCTAATACATAAAGTAATAGTAGTTTACTTAAGCTAATTGTGCTAACCTTTTAAGGTAAACTCCGCTTGTACCAATATTTAGATGCAGGAGTAGGTGCAAAAACAATACCTAAACAGGTCCACAAATACTTAATACCTTTGTTTTACAAGGTGTACTTATAAAACAAGGGCATTCCTAAGAAAAAAGCTAATGTATATATAATTTGTGGCACTCACTACTGAGCAGGCAGAGCGCCATTAACATTTCTACAAAATCTTGCCATAGAATCATGGTGTATATCACAGTATTCACTGATATTATTATAAAGTTTACATAATCTGTATACTGGTGAATTACGACCTAAGACAGTTCGACGCAGAGGAAGAGATAAAGGTTTTATTTTGTTTCGGGGAAGTCTGGAGGGAGCTTCTATATTTGATTTTATTAAAAAGTGGTGTGCAGTTAATTTTACCGCGTATTATTTTATATAGAAATTTAAGGTCTAGAAAGTTTCTTCTTTTGGACAATGAACTTAGCTTAAAGAAGTTTAATCGATCATTATAAGACTTCAGTTCTTTAGTCTTATGAACTGAGTATGAGAGGTAGTTAAGAAAGCGCTTCTGAAGTCTTTCTATTCGAAGTGAATGTGTTGCGAAGTGCGGACGCCAAACTGTGCTAGAGTATTCCAAAATACTGCGAATCAAAGTTTTAAAAAGAAGAATTTTTGTATAAGGTTTCCGAAAATCTCTACAGTTCCGAAAGATAAATCCATATAGTTTTGATGCTTTTTTAGTTATGTTAACTATATGTGGTATGAATGTTAGTTTTTTATCAAAAGTTATTCCAAGGTCCTTCACTGTGTTTGTTTCACGCACTATATGGGAGCCTATACTATATGAAGAACCTACGATATTAAGTTTCCGCGTACACTTCATATGACAACATTTTTCAGGATTCAGATGCATCGAGTTTAACCTACACCATTCCTGTAATGAGTTAAGATCTGCTTGTAAGAGGTGAACGTCTTCAATCGTTTCAATGATTCTAAAAAACTTTAGATCGTCCGCGAATAATAAGGGATGAGAATTGTTCAACAATGGTACTAGATCGTTAATAAACATATTAAACAGAATAGGTCCCAAATGAGAGCCCTGTGGTACTCCTGAACTAATTGCATACTGATCGGAACTAAAACCGCCAACGACTACATAAAAATTACGACCTGTGAGATACGACTGGAGCCAGTTCAGCAAATATCCTGAAATACCATAAAGCTCCAATTTCTCTTTTAGTTTCCGGTGCGAAAGCTTATCGAAGGCTTTACTAAAATCCGTGTATATTATATCGACTTGTTTATTTGCATCTACGGCTTCGATCAAGGTCTCGACGAATAATACCAAGTTGGTTGTCGTTGACCTGTTTTTCACAAATCCATGTTGATGTTCGGACATAAGCGGTTGGAGAAAACTTTGAATGGATGGACATACTAAAGCCTCGAGAACCTTGCCCAAGACTGATAATAAAGAAATACCCCGATAGTTGTGAACGAGTGTTTCGTCCTCGGATTTAAAAATTGGAACCACCTTAGCAGTTTTCCACATTTTGGGAAATACTCCATCATTTAAGGATTTATTATAAATGATATACAATGGCTCGGCTAATATGGTTGCGAGAGGTACTATGAAAGAGGGTGGAATATTATCAGGGCCTGCTCCTTTTGTTACGTTTAGGGATTTTAGCTTTTGAATAATACTATCCTTAGTGATATGTAATCTACATAAACTGTCATTCCCCGAAGAAATATTGCAATTTACTGTGCTATCTTCGAGTGGAGCGTTTGTTGACTGTGAGTCCTCTTCGTACACTGAGGAGAAGAAGGACGCAAATAAGTTGCAAATACCCTCCCCACCGGAGACAGTTTTTATTCCGTCGGAAAGTGCTGAAGGAAGACTGGTTTTGTTTCCTCTTTTACTTTTAATATATGACCAAAAAAATTTTGGATTTTGTGAAATTTTCTCCTCCAGATTGTTGAGATAAGTCTTGTAACATTCTTTATTAAGCCTTTCACATCTCTTGTTCAATAGGTCTAAAGTCAGTCGATCCATCGGGTTATTATATCTCTTAACCTTACGGAGTACTTTTGTTCCTCTCCCGTATGCGTTTTATAAGATTTTTGTTATACCACGGAGGATATCTGGAGCTAGAACTTTGATTACGCAAAATTGGAACGAATTTTTCTATCGCTACACCAAGGTGTGAGTACAGTATATCCACCATGGTGTTAACATCCTCGCAGCTGCGAAGGACATTTAACCAGTCTATTCCAGATAAGTACTTTCGTATTAAAACCAAATCAGCTTTCCTAAAGTTTCGTCTAACATTATCAGGATTTGACTCCAATCTATTCTCATAATCACATATAAATGGTATATGTATTTGGAGAGGAGGATGGATTGGATTCACTTTACTCAAAATATCCGAAGCAGTATCAACAGAACAACCCGGGATATTGCTCAGAACCAAATCCAGTATTCTGTCCATGGAATTACGTACATGGTTATATTGAATCAAATCATTTTCATTAGTGAATTCAACTAAAGTTTGAGCACGAAGAGGAAGTGGATTTGCCACCGTGTCATTATCGAGTTCCTCCCATTTAATACAACTAAGATTGAAATCTCCAATAATACAAAAATCTATGTCTTTATCAGCATAGTGATCAATGACCATATTACAATTATCAGTAACCATTTTAATAGTCTGAGTTGAAACTGGTGGTGGCAAATAGACAGTGTATAACATTATTTTTTGCTTTCTACGTCCATCATTAAATTCAATAGATACCAATAAATCCTCCAAACAAGTTTCGTGACAAGTAAGTCTCTTAGATTCAATTTTATTAGAAATAGCAATCAAGACTCCCCCTCCATCTTCCTTATTGCTCTCCCTTGAAGTCTCCCTGTCTCTCCTGTATACATTATAACAATTCAGATTGAAAAGCTCAGAGTTATGAATATCTTGGTTAAACCATGTTTCATTTATTACGATTATATCATAGTTACAGCTAGATACCTGTCTATAAAAAGTAGTTATTTTGGACCGAAGCCCACCACAATTTTGGTAGTAGATATTAACCATAATTAAATTAAAATAAAGATATTATTACATGCTAAAGCTAGACTTATATTAATTAGTTATTTTATCTAGAGAGTTCACATCTTTCACTAATATATAATCAGAATTATCATCTTTTCTAGCAAATATTTTTCCATTTCTAACCCATATATATTTAATATTAGCCTCTTTGGCCTTAATTCTAATCGCTGCGTGTAGTGCCTTATTAGTCGGAGATAAGTGCTCCAAGACAAATATCGGTTTTTTTTCACCACTCATTCCTATATGTGTAGTGTTGAGTTTATCTTGAGGGTGATATTTATTATACTTTATTACAGCAGCCAGAAATGAGTCACGTAGTGCCGTATTCCTGAACTGAACCACAATAGATTTGGGGCGCGCTGACGTCCGATTAATTTTAGCAATTCTGGTGCAGGACATAATGTGATCAGCATCGACGGTGCAGCCAACTGTATTGCCAATTAGCCCAATAATGGTAGCTAAGTTTTTCATTCTTGACTTCGGGCACACACTGCACTTCGATGTTTGTCGAACGTGCCTGTTGTTCGAGCTGATTAATACGCTGATTAAGATTGTCTACAGTTGATGTCAAAGTAGAATTTTTCGTTTCAAGATCAGTGAGCGATTTCTGAGGCTGTCTGTTGCACAGTAAGTAATTCATCATATCTTGTGCTGAGGAAATTCATACCATCCTTAATTTCTTGAAATTCGCTTTTAATTGAACGTCGAAAATCTTATACTTTTGTCACTCCCACCATTACGTGGAATGAAACATACGAAACGACTTTAGAACAACCTTTATGTACTTAATTTAAATGAATATTCTATGTTGAAACAGTATGGAGAACTGTCAGGTTTTAATCAGTTTAACGTATTTTTAATATAATGAATATCTATAAAGTTTCATGGCGTCAAGCCATTAGATTCAGTGCAATTTAATAGATCATATATCATTGGTAATGTTCAGTCATTATTTAGCCAAATCTGTATGTAAACATATGATCAATAAAGACCGACCTAAGTCATGCGCATAGTATGCCTGTCACGTATCATATTATAACGAGTGTTAACTGCTAATGATTATATTAATTAATGTTAAAGGAGCATTCATGTGTAGAGAATAGTTATATAAAAATACAAAAAATGAAAGACATTTTAACAATAGTAGCACAGTAAGAAGAAAAGGCAATTGACATTTTAACAGTACACAACAAATCCTAACTAATATTATAAATGTTAAAGTGAGTTTATTTGTTTGTTTGTTACCTCTTCACGCTTTATCTATTGAACCAATCTTCCTGAAATATCGCATACAAATTGTTGGAAGTACGGAGAAGGACATGGCTACCTTTTATCCTGGGAAAAAGCACGGCAGCCATGGGAAATTCACGCGAGTGAAGCCGCGGGCGAAAGCTAGTGATTCTAAAAAAAACATGAGATTGTTTTATATAGCAGAACATTAATGTATAACCATTTATAATTTTACATAGAATATAAACCACATAGCAAGTCACTATTGGAATGGAAAGTTTCCATTACGGAGGAGATTTGACCACACTGCTCACCGTTATATAAAGAAAATATTCCACTTATCACATAGGGGGGTTATTATTTTTACGATCTATAATAATGCGAAAAGTGTATGAAAGGAACGTCAAATCTCTTGCTTTTCACTCTTTTACGAGGGACTGTTAAAACATTGTCAAGTTACGTTGCATGAACTTCTATTATGTGCTGTAAATGAGTGATGAAATGATTTTTCTGACAGCTAAATTGAGAAAAAAAAATCAGTATAAAGAAGTCTCAACAGATGGCGTTTTATTGAAAGCAGAGTCTTAATAATAGCTGTACCTATATTGTGCGCTTTTTATTGTCAGCCAGAGGCAGAAAAAAATCACATAACAGTTTGACAGTTGCACAAATCACAATATTGATACTTAGTTTTATTTTTTTTTAATGTCAGTACCGTGCATATTTGCTTTTTGAATGGTCTCGCCTTTTACTAAGCGCCACCTAGGAATTCATCTGGAACTTTTTTTTTAATTTGTGTCTCGGAAAATCCCTAATTGAACTGGGTGTAGATTGTCTTTGGTAGAGTCTGAAAAAACATTTTTACTTATTGTAAAACCATCTACGGATATTTTAAATACCAACACAAGTTATAGAATTATTTACCAAAAACCATGAAAACAATCGTTCAATTCTTAAAAAATAAGAGTCAGTGTTATTTTCAAAAATGACAAATCGCTGTTATCTCCGAATGTTGACATAATGACACAAATTGACTTCAAAAACGTAATTTTTACATATTGCCCGCTGGCAATAATACAACATGTAAATCAATCTCTGTCAATATTTACAGCTTTATAAGTGCGATAATATCTCTTATCGATTTTACATCAAGCAACCTTTTAGGGTTCCCGATGGATGGATGTCAAGTGACCCATGTTTAAAAAGGTCATCGAAATACAACTGTGCGTTAGTACATAATATCTCGATGAAAAAGGTAGTATTTTTTTCATTTGATTTGTTTAATTAGTTTTGGCCATAGAGCTAGAAAAAGAAAGTAATTTTACTATGATTTTTTTTCTATGTTATGGTTTTGGCTGAAAAGTAAGATAATATTTCTTACAGATAATATTTCATGTTTGTGAAATAACTTTAACTATTTTAAGAAACTTATAATAACAAAGATATCATGAAAAGTAAAGGAAAGAAAATGATTTTCATCGACATTAAGAACATTTAAGCTTTATTGCACTAATTAAAATAATTGAACACGTTCAGGAACATTATGAAAAGTTGTGATTAATGAAATAAAAAATTTACTTAATAATATATTAAAGAGTCTGATAAAAGCCGTAGAACGGAACTGTTTAAAGGTTTTAACGTTAAGATATCGTAGTTATCCATCAATCAAGTTTTGAAAAGGACATAAAAATTACGGACCACCAAAAAAGCCCAGCGATTACCTCGGAGTACAAATAAAATTATGTACAATTATATTTACGAGAAAAAGTGCTCTTTTATTGAATACCCTGCCAAAACTGGAAGTGCCTGATATTTTGAAAAATGCAGCTAACTGCATTCTCCAAGACGGAATTTTAAAAAGGTTGGCATTATGTTCCTAATTTTGCTCGCATATTTGAAAATTCCTACTCACTTAGTGTAATTTTATCAGACTTGCAATTTTTACCACAGTCTTTAATTTACCTTTCTTAATTTTTTTTATTACATGTGTGTAATGTGTAAAAGTGTAAATAAGGTATGCATTATCTGCACTAGTCATCAGCTATTCAGTATCAACTGCACTTTATTCTCACCATGTGGTAATGGTAATGGCCTGTGGTAATGGTTATCTATTAAAGAACATTCCGGTCTTAACTTGCGTTTTCTACATTAACCAGATTCCTACGATTTGTTCGTCGGATGATAATCTTAGAGTTTTAAGCTAGGTTTAAAACTTAGAGTTTTAAGCTAGGTTTAAAAATTCCTTTTATTTTAAATTCCTAGGTTTAAACTAGGTTTTAATATTATCGGAAGTTAGCTTTTACCCAGTGCACGTAGTCGACCAGATCTTAGTTGTTTTAAACGGACACCAGCGCCAGTTTTTAAGTTAGACATATTTTAGCAATGCAACTGTGAACGTATAAAATTTCGTTCAATAGTTTTTAGCGTGATATGCTTATACGCAGACCGATTAAATTTGAAAAATATATAAACAACCGAACCGAAACCGAAAAATAGAAGAATTTATTTTCATACATATATTGAAAATATCATAAATACCAGCACAATTTTATAATATATGCATATTATTATGTAGAAATGTTTAGAGATTGGACACAGGATTGGAGCCTTTCTAAAAATCTGCGAGACTGTGTGTAGTTTTTTTTTTTTTATCAATTTAAACTTTATTTGCCAAAAATACTAACCTTCAGTTAACCTTGGCTTACCTACGGGAAACACAGATACCAACGAATGATGGCAAACATTTCAATAAAAAATTCAATGAAGCTAAAGTCAAGGTATATAGTTCTCGGTAATGTACTGTGGATGTGGATCAGATGCTATCTACTAATCGTGAGATAACATTCGCATATAAAATAGCCATTAGCCATGCAACTAATTAAATGTGTCTCTTTGTACAGTCATGTCATGACTGATGAAAATATATTCGTTATTTATTTATTCAATAGAAGTGTGAATATATATAGTGTGAAGTGTGTATGTGTGTGTGTGTGTGTGTGTGTTCAATAGAAGTGAAAGGCAGACGGACAACAAAGTGATCTTATAAGGGTTCCGTTTTTACCTTTCGAGGTACGGAACCCTAAAAATGACATTTTCATATTCCATTTTTTAGAGAAATTTGCGTGGTGGTTTCTCCACTTGCCTTCCACTTTAGTAGAGAGGTCAAATTAATGGCAGAAGAGAGGCATACATGGAAATTACTCCTTCGACTAGAACGAAGTTCTTAAATTAATTTATTGATTAAAAAATTAAAAGTGGAACATCGTTAATCTCTGCCTAACCCCACGGGAAAAAGACGTGATAACATGAATGTATTTATGTAACTTAGTATACACCTAATGGCGTGTAAAATAAGTAGGTATCATTTTACCGATAATATTGAACTTTATTTTGTATTCTGTATCAAAACACCAACTTAATTAATAAAGTACCTTGCTGCCTATATGTACTTGAGAGTGAGAGATACCATTAGATATATATAAATTATAGGTAAATATTATGAATAGGAAAAAATAAGTGTCTATCTGTTTAAGATTTCTTTTTAATCAACCACATTTACTTTGATATATATTATAGGAATAGGAATTTATATTAATGGCTTTTAAAACGAATTCAAGTGATCACAATCATGATTGATTCAAATAGTTCCATTAAAATCGATTAAAGTTAAATTAAAAATTAGGTCATCTATTTATAACTTACATTTTTCCTCAACATTAGTATATCATTTAAACTGGTTCTAGAAAAAAATATAATAATAAAAATACTTAGAAATATTGGGCAATAATTTGGGACTGGTCCAAAAATATGGTACATGTAATATGGTCATTCTTTGGAAGTTTTGTATTTATCAAAATTATTATATTCTTATTCGAATTACTATTTTAAGTTATCTATAGTAAGTACCTGTAGGACAATTACATCCTGTAAACCTATATAAACCGTATCAACAATAAATCTTTGTATTTTCATATCGTATAAATTTTAATTACCATTCAAGTATACTCGTACAGCATAAATTCCATTAAGACTTGGCTATATTTCAGATAGATGACATAGATAAGTTACTTAGTACCCTGACACCTCTCTCGTGGGCTAACCACTCGATACTCGTATCGATACGATTAATCGGATTACTGGTCGCACCCAATCGAGTCTGCCTGTCAGCCTTATGACTGGTTGGTTAGGACATCGAGATCGATTTTATCGACTAATGTATCGATTAGACCTTCCTGTGTTTTAATTCTAGCCTTCTAAAACCTATCGATGACATTTTCATTGTTTATGAAAATTTACTTAGATTAATGAATGAATGGTCACTAATTTCAAGAAGGTTTTCCCGATTTTAAAGGTTCTTTGGAATTGCGACCGCCACCGCCAGGAGTATTCTTTTTAAATTCAAATAATTTATTGCTTTTAACTTTATACAATGTACAGTACATAATGTTACTACGAATTTTAGGTACAATGTAATTCAATTCCTGACATTCCTGACTCACTGAGTGGAAATCGGCAAGCGGATTGATAACGATTTTTTTTGACCAGTTTTTCTTTTTTTTCCTACCACAATAAGAGCAAGGATATATTATTGCAGGTATCTGTTCAATTCTATAAATCACGACCAGAGCCATATATTATATGTGTAAATTGTCGTAGTTTAGTTTACATACTGAGTGAGTTATTCAAGTTTACGTAAAATTATTACCAGTGATTAATGGGACTCGGGTTAAACGGTTTGAATAATAAATTACGTGTTTGTATGGTGTATGTACATTGTACATACCTATTAAGAAATAATAGGTAAAAATTAAAAACCCACATAGGTATGAAATACTTATTAGTTTGTTAATCTATACATATAATAAAACAGTAAAAATATTTTGTCTGTACATTTAGTATTTTTGACTGAAATGGATAGAGGGACTTAAAAAGAATAAAAGAAAGCAAAAAAAATTTTTGGGAATTTCTTGTCTGTCTGTCTGTCTGTCTGTCTGTCTGTCTGTCTGTCTGTCTGTCTGTCTGTCTGTCTGTATGTATGTACGCGTTTCACGCAAAAATTACTGGACGGATTTGAATGAAACTTTTTTTGTTGTATAGCTATTAAGCCTGGGCACATATCTATACATATAATAAAACAGTAAAAATATTTTGTCTGTACATTTAGTATTTTTGACTAAAATGGATAGAGGGACACTTAAAAAGAATGTTCGAAAGCAAAAAATTTTTTTTTGGAATTTCTTGTCTGTCTGTCTGTCTGTCTGTCTGTCTGTATGTATGTACGCGTTTCACGCAAAAACTACTGGACGGATTTGAATGAAACTTTTTTTGTTGTATAGCTATTAAGCCTGGGCAACATATAGGCTATAATTCATTTTGAAAACTGGAACACCTGATGAAGAACCATAACAGAACAGCTAAACTATTAGAAATATGGAAATGGTGCCTTAACAAAAGTCGTTCAACCTGATGAGCATTTTCTGCTGACGTATAAAAATTGAAGATCTGGAACATCTGATGAAGAACTGCAAGAGACCAGCTACACTATAACATATATGGAAATGGCGCCTTAGTAAAAATAGTTCAACCTGATGAGCATTTTCTGCTGACGTATAAAAATTGAAGATATGGAACATCTGATGAAAAGTTCCAAGAGACCAGCTACACTATAACATATATGGAAATGGCGCCTTAGCAAAACTTGATTAATCTGATGAACATTTTCTGTAGACGTATAAAAATCGAAAATCCGAAACATCTGAAACAGTTTGGAACACAAAAATCATCTAAGCGAAATTCACGCGGACGAAGCCGCGGGTGACAGCTAGTAGGCTATAATTCATTTTGAAAACTGGAACACCTGATAAAGAACCATAACAGAACAGCTAAACTATATAAGAAATATGGAAATGGTGCCTTAACAAAAGTCGTTCAACCTGATGAGCATTATCTGCTGACGTATAAAAATTGAAGATCTGGAACATCTAATGAATAACTTCAAGAGACCAACTACGCTATAACATATACGGAAATGGCGCCTTAGCAAAACTTGGTTAATCTGATGAGCATTTTCTGTAGACGTATAAAAATCGAAGATTGGAACACAAAAGGACTTTTCATCTAAGCCAAAGTCACGCGGGCGAAGCCGCGGGAAACAGCTAGTCTATACATATAGGTCAGTATCGAAAAGTCAACCTGAATATACGAGTAGGTACTTCGTTTGAGACCCAGTGGCGTAATAAAACCCTTCACGACCACTCGGCAAATTCCTGACTTGAAAAAAAAACAAAAAAAGTTCATTAATCTGTGGGGGGTCCAATTATTCAATTATTTGATGAGTTCTGTGGACGGGCCTCCGCCCCCAACTGGAATTCTTCCTTCTAGAACCTGATGTCCAACAAAAAACGCCATCAGCTTGCGCCCTTGCCACCCTTTGGTTGCGCCACTGCTACGTGTCGAATGTGGTGTCGAAAGTAAAGTTTCTAAATTCCCGGTCGGAAATTTTGAATTTTTCCTTATTTATCGCTAGAATGTTTACTAAGATATTACCGGTCAAAAAATGACATAGGTGCTGCTTATATACTTATCAGACTTAAACTGAAAGGCGTTGTTGCTTGTTGTTTTCATGTAAGTTGTACCTTTCTGGCCCTTTTTGTATAGCTCGATGAGAAGTTTTCATGTTACGATCGAAACGATATACAGTGACAAGTGGTGACAATGCCTATGTCCAGTCGAGTGTTCGTTCTATTTTTAGGTCGTCAACAAGACGCTCAGACTGCTCTCATCAACAATCGTACGCAATCAATTTGACCCATTCAGCGCAGTCGAGAATGTAAGTGCTTTTGATTGGATCCATCTACAATATTTAAGTCCTTTGTTGTTATTGTCATTTTATGGTTCAGTCATGTAAATATAGATGTGATATGATGGATTTGCCTCCATACATTTTTTTATTAAAAATATATACATACGCGTAGTCGTTTTAGCGCCACCTTGCGTCCGGTAGCAACAACTGAGTATCAAGCAGCTGTAAAAAGGCACTATTTAGTTTTGTGTAGTACACGATAGATGGCGTTGTTTAATTTCAGTAAGAGCCTTATATAGTATTTTCAATTGAAATTAATAACATTTTTATACAAATTAAATGGTATTGGAAACACCTCAATAGAGGTATTAAATGGCTAATTCAATCTTAAAAGAAATATCAAAAAATTCAAAAATTTACTTACGACTTGCTGACCCTGTAAATATCTTCGATCTTGTTTTTATTACAGTTCCACACATAATAAAAGGAATTAATTTATTAGTCCCTTTCCCTTCTCCGTAGATTCACACAACATCCACTCATCTACATCTTTAAATTTACTCATCCACATAAATAAAAAAAATGGATTTATGTTTTTAACCTTGATTTTATTTTTAAAATTATAGACAGACTGCATTTTCAAATAAAATAAAATTTTAAAATGCATAGTTTTTCCAACCCAATTATGTTAGATATTTTGTCTCTCCGTCCAACTGTCTGTCTGTTTGTCCAGGGTAATCTTCGGAACGGCTATGCGATATTAATGTGATTTTCGCTGAATGAAATATTAATAGGGTTCCTTCGTGAAAATTAAAAAAGACCCTAAAACAAATTCCAAAATTAATAAATAAGTATCCCGGCAGCCACATCTTACAATAGCAGTTCTGTTAAAATCTATTTCCATTAACTTTTTCAGAGACAAAATTAATTTATAGGTACCAACTGTAACCGATTCACACATAATGTTCTTATGTAAGTAAGCAGGTATCTAAGTACCTAATTAAATAGAAAAATACTGTATACATTTAATTTGCACAGCTGCTCTCCCATAACATAATTTCAATTTCTTGTGTTTCTTAAAACCAACATAATTATAGGTAGGTATAAAAAAAATACACTACGCAAAAAAATACTATTACTAGGTATTCAATTCAGTAGAGATTTATAGGTAAGTAAAGTACCTAAGTACCTTATTAAGGGCCCGTACTAGGCTAGATTGCTTCACATGATCGTCTGTA
Source organism: Ephestia elutella (assembly GCA_018467065.1). Taxonomy (NCBI): domain Eukaryota; kingdom Metazoa; phylum Arthropoda; class Insecta; order Lepidoptera; family Pyralidae; genus Ephestia; species Ephestia elutella. The sequence goes on from CM031566.1 coordinate 10,781,829, forward strand.
ATATCTACATTTATGTAAAACTGAATGTAAAATTAAGATATAGCAAACTTCAGGACTAGCACGAGGATTATGTTACTCAAAAACACGATTGCATAAAAATTTTCTCGATAGAAAAAAATTGCGAAGTTGCCTCCAAATCACCTATAATTAACACTTTAAACTGCTATTATTCAAGCAATACATTAAAAAGATTGAGAATTTTTGTATAAATTACTCTAAAGATAAGGCAGGGATTATGTTACTTACTTTTTTTAATATCTTTTATAATGCTTTTAAAAAATAATACGTATAATTGCCCGCATGCTTTTTAACCATCCACCTCTGAGCCGCCGCGCCGCCGCGACCCCGCGAGCATTTATTTAGAACGCGGATTGGATGCGTGTGGGCGAACTGGGTAGCGGGTAGCGGGGAAAATCTTAGTTGTCATTGGCCTAGTGCGGGCTCTTAGAAGTAGTACAGTTTTTTTTATAGAATCGAAAGTTTTTTTTAACAATGGTGATGTGAGTACACCAGATCTTGATATGTATTACTCAGACCAACTAGAGGTCTAGCTAGGTAGTCAGTATTTTAGGACAGCCAACACGACACCAATTCACCAAAAAGTGTTTTGGTGAGTGAGTTTTTTTTCTTATCAAGAGGGTTGCAACGACCCATAGACTGCCTGGTTGCCTCTGACATAGCCATAAGCAATAGAGAAAATGTTTGTAAAATAAGAAATCGTAATAAATAAATCAAACGATTTGTCCTTTAATTGTCCTAAAACCAGTAGCTCTAAAATAGATTTTTTAATGGCAAAAAAACATTTTTTCGAGGTTGAAATAACGCAAAATGGAGCAAAACACGAGGCTAACATCCAAATAAATGGTTGTAACTAATGTCGACCACATATAATAAACGTTAATAGGTGCAATTTGCCGATTAATGGCCATTTCTGCTCATAGCATATTCTTTATTAGCTACCCCTTGATGGCGATCATAATATGAATAATATTTTGTTCTCTTTGCCGTGTCGTGTAAGTTGGGTCCGACCATAGAGCAACACGGACTCGCGGAAGTCCTTGTTGCTCGAAGGCCCACACCTAATTTTATTTAAATTTTTAATCAAACTGTCCGAAAAACATCAGAAGGTCAAGAAGATGGAAGAAGTAGGATACTTGCCATGAAATAAAAATAAAATAAAATAAAAAGAAAACTGCGACAGTTTTTCTTTTACGTATCTATTATTTTATACAGTTTAGTCACAGATTACTATTTAACTACTTTGTGGTTTAGTGAAGAAGTAATTATGAAGCTCAACATCAAATATTTTGACCCACACACATTCACAAGATGAAAAGTGGTATTTTGACAAACACCTTTAAAGATTTAAAATCTTAAAGACCAATGTAGTTGTAAATGTTTTGGCCAATGTCATACATAACCATATATTTTCAATTTTCAAGTACCTATTATAGAAATAGAAACACCTGGTGAAAATACCGACACAAGTCTTTAAAAAATGGGGTAAGCCTAGGCCTGGATTTGCAAAACTTCGTACATAAATATGTCTTATACCTTATATGCAAAATATTTAATGAAAAGCTAGATGAACCATACAATAACAAACTTTCGGCCGGCCGTCTCTCGAGTCAATGAATTCATCAACGACTATCAAGACATTTAAGAATGAGAATCTTAATTGCCCGAAGACTTGCCACTTGTTGTATGACAACTGCGCGCGCCAGAACAGCACATCTAGTCAAAGCGCGGCGTTCGAACCGGTAACAGCGCAACTAAGTTGAAACGCGCCAAAATTTTAAAATTCGACCGCGTAATCTAATTTATTTTTTCTACAGAAAGCGTGTGTTCTATTCAGCCAAAGCCAGTGTCATATTTCAAAAAGTTACAGATTCTATTACATATTCGACAGATTAAGAAACTACTCTGCGAAATGCTTTTCCGTAAGACGTTCTGTGTTTATTTCCAAAATCTATTTCGGTGCCTGAAACGTAAAGGAAAACTCCAGGTGTAATTATGATAGGAGATGGGATTAGATCGGTCGTTAATCTTACAGCCATCATGATTCATGACGTAAAGAAAATTAAATTATACATTTGGATTTGGTAAGCTAAGAACCTAAGAATGACAGAGTAATACTTCATAGTAAATACAAATACAGACTTATTCAATTTTTTTATTTAAACGAAAGAGTATTAACCATGTAAGGTGTTGTTGTAAAATTATTTTGTAATATCAAATATTTAAGCACGTCATATTTTCAGCATTTAACAGAAAACATTTTGAAAATGTAAAGAAATTTTGTTTTAACAGTATTTTTTGGAATTTAGTTATGCTTTTGAGCGTTAAATTTCATTAGCATCAGAAAATTACACAAAAGTTCCTGGACAGTCAATTTATTGTTGTCATACTATGTATTCTATTCCAAATTTTTTACCTTATGACTTTTTTTGGTTATTCTATTGAGCTTGTCATTGAATTCATCTCACGCATTTGTGTGGTCACTTATAGTAGTAGGTGCAGTGTTTGTTTACGCATCGCTGACTTCCGATACCATAAAGTGGAATCAGCCTTCGAAACTGATTAGTTTCCGGATTTTTTCTCTCCAAACTTCCATTTCGCTCAGCACACTTTTAGCTGAATGACTGTTTGAAGAATCACTTACTGGTCAGGCGATAATTGTAAACATTGAAATCATTCCACGCCTTAGATGTAATGGAAAACACATGATTTTCCCGATTTTTTTGTGTAGGTAGCGAATATATAAAAAAAGATTGTTGTGTGTTGTTTAACAGCTCATAAATTATATCTATCATCTTCGATATACAAAATGAAGCAAAGAGCTCTTACATATTTTGTAGTGAATCTAAGAAGGACATTTTTTTAAATTCTAATTTACTATTACTATATTTATTACTCATTGAAACAGTTCACGTCTTGATGCTTCGGATTGAGTTTATATAAAAACTTCGACATTTTCTTGCACATAAAAAATAGCAATTCTCAATCTCAATTCTATTAGTTGACAATATAACACATTTTGTCAACTAATAGAATGAATGTTGTTAAAACTCAACAAGTATGAGCAACAACGACATAAAACATAATTCATACTTCCGGCTCATTTACATTGAATGGATTACAGTAATAGTGGCTATCTTTTGATATAATATTCGAGGTTACATTGCTATTGTCTTTACTTATAAAGCATAAGAAACATCTGTGGTACTTCCCTACGCTATTTTTGAACATTATGATGTGTCTGAGAGTATTGCCATAGCTAAGTCAGCTATGCTTTTCTCAATCGTGGTCTCTAAATTTTCCTTTATTTTAGAAATGATATAGGTTTCAAATTAACTTTCTTTTCAAATATATTTTTAGTTTTTTTTTTATATCCATTACTCACAATCGCTTCAATGTCAGGAAGGTACCAAAATAAAAGTGGTTTTGAGAAGTGTTTGTTCCTTCGTTTATTTTCGCATGTTTTTTATTATTTGCATAATTAATTTCTAATGGTTTTCGAAAATTAGTCACCATCAATGCCAAAGGTACTTGACCAAGGTCATGATATGTTTGTTCAAGTGAATCGAAAAATACAAATAAATCACTTAACACCAAGGTTTGTCTACTTTCCTCAATACCCACTTCACCGCTCACGTTTCTTCGCGTTTGAGACGCTCGGAAATAACTCATTCCCGGTGACATCAATCTCTGTGGTTTTTTTTAAACAATTGACTGTGTAGTATTTTTTCGAGCGAAATGTGTGTCAAGGCTCTACCTGTGCAAATCTTAGCGAAAATTTTCCCTCCGGACGACTTCGTCATTTTCTTAAGCTTGACACTTTCCTGAATTGTACTTTTATAGACTTTTTAAATTCGTGTCTTTCACGTTTCATGACACCTTCCTAAGTTTTCAGCTTTTTACCTCGGTTCAATCGAAATTCGATTCCTAACCAAACAACCTTCCTTATATTACCATCAATCTCTCTCCTAAAGAAGTTTTATATAAACTTTAAAGTTAGTATTTTACCTACTAGACTCATGAAATTTGGCAAAAAAAGCGTAAATTAATTCTAAAAATGTTTTTGTTGAGTGACTGACAGATTTTTTGTCTGACGCACTTACCTATCTGTAAATTTATGCAATTTTAAGGTAAGCGACATAAATAATAAATAGAAGTTATTTAAATTACTCTAACGTTTGTTTCCTTTGGCAAGTATTCCCAAATACGAAATGTTCAAGAGATTTAGGTTTTACGTTGACGTTTTCATTCTCATTACCCATTTTGCTAAAATTATGGTAGATTACATCACTAACGTCCAGACTAATGGTTTCGGTTGTTTCAAACAAGTCACGATAATGTCAAACACCATAAATAGCATTAGTTTGCAGTCTGTCAACGTTGAACCTGGCTTACATGATGACGTCAGAGTGAGGAGATTATCCAGCTTTTAGATAAAGTTGAAAACTGTTACGCAATGTTTTATCTAAGATATATATTTATATTAGATTTCAGTTCACAAAATTTAGTTTGGAATAAAAAATACAAAATAAACAAAACAAATTTCATGTTTCTAAAAGAAATAAAAGGCAGGTACTTGTTGAAACGATTGTACGTTACGCATCGTTCAAACAGTCCCAGCAGTAATAAATGTTATTTTAGTTCATTTAATCATATACGAGGTAGGTACTACCTAATAAAGTGAACATCACAAAATTAATAACATGATAGACTCCTATCAATAATATTATCTCATTGATAAATTTATATGTGGGGGATATAAAAATTCATTCATTGAATTATATGAACTCGCATCCATATAATGTAGACGTAATGGTTTAATTGGAACACAGCACAGCACTGAGAACCTCATTTATCATTGTGAGTGGCAACACATGCACGTAATGTCTAGATTCCTGTCACTGTCAAATACCATTCATCAGGCCGTTTCAAGATCAGATGTTAATGTCAAGAATGGTTGTTTTAATAAATTTGAAAATAGAATCCGAATAAGTATCATCCAAAACGATTATATTACTATAATAATGACGTCTCATCTGGAAAAATATCTAACACAGTAGATACAATTTAATAGTTAACTAAACCGAGTAAACGGTCAATTCATTATTTAATATTAAAGCACAATTTTATACCCTAATTAAAGTCAAAGTAATATCTGAAACTTTGGAATACAATTAGTATAAGCTGAAAAATAATATACCAAATAGAGGCTTACAGGGCTTACAGAAGATTCACAGGGATCAAAAGCAATCTTTATAGGCATTATCATTGAATCATTAGGCTCTGTATGTAAACATATTTTCATAAATTATTTTACAAACAATTAAAATGGTATCAAAATCCATTATTTTTTATGATGTGATTGAATCAGATTCAAATCAGATCGTTGTTATTAAATTCATGCGAGTAACAATGAGTTCCATTGACTCTTTATTTTAACTGATGGTAAACGTTATCATTCCATTAGCTGAATGCTATCATTGAAATTAAAAACCTCTTACAAGACTGAGCTTAATGTTGCTGAACGCACTGGGCTCTCATCCAAAATGAAATAAACAGGTCTAGGTCAACTTAAAACAGGTCTGTGGAAGCTCATACTACCGCATGTTTACATTAAGATCGTCCAAATATGATTGGCAGAAAAGTGACATAGTGTGGTATCTTATCTATTCGTCACAGTATACCTAAACCATGCTGATTTGTGTTGCTTTTTTGGATCTGTAGTTTTTTTACATGGCAGATTAACCTCCGACCGACGATATGAATTAATTATGGAGAATTTTGTCCATCTCCATTCTTTATTTTATTGGAACAATGAGTAGTTTATAGATTTCACCACTAACATCTGGTTTCCGCCAGAAATATTTAGATTTTTCATTTTTATATGTAAAACTATACGAAGTAGGTACCTGTCTACTATAACATTTAAAAATAGAACGTCGTTTTTATGACTAAAACAAGAAGTCTTTAATTTGGCAATTTGTATGCTCACATTAAAGTTGTCTTTCGGACAGTATCACGTAGAGTCGTTTATTTTTGCGATGTTTACCATAGGTACAGTCAAATGCAGAGAACCTGATCCCCCTTAGTTAGGGTTCGGTGCGATACGGGGTTTAGGTTTCTCTGCATCTGACCGTACCTTCAAACTTATTAAAATGTTTAATTCTATCTATCTGTCTACAACCTTATGTTCTTTAGAAAGGTACCGCATACTGCCTACTTAAACACCTTCAGGAAACCCTATAAACGACCTTCAGGAAACAATTTCACCTACGCAAAACTTTCATTGTGGATGACCATACATGTAGTTGTGAATCAAAACAATGAGTGCGTGAAAAATGTTACTCCTTTGAAGGACTGGACAAGAACGCAGTAATTATTATCAAAATAGTCAGACTATTTGGCAAAGTCCAGTAACCTCTTGACTTTGGCATATTTAAAGGTATTCGTGGGAGTACAATCTTGCAATTCTAATAATATTTTTGAGATAGACTTCAGCCTAGTCTAGAGATACGCATTATAAGGATATTACGAAGGTGATTTCGGATATGTCGAAATTTATTACTTGACTGATGATGTCAATGTGTGTGATAGATTTGGTTTAGGATAAGAAGGGATAATATAGCCCGTAACTTTATAAAGTTCTGACAACAACTAATAAAAAGGCTGCAAACAGAGCAATATGAAAACGAGACGATTTGCAAAGACTAGTCCTTGCGTTTTACCTACTATGTAGCTTAAGGCAAATGTAATTTAATAATGTTACCTTGCCATTCAAGCTTAATGAAAACCAATTAAAGCTAACATACGAGTGTCAAAAAATACGCGTAGTGTAACATATTTCGACCTCGCGGTTAGTTCAGAGCTGTTTTCATGTTTAATTTAAATAACTCGATGATTAATTTATTGTATCTACTTAAAAAAATTAAACGTATAGGCTTATGATTGGAACTCTAGTTTATTACTTAGTTTTAATTAATTTAGATTGCAATTAATAGACTGACTTATTAGGCAGCTGATTCATTTTGAAGAACAATGGTCAGAGGTTCAATGACGGAACAATAGGGAATAACTTGTGGCCTATTTGGAGCCGTTCATATTATAGACTCTGGCTGGGCAATAGAACACACGCACATTCCTGCATATATAAAAATATAATCTAAAAATAAGACAGTAACAATTTTAATGACAAGTAATATTATCTCTTATCTACTGATAGGTTTATTGATAAATGATATATTTATTGGCAGTTAATGTTTGTAGATCATTTTTGTTAAACGTGATACGGCGAAACTATATTTAATTTTGAATTATGAAGTGTACTTAAACAGTGACAAAAATATGAGTAGTGAAGTGAACATGACTCAGGCACATACAAAGTGCAAGATGGATCACAACTTCAAGTTGGAGAAAAAATATTTAGAGCTCAAACGACTTGTTTTTGAAAAAACAGAAGAGTTGAAACGAAGAGATAAAATAATAGCTCTATTGGAAAATGAGATAGATGAAAAAGATGCAACAATCCGTTATTTGAGGAATGAAATTGACAAATTCAGACAAGTCGTTAAGCCCTTGACAAGGCAAATTATTGACAGTCATAAAAATGGCTTGGAAGAAGAGGAAGGCTTTGTATTGAAAACACCTGGAGTGGAAAATACCAGAGTTTTGCCTTTAGGGGAACCTAGACTTAAAAGGACCGCTATTTCTGCTGAGCCTCTCTCATCATTGACACAAGACCATGAATTTAAACTGGTGAAAATACCGAAAACCCACAAGTGAGTAAACATTATTTTACACAATTTATGGGTATGGTAATATTGTTATACAAATTTGACGACAGCCCTAACTTTATTTATAACGTTGTAATACATATAAGATAATTAAAAAATTATGTGCTGAGGTAAATAGGAGAAGAAGAATATATTAAGTATTTAAACTAATTTATTATCAGACATGAAATGTTAATGTTTTCATTTAAAATTCAAATTTACATCCGATTGTAAAGCAAATCATATTATCTTAAAAGGCAGCACATTATCAATAGTTGTGAATGTTAACTATAAAAGCTGTGTTCTTCACATACGAGTAACTTGGTTATTTGTAGCTTCGCCTTCCGAAGACATACCTACTTGTATTACCAAAAATAGTTGCAAATTCGTCGTATAAGTTACAAGCCGTCATGCATCAATCTAGGTAGTGATTGAATTTCTTCTGTGTACAGACAGGCATTTGCGTTGTTCCACCGAGGTCGACGTGTGTTAGCCAGTGTGCCTTCGAATGGACCCATTTGGTATAATTACGTTCGAACTTTATGTGTCCTCGCCATCGGCTATATCACGAAGCGGCTGTCTGTACCACTCATAGTTGTTATTTATGACACCAATTTCGCTGATGATTTGAGATTGAGAGGAGATAAAATCTTGATGACTAATTGGTTAAATAAATACCAGTTAGATATATTTGGGTTCTGTTTTTTTTCTATTTAAATGCGACCTCTTGATCTTTGAGGCAGTGAAAATGGTAGGTATTGTAGAAAATGAATAATAAACAAATCTATAGTATAGATTGTTTTCTTGCAATTGAGATAGATGATGATTAATATTGATATTCTTATGATATAAGGGCTTAAATTACAAATATTCTTCCTTAACCATTTACTAAAATGGAATTTTCGAAATTCTTGCCAAAAATTTTTGTTCCACACTTACCATGCATAGTAAAAATATAAATACATTCACTAACTTTCTGGAAGTGTTTTAGCTTTACTAATATCAGTACCCATGTGTAATTGTGTATATAAAATGAGCTTGTATGTAAGTGACGGCGTATTTATCAAACTGTCTGGCTAGTTCTGATGGATTGCTCAGAGTTTAATGAAATCTTTAGATCTCATAACACATGCATCTTTTATCTATCATTCATCTAAAATGTTGTGTAAACATTTCAAGAGTAACTGATTCCTTATCCATTTATTTATATTTGATAAATGATATAGAATATTTAAGTTGATCGAAACGTTATCTTATTATAGGTTATTTTATGATTATTATTAGTTCGTGGCTTGTCTTTTCATAATATTGCAATTTACTACCTTTGTAAGTTATTAGTTTTAATTAACTAAATAGGTTAGTAATCGTCGCGTCGTTCACAGGAAAAAGTTATCTGATCCGAAAACGTGCCTATCCCAGTTTTTTCTTCTCTCTCTTTAGTCGTTTGTCCTCATGACTGAGGGTTGTGGTCATTATATGGAATGAAACACACATACTACTTGGCAATTTTAATGAAGTGGTTTGCCATTGCTTTCTCTATTTTACACACTAGCTGATAATCATCAACCAGAGTGCAGGTTTCCTTACGATGTTTTCCTTCACCGGTTTCTTCTTCATATCTCCAAATATTTATATGCCAAATTTAACAAATTAACAAGTCTTTTTCCCAAATTACAAACCGATTGTAATGTAATGTAACTTAACTAAATTAAATATACCTACTATATCTTTAGGAATGCTTTTAAAGTCATATCCATTATCCATGGTTCATAATATTTTGCTTTTTCCTCTAATACAATAATAAAAATATTTGTCATAATATGAAATAAGTATAGGTATTCACTTCGTGCTGTTATAAACGAAGCATGTGTCAGAATATATTAGTGGTAAATTTCTAAAAACGCCCGTTAATGTAATGTTAAAATAACCATTAAGTAGGTACTTACCTACCTACCTACCCATTTAGTATATTAGTATATTGAATTCGTTTCTGATAGCACTTCGGTTTTACCTAAGAAACCATATAAATATAGGTAGAGAAATCCCTAATTTTCCAGTACTGAAATATTTACGGTATAGGAAATTGGTTCCTATTTCTCTATTTGAATAAATGTAAATCGGACCTGGATATCGGACCCTTTCACAATATATTTCAGTACTTTAAATTGTTCAGTCCTATTCAATCGTCCAACTGATTACTGAATTTGGTTCTTCCAATGAACTAGGTATAGCTTCAGAAACGTGGAGTCTAAAGCAGATTCATTATATTTTCTATCCAACTTTCGTCCCGAAAAGTCCTAATTCCTCCCACTGATCTCTGTTCTTCGTCTTATCCTTCCAGTTCTTATCGAAAACGCATCTCGTTCTTGGTCTCCCTCTCTTCCTATATCTGTCGGTTGGAATCTAGTGATCAAAGTCAATTGTTTTAATTTAAATTGGCCTAAAAGTAGCACTTTTAAATCGTCGTATACTAATAAACTAGATTAGATAGTTGATGTAAGAAAATAAGTTTACTACCGCCTCCAAAAGTCCAAAGCGCAAGTGGAAAAAAGGCGGCGCGGCGCAAGCGCAACAAACTCCACTGCTGCATTTTCTCCAAAGATGTCACGTTACAAAATATGTGTGTATAATTAAGGAACTATCTATCGATCCCTATTGTGTCACAATGCGGTTGAAGCTATTTTGGAATTCATTTTCTACTTTTATGAAAATCTACTCGTACTACTACTTCTACTACGTACTAGTCAGGTTCCTACCGGAGCAACATTTTCATAAGGGAGCAATACTTACTACATGATTACGTAAAACAATGTACTTATAAGTACGTAGTTAATAATAGTGGGCCAACTTAGTATCTATTGGAAGTAGTAATTTGTAATTTCCATTGATAGATATTTATGACAACAATTTAGCTATCAGTAGACGATACCAGCTAAATGAAACAATTGCCTGTAATACTCTTGTGTACCGAATGAAATATGGATAGTAATATGGATAATAACTATCTACTATAGTAAGGTGGAGGTTGGCGTAGATAATGTACGAGTATTTAATAAGTGTGAAGTGAAGGTTTTGTAAAACGGAGCATTGTAGTACCTACCTACCTACATATTATTCGTACTATAAGCCCCCTTTGGAGTAAAAATAAACTAAAAAGTTGTGTGTGTGCGTTCAGATATTAAACCTATCTCAATAACATGACATAACTTTGTACTAAGTATTCCCAGGCTAATCAAATTAACCAAAACTCTACCAGTTTTGTACCTTCTTATTCTTACATTGTGGAACTAAATTTTCTTATTTTATTTTTTCAGATCCCGAGAGTTGATAAAGGGCGCGATCCTGGACAACGACTTCATGAAGAATTTGGAAATGACACAGATCCGCGAGATCGTGGACTGCATGTACCCTGTTGAATATGCTGCTGGCAGTCTCATCATCAAGGAGGGAGATGTTGGCAGTATTGTATACGTTATGGAAGGTAAGACGATGACTTCTATTTATACTAAAAAGGTTTCACGTTGTGCATAGCGCCATCTAGGTGTCAGAAGTTTAACTATTTTCTTTCAAAATAGTTTCAAAATACGTTGATAGATGTCGGTGTATGTCGTATTAAATAGTGACCTAAAACGCCAATAGATGGCGCTCTTAGACAACGCCACCTAGTGTGGAGTAGCGAAACTAAATTTAGTTTCCATTCCGTGTGATAGATGTCGTGGTTAACTTATATTTTTAAAAGTTTAGTTTTTTTTTGCAAGTTTAAATTGAAATGAATTTTATTGAATAAATAGGCTAATGAAAAATAAAATTACACTGCATAATAAAATTATAACTAACTAACGGTACAAACTTAAATTGTAGCCTCTGCCATTCAGGTGTAGCTTTCTATTGGTGAAATAATATTAAAAATTGGTTAAGTAGTCCCCCTATAAACAAACTCACAAACTTACAAACACTTCCTCTTCATAATATTAGTGTCTTTAAAAACTATACAATTCAACATACATACATATATAGAATCACGTCTTCATCCCTTACGGGGTAGACAGAGCCAAGAGTCGTGAGACTCGAAGGCCACGCTTAGCTGAATAGTGGGCTCTCTGATGGAATGGAGATTCAGGTTTAGTGACAGGTTGCTAGCCCATCGCCTATGAGTGGAGGAATCCCAAGTTTAAAGCCCTTTCCCTCGATTGACTTTTTCAATCTGCTCGGAAAGAGAAGCAGCTGGCACATTCTATGTTTTTTCTTCGCTCCCAGACCAGCATGGAAGCATTATATACCTATATATAATATACATATAATTCAAGCTAACTGAAAATGGGTATTAAATGTAATACGACAATAGAGAGGTGTGGCGTATACTCCACCGACAAGAGCACAGCTCTTATAATAATAAGAAGAAAATGAGTATATTTACAATAAATAAATTTGGACGTTGACTGTCTGCAATACTTGCTGACCGTAGAAATTTGATAAAGCACCAGTAAAATAATTTCAGTAAATTTCACCCCTAAGAGGGTGCAATATATGAGAAATTAAATTTAAGTAAATGAAGCCAAGAAAAAAGCTAGTAAAAGATAGGGAAAAGTACGTTGTCGATTATGGCTCTTCAAATTGTAATTTAAATGACGGCTTTATACTAATATTCGGTAAAATTAACTTTTCTTGTTTTTTAATTTAGTAAAAAAGACATTTTCCTGTGGAAAAAGAAAAACAGAAGAAAAAAACAAAAACTACTGAAATACAGAATTATTACCTATTTTTAATAAACTGTGTAAATGTGTTTCCAATTTTGTATTTTGTAAAATTTACAGTGAAATTTCGGTTTTTTTTTTTAACTGAACTGTGGCTCTGCAATATCTACTCTCTATCTCTCATTCAATACTATAAATGGACGTGTGCAAATATATCAAGTAAGAGCCAATATTTTCTACCATGTTTATAGAACATTTAACAGGTTTGTGTTTTTAAACAGCGACTTAACGAGTAAACCTAAGAAGTGGCGTGTTGCAACACAGACTTTCTAGATGCGTTTGAGAAAGCGGAAAACTCCGCGATACCTCCACTTTTCTAACGCTTGGTCTACACTACACTGGCTCATGTGACTATGGATTACTCGATATGATAAAAAATATTAATTATTAAAAAATATCATTCGCAGAACTTAAAGTCGCACACATATTAATTTAAGAATATCTATATTCCATTGACTGTGTAAGGCAAAATAAAAAATACAATACAGAATCCATTATATTGCACTCAAATAATATAGTAAAGTAAATTTATAATCAAAATAAACACAAGCTATGACATACGCCATGGGTAATTTGGTAGGACAAACATTTTCTAAAATTAATATTTGTCGCATGTAGTGACCGAAGAAGACTATGGCCATAAGGCCAGATATTGTGTATGTATAATATCTGCTTAACGTCCTATTTAATAGCCAGCTCTCCTGAAACTTTTCCACTAGCCTAGGTAGGTCTACCTTATTTTTGTTTGCCAACATAGACAACCTCCAATGAATATAATGTTACTACTAAATATAGTAAATGACGAAGTATAGTTTTGACGAAGCATGTTGTGGATACCTTTTTGTATAAAATAATTACAACATATAGTAAATTAAACTAAACTATTTTTTTGAGTACAATTGTTTTTGCTAAATTAACTAATAGTTTACTATATTTAGTTTAAGATTATTATTGTTATAATTGTTTCTATTTCCCGAGTTCAATACTTATTTAATATAGAAACAGTGTCAGTTCAAGTGAATTTTTATCTTTTCCATCTTTTCCTTTTATCTTTTCCACAATTAACCCAAGTTATCAGCAACAATTTCCACATTTTCCGTTTCACCTAAACAGTTGATTTAACATATACCGATGATCAACAAACATATTTTTGTGTGATAGGAAATATCCTATCACACAGAAATATGTTTGTTTATCATCGTTATGGTAAGCAAACTTATATTAGTCACCACGACATCATGGATTGCATTACCTAGTACTTAACCTTTTTTGAGACTTGCTGTTATGTTATGATTCACTTTTCTGACTAAGACGTTGAAAGTATAACTCAGTGTCAGTGACATTGACCAAGTCATAATAATGATGTGCTAGAGTTTGCAAAATATTTATTTTAATTTTACCAACATTACGTCCAAGCAAATCCTTTGCTCTGTGACTGTAAAGTAATCATAAGTTCTTACCTAGAGCTAGTAAAAACCTATAAAACACAAAAATGGCTTTTCCTATCGCGTACTAGATCGTAAAAGCCGATTAAAATAAAAGACTAATCGACTATAAAACAATTAGGTCGGTCTATCTTATTATTAAACTTTTAGCACCTTCGGTTATTCCAATGAGTTAAAATCAAAATGCAAAGACCTGACCTGAAATACATCACTATATTCACTGCTTCCTGATGTAGTGTTCAAGGAGGATTAATTCAAACAATCTTTGAAATATTTCCGTGTCTTGTCTAACCAGCAATGACAAGATGATGTCACACATCACATAGCGTGGGTGTGCGACCAAGAATAAAACTTAACAATATCAACTTACAGTAAAATGAAGTAGCTAAATATGGTTTCGAATGTATATCGTTCACTTTTTATTTTCATTGATTAATATGATTTTTCATACCTGTAACCTACCCATTGAATTTTTCTGTATTACATAATAGTTTTTATAGAATGCTAATAACATTGCTTTGGTGTGTACTGTAATAATGTTATTATGTTTTTTAAATAAATAAATAAATATCAAACATATTGTAAATTTTAGCGTAGATCCTGCACATCCTAATCCTAAATTATATTATAAATGCGAAAGTGAGTGTTCTTGTTACCTCTTCACGCTTTATTACTGAACCAATCTTCCTGAAATTTCGTATACACATAGAAGTACGGAGAAGGATAAAGGCTACCTCTCATCCCGGGAAAGAGCACTGTTCCCTTGGGAAATCCACACGGGTGAAGCCGCGGGCAAAAGCTTGTGGGTTTATAATTATGATAGTATAATTTTCGACAGCAGCACGGGGAACAGTGATCAGTATAGATTGCTAGAAATAACTATTACTGAAAGTATATCAATTTGTATAATACGCATTGAACCACAGATAATATAACGCTAGTACATACATATAGCTTATTTGAAGTCTGAAATAAATATAGGTATTTACTAAGTTTTAGTAACCGATCCAAATCAATTGCCCATTCTTTTACGTAATCTTGCAATTCAATTGCATTTTCTAATTCGTAAATAATGATTTATCTAACATTATATGAAGTGAAAACTAAAGGGCAAGCAAGAGGTCAACCACTTGAGATGATTCATTCGAAACTTGATACTATGTCACTAATACATTACATAACAAAAACATTATACGAAAGATGATCTAAGACGAAGCAAAAAATAACGTGTTTTTGCGAAATACATGTTTCTGAATTAAGATACACGACACAGATTATTTTTTAAATCAGGCTAAATCCTTTTATATTTTAAAGCCTGATGTTTTAAAGCTAAATAAGTTTAGAAACTAGAAAAGAAATAAATTACAAGCGTTTGCTGGAACTAATACTTATCATTTTTTTACACGACTGACCAAAAAAGGAGTGTTATGTTTTCAGGGTTCATGTAAGTATGTAAGTATGTAAGTATGTATGTATGTATGTAAGTTTCTTTATTCCACCATAAGTCCTGAACGGCTTAACAGATTTTGATGTGAGAGGTATTTTTAGATTCCTTGCATTCCTCCGAGTGACATAGGCTATATGACGTCATCATAAAAACAAAATGGCGGATTATATCTATACTAATATTATAAATGCGAAAGTTTGGATGTGAGTTTGTGAGTTTGTGAGCATGTTTGTTACTCAATCACGCAAAATCTACTGGACGGATTTCGATGAAATTTGGTACAGAGGTAGATAATGACCTGGAATAGCACATAGGCTACTTTTTATCCCGGGAAAAAGCACTGTTCCCGTGGGAAATTCACGCGGGCGAAGCCGCGGGCATCAGCTAGTATGTGATAAACAGCAGACCAAAAAACTAAAATTTGATCAATCTTATCGAGTCGGTATCAAATTGAAGGGCTTTAAAAAGCGATTTCAAATATGTATATAATTTATATGTTTGTATGTACTTTTTTAGTAAAAACTTGTCAGTCGTGTTTTTTATTTTTAATAATTAGCTTGTTTGTTAAACTATTCCCGCGTAAGTACAACTAATACTCTACTCCGCTGGCTCAGTGATCCAAAAGTGGATCTTGGCCTCCGAAACGAGAGAGCGCCATATACTTCTATTCTGCGCGTATACATATAGATACACCTTAAAATAATTATATTGTACTTAACTATTGGTGTAATAAACAATAAAATTAGTATAAATGGAGTATTGTGGAAAATTTTGTGGTATTACATCATCGCGATTTACAAAGAAAACATATATGGCCATATATATGACCAGATTGGAAATAACGTCGTTTCACATTCTGCGCAGACGCAGGCCTTGAGGAGTGTCCTGCTCCTGGCGAAAGGTGCTCGCCACGTTTCTTTGTGCGCATGAGCAACATGATATTTTTAACCTTCATATACTAAACGTTTTAGGTCGGCTATTGAAGACATAAATGGAAGCTATGTCGTATAATAAGCTATGATAAGTAGTGGATGGTGCGTCAATTTTATGCAGTATTTATGTGGAATGAAACAAAAAATAGGCTATAAATTTTATTTTAAATTTTTATTATAATACGAAGCCTAGCCTACATCAAGCTTTACTGTTTTACGTAGGCAGTTTGGTATATTTATTATTATGAGAGAGGTATAAATATTTTACAAATACTTAATTTAGTACTTTTACGAAATAAAACTTTATGTAGGTACGGTAAGCTGCATAAGTGCAGTCATACCTCAGAGACCTTATTGCCTTGCCTTAAAGATCATATTGCCTTGTATATTCAGACTGCACTTATGCATATGCAGCTGACCGCACAGCGAATCTCATTTACCTAGAAAATTTCTCTCCTACTTCACACTCTTAACAAAACCAACACTTATTATATAGAAAGTCAGCAAAAACTTATCCAAGGAAAATTTCCTTATACCACAGATGATAATTCTGTCTGCTAGTACAAACCACATGCCTAAGCTAAACATGAGTGGTGGTGAATTTTATACAACAATTGTATTTGTTGGTGGAACAAATTGCAAAACTGTTGGGTTATTTTCCGGCAATTGATGGTGAGTGGATTCACCACTATTGAATGGTTCTGTTTTTTTTCTTTCTTTTGTGTAGTAGAGGCAGATAGAAATAACCAGAGTCGATCTTAGAAACTAAATACATTTTGGCATATTCCCAAAACCTCCTTCAAATCGAAGCATATAATCGGGATGGACCTTATTCAAAAACTGGGCCTTGCTCAGAGGATTTGTAGGTTTTTGTCCACTAAAAATTATACTAAGTACATTTATACAGGGTTACTTCAGAGACAAATTTCGTTATCACATTTAAAAATTGAGATAATTTTACTAATTAGATTGTTGGGCTAGCTTTTAATAATTTTGACGATGGTATTTTATATGTAAACAAAGAAAAGTTGCAGGTAGGAAATGTACTCAATCACAAATGTATAAATCGGTTGCTCTTGCTCAATGTCAATTAATATAGAACACTATTTTAAGGTTTGACAAGAAACACCTGGAGGAAATCATAAATAGTACTAATTTTCCCATCGCTTTTCTCTTATTAACATGGATAAAGATTATTCTACGGATTTCCTGAATCGATTAGATTCGATATTGATCGCAACTGGTTTTTAAAAGTAGCTTGTCTGTTACAAAACCATAGGCAAAAAACGTCAATACAGTATCGAGAACAGTGACCTTGAGATCTAGTTCTTAAGTTTTTGTCGTGAAGTGACGTCATCTGGGGAAGTGAAAGTCCATTTTCTATGGTCAGTTATCACGGTAATGTGTATCATGGTGGGTAACTCTCAGTTGCTTCATGCTTGTCGACAGGAGCGTATAACTGATCAGGGCTTCCTTCACATGGCTTGGTTTCACATCCGTATGTTACGTTTCTTTTGCTATTATAAGCTTATAATGGTTGTATAATTGTTTAAACAGATCTTTTCTTCTTTTTTCATATTCTCAGTTTATCCAAGATCAACTTTCTTTGATTAAAGCATGAAATACTGCTTGTTATCTAGAATACCTATACTATTTTAATTTATACCGAAATTGTCAAAGATAATGCTATCAACTCTAATAACCTTTTGGCTTCTAACCTTTAACTGGCACAGTTTGTTAAGATTTATCATTACAGTTCTAATAATCTTAAAACATTGAACAAAAATGAGTTTATAATATTTTGAGGTCTGAATGTTCTAGAAAGATGAATGGCTTCGCGCATGTGGGCAAATGTCCCATAATTTATTTGGGGAGCAGAATCCCGAAGTAAGCATTTGCCTTCTACAGAATCAAGGCGAGATGGTTCGTCAAGATTTCTCAGTGAACTGTCCACGATTATAATGTGCCTTTACAGCTTTGTAAAAAGTTAAATTAACTAATTAAGGAAATCTCTAGCGCAAGCCCGATCACAGAAGGAAGGATAAAAGGAAGAACGGCCCAGAGAGACCAAGACACATTTATACAAGGCAAAAAAAGGAGACACATTTATACAAGGTAAATAAAGAAGGATAAAGAAAAATGGGAGGATCTCCACCGACAAGAGCCTCGGTCTTAATGATGATGATGGCCCAATGCACCAACGATCAACTCAAGCCTAGTATGGCTAGAAAAAATATGACCATACATTGAGTTCTATTTCACAATGATGAAATATGAAATGACGTACCATTTGCTCCTGACAAATCACATAGACAGCAATTTGAAAGCCATAATCTTGCGCAACTCCCAAATGGCTAGCTGGTAGGTAGTTTGACTCCATTATCTGAATATGTACATAAAGACATAAATTTCAATGATTTAATATTAATGGTGAAGTATAAAGCAAAGTACCTTATGAAACACATTTATGAATGGAAAAGTACTTAGGTCAAATATATACTTACAATCGACAAATCGATTAATTTAATTGTTCGACTACATTATTGCAATAAATTAAAATACAAATTGAGTATCATTATATTATTAAACAAACATTTATATTCTGTTGTTAGTGTATACCAACCCTTTTTTTTTAATTTAAACATTTTTGAAAAAAGCTTCTGGTGTTAAATAAAAAAAAAATCGGTGAGTAATTATGTCAAATGGTTTTAAGTATGATTTCTCTGCTAAGAATGTAGCTGCATTTCCGTGATCAAAGCAATGAGGATTCCTCTCTTAATTTGATTTGTAATTAATTACCCGTTCTATAATTTGCAGCTTTTGCATCCCTAGGAATTTATTCCTTCTTAGCATAGCCGTAAGGTTCATATTAGTGTAGCTTAGCTTCGTCTCCAAGTGCTGGCATGATGCATTCTCTTCAAGTGACCATCCGTTCAGTTTGCTTTTCCTTTTATGATTCATGCAGCACATAAGTTTTGTACAAAACTGTGTATATTTAAGTACATATATATTATTTTATCGCGTATCTAACTAAGATATATATACAGTGTATTTGTCTTATTTAGACAAAAAGATTTAAAATGGAGACGAACAAAACATATTATCCGTATATTGGATATATTATATCCATACAAAACATATCTACATTGATAAGTCAAAAATCAGCTACTAAAAATATAAATACCTAACATAAGTATACACTGTGTTTAGTAATATTTATACCCTACCCATATGTAGTGTATAATGTATAAAAAATATATTTTACCCTTTTGACACATTCATTATAAATTATACTTCAGAAGAGTAGGATTGCAATAAGTAAACCGCCAGGAACTAAAAAATCCAGCAGCCCTAAATGTGTCGTGCGTATTGTTTCAGTGTGTACTAACAGATATACAACTAGTTAATTTGACCCAATTACAGCTATTGATAGTATTTGACTCGTCTATCAAGATGCAGCGTTCAAGAATTAGACGACTTACTGATAGTTCGGTCCGTACTTAGTCCACTTTAGACGAAGCATATTTCATTATATTTAATTGCATTTCTATGCTTCAATAGTGTTTTGATAAAATTCTGTAATTCATCCTGCTTCCTACTAATATTATAAATGCGGAAGTTTGGATGTGAGTTTGTTTGTTACTCAATCACGCAAAATCTACTGGACGGATTTCGATGAAATTTGGTATACGGGTAGATAAATACCGGAAATAGCACATAGGGTACATTTTATCCCGAAATTCCCATGGGAGTGAAGCCCCGGGGCGCAGCTTGTTAATAAAAAATTATTCGTACTACTACTAGATTTTCAATACTATTCTCCTTCTGATGGTTCCAAAGGGAAGCTAAGTAAACATTTTTTTAAATTACCTGGATTTACTAATATATTATAAAGGTTTATTATGAAAATTATTCTCTATAATAACATTTTTATATAATTCAGACTAAAACACTTTTAGTCTGAATTATAAAAAATGTTATTATAGAGAATAATTTTCATAGTTAATAAACCTTCACTAACTGCATTTTGCATGTAATAAGTTACTATTATCATTCGCTAATGATAATAGTAACTTATTACATGCAAAAAATGCAGCCAGTGAAACAGAATGCTTCAAAGATGACCCTCATGGACGTGATAAACGTTTAAAAAGTAACAATGCCACACATTCTACTCGAACATATGGAGAAGGGAGCCCGCATGCATTCCATCGGCTACATTGTTCAATGAAATAACTGAGTGACTCTGGTAACGACTAGTTCTATTCGGTAGGGATATAATCCTTGTTAAGGTTCGCTAGTTCTGTAGTTGCTATAATGCAGACCACAAAAACCATTAAGCTTTTAAATTATGGTGATAGTATGATTCGATATCGAATGATTGTCATGATGATATATCATGTAAAGACAAACAAATAACTTTTTATCCTAAACGCAAACGGAGGTGTGTTCCATAATCCTGCTAATATTATAAATGCGAAAGTTTGGATGTGAATTTGTGAGGACGTTTAAATCGTTACTCAATAACGCAAAATCTACTAGACGGATTTCATTGAAATTTGCTACACGGGTAGAAAAGTACCGGGAATAGCACATAGGGTACATTTTAGCCCGAAATTCCCACGGAAGCGAAGCCCCGGGGCGCAGCTAG
>CM031566.1:10802944-10966513 GCA_018467065.1 Ephestia elutella
GTAGATTGTTGTACCATTTTTTATAACTATTTTGGCAGAACCTCACCTAGAGCTATCAACCATTGCAGATTTTTTTTTTCAAAAAACGTGGAGCTAATGTAATGCCTTTGGAACTTGAGGCAAAAAGGTAAAATCAAAACATGAATTTATACGTATTAATGTAAGCGGATTTTTTTATTGTGGGGCAAAGCTTGTGGAACGAAGGTGGCATAAACATCTATTTTTGTTGAACATTAACGATGCGAAAACAAACCTTGACTGAAGTCTATTTTAATTTTAACCTTTTCAAATACATACAGGTATTAGGTAATGAAATTATCTGTTACCTACTAAGATGTGTCTAGGAGAATATCTTTCAAAATAATTGGGTGAGAATCACTGAAAAAGTATTCAAAGAACCTGTTAAAAAGCAGCGCTACTCACACCATGGATCGAAACTCTTGGATCTAGTCAACACGTGGGTAAATACGCACGAAAAAATCCCTTTTGCACAAATAAATTGTATCTACTTATTTAAATAACAACACAAAAATGGGTTTAAATGAATTATAGCACATTAACAAACTGGGAAATAAATAAACTTACTTATATTATATCGAAAAGTGTTTTAAATAATTTGAGTATTTAGTATGACGAAATTGTTAACTAATACTTTCCTTAAAGTATATATGTACATATAATTGCGTAGAAAATATATTTATAAATAAACATTTTACAATAAAAACGCAACAAAATATATTTATGGGTCTATAATAAAATAAATAACTGAAAAACTTGTTGTAGGCAGGCAGCTAAGTGATTGTTAACCCTAAAATACTGACTGATTTTTTTTTAAATTATTCTATGCAAGATTTATTGAGTTTTTTGAAGTATGTGTATATTATATAACCTTTACTAATATAGGTACATAATGAGTCCAATACCTAATCTATACATATAATAAAACAGTAAAAATATTTTGTCTGTACATTTAGTATTTTTGACTGAAATGGATAGAGGGAAATTTAAAGAGAATAATAGTAAGCAAAAAAAATTTTTAGAATTTCTTGTCTGTCTGTCTGTATGTTTGATCACGCTAATGTCCGAAATTACTGAACCGAGCTGAATGAAACTTTTTTTGTTGTGTAGCTATTAAGCCTAGGCAACATTTAGGCTATAATTGATTTCGAAAACTGGAACACCGGATGAAGAACCAAAAAAGAACAGTTAAACTATAAGAAATATGGAGATGGTGCCTTAACAAAAGTCATTAAACCTAATGAGCATTTTCTGCTGACGTATAAAAATTGAAAATCTAGATCATCTGATGAAGAACTGCAGAAGACCAGCTACACTATAACAATATGAAAATGGCGTCTTAGTAAAAGTCGTTCAACCTGATGAGCATTTTCTGCTGACGTATAAAAATTGAAGATCTGGAACATCTGATGAATAACTCCAAGAGACCAGCTACACTATAACATATAGGGAAATGGCGCCTTAGCAAAACTAGTACCCATATAAAACTCATATAATATATTTAACTAGGTATCTTTCAATAACATTGGCTAAATTCGCGGCGTTTGACGTCAAGATAATTTAGTTAGTTATTGATTGATCCCGCAGCTATCCAAAATATGGCTTTAATAAAAATCTGCAGACGTCACTTGCTTATTATATCTTTTCAATTATATTATCTTATATCAATATTCATTATCAATTCTGTTTTATTCAAGATTACAAAACCTTGAATTTGTCTATGCGTATTTTGAGGTAAGTAAAAATCATGCGACTTATCTTTATCACTGCTATCAGTTTTTATTATATTGGCATTAAATTGTATACTTTCGTCATGGGCCAAAAACATTAATGAACGTGTTTACTCCTTTAACTAGATATACGACCATGTGACGAAGTTGTGTCTTTTATTTATGTTTTCGAATAGTCCATAAGATAAAGAGTAATAAACCTTCTAAATAGAGAAGTATTCAATTCAATTATGTAAATATTGTAGGTAGGTAGTTATAGTTAGTTTTAATAACTGTTGCAAGTTATCCAAGCAGCCAACGGGCAGCAATCTTTTTTATCATGACATTCATGCATGAAGCGTGAACAAACGAACAGGGAACGATACCAATGATACTGACTTGGTAAACATAACTGTATGAGAAGGTTCCAAATAAGTAGCAATAGGGCTTAAACCGCGAAGCTGTAGATAAACCGCCATTACTGCCAGTGCCGAGCTATTTATAGAATCCGCACAGAGATCACGTCTTTGTCTACAATAATGTAAACGAGTATTAATATCAAACTAAGCACCGGGTGAATATCGCCTCAAACTATTACATAACCTTAAAATACGTAAACATGAACATGAATAACTCACCGGATATATCGCGAGACGAATTCCACATTTTTCGTATAGTCATTAATGCACTTGTTCAAAATAAAACACTGAGGTTAGAAGGTCTGTAAACGTAACTTCACGTCATTTTGACAGATGACGTGTGTCATTGCCACAAGAGCGATTCGGGACGCGCGGGCATTATCCCGTGATTGTATGTTCCAAACAGCATAGTTTAGGGAATGAGTATGTATAGTTGTTTAACTTGTCTTGTACTGCGGCCAATGAACGGCGCAAGCCGATGCGCCAAGGTCACAGGAGTCAGAACCGGCGTGTCGCCAGCAGAGGGCAGCACGGGCGCGAGCGGAATATACGAGCTACTAGGTTGCCGCCCGTACAGCAACTAACTAAACTTGCCTTGCCGTGATCATCCGATAAGCGGTATATGGTATAAATAAAAATGCGCTGTTGAATATGAATGAATTCATCGTTGACTGCACGTCATTTGTTGAAAAGGCAATAAATAATTAGGTAAATGCATTTAAAACCATATAAATTCGTATATTTGTAAAGTTAGGTCCCTCCCACGGAGGTAGACATAGACTTTGGATTTCTACTTGCTACTGTTTTATTGCCTACCAGTAGTAACGAACCCTTCGCATCCCAAAATTTAACTCGATTACACTTTTATACTTATTATTTCGTCTACTTGAATCTCCAAGTGATAAAATAAATCCTTAAATGTTTATTTATATTTATTCCAAAAAAATGCCTCCTAAATTTGTGCAAAAATCAATAATAAATGAAGAAAACCAGTTGCAAACAACAAGCCTCTAATTAAGAACAGACTACAATTATTTATCGTGTTTATCTGACTCTGAAGGTAAATAATGGTAATAATAGTTTTACTTCCGCATTTTAGGGTTAACGTTGTGTTATTGTTATTGTACGCTAGATGGCCGCGACGTCCGCCATTATTTTCTACCCTAAACTAAATTTTAGGTTTTTATTTATTTACTAGCTGTTGCCCGCGGCTTCGCCCGCGTGAGTTTCGCTTAGATGAAAAATCTTTTTGTGTTCCAAACTGTAGTAACCTAAACTCCAGTACTCAAAGTTTCAGTCATTTGGTTATTCCGTCTCCTGCGGGAATATATTAGGTACCTACTCGTAGTACAGTCGCGGTGTTAAAATTAAAATGAATCAAAAGTGATATTTCATTCAATAAACGATCTTCGTCTGCTCGTTATCTACAAGTTTCCGTGTACCACCACTCCCACCCCAAGTCCCTCTTTTTCCTATCCCAATGTCCTGTCTATTTATACGTCAGTAGAAAATGCTCATCAGGTTGAACGACTTTTGCTAAGGCCCCATTTCTATTTATTTGATAGGGTAGCTGATCTCTTGGAGTTCTTCATCAGATGTTCCATAATCTTCAATTTTTATACGTCAACAGAAAATACTCATCAGGTTAAACGACTTTTGCTAAGGCGCTATTTCCATATTTCTTATAGTTTAGCTGTTCTGTAAAGGTTCTTCATCAGATTTTCCAGTTTTCAAAATCAATTATAGCCTATATGTTGCCCAGGCTTAATAGCTATACAACAAAAAAAGTTTCATTCAAATCCGTCCAGTATTTTTTGCGTGAAACGCGTACATACATACAGACAGACAGACAGAAAGTCAGACAGACAAGAAATTCTAAATTTTTTTTTTTGCTTTCTATTATTCTCTTTAAGTGTCCCTCTATCCATTTCAGTCAAAAATGCTAAATGTACAGACAAAATATTTTTATTGTTTTATTTATATGTATAGATGTATAGATTTAAATTTTATTGCATAAGAACGAAGTTCGTAAATTAATTGATTGCACAAAATACACGTGTAAAAGTACAATGGGCGGACTAATTGCAAAAGCATTTTCTACCAGTCTACCTTAGCTTACCTTACCTTTTAACCTTGAGTCAACGCTTGAGCCCTTATTTTAAGACTCCAGGCTTTTCAAAATTAAGTTAATTACTCTGGACCATAAACTACTTACCTACTTCGTGTTTCGATTCGTGAGTTCTTCTCATATTTTAATTAGTTTGATTTTTTCGAGTACGAGGCACAACGAAATACTCGGGAAGCTTCATATAAAATAAAATTCGATATTGCTACATGATTACTGAATATTGCCATTTAAAGAAGTACAAAAAAAAAATTGAAAATAGAACTGAACTGACAGCTGGAAGTTGACAAGTCGATAAAAAAAATTGAGCTTATGCAAGAAAAATTTTAACAACTTTCGACGAGGTTTTACAGAAGAATAATACCTCGCTGAGCTTGTTTCTATTTATGGACGTGATGCACCTAACTAACGACCATATACTACTGGTATTGCTAATTCGTGACGTGGATGTGCCTCTCTCAGTATTGTCCCTTCTAAAACTCGGCCAAAAACAGCTCTTATACAAGAAAACATCACTGCCAGATGATAAAAGAAGACAAAGGATAATGCTACTCTTCCATAGTGATCTGGGCCCATTTTTTAAAACATGTTGCCCAGATATGAAACTCATGCCAAACGCTAGTTATAATCACCACTAGTAACTTTCATTATGACGTTACCAAAATCCAACCCAGTGGAAAAATTATATACCTTAGAATATAAAAAAATAAAAGTTCTTAAAAGAAAATATTTCTATTGTTTTTGGACTAACCAATACATGCCAGGTAGCATTAATCCCTTCGCCCGGCTTATCGATAAGTACGACTGTGACATCTACGCGACCTATTATATTTAGATAGTGTAATAACAAATTATGATTAATATTATTTTCCGGTATGATTTGTTTTTTCCTTGTACGATTTGTTTTTTTCTTGTAAGATTTATTTTCTTCTAATATCATGTAACATGCTAAAACTAGATGTAGAATTTAATTAGGTTAATCTGATACATAGTAAGTAATGTTGTTATTTGCTTAAAATAAATAAATGTTTGATAAATCATATCTTTGTTTCTCTGGGGCCGATTATTTTTGTGTTATAATAAAAAATGACTAATTAAATGAGATCTACAATATGGCATAAGTTTCATGTCTGGGCAATCACTTTTATTTTTTGGGCCCAATTGGTTGCATTATCCTTTATGTGACTTACGCGCAGATTCGCACAATAAAGCCAAGCCAAGGCTCCAGTACGACAGCCATTTAAAAAATTTTGGTACTTCAAAGTTAGGTGTAAGAAAAAATATTTTCCGCTGGGTATCTCAAATTTGAGTGAAAAACAAAAAGCGACTCTAGTGAAATAAAAAAAAAATACGACTAGTCAGGAGATAAACATACCAAAAGTCCAGGACCATAGGATCGGAGCCAGAGGGAGGGGGGGCCCAAGAAGGTCCCGTTTTTTGCTTAAATCTCAAAAATATGTTGCACCTACTACATAATAAAAGCTGATAAAATTCTCTACAGCTTTGGCTTTTACATTTTTTATCTACCTCTAATCGTTGCCAAGCTATGAGCTCCGAAAAACGGCCGATATTCAAAAATGTATTAATTGTTAGATTTAAATATATTATCAGGGATAATTAGATGCTATCCTTTCAGGGAGTTGTAGGTACTGTTATTTGAATTGATTTAACCCTACAATGTATATCCTAAAGTTAACCATTTTCGAAATATTTAATATTTTAATTATTTTTTTTTACTTAACTTTCAATCTTTGTTTTTAAAAAGTATCCATCAGAATCAATTTATTTTTGCAGTTTATGAAGGGTGGTAATGTAGCACTTATTTATCAATCATAATATCATAAAAATTCTTAAGCAGTTTGGAAAACTAATTAGTATTTTGACATGAGACCACATTCTTTCTTTGTCTTTCACGATTTTTCTACCAATGTCCAATTTAGTAAAGTTACTTAGGTATAAAAAACATTCCCACTTAGGGGTCCCCTATGTGATTTAATTCTTCAGTTCGCTCCGCGTAATAAATATGTATATCTGTAGGTACCAAATTACAATTTTCTAGTACTAGTTGTTTCTGATCTAAGCCGTAAACAGACGGACGGACAGACATGGCGAAGCTATAAGGGTTTCTTGTTTACTTCGGAACCCTAAAAAGAGTTGAAATTCCGAATTTTCCGCTTTCGATACCATATCGTGATTTAGCGTTTGCAGGTATTAGGTAGAGCGATTTAAACATATTTTTAAAAGCGAATAAGAATAGACAATCGTACCAAATAAATCAAATCTTATTTCTAGAAGACTTTAATTAAAAACTAAATCCTTAAGTATCCCCTAATTATTCAAGAAGATAATAAATGCTCAATATAAAGATCATTGGACTCGTAACGTCTACTGTGTGTTTTTTATATGAATTTTACGACGAAAACATAAAAATGGTGGATGTGGGTGTGTATGAAGTGACGAGTGGAATATACCTATCTAATCACAATAATTCATAAGAAAGTGTACATCTCGATTAGTCGAAAACTGGACTTTAACAAATCTAAATTGAAATAAATTGTAAGGAATTAATAGATTTTTTTGAATTATATAAGATAAATATCAAGCATAGCATTTCAAAAAGCCCTTAACGCTATATAGTACTAGGTCTTATGGCGAAATTTCGCCCGAAAGCTGCACTTTGTGATGGAAGCAAGCCACTTTGCACAGTTATAGTAGGGATCAAAATAAGCGATTTCACCCGCAGCAGCGAAAGTTTTATCCCTTAGGATAAGAGATGGCGCCACTTTTACAAAAAAACTTTAAAAAATTCTACAAGTAAAACTACTGCACCGATTTTGATAAATATGGTCTCAAATGACAGATAATTACTTAATCTACCATGTAAAAAAATATTGTATGAATAAAACTTAGAAAATGCCCGAATTTTAGCTTTATTTTAAAAATTATTTAGTTTTTTTTCGGATTTTATTTGTTTATAAAAAAAAATATCTTCCATGGAGGATATTTTTATTAAACAATGCTATTGCCAATTAAATACAGTATTTTATAAAAAAAACTGCATGTCAATATCTTTTATAATTATGGAGATATTAAATTATTAATGAGGGAATTAATTTCTCGGGCGCCCCAATTTCAATAATCTAGGCATATCGGACGAACGCTTATTTATCATTTTACGAAATGTATTTTAGAAACCATGGTCAACAAAGCATTTATAGGATTTTTTGGAAGATTTAATAAAAAAAAATGTTAGGAGTAGGTACCTTACCTAGATTATATGAAAAATAAAAAAATAAAGATATTTTTAAGCACATTTTTCGTCCTGGTGGTGTTGGACATATATGATCACAGAATCTATGTCTATGATGGTATTGTTGGAACTGAAAAGAAAAATTTATTATTTTAAAAGTTAAATTCAATACATAGTCAAATAATTTTATAGTGAATAAGTATATCTCTATCTAAATGAGAACATAACGGATTTTTTTGGAATAATATTTGAATGGTAATTTAAATCTTTATACCTATATACTTATTTACTTTCCTTTGATTGTCACAATCATCTTTGCAAAGTGCATGACAGGCCGATGCATTGCTTGGCAACTCTAGCAAAGAGTGTCGCAGGAAGTTTTGCACCCGCAATGATCAAGAAGGCTCAGTTCTGTCCAAATCGCGGTGGCATCGAACCACTTAGGCGTCCAACCCCCTTGGGAATTTTTTTGCCATCCCCAAGAAGATGGACATGGGATCGGGGCTCCTAAATTTAATAATTTTCCTCAAATATGGCCCCTTGAGAATTTGTTTTGCCATTCCCAAGATGGAGGACATGGGATCGGGGCTCCTAAATTTAATAAATTTCCCCAAATATGGCCCGCTTGATAAGCTGCACGCAAAGCATGTTTGCTGATAGCAAGGGCCGAGAGAGACTGATGTCGGTGGCAGGCTTGTTACCACTCTATTTTTGGCTGCAAACATTTCTTTACGTACAGCATTTACACTCGTGAGCTCTGACTGAGAGTCATCAGTTTGCACGTTTGCAAATTTAAAAAAAATGAACTATTATTTATACACAAACAAACATATTTTCACCTGATGAAATGAGTACACACCATTCTAATTGAGCCATCAACTCTTCGGAGATTGTTTTAAGGGGTTGGGACAAGCTAGCAAAAGCAGTTGTTACTAAACAGGGTATGACATCTATGTCTTGAAACATAATTATCTCCTTTGCTATTGAAATATGACGTGGTATCACATCCTGTAAAAGAGATATACTTATGTGGATAATATGAACCTATAAACAATCTCCGAAGAAGTGATGGCCTAATTAGAATGGTGTGTACTCATTTCATCATTATGCTTTAAGAAGGAATGAAAATATGTTTATTTGTGTATAAATAATAGTTTCATTTTTTTTTAATTTACGTGCAAATTGTATGACTCTCAGTCAGAGCTCACGAGTGTAAACGCTGTACGTAAAGAAATGTTTGCAGACAAAAATAGAGTGGTAACAAGCCTGCCACCGACATCAGTCTCTCTCAGCCCTTGCTCTCAGCAAACATGCTTTGCGCGCAGCTTATCAAGCGAGCCATATTTGGGGAAATTTATTAAATTTAGGAGCCCTGATCCCATGTCCATCTTCTTAGGGATGGCAAAAAAATGCTCAAGGGGGCTGGGCGCCTAAGTGGTTCGATGCCACCCCGGTTTGGTCAGAACTGAGCCTTTTTAATCATTGCGGGTGCAAAACTTCCTGCGACACTCTTCGCTGCAGTTGTCGACGCATCGGCCTGCCATGCACTTTGCAGTGCAAATTTTGCAAAGGCGATTGTGACAATCAAAGGTAAGTAAATAAGTATATAGGTATAAAGATTTAAATTACCATTCAAAATTTATTCCAAAAAATTCCATTATGTTCTCATTTAGATAGAGATATATTTATTTACTATAAAATTATTTGACTATAGAATTTAACTGTTAAAATAATATATTCTTTCTTTGCAGTACCTGGTGGTACCATCATAAGTGTCCAGCACCACCATGAAGAAGAATGTGCTTAAAAATATATATTTTTTAAATTTTTCATATAATATAGGTACCTATTCTTAACATATTTTTTTAAATTAAATCTTCCAAAAAAATCCTATAAATGCTTTGTTGACCATAGTTTCTAAAATAGATTTATTAAAATCATAAATAAGCGTTCGTCTGATATGCCTGGATTGTTGAAATCGGGGCGCCCGAGAAATTAATTCCCTCGTTAATAATTTAATATCTCCATAATTATTAAAGATATCAACATGCAGTTTTTTTTTATAAAATGCTGTATTTAATTGGCAATAGCATTATTTAATAAAAATATACTCCATGGAAGATATTTTTTTTATAAACAAATAAAAACCGAAAAAAAAACTAAATATTTTTCCAAATATAGCTAAAATTCGGGCATTTTCTAAGTTTTTTTACACAATATTTTTTTACATGATAGATTAAGTAATTATCTGTCATTGGAGACCATAATTATCAAAATCGGTGCAGTAGTTTTGCTTGTAGAATTTTTTAAAGTTTTTTTTGTAAAAGTGTCGCCATCTCTTATCCTAAGGGATAAAACTTTCGCTGCTGCGGGTGAAATCGCTTATTTTGATCTCTACTATCACTGTGCAAAGTGGCTTGCTTCCATCACAAAGTGCAGCTTTTTTTCCATAAGACCTAGTACTAATACAAAGAACAATTACGATTAAATTAAGATGTCGACTCCCTTGGTCATCACGACCTGCCCTGTCGTCGCAGTGCAGGTCGCATTTCTCGCCATGCTGCACTGAATGATGTCACCCGTCGTGCCGTTTCTAGTGTCGGAATGGCCTACCCCATGACGGAAACGATTTAGGCTCAATTTTTTATTTAATATAAATATTAGTTATTATTTTTATTTTTTAGTAGGTACATAGTTTTAATTTTAGATTTTAGTTTTAGATTTATATATATATGATATGTAAATTGTTATTCAACTTTGAATGTTAAATTGTTTTTCTTTCAATATCATCTCTCAGCCGAAAGACGTCCACTGCTGGACAAAGGCCTCCCCCAAGGATTTCCATAACGACCGGTCCTGCGCTGCCCGCATCCATGCGCATCCCGCGACCTTCACCAGGTCGTCGGTCCACCGAGTGGGAGGCCTGCCAACACTACGTTTTCCGGTTCGTGGTCGCCACTCGAGAACTTTTCTGCCCCAACGGCTATCTGTTCTACGAGCTATGTGCCCCGCCCACTGCCACTTAAGTTTCGCGATTCTGCGGGCTATGTCGGTTACTTTAGTTCTCCTACGGATCTCCTCATTTCTGATTCGATCAAGCAGAGAAACTCCGAGCATAGCGCGCTCCATCGCCCTTTGGGTGACCTTGAGCCTTCTTATGAGGCCCATAGTAAGCGACCACGTCTCTGTTCCGTATGTCATTACTGGCAACACACACTGCTCAAAGACCTTAGTCTTGAGACACTGCGGTATTTTGGACGAGAAGATATCGCGAAGCTTCCCTAACGCTGCCCAGCCGAGTTGGATTCGACGGTTGACCTCTTTCTCAAAGTTGGACTTACCTAACTGAACTGTTTGTCCCAGGTATACATAATTGTCAACAACTTCGAGTGTAGAGTCTCCAACCTTCAGAGGAGTGGGTGCGACACGGATATTAAACATAATTTTCGTCTTGTACATGTTCATTTTTAGCCCCACTTGTTGAGAGGCTCTACAGAGGCCATCGAGCATTGTGCCTAGGTCTTCCAAGGTCTCAGCCATGACTACGATATCGTCAGCGAATCGAAGGTGAGTGATATACTCGCCATATACTCCAGTCCAGAAGCTTGAAAACATCTTCCAGGGCGGCGATGAACAGTTTCGGAGATATCACGTCTCCCTGTCTCACTCCTCGCTGCAACTGGATAGGTTTGGAGCCTTGATCCTGGAGACGGACCGACATTGTGGCGTTTTCGTACAAACACTTCAGCGCTTCGATATATCGATAGTCAATTTGGCACCGTTGGAGAGACTGTAGCACAGCCCAGGTCTCGATCGAATCGAAGGCTTTCTCGTAGTCCACAAACGCCAAGCATAATGGCTGATTATACTCCTCAGTCTTCTGTATAATCTGCCGCAGCGTATGTATGTGGTCTGCGGTACTAAAGCCTTTTCGGAAACCGGCTTGTTCGGGAGGCTGGAAGTCGTCAAACCTGCGAGCGAGACGATTCGTAATGACTCTCGGAAACAGTTTGTAGACATGGCTCAGAAGTGAGATAGGCCTATAATTCTTCAATAGGGTTTTGTCACCTTTTTTGAAGAAAAGTACCACCACACTTCTGTGCCATGCCGTAGGCGTTTGTCCCTCGAGTATGACGGAATCAAATAGCTTCTGAAGAGCTTTTAATACCGGCGTTCCACCTGCTTTCAGAAGCTCAGCCGTGATTCCATCATCACCCGGTGCCTTATTGTTTTTTAACTGTTTGAGAGCCATTCTAATCTCATATAGGCTGACGTCCGGGATATCTTCGGTGTAGTGTCGGGTCAATCTGGCTCTTGGATCTTAGGCCAGATTACTGACAGGTGCGCGTACGCTGGTGTATAATTGTCCGTAGAACTTCTGAACCTCTTCCAACAGCTCTGGCTTCGACGAAATGATTCTGCCATCCTCAGTCTTCAGCTTGGTCAGTTGGCTTTGACCAACAGACAGATCCCTTGCAAACACTTTTGATCCCTTATTTCGCTTAATCGCCTCTTCAATACGGTCAGTATTGAATTGGCGTAAATCGCGAGTTAGGGACTTGGAGATCTGTCTGTTTAGACGTCGATACTTAGTAGCATCATCAGAGGACTGCAGAACCAAGTTTCGTCTTTCTTCCATGAGTTTGTTGGTGAGGTCCGAGATCTTTTTGGTTCCTTTTGAACGGCGGGTTTTGAAAGCCTTAGACCCAGCTGTTTGGACAATTTTCACAGACCTGTCATTATAATCGTCCAGATTTTCGCAGTCTCCCAGGCATTCGAAGCGATTCTGCAACTCGAGCTGAAAGCTCTCGGGGTTTTGGAGCTGGATAGGCGCTGGTCGGAGCGTAGACTTCATCAGTCGACACCTTTCGAGTTTTATTCTAAGATTTAATGTGCCTCTTACCAATCGGTGATCGCTTCCTGTTTTTACGGCATTGATCACAGAGACATCATTGAATATGTGCCTCTTCGTCGACAAGATGAAGTCAATCTAATTTTTTGTAACGCCATTAGGATGCAACCATGTCAACTTTCGCTGTTTTGGCTTTTTGAAGAAGGAGTTCATCATAAAGAGGCCCTCCTTCTCCATAAAGCCGGCCAGCAGATGACCACGTGCATTCCTCCTTCCATATCGAAAATTCCCCACCCTCAGCTCATCATCGCTTCGTTTGCCCAGTTTTGCGTTAAAGTCCCCCATCACAATGGTATAGTGGGCCTGGGAGCTATGTATGGCTCTAGAAATATCCTCATACATAGTCTCTACCTTAGTCTTCAATATACTAAAAATAGAAATACAATGTTCCTACCTCTGTGATTTTTTTGAAGTTTCTGCGTTCAGCTGTTTTTTTCTTTGTGTCAAAGGAAAAAATTAGAGTACCTTATATCTGTAGAAATACCAATGAAAAATAAAGACCCTTTTGTATCTCTAGATCACTGTTTTAAGGCTCCATTATTTTAATAATAACAAGCAGAATCTCCAACAATTAACACATTTTAGTTCATGGTTAAGTCCATTAGATTTGCGTGATGCACGAATACTGCTAGATCTGATCTGTCGTGATGGACTTCCATTTTAAATAAATTGTCATTCGATATCATGAATCTGTATCTGACCTTGGGGATGCAATATTGTGTAGGAATTGTAACTACATTCATTTTAATAATAATAATATGTTTTTTATCATGTCATATAAGACTAGCTTTTGCTAGCGATTTCGTTCGCTGGATTTCCCACGGGAACTATCGAGATATTATGTACTGTTGTATTTCGATGACGGGAACAGTGCTTTTTCCCGGGATAAAAAGTACCCTATGTCCTTTTAAGTGAAAATGAAAATGAAAACTGTTTATTTAGTAGTAGTGGTACAGAAAATTCAGGTGTTTGTGACCTTCTATTAAGTGAAAAACACCTGTATGTTATTTTCAGTACTTGTAACTTTCACAAAGATAGGTTTAGTAGATAAAGGGTGAAGAGGTAACAAACAAACTCACTTTCGCATTTATAATATTAATGAGGAGTCATGCGGCTACCTTTAGCTACGCTGGGGTGCTGAGTGATAATTAGGAATCACCAATGGCGGATCCAGGATTTTTTTCTGGGGGGGGGGGCACAAGGATAACAGCCGTAAGTATATGCATGTACTATACTCTAGCTAGAGATCGGTCGGGTAGTGGAATATCCGGGTTTGTTTGCCTGCCTCCTCACAGTAATAATCAGCCAAAATGATTCCTGAGTTTTTAATTAAAATCTAGGAAGTGGGAAATGAAGCAGTTAGTAAAGAAGTGTTGATCTATCTATCTAAAGTCTGCGTGAAGATGAGCAGGAAGGGAAATTAAAAATCTTTGCCTACCCCTTCGGGACACAGATGTGATAATATGCCTTCTTCTTCTTAGTCGTTCACTTTTTCAGAGTGGTCGTGGTTGTGAAGATGGTGCTGGCTTTGTTTGCCTGTCTCCTAATAGTAATAATCAGGCAAAATGATTCCTGGAATTTTTAATTAAAATTTTCTTAAACAAACAAGGTTATATTGAATTGCCAGTATGTACAACATTCGATCATCAGATAAAATGCATTTTCTATTTGTGTCATATAATAGTATGGCGCTTGATCCGCCAGGCGTGTCACGTTGTTTTTCTTGAACGCCAGAAGTAAAACTTTGCAAAATTGGACATCGCAATGAATCGGTTAATTATCTACCTATGAGAAATATGAGCATAGAGCAATACGGACTCCTTCCACGCGTGGAAGACCTTGTTGCTCGAAGCAGAGTTATCCATGCCGGAGCGGATAGTTAGGGCGTTAGGGTGACACCTTTGGCAAACCCTTGGTGGATCTGAAGTGTAAATAAACTGAGGAAGTAACATGATTTCATGAAAAAAAAAAACTGCAATTATTTATTCCATCCGGCGGCATATGATGTGCAATAAGAACCACTATTGTATATTTTTTTTATTTTTGGCTAAACAATTTTTATTATTATTTAGGTAGTTTGATAAAAATGTGTTGTCAAAGTTAAAAAAAAAACAGGCAAATTTTCAAAATTTTTATTTAAAAATAAATTATCGTAGTACAACTTGCACCAATAACAACAAAATTTTGGTTTGAATAACTTGAAACCGTAACGTTCGCTCGAAGCATGATACAACTTATTAATATTGCGTAGAGAATTACAAAATCATTGCCTAGAGCTACACGGTGCGATATTTTGTTCTAAATTGTATAATTTATATTTTATACCTAGTCGTGCGTTACGATTTTGTCGTAAGATTTCGTATTGTCAGCGCAAAATTATTTTGATTTGACTAAGTGTGCACTAATATGAACCTTAAACACAGATTACATATTAATCTAGAGGTTTCAATATTCAATAATAAAAATCTTGTGCGAAAAAATCATAGCGCACGTAGGGTAGACATTTTATTTCGTCATAAAAAACTCACAAACATTCACAACTTAGAGGAGATTCACAAACCTTAAGTTGGGACGCGAGCAAAAGCGCAAATTAACATTTTTAGCTGCAATTTTTTCCACTTCATCCCAACATAAGCTCAACCCAATTACACACACAGTAAAAAAAAACAGAAATATAATCACAAAATTCTACTTAACACAAATAACATAAGAATTATTCTCGCGCAATCTTAATCAAGGTGCGCTATTTTAATCTTGAATTACAAAATATTTTAGGAAGGCACGGCATAAAGTACGAGTATTTTCTCTACTTAGACCTATTAGTATTTGCACCAAAATCATACAGGTATTATAATACGTTACTAAGAGTTACTGTATCATTCACAGAATCGATAGAACACACGAAACAATGATAATTAACAAAAAAAAAAAATATCTATAGCAATAGTGCTAAATGAACCGCCTGCGTCGATATATATATGTATTTCATCTAGTTCAGTTTATTTATTACATACGTAAAACGTATTGCTTACAAATTTACCTAAGTCTATTATTGTAAATGATATTCCCTAATAACTTAAAATATCATCGAGTAAGTATAAAAATGTCCTATAACCGGCAATTCCATTTGGATTTTGTTTGTGGACATTATGTTCATTTTTGCCCGAATAGTAAGTTATTACCTACTGTTTTATTTTGTTATGTTTTTAACGTTTAGATTTTTTCTTATTTTTTTCTTAAAAAAGAGTTCATTCATGTTACATATATACGGGCGTTTGTGGCAACAACTTTTAATTTCAAATGATTCAATAGAGATGACATATTACAAGTACCTATTAAAATTAATTTTAAAATTATTGGTTGTTCTTTTTTCCAGAATAGCCTTCACCTAATTCAAAACAAAAATTTGCCTATCTGGTACCTAATTTGGGTCGGAAGGACTCGCAACTATATATATTATGTTACAATTTATCAACGTAATTTGTGAAAATCCAAAATGGCGTTGACATTTCGCCGGCAGCATATTTCTCATAATATTGAGAATATTTAAGTATATACAATAGCCAAAATGCGATATTCAAAAGATTATTCAGTTAATTGACTGTGCATGAAACATTACCTCCCTATAATTATATTATGGACACCTAAAGCGAAAAACCTTTAGGTAATTACAGATATTAGGTCCATTCTAACGTGCCCTCTTTTGTGCGTTATCTTTTTCCAAATGTTTCTTTAATTACGTAGGATAGACTATTTTTCAAGAAATAAATAACTTTATTTCAATTTAACCAATAAAGTAAATTTTCGAAGAAAGATACAGCTTAAAGTAGGACTGTCAAAAGTAATATTGTCTAGTATCTATCGTTTTTAGGTTGACAGTTTATTTCTGTTAGGTCTTATTTCTCGGGCTGATTACTTGAGACATCTGCTGATAACAGTTTAAAATCTTTGTCATTAATTGAGGGCTAATGAACTAAGAGTTCTTTAGATATATTCACTAGAAGTTATGATACAACTATATTATAAGAAGTCAATGATGTATGAAATATTGTATTGTGTCAGTCAGTAATATAGTATCTTATAAAATATAACCGTAGCAAAAGCAAAGTGAGAAGTGACTAAATAATTATATCGAACACATTGTACTGTGAAAGGGTACTAAGATAAAATAAATTCATTATTTTAATAAGACGGACGTAGTTTCTGATTTGGCATTTACAAATTTCTATTGCCTACTTAGGAAAGGTAGAAAAAAACTTATTTTTTTAATTCTTTACGTATTCATAACATTGTTTCTACTTAAAAGGATAAAAACAACAATGGACCTGAACTCAATCATTTGAATTTTAGGTAAATCTTGAGTCTAAAAACTGTAACGAAATGTAATTCATAACAAAACGAACGAAATCCTGAAATGTCTCACCAAGTTTGTCATCATTCAATTTCCATTAACGTATCATTAATCTATAGCTTTAAGAAAAATAACGAGTCGTCCATCTCATTGAAACAATTATTATTTGGGGGGGTAAATAATAGTGCTGCCGTTATGCAAGCTGTTTGTACATGTCTTCTATCTGGGGCTTGAAGTAACTCCTGATCTCGGGTCGTTTGGCCTTCAGCGTCGGCGTCAGTAGGCCGTTCTGTACCGAGAATGGGTCTGGGTGGAGATAGATGTCCTTTACCTGTCAAATTAGGAGTTGAATGTCAGAAAAAAAATCTGTCTTCCATACGATTCTGTCAGGCATTCTCTAAATCAAGAGGTCTTAGAAAGATTTATATTTTCATTTTCTGGATAAAAAGGGTCTCTTTTTAGATAAAGCAAGGTGTTTTGTTTATTTATGTATTTATTTCATTGTAATGCTTCTATAGGGAAATCGGGAAGACCACGAGTCTACTTATATTTAAATAGCGAACTTTGGATGTGTGTGAGAATCTGAGGATGTTCCGCACATCCTCAGACATATTCAAATTTAATCACGCAAAATCGTACGTTTAGTAAGTCGGATTTTAATGAAAGGTACACGGGCAGAAAATACCAAGGAATAAAAACCAGGAATACCAAATAAGTTACTCCAGAAATTTCTACTGGAACAGGATCCCGGACACAGCTAATTTAAGCCAACAGATAAACAGAACAGAGGTGTAAGAATATATGATAGGTCTTTTTCTGGCAACAACTGGATTAGTATAGCCCAGGACAGAGAAGGTTGGCGTAGACGGAAGGAGGCTTATACCCAGCACATAGGTCACAGAAGGCTAGCAGAATGATGATGCTAGTTACCTGTTCGAAGGTCTTGAGGCCGGCGGTCTTGCCCCACTGCAGCATGTCGTCCAGGATGACCTTCTTGACCTTTTCGTTCTCGCAGAGCGCGGAGAAGGTCCCCTTGATGCCGTTCTCCAGCGCCCAACACTTCACCACGTCCACGTCAGGCACCACTATCGCTATCACGCAAGACTGAAATAGATACATAGATAGATAGACAGATAATACATTTGATTCTTGCTATAATAACACACAAAATGAAATACAAAACATACAAATACAACGATTTAAATTGACCAATAAATTAGAATGATGTGTTTTGTTTAAATGTTATTTTTGTGAATAATGAAAAATCACGAATGAGAAATGCGGTTGCAAATGTTACGTTGGAATTTTTATCCAAACCCGAAATTTTAATTTGGGAAATAAAATGTTTTGAGTTTTAAATTTAATATATAAGGGAGGAAATACCCGATCATCAAGTACCTAATAATAAAAGTATACACGGTGAATAAAATGACACCATTAGTTTACACATACATATATTATTATGAGACATTAGGCATCCGACCACGCTTCCATGATTAAAATTCAAATGTGTTTTTTGTGGTTGTAAATATTGTACAAACACTTTACACTTTATAACTCAATATACAACAAGGTTATTTTAAAAATAACATATGTCTTATCCTTCAAATGTGTAGGGTAGCTGAGCTCTTTGAAATCGCTTCTCTATGAGGATTAGAGCTGTCTTATTCAGTTTCTGTAGTTATTTTGAACCGTATGTTTCCAAGCAGTTTCACTATTTTTAGAATTACACGAGCATATTTATTTTTAACTGTCTCGATTTTCGTGGCCACTGTCTAGAGTTAAAAGTAAACAACTTAATCCATACTAATATTATAAATGCGAAAGTTTGGATGTGAGTTTGTGAGTTTGTGAGTTTGTGAGTTTGTGAATTTGTGAGTTTGTGAGTTTGTGAGTTTGTGAGGATGTTTGTTACTCAATCACGCAAAATCTACTGGACGGATTTCGATGAAATTTGGTACAGAGGTAGATAATGACCTGGAATAGCACATAGGCTACTTTTTATCCCGGGAAAAAGCACTGTTCCCGTGGGAAATTCACGCGGGCGAAGCCGCGGGCAAAAGCTAGTAATGTGATAAATCGTGGATAAATCTGATGCTACTGGCAGGCATATTTTGGAGTAATAAAAAGAAAATGTATAATTGTTTACCTTAAGTGACTCTCCATGTACAAAGACTTGCTCGACGTATTGACTTCTAATGTAAATGTTTTCGATTTTTTCAGGAACTATGTATTCGCCTTGCGAAAGTTTGAAAATGTGTTTTCTTCTGTCAATAATTTTTAGAGTGCCATTCTGGAAAAATAAAAATATTATTTAAATTTTGTATATTTTTTGGATATATTGTTTATTATCATTGAGAACTATGTAGAGTTCCATACCATAATATGCAAAAGACACGAGAAAAATAATAATTTACTAGAAATTGGAATAAATGTATAATTAATGGTATAAGAGAAACAAGTGAACACAAAGTCAAAGACACACAATAAGTGTCGAGTGTCGAACGTCGAACTCTTTTTTGGGCATATCCAAAAAAGAGTTCGACACTGAGGCATACCTCAGACACAACTAGGTACCTACTACATTAGTAGTCTTTTTTATAAAATTCAATTGTAATTTAACTTAATAAAAGCAACAAGTTAATAAAAGTAATACTTACAGGTAACCACTTCCCAACGTCGCCTGTGTGGTGCCATCCGTCGTGGTCAATGACCTCCTTGGTCTTTTCATGGTCCTTGAAGTATCCCTTGAAAACGTTGGCTCCTTGGACACACACCTCGCCCTGGCCCTGCGCCGCGTAGTACTCCATTTCGGGTACATCCACTAGCTGTAAAGAAAAGAGTAAATGATTAAGCACAATAAATAATGACGATTAGATTTTACCTAATTACGATAAAAATAAATGTGAAAAGGTCGAAGAAACAGAGAGAAGACAGTTGAATCAAATGATTTAGTTTAGGTATATTATTTTTATTGAAATATGCTTTTCTTTGCAGCAATGTTGGATAAGATATAAGTATCGCTGGATACAAGCCTTGCTCTTAATATAAACCAGGCGTTACACTTTTGTGAATATGAATTATCTGGAGACACTGCTTTTAAATTTTAACAAGGTTTTGTTCCACTTCCAAAAGGCTAAGGTGGAAAGGACTATGGGCGGAATCGTCCCCACCCACCAACAGAAATGAAACAGGTCAATCGACATATCTTGGCAAGCTGATATTTTTTTACTATGGGGTCGTTGGCCAAATGCATGGGGTTTTCATGGTATCGAACGTTTTACAAATATTTTTATCCCATACATTTTTATATGGAGCCCAAATATTTTTAGAAAATGTTGTTTTTTTTTATTAACCCCACTGATTTATGAAAAAAAAAGTATTTTATTGAAATAATAGACATTTTAGGAACACTTTGGCATCAGTCCCATTTGTGTTGGTGGGTGGGGACGGAGCCCGTACATTGGTGCCCTATGTCCTTTATTGAGATGGAATTAAGACTCACTTTCACTTTGCAACAAGCGACGGGAGGCCCGACGTGTTCAGGAACATGGTCCCCCTGAACTGTGAGAGTCACCGGCGCAGTGCATTCGGTCTGTCCGTAACCTTCGACGATCTAAAAAAATAAAAATAAATTCTATTGCGAAAATTTCTCTAATCGCTCCTGAAAATATAATTTTACAATTTCTAAACATTTGATCTTTATTATCTAATGATTGTTAAAAAAATCATAACACAATCCAAAATGGGTGATTTCAATGATAATAAACAAGATATTATCACATATCTCAGGGTTGTCCTCATTCTGCTTATATCGTCCATCACTGAAATCAGTGAGAATATTATCTCTATTTTCGAGACTGTATATGAAGGGAAACCGGCCTTGCGGAAAATTCTGATAATAGTTTATCAAGTATTTATGACAGAATCCACTGGTTTGTAACTTGTTTGTTTTGAACGCGAACTGAATCTCGAAATACTAAATGGCAGTTGGCTATTTTCCATATTACACCGGATAACTCTTTGAAATCAAAACTTAGAACGTAAAGTAAATAAACGCTAAGAAGATAAATACTGAATACGACTTCAAAAAACCATAGGAAAATATACTTGTATGCATAAAATTTCTATATATAATTGTGATAATTTTTGTGTTACTCTGACACTGATATACACTATTTTGTTGAAGTGCTTTACTGGAT
This sequence comes from Ephestia elutella, assembly GCA_018467065.1. Classification (NCBI taxonomy): domain Eukaryota; kingdom Metazoa; phylum Arthropoda; class Insecta; order Lepidoptera; family Pyralidae; genus Ephestia; species Ephestia elutella. Next base: position 10,823,931 of record CM031566.1, read on the forward strand.
ACGATTTTCATTATTTAAGACATAGACAGACAAAATATAAAACATATGTATCTACAACATGCGTTTTTCGTTGTCTACACCTTTACATATTCAAACAGTCTTCCAAAATACATAATTTTGGATTTTTGTGCATCTCAGATGCAATTAGTACTAAAGTACTCTAATTAGTATATTTAATTTCTATATGAGAGTACTTTAGTCTTCCAATAAACACAAAAAATTACAGATTACAATGATTTATAATAGAGGCAGCCCGAAAATTTGCCCTCAACTGTTACCCTTATCTTTGGGTACGATACTTGTAAAACTTACCAAACAACCAAGAGCGCATCTAGCAAAGGTCAGAACATTTCCAGCAAGAGGGGCGGAACCGACGACTATGATGCGGAGGCGCCCGCCCATGCCTTCGCGGACCTTGCGGAACACCAACTTGTCCCAGATGGAGTCGCTTCTAATTATACCCCTGAAAAATTTGATAATTTCAAAGTTACTTTCAAAAACTCTTCAATAGTAGTTGTAGCATATAGATAGGGCAATAGTTACGAATTTAATTTTAATAACATTCCCTGATGATGACTGATATTTAAATCAAGTCATCTTTTTAATATTAAAATAGTTAAATATCTACAAAGCAGTAGACTGATAAGATTAATTTAATTATCACTGACGGTACTGTCCATCTTAGGTACAAACTTTCTATCTGAGATAATTATATTTTATATTTCAACTAGCTGTTGCCCGCGGCTTCGCCCGCATCAGTTTCGCTTAGATGAAAAATCTTTGTGAAAAATATGTTATAGTGGTCTCTTGGTGTTATTCATCAGATGTTCCAGGTCTTTAATTTTATACATTAGCAGAAAATGCTCATCAGGTTGAACGACTTATAAGAAATATGGAAATGGTGTCTTGACAAAAGTGTCAAGACACCATTTCCATATTTCTTATAGTTTAACTGTTCTGTTTTGGTTCTTAATCAGGTGGTCCAGTTTTTAAAATCAATTATAGCCTAAATGTTGCCTAGGCTTAATAGCTATACAACAAAAAAAGTTTTATTCAAGTCGGTTTAGTACTTCCGGAGATTAGCGTGATTATAGGTACATATAGACAGACAGCCAAAAATTCAAAAAATATTTTTGCTTTCTATTATTCTTTTTAAGTGTCCCTCTATCCATTTCAGTCAAAAATACTAAATGTACAGACAAAATATTTTTACTCTCTTATTATATGTATAAAATAAATAAATAAAATAAAAAAGCCATTTATTCTACCACCTTAAAAAAATTTGTACAGCAAATGTCACACTCATACATTACATTTTTTCTAGTAAAATATTATATTCAATGTCCAAATTTAATTTCTTTACTTTTAGTGTCATAAAAAATTATTAAATGTATAAATTGATGTATAGTATATATTCCATTTTTTATTATTTATTTAAAGTATTAATTATGATTATCTATTTATTATATATTTATTTATCATTATATTGAGGTCAAACTTATTACATAATTAATTGAATTAGATAGATTCGTAGGTAGTAGTCGCCTCCTTGGCGTAGGCCTCCCCCAAAGCTCTCGAAGTGTTGCGTTCTCTGGTTTTTTGCACCCAGTATGGTCCTGCCCTTTTCGAGACTTTTACATATTATTATAATGGATTATTTGTATAGATCAGCAATATTTACGACACTAAGGCCCTCACCTTTTTAGCTCTGATTCTTTTGCTGATAACGCCATATTGAAAAGAAGTTTCTTCAGTTTTGAGCTGGATATTTCTGATTGTGCCTTATCGTATAATCTGTTGAGGAGTCGAGGTACTGCCGGCATCATAGTAGGCTTTAGGGCGCTGAGATCATCAGCTAGTCTTCTCATATCGCCGCTGTAGAAACCAACAGCTCCTCCTACCATGTAGAGAGCATTCTAAAAAATAAAATGAAATTCATTTAATGCCCATTTTGTTGTATTTTTAAATATTCAAGCCGCCCCTGCGCTAAAGCACACTTCTTCGTCCGGAACGATGATGAGATGGAAAAAGGGCACCTCTCTTATGATGATTTTTTGAAAGCTTTTTTTTTATTTAAAAATTATAAATTCTCTGATATTATGGCAATTCAATTTACGGAATTCTGAAATTTTCACAGGAGCAAAGCCGCGTAGCACAGCAAGGCGACTAGCTACCTGATTGCATCATAGCTACTGTTAAACGTATCAGCATTACGTCTTCGGACATACCAGATGTGTTATAAATTACAATGAACATTTCAAAATTCTATTTTGAATCTCAACATACCTCACAACACCTCTCAAGCATGTGAGCGAGTGGCAGGAAGGAGATCATGATGTCATTCTTAGACGGCTTGTGTTCTCCGAGTTGCATCATGACGCTGCAAACGGAGGCTACTACGTTCTCGTGCGTCAGCATCACTCCTTTGGGCATGCCCGTCGTGCCTGACGTGTAGCAGATTGTGCACAGGCTTTCTGGTGATGGTGGCTGAAAGTAATGAATCAATGAATTTAAGCGAATAAGAGCGAAAACAGTTTCTAATTCTGATAAATCGATAGAATTTGTTTGCAATATTAGGTAAGTGCATGGGAAATGAAGACAATATAAACTTAAATGAAACAGTTGAAAGACAAACAATAATTAATGATACATTATTTAAACCAACACTGGCGTTTACTAAAATATAATGATAAATTTACTTACGACACATGGGTAATCTTTCTGCGCTCCCTGTATTTCGACATCGCTGAACTTGACAATCTCCACGCCGCGACTCTTCGCCCTTTGATGGGTTGACGGCGACACTTCCTTGATCGTGATCAGCTTCCTCAAACATCGCGGTGACTGGTCCAGTAGAAGGTTCGCTTTCTTGTCGTCCTCGCAAACTACTACTGCCATCTCCGCTGTTAAATTAATTCATTTTTATTGTAAACGAATGTAATGGCAATAATTATTCTAAAAAATCGTCCTGGCAATGAATACTCTGAACCTAATAGAAATAATAATTGGATTGGTTTAATTTCTCGGAGTAATTGTATCAATTAAAGAAACGACAACATAATAAGATTTGAAAAGAAAACTAATAGAAGAGACTGGCAGTAAATTGCAGTAGAATGTTATGAATAACGCGGCTTAAATGTAAGTTACCATTAAAGTATGTACTTTATTTTTATAATAAAACTAAGCTAAAGATAAAATTGAACATGAATTCGCTTACGTACTTTGATTAACAATAAAGGAACATGCATTCGCCCCTAATGTGTCGTACAATGGCACAATGACCATTGAGTAGCAGTACGCCGCCTGTTCTGTCATGATCCATTCTGGGCAATTCTGTGAATAAATACCTGGAAATTGAAACACAACATTGTAAGCAAGATATTTACTGGAAAAGAGCGGTTCAATCAAAGTTTAATTAAAAAGACAACTTACCAACAAAAGTATTCTGACCAGGTGAAAGCCCTTGGCATATAAGTCCAGAGCCGAAATTTTTCGCTCGCAAAAGAGTTTCATTATACGTCTGCCAGACGTAAGGTTTGTTCGGCCCCTCTCGCCATCCGAGACAGTTGCCATTATCTGTAATAAAAAAACTGTAATTACATACAGCTTACTCGGAGTCAATGTCATAATATAGTCAGTTCAGCTACCAGCTGCGGAATATTCCGCCAGAAGTTGTCTTATTTCATATCGTAGTCAATTTAAAAAAAAAATGGCCGTATGAACTAGTAGCACAAATTACATTTAACTGTGTCTTGTAGACTTGTTTGAGTGATCATAATAATACGTTTTTAAAATACCATAATATTATCGCGTATATCAGTATCGAGAACGAGAGGAAATGGGAGTAATAATGAGGTGGGTTCAGCATTGTACCTTGAGGCGCACATATCGTATCGTCGTAGTTTGCATATTATCTATGGGCTAAAAAATGTACTATGATTCCTGATTTATGTTTTGCCCGCGGCTTCACTGCCTTAGTGTTAATATAGTTATAGCTAGGAAATAGTATCAGTTCTGAATAAGTCTTTTCTCCATACCTCTATGCTTATAAAATTTGCTATTATACAGGTATAAAAGCTCAAACAAAACTCATTTTCTTTTATGTTTTTCATCTTCATGTTATGATATGATATGCTTCCATGCTGGTCTGGGAGCGAAGAAAAAACATAGAATGTGCCAGCCAGCTGCTTCTCTTCCCGCGCAGATTGTAAAAATCAATCGAGGGAAAGGGCTTTAAACTGGGGATTCCTCCACTCATAGGCGATGGGCTAGCAACCTCTCACTACACCTGAATCTCCATTCCATCAGAGAGCCCACTATTCAGCTAAGCGTGGCCTTCGAGTCTCACGATTCTTGGCTCTGTCTACCCCGAAAGGGATAAAGACGTGATTCTGTGTATGTATATTATGATATTTAGATGTTATTTTTTGATTTTTGAATGAGCTGTAATTTAAATAAATATGTAGACGACTTACTTGACTCTCTCACGCCCCGTCGAAAAGTTTCATATAACGTGCGCGTGTCGTCGTGGAGGTAACGAAGGTACCGTCCGTTTTTTGCATCTTTGTAGAACTTTGACACTCGAACCATTTCAGGTCCCTGTAACGAAAGATGATTATTTAATTACTAAACCGTATTGTGTTCCAATAAGCACGTTCATGACTTTGCATTTTAATAAAGCGCTGAAAATTTGATTCGTCTAAAAGGATTATCCAAATGCTAGGCATCTTCAACGTGTTGAATTTAGTAACCTCCAACATATAACTCGTTGTAATACAGTACAACTGTGTACTGCATGAGGTCATTGAACTGAATCCCTTCGCGTACAGTAACTAATGAGTCATAATCTCATTAAGTTCAGTTGTGAACGCATTTGAGTAACTTGGTAACACAGTAATGAGTAGCACAACACATACATATGCTTGAAGACTTCAACAGAGCAGTGTGTATATATAAACACAAAGTAATGAGTAGCACAACACATACACATGCTTGAAGACTTCAACAGAGCAGTGTGTATATATAAACACAAAGTAATGAGTAGCACAACACATACACATGCTTGAAGACTTCAACAGAGCAGTGTGTATATATAAACACAAAATAGGTATATTATATTATTCTCCCTACCCTCATGAATGAGGGTCGTGGTCATTAAATGGAATGAAACACACACGACTCTCTTGGCAATTTTAATGGAGTGGTTTGCCATTGCCTTCTAATATTAATAAACCAAGTCAAATAAAAAAAAACTTTATTGCACTAAAGTCAGCCACTATAAATTACCTTAACAAGATATAAACAGTCGGTTTTATCGCTAGAACAATCTTTACAAGCTACCTTTGGTAAAAGAGAAAGTAAAAATAAAATATAGTAGGAAGAGGAGACTGGCCTGTGGTGTGGCCCTAGAATAGCACCAACCCATCTCTTCCCGTGGGTGTCGTAAGAGGCGACTAAGGGATTAAAAACACCGGAGGATGGGCAGCAGCATCTTTCCGCGTACTATGCCATCACACTGCGATCGCCAACCCGCCTGCCAAGCGTGGCGATTACGGCAAAACCCCCCATGGATAAAATCCTTGGGGGAGGCCTTTATCCAGCAGTGGACGTCTTTAGGCTGAGAGAGAGGAAGAGGAGAGAATACGTACACGTAGTACATAATTATCGATTTATTACATTACTAGCTTTTGCCCGCGGCTTCGCCCGCGTGAATTTCCCACGGGAACAGTGCTTTTTCCCGGGATAAAAAGTAGCCTATGTGCTATTCCAGGTCATTATCTACCTCTGTACCAAATTTCATCGAAATCCGTCCAGTAGATTTTGCGTGATTGAGTAACAAACATCCTCACAAACTCACAAACTCACAAATTCACAAATTCACAAACTCACATCCAAACTTTCGCATTTATAATATTAGTATGGACTAGCTGTTGCCCGCGGCTTCGCCTGCGTGACTTTGGCTTAGATGAAAAGTCTTTTTGTGTTCCAAACTGTTTCCTGTGTTCCAATATTCGATTTTTATACGTCTACAGAAAATGCTCATCAGATTAACCAAGTTTTGCTAAGGCGCCATTTCTGTATATGTTATAGTGTAGCTGGTCTCTTGAAGTTATTCATCAGATGTTCCAGATCTTCAATTTTTATACGTCAGCAGAAAATGCCCATCAGGTCGAACGACTTTTGTTAAGGCACCATTTCCATATTTCTTATAGTTTAGCTGTTCTGTTATGGTTCTTCATCAGGTGTTCCAGTTTTCAAAATCAATTATAGCCTATATGTTGCCCAGGCTTAATAGCTAAACAACAAAAAAAGTTTCATTCAAATCCGTCCAGTAGTTTTTGCGTGACAACTGTAGGGAATAGGACCTGCTGCGCACAACTATCCAATGGCGAAAAAAGGCCAAAGTGGGACGCAGAAAAGCTAAAACACCTTAGTGTGAAGCTACATTATCAGCAGGAACTATCCAGAAGGCTCAGTGACCGACCCCATAGTGATGATATAGAGCAGGACTGGCATGCTCTCAAAGCATCCATAACAGAAGCGGCCACACAAACAATAGGAGAGAGAAAAAAGACACGAAAGGAGCAGTGGTTTGATGATGAACTCGAGCAAGCATTGGACATCAAAAATGAAGCTCGTATGAAATTCATCCAAAATCATAGCGCAAAAAACGAGAGATTATACAAACAGGAAAGGGACAGATGTCGGAAAATGGCAAAACGAAAAAAAAGAGAGTCTAAAAACCGCGAAATACAAGAACTTGAAGATATGCATAAGCGGAATCACTCCAGAATATTCTTCAAGAACGCACACAGATTCAGGAAAGGATACCAACCAAGAATCTCATCCTGCCGAGAATCGGGTACAGGGAAGCTACTCACCGAAAAATCAGACATACTGGAAAGGTGGCGGGAACATTTCAATGAGCTATTGAACACTCGCCATCACATACCTTATCGTGCTGATATTTACTTCGATGCTGAGCAACAACTACAGCCCCCTTCCCTGGATGAAGTAATCAATGTGCTGCAGGGGCTTAAAAACAACAAAGCGCCTGGGCTGGATTCACTTACATCAGAGCTGCTTAAACACGGCGGCCCTGTGCTTGAAGAGTGGCTGCATCGTCTAATATTGAAGGTGTGGACAGACGAGCAGATGCCAAGTGAATGGAATCTCGGCATTATCGTACCTGTTCACAAAAAAGGTGACAAGACTGTTTGCAGCAACTACACCCCTGTAGTTGCTGCAAACAGTCTTGTCACCTGATCTCGGTTCTATCGGCGGCGTACAAAGTATTTTCAGGGATTCTTTACAGGCGACTGAAAGTATATTCTGAGGAAATCCTGGGGGAATACCAATGTGGATTTAGACCAGACCGATCTACAACTGACCAAATACATCTCATGCGTCAAACGCTGGAGAAAGCCTACGAATATAACATCAATCTACACCATATATTCGTGGACTTTAAGCAGGCCTTCGACAGTGTTGACCGCAGTCAGATATCCCACAGTATGCTAATGCTGGGAATACCTAGCAAACTAGTTCGCCTAATCGAGACGACGCTCAGTCACTCCACGGCAGTCGTTGCCATCCAAAACGACTTATCCTCTCCCTTCGCGATCCTCTCAGGTGTCAAGCAAGGTGACGCGCTGTCCACCATAATATTCAACCTAGTATTAGAGGCTGTCTTTCGTAATCTTACAATTGGTGGTGGACTGATCGACTATAACACCTCACAGGCTGCAGCATATGCCGATGATATTGTCATCACCAGCCGATCAAGGAATAGAATGGTCGACCATTTCCTTGACCTAGAGAGGCAGGCTTCTGGCTTTGGTCTACAAATAAATATAGGCAAAACGAAATACCTTGCGACGACACGGCAACAACTTGCGCAAACACAAGATATTGCAGTGGACAGCAGCAGTATTCAACAGGTGGACGAATTCAAATATTTAGGTTCAATACTAACTGCCCAAAACAACACGGACACCGAAATCAAGGCTAGAGTATTAGCCGGTAATAAATGCTTTTACTCATTGAAGAAGCTGCTTAGCTGCAAGCTCCTCAGCATACGGTCAAAGCTAACTATCTACCGCTCCATAATAAGACCGGTTGTCACTTACGCCTGTGAGACCTGGGCTTTGACCCAAAAAGACGAAAGCAAGTTAGCAACCTTTGAAAGAAAAGTGCTCCGTCATATTGCTGGTCCAATCAGAGAGCCAAATGGTTCCTATCGAACTCGAATGAACCACGAACTCGATGCACTTGTGGAGAAGGAAACCATAGTCAGGTTCTGTAAGGCGCAGCGACTAAGATGGGCGGGACACCTAGAACGCATGCCAGAAGATAGAGCTCCTAAGGTCATGTCAAGATGGACGCCGCAGCAGAAACGACCCAGAGGCAGACCAAGGAAGAGGTGGATGGACTGTATTGCAGAAGACCTCAAGAAGATGGGCAAATTTAAGAACTGGAGGAACGTGGCAAAGGAGCGTGACAGGTGGAGAAAACTCGTTGAAGAGGCCAAGACCCACAAAGGGTTGTAGCGCCGTTGGAAGTAAGAAGTAAGTAAGTTTTTGCGTGAAACGGGTACATACATACAGACAGACAGACAAGAAATTCCAAAAAACTTTTTTTGCTTTCTATTGTTCTTATTAAGTGTCCCTCTACCCATTTTAGTCAAAAATACTAAATGTACAGACGAAATATTTTTACTGTTTTATTATATGTATAGATAAACTCTCAGATAAAAGTTCTGTCAGCTTACTTAATTAGATTAAAATAATGAAATTAAGAAAAATATCAAAAGAAATTGCAAATGACACAGTAGAAAATCCATACTAATATTATAAATGCGAATGTTTGGATGTGAGTTTGTGAGTTTGTGAGTTTGTGAATTTGTGAGTTTGTGAGTTTGTGAGGATGTTTGTTACTCAATCACGCAAAATCTACTGGACGGATTTCGATGAAATTTGGTACAGAGGTAGATAATGACCTGGAATAGCACATAGGCTACTTTTTATCCCGGGAAAAAGCACTGTTCCCGTGGGAAATTCACGCGGGCGAAGCCGCGGGCAAAAGCTAGTAGAGAATAAGATTTGTAGGACGCATACAGTAAACAAAACGAAATTACAAATTCCAAAGCTGGAATGAGGTCAAAACTGATTTTGAGTGTCGTTAAATAAAATTCAATAAACTCTCAACTGAAAACAACAACACAACGTCACTAACTAAAATCATATGCAAATAACTCTCCGTTAACCTAATGATATATTTGGCCCACTAACTCCAAAGCACAGTACTCTTAAACGTTACGGTATATTATGATTTGAACAATGATAAAATGGCACAATGTTCGGGTCAAAGTCACTTGTGGGAAAGGCGAAAACATTCGGCAGCAAATTGACACAGCTCGAATTGTTATGTCATTAAGATAATGGATCGAGTAAACATTTAGCACTAGTGGGTTTTGAGGACATTCAACTGTGCATCTAAGTCAGTAAAATTTAGATGAATCGAGTTGGAAATTACTCAATACCGTGTCAATGTTTTTAGATATTTTAAACTCGCAGGGCATTATTTAAGTAATTTTGCTGTATGGACTTTTAGAGTTGTTAATCTAGCTGAATCATCAACGACAATAATTTTATTTGTTAATGTCATTAATAATAAAGCAGAAATGTGATACGTTTGTAATAAAATACAATGTTCCATTAAAACTTCATTATGAAGCAAAATGTGAAATGTCGAGCAACTTGATCTTGAATTTATTAAACAAGGTCAAGAGGAAATTGGCCACCCGATGCCAAGTGAAAAATGTGCTTGTGACCGAGGTTATTTATAACAAAAATGTGTGACATACAGACGCACTCAAGCTATTTCTAGTTTAATGTAGACTCTACAATGTGAAAGAGTTACAAATTGATATTATTATTTATATCATTACCATTCAGTATTTCATTCACAAAAATCTAGGTATTCGTGTATAGATAATTTTGGAGCAAATAATTTTAAAATGTTAGTCATGATTTGTTTAAATAATGGTACGTAAGAAACCCAATTCAATATTTTACGAATGAATGACGTATTGCTTGAATTTGATCATTAAGATACGAATATTAATCCTTTTATAATAAAGAGATTACATGCAGTACTGCATCTATTATTAAACAACTGATATCTTACAGTTAAGAAGTTAAATATAACAAAGGGCGTGTCTGACAGATATAGTAAGTTATGTTGGCAGTAATATTTCGGTGTCTCAGAAATAGTTGACATTGTAGGCACGGTTGGCTAGCGGTCGTTTCCGCATAACGCTTGCTCTTGAGAATCATTACTTTTCCCTTCATCTTGTACTTTAAAGATATTAGCCAGATGTTTTGGAACTTTGTTTTTACTAAATGTTACGCAGCTGTTTTCGACGAATTTATTTGCATTATTATTAAATTTGTGCTATTAATACATGTTCTTGAGGCTTTATTATTTTTCTTTGATATGTACTTAGAAATATAGTCGTTCCTTTTAATATTTTTAGTCATTTTCAAAATAGCAAGGTGATAGCAAAAAAGACACACCTCCAGAACTATATATTACTAGTAATTTGTATAGTATTGCTAATTTGACGTGTAAGTAAAAATAGAAAAATTATAAATATTGAGATTTTCAATTTTAGTAGATAACAGATTGTTATGACCAAATAACATTTAAATAAAAATATTTGAACTGTTGCTGTACTTACCACTGCTAAAAGCAAGCTCTCCCAGTTATCTACTGAATATGTAAAAATTTAAACATCAGAATTTTCAGAGAGTACTACATAAGATCGAAATCTCAATTTTCTCTGGGATTGAATTGTTTTGAAGAACATTGTAATTTGTCTACAACGTAAGCTAAATAACATCAATATGGTAATGACACGTGTCACTCATGACTTGTTGTTAGCGAGATAAAAATTGGCAGCCGATCAAACATGTCACGGGATTGCAACGCAATCGGGTGATTACTACTACAATGTTTTAATAATGCTATTAACAAATCAAATTCCAATTGTAAAACATTTTTTTGATGGGTCAAATCCATTACCTATGTTATTTTTATACATAATAAAGATTAAGCGTTTTCCAAAATGTCAAATTCCACTTTATATTCCGTGTGAATCAGTGACAAATGTCATGTCTAGTTTGTTTTGCTATTGCCTTAGCAAAACAAACTGGACACGACGTTTATATGTTGTTAAAAAATGATTCATTCTATAACTAATCTAATACCTAGGTACTAATAATCTTTATAATTCCAGGCTATAAAAAAATCATAAAATCTGACCCATTATTTGAATATCGTCAGCTCTTTCCTAGTCCAAGAAATTTAGTTACTATTTAATGCAGGAATACATTATAGTGTAAAATTTAATACATGACAATTTTACACTTGCCGAAACTAACGCACCAATGTAAAAAAATATATTGATGGAACTGACACTAAAAAGCTTTCAAATGGTGTAAATAAAGAACAATACTGAAGAAGATAATAATGTGATAGTAAAAATAGAAATGAATGAAACTGAGTGTTAAAAGCACATAATTGCTTTGGGTTTTTATAGTAGGTATTTTAGGTAGGGTTTTTATGGCTACATAAAATATGAAAGCAATTTAAAAATCGTAACAGGCACATGGGGATGAAATAAATGAATCTATTGTATAAACATAAATATCACTATATATAGGCTCCATAAATTCTCACGAGAAATATTCATGTCATTTTCCACTATTAAACATATTTGCATTCCTCATATTTCATCTGGCTACGAGCCTAGGTCATGCTAGATCGATATTTAGACAGACGTGTATTCCACCTAGTTGAATGTATAATTAACTCTATCTAATCGATGAGATATTTATATCAATATGTACACTGTACATTGTACAGTCAAATGCATGTCAAGTGGGTATAATGCCGCGGTTATTGCAGAAAATTTGCAACGAATTTGAGTAAAAGTTTATTAATGACTTTTTTACGTGAATTTTTTAATTCATGAATATCGCACTAAAATAAATATATATCTTGTACCCCACTATAAGTTTCGTTTGCCAAAAATACTACGAAAAAAAAAATCTAACGTAACTACTCGTGTTAACTCATCCCTTTCGAAGATATATAGCTTGAAAACAACGATAATTTAGTCATATTCGTAGGCGTCACAGGATTTTCACGGATTAGTCATGAATTTTATTTTTCAAATTTTTGGAGCTACGACTTTAGATATTTTCAAGAGAAATTGATGGAATTCGCAAGGGATAGACAGGTTTGGAAGGAAATGCGGAGACCTTTGCCCAGCAGTGGGGTGAGATAGGTTAAAAAAAATCGATTGTAAACGTTAAAGGTTGTCTGTTTGTTGCCTTATCCAAGACAAATTACTACAACTGCAGTAAATATGTACGTGAAGTTTTTGTAAATATCTTAATAAAAAAAAAGGCTGTTTTATAGCAACAGTTGTCTATAAAACATTAGTTAAAAATTTAAGAGAAGATAATGTTAAAAAAATATTTAAGTACAAGATTTTTTTCTTCCTAATTGGCGGCTTATGAGTTGAAAACTTTTATAGAGTAAGAAGAGTTCTTGATAAGTTTATCCATAAGCAAACATATTATTTCTATGTTTAAAGAATGTATGTTTCTATGTTTATGTTGAAGCTAGAATCTATAATAGGATATACTTATACTTCGTTCGCGATAAGTTTGCAGTGAATCATCGATCCAGCCACGCCCTATAACCAATCAAATCGCTACTAATTATAAAGGCAAGTTCACAGTGCCCATTTGAAGGCAATCTTTCGAACGCAACGGTCGTGTCCTGTCCTTGGTGTGTTCAGTGAATGAGATTTAAAAAATGAATACGTCACCTATTCGTAAAAATAAAAGAGGTTCGCCAATTCATAGCGGAGAAAGAAAAATAATTTACAACGTTTTTAAGTATTTTAAGCAGTGTGATTTAAATACGACAGTGGATAGTGTAGTACAAAAAAAAAAAAATAGCAACGGCATGTGGTGTGTCCGAGAGAACAGTTTATTGTTTTCTTGGTGAACAAAAGGAAACCAATACATTAAAATCGCCAATGAAAAAAAGGGTCCGGCCGTCAATGGTTGATAAAATTATTAGTTTGAATTTTAACACCATGGTGAATACACCTTTACCAGTGATGACTCACTGCAAACTTATCGCGAACGAAGTATAGTGTATATTTTATTATCTTTTGCTGAGGTAGAAGGCAGTGATTTCCATATAATTTCGTTTATTTATGTTATATCTATCCATAATAACATTTCCATATTCATATTTATAAAACTTTGATGATGTCCCGAATCACTAAAGTATAAGTTACATTTCCCCTGCCTATGTTACAGAGTAGCGGCACAGATTATTATCTCTACTTTTGACTTGTAAGAAATGAAAATAGATAGTTCAAACCACAGTCAAACCGATAAAAGTTTTTGGAGCCTACATAAGTATGCAATAATCAAGAATGATCTAGAATGCGATGTTATTCTTATCAGTATAACTTTAATCAGTGGGCTTAACTAATGTACCATATCTAAACGGTAACGAAGCTCTGCCAACTATTGAGTTGGGTGCTATGGCTAACAATGTACAGTCCGGTGTCACAATTATATTACTTATCTCGTTAGAAGTAATTAATGTCTCTATTTTTATTTAAACACATTTTTTAAGATTTAATTTTGGAGAAATATAACATCCTTTACATTATCAAGAACACTTTTTATGTCAAGTTGAGTTAACATTTATAGAGTCAATATAGTATTTATTGGCATTTATAGAATTTATTAAAAATTGATTTGTTCCTTCTTAATTTAGGAAATGGAATCATCTAGAATATTTGCGACCTTGGCTGTGATATCATCAGTGTCGATTTATTTAAGTGACTTCATTCATGGATTACTTACTTTTGTGGATTCTGATTGTTCCCCCAGATTAATCGGGGGTCGAATGGGATTGACCCCTATACAGCAGTCACAGCATGCCATTTTTAACAGAACCTTTTTGAATCACCAAAACCACCGTTTAGTTCAAAATTGCTCAAGCTTCACATTGCGCAACCATCGTATTCTGTTCGATTTACAATCGATTTGAATTAAGACACTTCACTGTTCACTTGTTTGACTGGGGAGAACTGTTCCAGCTGATAATTATTAAATTTTAATTGGCACTAGATTAGTATTCTGTCACTTTCACTAGAATTTTAAGCTTATTGAGAGGAGCAGCGGTCTGGGCTGCTCTTGGTACAATGAGTTAAAAATACCGCTCGAAGATGCGCTTTGCCAACTCTAGAGCGGCGGCGGTTTGAATTAGGACAACTTGAACTTTGATACAGTGATATAAAGGAGTTCCCCATCTTCATCATTCCTATAAAACTAAATCATACTTCCTTTCTTACTTCTTCATATTTCTTGATAAATCTTGCTATTATTAAAATGGAACCATACAGATTTGTTATTAGTTATTCAGTTCCGATTGTTGGCAATTCTTTTCTTTGGGTAGCCATACCAAAACATATTTTGTAGATTGTAATTAATATATTTTGTTTGTAACAAATATTATAACATATAGGTAAACATAAACATCACCTGAATTGACTTATCTGATACAAGCACACCACAATAAGCCACAATTTTATCTTCCAATGAATATACCTAATCGGTCAACAGCCTAAGTTTGCATACCTAATGTTATTATTACATTTATTAGGTCTTATTATATATTTATCGGTCAAAAACCCCCAATGACTAAGATTTCCTAGTATTAAATATCTTGCCTCATAATCATAATACCATGTTTTGTCCGATATGTACATAGAAGTGAAACATACTCTACATACAAGTTTCACACATAGTTCTCAAGTGCCAGAACAACTTTGTATACCTAGCTATTGCTTTACACCTACCTATGTCAAGTCTTTGTGGAGACGGATGTAGGTAATCATCAGAGGAAATCTTTATACTTCCTAGACTTTTGATAGTTTTGACCAGTGGGAGACCACACACTAATAATTACATTTGACCCCCAAATAATATTTTTGCGCATCAAAATACAAATCGAGACATATTATGTAAGAACAGATTGTATGAATGAATCTATAAAATAATAACTATGAGTGATCAGCTGACTAATTGTTTAATAACAAACAACAATCTATAAGTAATGAACATACATATTATCACGCCTTTTTCCCGTGGGGGTAGGCAGAGACTAGCGATTTCCACTTGCTACGATCTTTACAGATCTCTCTTGCTTTCTCTACACTCATCACTCTCTTCATACATACTCTCCGGTTATGGGTGCTCCTAATATCTAATATTATAAGTAAAGTAGTTTGAGTAAAACACAACAATCTATAGTAGTTTGAGTAAAAACAGAGTCTTACCGTTTCAAAGAGACTCTGTTCGTGGAGTGTGACGAGAGGCTTCTCCGGCTTCGGTCTCGTGCTGAGGTAGAAGGCAGACGCGGCGGCCACGCCAGTCAGCGCCAGCGCACCCGCCGACCCGCCTACCATCCATAAGTACTGGTCGATTTCACTCACTGCAATCGAAAGAAAATAATTGGTCAAGTTCGTGTTGGGCCACGCGCAATGTAGGGCTCTCAAGGTAATGTCCTGTAGAAATGCGGACACATGAACTTATATTTACTTCCAATTTTATATTACTATTGAAAATAACCTAAATAACGGAGTAAAATTGTTCCTACGAATATTTTTCATACTAAAAACAATTTTGTAAGTTTATCGTCTATTACTCCATAACATGTAAAGTCTACATACTTTTAAATTATAATTACTACCAAATGATATTTGTATATCTGTACCAAATTACAGTTTTATACTACTTGTGGTCTCAGAGACAAACTGACAAAACTATAAGGGTTCCTTGTTTACTTCGGAACCCTAAAAATCGTTTACAATTCATAGTAAATTAATGAATAAGATAGATCTCAGGCTGCAATAATTCTATCACAAAATAATTTCAGGTGTTATATACAATACAATCATATAGAAATGTGTACACTGAATCATACTTGTTATTTGTTTATGCAAAACGAAACTAATGGAAAATACTACGACATTATAATGGATGCTTTTAATTTTTCCCAGCTGTTGTTTATCGTTTTAAATGAAGCTATAGGAAAATAAAAAAAATATAGAAAATAGAAAATAAGGACAGTAAATATATAGATAAATATCTATTACCTGTGCCTTTTTTGCCTTACACTTTTCATATCCTGTATTACTAATATAATCATTTATAGCCAAAGAGAAGGTTAATGTTATTACTTTTAATATTTATTACCTTATTAATCCTATATTAATAAACTTTTGTCTCATATAAATGCAAATATTTTTTGTTTTTGTAATTTTTATGGAGCACTGTTTCAAATAAATAATGGACAGTGATATAATAAATTTCAAAGTAATACCACATACAGTCATACAAATATCCAACCTTTCATCGAAGGGAAATGATGCTACCAAACCATTTTCATATGCCTTTTTAATTCAAGTTTTTAGGTTAGGTTCTATGGTTTTATTATTCTAGTATATTGAATATACCCATAAAAGTCAAATTAAAATAAACAGTCCAACGACCGATTAATAAAACGTCGACACCAAATATAGCAATCCAATAATGACATAGTCCATTAAAGTTTAACAAAAGAGTTAAGATACTGGTACTTTCGATAAGGACCTGCCAGAAAATGGCCTTCATTGTCAATCTCCACTTAAGTAATGAAGATTGACGCATTTCGAGTCAATTCCTTATTAAAATGTATTTTTAATCTCTTTTTTGTAATATCCACAGATGGGCATGATTTTATTGATAGTTCTAGTAATCTTTGCGCGTAGCTAAACGTGTGCGTGGGCTTGTAACTGCAGATTTGATTTGAGTAGCAGTAAGTTTACCACTGCTGGGTATAAGCCTCCCTATGCCAAGCTTTTCTGTTCTGGGCCATCGCAATCCAGTTCTTGCCAGCAATACTCTTTACATCGTCGACCCATCCACATATTCGTACTGACATATCTATCAATTACATGCCGCAGCAATGACCGAAGGAATCATGTATTTTAAGGTTGTATTTAATGATCATTTGTAACGAATGATTATTCGACAATCTTCTGGAACGGTTTAAATGGCAACTTAACTGTCAACATACAGCAATATTACAAGAAATTACCTATATATGCATTATAACAATAGAAATCACTACAGGAAACAGAGAGGAAACAAAAAGCAATAAGGAAACTGAATACGACTTTCGTGCAACCAGTTCCAGTTTTATAACTGCAATGAATCTAGCCAGGGCTGCTAGGTTTGTCAAGAGTTCCATTTTGTAAAATTTGCAGAATTACAAGCCAAAATTTATAGACGATTCAAAAAAGAAAACATCGATTCGGTACGATAATCACCAATGAAATATTGGAGTACCTAGTAATTAGAAGTAGAAACTTTGGAAAATTTGGAAAAAATTGATGACACTTGTAAATTTAAAGATCTGACGGGCAGGGCATGCATTTTGGCATTAAGAGCACCAATTGCTTACTTATTTTAATTAGTGCAATAAAGTTTAAGTAAAATAAACTAGGCACAAATAAAGTTATGTGAAATTATATGAAAATGAATGCCTAGACAAGGCAGGAATAAACGAATAGCGGTAACGACAAATTCTATGAAAACTGCGGGAATTATCTTTTCTTATGTTATGTCAGTCCTCATATTGTGTATCCTGATAGTTATAACATAAGAATAATTTATGTGATATAAAATAATACACACATCGTATTCAATTACAGAATCTGGCACTCTGGCAGCCCTCTCTCAGCTAGATTAGAAAGTGGAAACCTAGGAGCGCTTGCCGCGCCGACGTTCAACACAGATTTCTCGGGAATCTCTCGAAGTCTCGACTTTCCACTGACACACTTACGCATGTACGTATTTGTGCCATCTAAGAGAGGTGAAAATAGATATGCCTAAAATTAAGATATTTACTTAAACTTTAAGCTATAAAGGTCTTTAAAAAATTGAAGAAGCGACAAATTAACTCGTATGGTTCAGAAGAGATAAAAAAATCATTTGTACTTATAGATTTTTTTACAAAAAAATAACAGGATTCTTAGAGAATGAATGTATGTATGATCACAAAAATAATACATTCATAGCATACCTCATAATATTACCTCATACAATTTTTAATAAAATTCCTTATCTATCTTCTTCTTAACCGTATCCTCATGACTGAGGGTCGTGATCACCAGTACCTACAGCTCTCGTGGCTAAGGCCTTCCAGGCAGTGCGATCCTGTGCCTGTTTTAGGGCCAGATGGAGTTTCATGTGCGTTGTAGATTTTATTATGACGCACTGGGACATGGCCAAGCAGGGTAATCTTCTCAAGGCTGACGAGTTCACGGCGCGCTATGTGACCAAAGAACATGAGAAGTCTCCGGAGACATGTCGTAGAGGGACGGGTTTGAATTTTCAGCTCCCCCAATATAGACGCATTGGTGCAGCGAGCTGTCCAAGGGATACCCAGCATTATACGCCAACACTACATCTCGAATGCACATCTATTGAACAGGTGTTTCAAATTTATCATATGTATGCACATATACATATTCGCCTGAGGTTTTGCACTGGCTCATATTTCCCTGGGGAACACGTGGACTTTTTAAATGATTTTGTATGCCTTACGTCTATGCATGCAAAATTTTATGACAAAGTAGATTAAAGCGTAACGTAACAAATGCACTATTACTACTTATTTTATTTAATCCAAACTTTAATTAGTTTTGAAGATTTTATGAGGCACAAAAACAGCACAAGTTGAAACAGAACAGTGTATTCGAAGAATCTAAACGGTAAATAAATAGCTCTTATAAGCTGCAAAATTAAATCCACCGAAGTCCCTTTTAAATTTATTCGAACGTCAAACTTAACAAGTGGTTTCTATTATTGGAGTAAGGGGCCCTTGGAGGGCCGTGAGGCTTCGTACGCCCTTTGAATTTACAATGAAGGGAAATTGGAGCATCAAGGTTCTGTCTTTTGAAATCGACCAGTAGTGTTGGCGATGTGATGTCGAGGCCAACATACGGCCTTAAACGTCGCCTTCAAATTTAGCCCTTCTAATCGAAAAGTCAGTTGCGACATTGACTTTTGCGATTGGTTTAGCCCTGTACCTAATTGGTATAATCAAATTATTTTATTTATTAACTAAGTAACGTTATGGCATGAATTTCTTTCATTTAGAAAATTCCAGGACCAGCCTATTTATCGTCATGTCCAGCTGACATTTTTTCCGAATTTTGCGATTGATTTCAAAAATTATGTTCCTTATAATACCACCACCATATAAATAATGTCAATTTTCAATTTTCTAATTCTACCTATCACGTTAATCAAAACTTTCGTTCGGTTGCTAAAGCAAAATTTTTATAAAAACACCTAAATTAGGAAAATAAGATTATATTGAGCGTTAAAAATGAATACAAAATATTATGCTTACAACTGCTGCATTGATTCCACCAAATCTTCTTTTCTTTTGCGTCGGCATCAGTCTTCTTTGTTTCAGTCTTCTTTAATTTCTTCTGTATTTTATGACATTTCTCCTTAACACTAAACTCGGTATTTGCACTTGTCACTGACACTTTGTCTTTTTTAGGGCTAAAACTGAATTTTCCGCTACCCATTTTGACAGGTTCGCAGATAATTTTTAATACTTGTTCATTATTATCCTTGCCTTGTTAAGTTGTCTCACCTTTCAAGGAAATTGACATCATCTAATTGTTACACTGTTATTTAACTCATTTTATTTTATTATAAGTAAGCCTGTAGCTCGATGTCGTTAAGATATTCAATATCGTATTATATTGTTGCGGAATGAAACGAAATCTATAAAACTAAAAGGTTTTATAGAGTTATCTTGCGGAGGCTTTGGCCTTGCAGAGTTCATTAAACTATTAAGTCGATAACTGAAATGTAATCTGCCGTCTGATTCCATCGGATACTTTATCTATTTATGTTCATTGAACTGATTATTATGCATCAAATAGGTGTTCAACTATATTTAGATTTATTATACTTAAAGAATTTGTATAATTGTCACTAGCTGTTGTTCGGTGCTCAGTTCTAGTAAAACCTTAAACCCTTTTTGATAAAATAGATTTCTAACAGTGACAGAATTAGATTGAGTCATTTCAGATTTACCAATCGATAACTCATTTTCCTTTTCACATGTACAGTTCACATACATGGATAGTTATTAAATAGTATAATTATCATGAATTATAAATTACGAACCATCATTAACTTCTTTCATCTTCAACAAGTGGTCCTTGGCAGAAAATCATATTTCATAAACTGTTGAAAATGCGGAAACAGTCACTTTTATGGCTAAGATGTTGTCGGTCACGTATGAATGTCGTGAAAGACAACTGCTTAAAGATATTCATTAATATCTTATTCTGAATAATATATTTTGCCAAGCTATTACTGGGTAAAATAATATACGACAAGATTTACAACTATCCAATGAAATGACATTTACAGCCGCTAATCTCAATCTGCTAGATAGCTTTTTAGTTTCAAAATAAAAGACTTACTTAGCCCTTAGGTCGTATAGTAGACAGTTCAATTACACATAAAAATAATTTACTTGAGTAGAATTTTATACGAGAACATGAACTAGAACGTTTTCAAAAGCACCTTCACATTGATGTTCTAGTTACGTGAAATTTAGTCGGAATTTAAAAACCCTGCATTGATATGCTTAATAACTTGCGATATTTTTTTTGTTAATATATTAGTTGCCAGTACTCGCCAGGAATTTATTAACCTTTCCCATTTTAATGATAATTTTATGACTATATTATTATTTTTATTACACAGGACGACGTAAGATGCTACGTCCTGAATGGCATAATCAAAGATGACCATTAAATGTCAGCAATAACGCTCAATGATGCAAAATGTCCGTTTTTAAATGCTCTGAGGAACTATAAACTGCATTGATGATTGCGTTGGAGGCCCATTACTGCAATATATTAACATAGAGCGGTACTCTATCAAAGAGCAGGGTCCGACATGGTAATATTTCCAAGACAGATGTTGCCAGATTATTAAACAATACTTAGCACGTTTTAGGTTTAGCTTGAATTTTAAATCTCTTAGATTTGAATTTATCTGTAATTACTTTTCTGTTTCCAAAAAATACAGTTACCACATGCATTAATCTATATGTATTTATTTTCGATGCAGTTGTTTTCAACCGACTTCCCAAAAAAGGAGGAGGTTATATGTTTCGATGTATGTATGTTTTTTTTTTATGTATGTTCGCCGATTTCTCCGCCAATTGTGGACTGATTTCCAAAATTGTTTTTTTATTCGAAAGGGTTTATTCCCAAGTTGGTCCCATTTTAACCACGTCCGAATCTGTTCGGTAATTTTAAAGATACCTAACAAATAATAAAAATATCAACATTGCATTATAGAGCAAAAGCCCGCGACAGCATGCCCTTTCTTATTTTATTAAAACTCAAGATTTTCTGTGTATGTCCCCAACATAGATATAGCGATTAGCGACTATAAAAGTTGGATCATGATTACTTATAGGCAGATAATTTGTAGCAATAGCATATAAAGTGGTAGCTCAATTTCCTCAAAGTAAAGTTTTTTAAAGATTTTATTCAGAATAATATTAGAAATCACGCCATCCATTACCAGGCAATTGGTGCAGATATAAACCCCTGCCAGACATAGTTACTTTACTAAATCATAGTTATATTTGTTTTATTACAAAATCTGAATTTAATGTTACTTTGGGAGGCCCCATGGGTGCTTTTTATACCTATAAACATCATCCTTGCTAGCCATATTACCTGCATAAGCAACTAAGATCCAAACTTCATACCTAGTCGCTAATATTTTTACCCGTATATACCACGCAGAGAAACATTCAGCATTTTTAAAATAAGGAAGGTTTGGTCGTCGCGGGCTCTCGGTCTATTTATGTGCCAAAAATAACAGACAATTTGACATGTTTGACATTTCAAATCAGACTGACATAAAAAGTTTCGAATTCTTAATTCTTTATTTTCGGCCAGAAGGAAAGTTTAAGTTTTTATTAAAGAAAATTAGTGTAGTAGCACTAAAAATAATAAAATAAAACTTTTTTCCAAAAAAGTGAACCGACTTCCATCATAAAACTTAAAATCAAGAAATAACAATAAAGAAAAATGTATTGGCATGCTACCTACTGAATGAGGTGAAGTCGGTGCCGAAAAAAAAAAAATCTAAATTTACATGAATCGTGTATACATATACGAGTATATAAAATGCCTAGCTAAACAATTACATAACACCCTTACTCCTGCACTTGGCACCGACTTCACCTCAATCAGTAGGTAGCATGCCAATACATTTTTCTTTATTGTTATTTCTTGATTTTAAGTTTTATGATGGAAGTCGGTTCACTTTTTTGGAAAAAAGTTTTATTGTCTTATAAAAATAACACAGAAAAGAGTGGATTGTTAGATTATTTATTGCAAATTTCACAAACGAAAACCCTAATAGCGTTTGCACTAAAGCTAAACCAAAGGCACGGGCAGGTTTATTAATTGGCACGTTGAATCACGACCGGCAATAAGCCATATTTCATCTAACAACTAGCTGAAACAGAAGTGGGCCGGCTATCGAATATTCCTGTGTATTGTTGCGAAATCAAACTCAATTTTATTAGGTACCGAGCCGAGTAATGTGACATCGTTTCGGAAACAGCACGTTGATTCATTTGACTATTTACAATCTACTGATACGTAGATTTGCGTGTTGATATAGATATAATTTAAACCTATGTAGGTATTAAGTAGTAGAGTTACTACAATCCTGCTTTCATATATCATGAGTAAAAAGGTTAACAGATAAAGAATTACAATTACAATATTAAGATGACCAATGGGTACTTGTAATATAAAGGGACACATTATTATTATAAAGCTCTCATAAATTCTCCGATTCCTGTTTTTAAACTACATACGTGTAAATTTTTGGTTTCTTCTGGCATAGAATACGTAAAAATACTTTCAGCACTTCTAGTACTTTTCAAATATTTAGGTTTTATGTCAAACACGTTTTGAATAATCCGGCAAAATATTCAGATCTAGACCGTTGTCTATTGCTAAATTATATTTTATTGACTTACGTTAAAACAGGTCTAAGAAATAGTTATCGAAGTAGGAAGCAGCGAGTCGGTAGTGTTTCACTCCACGGCTCCACGATTTATACAGCAAATATATACTAGCGGTACTGGTGGAAACGTGGTCGAAATAAAGCTGATTTATTTGACACATTTGTTTTGCTCTATTGCTGCATACATTTTAACTGTTAGTATAATAACTGCATATAATATCTTCGATGTTTGTAACAGCTAAATATTGATATTATGAGCTGTTAAGAAATGTTAATGAATATTTCATAAAAATGAAATATTAAATGAAAGCAAAAAACAAAATGAATGAAATCAAAAAGAAAGTGTAGAACAAGATTGAAAAAAACTTAGTTTTTTTTTAATTCCGATCCAACATAGAATCGCTCTTAAAATAAAACATAGAAGAAAGAGAAGAAGAGAAGAGAATAGAAGAGCATAGAAGTTTTGACACAATCAAAGAATAGTTCAGTCTTTCAAAAAGATAGATATCTATTCATGTTAATAGTATTGTTTATATAGGTAATCTAGATAAAACTATTAACTGTACTAAATGGAGATCTTTCATAAGCTAGGAAAGTTATGACCATAGAGAAATGTAAACCATTAACAATAAAACTAACAAGAAGCCAGTGTTCCGTGTTATGCAAGTGGTATTTAGATGGCTCAGAAGTTTCCTTCTTCCTTGAACCGATCTGGTCTTTGTGCGCATGATTGATGGATAGTAAATTATAGTGAAAACTTGATAAATTGCATGAGCAATTTACACTCTGAAACTAAGAGGTAAGGTAATAAAACAAATAAAAATTTAGTTTACAGCAAATCGTCAATTAGCGATATGATTGCAGCGGCACAACTACGGCGGAGTAAGAAATAGAATCCACATTAATATATGAATTGTTTGAATACCTTCTCATTTTCTACGCCAACAATTATAGTGAAAAGATAAGTTATAATCGTGAAAATTTTTATTTACCTAAATATAATTTAATATTAGTAAAAGCCGAAGTAGTATCGGGAATTATGCAAAAGCAATCACGGATTCTATGGCCGCTGGCAATATTATGGGGCAACGCTAAAACGCATATTTTGAACCAATGATTTTCTACCTCCTAATACAAAGACCGACCCACCTGATAATGACAAACAAAATCATTTGATATGTATTTCCGCTATCAGAGCATTCACACCTAACGGTAGACAGATTCGATCTGGTTTGCGAAACAATAAAATTACATAGATGTCATCGAAACTTGTTCTATCGTAGGCCTATTCTGGTGTCATCACCCTCTAAAACAGTTGCAATTTCGATTTGTTAACTGCTATTATAGTACAATTATAGAGCCAGGTGATTTCATGAAGTCCAGGGATTGAACAACATTAATCGCAAAACAAGAACATTAAAAATAAAAATTTAAAGATTTTTAGAAGAAAAGAAAAATTCTTTATCTTTAATGTCTCTTGATCATTGTGAAATCACTGTAGTATTCAAATCAACGTTGTGCAGGAAACCGACACATACATAAATTTTTCGATTAAATAAATAAGATTTGAAAGAATAAAATATAATCCTGCTAATAATATAAATGCGAAAGTTTGGATGTTAATTTGTTAATTTGTGAGTTTGTGAGGATGTTTGTTACTCAATTACGCAAAATCTACTAAACGGATTTTGATGAAATTCGGTACACGGGTAGAAAAATACCAGGAATAGCAAATATAGTATATCTCGAAATTCCAACGGGAGCGAAGCCCGAGGGTGCGGAAAACTACCTGAATTTAGCTACATTTCCAATATGCTGGTATATTCCACTCTGTTCACCTGGGTGATATCACCTGGGTGAAAAGAGTAGACTTTTTAGTGTCTTAATTTCACCTTCGACTCATTTCACCTAGGTGATATCACCCATGTGAATTTATTCGACAAAATTGGTGATATCACCCAGGTGAACAGAGTGGAATATACCAATATGCTGAATTAACCATCTGATAGCTGGCCTGAGCTTGACCTATCTTACAATGCACTTTTTCTCATTCACTCACAATGTTCAGCTCCACCAGTCCAAGTTCATCGAACCCCAAGCGCAGCGTATTTTGATAAGGTCACCAATTCGCTATCCGACATTTTTTCGCAGATTCAAGATTACAGTTAAAAGCGGTATACCAAAGAGTTGGATGCCGTTTTAATTACTTCACAGGCGTGTAGTAGTAAAATTGCCGTTAGTTGAAAGTGATATGTCATGACGGGCGAGATTTTTTTTTTCGTCTCTATGTGTTACGTTAAGAGACAAACAATGTAATAGTGTAAGTATATCTTGAAAGTAAATGTACAATCCTGAAATTATTATACAACAGAATCGGAGAATAGTTGAAATTTCAACGGAGTTGCTTAATTCAAAGCAGTTCAAAGCCTTATAAAATCCAGCGTAGGTATACGACGAGAGCAGAAACAGATTTCAAAAGCATTTAAGATGCTTACATTAAAAGGGGCAAAAGGTAACCTATGATTTCAAATGCTAATCCTATTATAGTAGTCTGTAAAGATATGAAAATAGCGCTCTTTTGGCTATAGAAACACATCTCCGCTACGCTTCGTTGTATATCAGGCCTAAGTCCGACTTTAGATTCAAACCCTAGAGTTATTCCTGCACTGACACAGTTAACACATACTTAATCCGACTTTATCTTAATGAAAACAAACATCCGCGTAGTGAAATACGTAATTAGAGCCATTAACATTTATGTGGCAGGCCGTGCAACGTAGTGCTACCGTCTAAATGCAAATCAAACCATCGCCATTCAATTCGCGACTTTAAAAGATGTACTTTTTGTGTATAATTTGAGAACGTGGAATAAATGTTAAAACGTAAACTGATTTGATAAAATTTTGTAAAGCTCATAATACTCATTTAGGTAGTTATTTAGTTTATATTTTAGAAGAGACTTTATGAAATGAATAAAAATCTGTGAAAGCAATGCTCATCCAAACAAGAAGTTCATCTACTGACATTTTTTATAAATAAAATAAGTAAAAACAAGTTTATAGCACTTCTGCCTCGCAATTACCATCTGAAGTACTTTACGTAGGAACACGAATGCACTTCCTAGGCATTGCAATCACGTATTCGAAATGAAATACCCACGGCTGAGTCACAAAAGTTTACTATAGATGCAAATATATGTGCTATAACAGAGAATCTACACACACCCTATGCTAGGCGACCAAGACTGTTTCATGAGTTTCTTTCGGAATTTCTTCTCAGCAGTGGTCGTTCCGAAATGCTAGTAGTTTGTAGCGTTGAGAGATAATATATTATGATTAAATAATTAGTTATCGACGTGAAAAAGAGCCTTCTTTGAAGGCCAAGTTTCAATAAAAAAAAAAATTACTTGACCCAATAATCCTCTTTACCTATTGTGTGTTAGAATACAACACATCCATACTAATATTATAAATGCGAAAGTTTGGATGTGAGTTTGTGAGTTTGTGAGTTTGTGAGTTTGTGAGTTTGTGAATTTGTGAGTTTGTGAGTTTGTGAGGATGTTTGTTACTCAATCACGCAAAATCTACTGGACGGATTTCGATGAAATTTGGTACAGAGGTAGATAATGACCTGGAATAGCACATAGGCTACTTTTTATCCCGGGAAAAAGCACTGTTCCCGTGGGAAATTCACGCGGGCGAAGCCGCGGGCAAAAGCTAGTTAAACAATAAAATGTTGTAATACCTACGTAATTGGATTTTTTATACGGAAAATAATGAATGACACTCTCCGTGAAAAGTATTACTCATTTAATACTCTAAATATTTGTAACTTAGCCTTCTGTTAATTTCCTACATATACTACAACTATCACCATATATTACATCATGTATGACAATGTAATGTTTATCGTTGTAAGTTAATCCTTTTGTCAGTATTAAATATCTGTAGATACCTTCAGTGTTTCGTAGAACACTCTTTGTACTATGTAAAGAATTGAAAGAACTACACTACATAAGTATACAAGTATAAAATTAGTTCATATATCCTAACTAATATTATGAATCCGAAAGTGAGTTTGTTTGTTGGTTTGTTTGTTTGTTACCTCTTCACGCTTTATCTACTGAACCAATCTTCCTGAAATTTTGCATACACATAGCTGGAAGTACTGAGAAGGACATAGGGTACCTTTCATCCCGGGAAAAAGCACTGTTCCCGTGGGAAATTCACGCGGGCGAAGCCGCGGGCGTAAGCTAGTTTTAGAATAAACATCTGTGAAAGCAATGGTCAACCAAACTAGAAGTTCAACTACTGAATAACGAAAAAATTATATGTTACTTATTTGTGAATTTTTTTTTTATTAAAAATCTGAGTGCGTTTGACCTTCTTGCCAGATGGGAAGCATAGATGAGATCTAGGGTGGTACACGCAAACTCAAAATATGCCTATTCACTCTTGCCTTGAAAACCCCTAAATTATATATTATATATTACTAGCTTTTGCCCGCGGCTTCGCCCGCGTGAATTTCCCACGGGAACAGTGCTTTTTCCCGGGATAAAAAGTAGCCTATGTGCTATTCCAGGTCATTATCTACCTCTGTACCAAATTTCATCGAAATCCGTCCAGTAGATTTTGCGTGATTGAGTAACAAACATCCTCACAAACTCACTAACTCACAAATTCACAAACTCACAAATTCACAAACTCACAAACTCACATCCAAACTTTCGCATTTATAATATTAGTATGGATTATATTTTAAAATTGCTAGTTTTAAATTCTTAAATTGGAAATTAATTTTAACCTACGATTTAAGTATTCAAGTTAATAAAATCATTTACTGCACTGCAAGGCTACCTGTCGACTGCAATATTTTATTGCCCAATGGTAAGAACAATGGATAATTATTTTATTTATTACAGCACTTTGGTTGCATTCTTCCTTTATATTATTATGTAATAAATGCTTAAACATGCAATAATTTATCTTCAGTAGAAAAAAAATATGACAGCACTGAATAGCTGGAAAAACCTTACCTATTTTCAGTATTACCTTAAGTTATATTAGTAAGTTATATTTTAGGTAGGTAATCTATATAGTTTGTGTAAAGGTAATTATTAAATTATTGAGATTGAATTATTACTGTAGTACTGTAAATATTTCTGTATTCCACAAAAACACATCTTTAATGAAACAACCTTCAACACTGAATAGCTGGAAAAACCTTACCTATTTTCAGTATTACCTTAAGTTATATTAGTAAGTTATATTTTAGGTAGGTAATCTATATAGTTTGTGTAAAGGTAATTATTAAATTATTGAGATTGAATTATTACTGTAGTACTGTAAATATTTCTGTATTCCACAAAAACACATCTTTAATGAAACAACCTTCAACACTGAATAGCTGGAAAAACCTTACCTATTTTCAATATTACCTTAAGTTATATTAGTAAGTTATATTTTAGGTAGGTAATCTATATAGTTTGTGTAAAGGTAATTATTAAATTATTGAGATTGAATTATTACTGTAGTACTGTAAATATTTCTGTATTCCACAAAAACACATCTTTAATGAAACAACCTTCAAAAAATTCCAAGGAAGTGAAGTGTAAATGAAGTGATATTTATTCAACACGGTATTAAATTGCAAAGTTGCATTCAGAACAGCTTTTGACGATTTTTATAACCTGTCTCAAAAACTCAGAACTGAAACATTGAAATTAACCAAAATTAGTATTAAGGTAGAGGTAGGTGGCTAACTGTTAAAATATAAATTACCTATAGGTTTACCAGTATCTGATGGCAAAAAATTATATGAAAATCGAGCGATTTTCATACATTTTTTTGCCATCAGATCCTGGTAGACCTATAGATATAAACTTTTCTGTGAAAGCTTTATATAGGTATTTATAAATAAATACTACGGAAAGTATGATTAAAGTCAAGAATATTTTACAGCTAACACAAAAACTAGTTATTAAAATAAATTTGATAATGGCAATAATAAAGTTTAAAATAAGCTTCGTTATAATCAATCACACATTGATTTACGTCTGAATTACACAATGAAATCACATCGCAAATATATACAAAGTATAAGTAATACTTAGAAATAAGTACACAGTTTCCTTTTCAGTACCAATAATACTAAACGAAGAATCTATGCACAATTTTATACTAAGTTGGATTTGAACAAAGAAGTCTTTTTCGCCCAAGACTCAATTGACCTAGATACGCACAATGGCTATGGAGTATTCATGGTTTAACACTGAGTCAAAATCGTGATGTCTGCAGGCAAATCGACCATCACTTGCATTAGAAATATCTCTACAGTCGTCAACAAAAAAAATAAAACGAAAAACAAGAATAAGATGTTACTAAAAATAATGCATGCTATAGAAAAATAATCTCTAGGAAAAACCTAATAGCATTATTTTTAAGCATAATAGGTATATGAATTAAGATATTTAACTAAAAATCGAAATAAAACTTACTATTATAAAACATTTTTAGAATTGAACTTTTTTTACCCAGGAAATAATATAGCATTTTTCTCTTGTCCTTAGAAATTTTTAAACCCAAAATAAGGCTTGTAGACTGTATTTTTCATGTCTACATTTTTTTTGCCACCGTTATCGTTTATACAATGTTTTTTTGTATATTTTCAACTACTCTACGAATTTTGAAGCAATTTTGTCGTTGACAAACACTTGACAAATATAAAACGTTTCCTACTGAGAAAGATTTATAATACAAACACGGAAAGTTTAAGAGTTGTAAACATAAATATGAAATAAAATTACTTACTTATGTTATAAATCCGGTAATTTATTAAAACGTATTATTCGGTTATATTGGTACTAATACCAATCAACTAATACCATTAATTTTTATGGCCTAGGATTCTTTGTCAGAGACAAAATACTACAGAAAAATACTGCATTTTTATTCATAATTATAGTTTTTTGACCATTTTTATGGATGGATTGCTATGGATGTTTAAAAAATATTTAAAATCCAGTTAATATGATAATTCGTTGATATGAATGTCAGTGAGTAACGGTCTATTAAAAGTAGTTTAGCAATACCTTCATTTTAATCTTAATACCTAATATACGCAAGTTGATTGATAACTTTATCACACACACAGCAACTTAAATTAACTTCGTAATTCTACATTAACGAGGAAGTATGTGGAAATATGATCAAAAATTCGATAAATCAAATTAAATAATAGTCCGTAGCATGTTAACTTAGAAATCAAAATTAAAAAAGGCAACGAAAATTTTGACTTAACAAATCGTGAAAGTATAATAAACCTAAATCAAAACACTAAATACGACATCGAGCACTACATACAAGCTTACAGTTTTTTGAAAAGCACGCGTCCGTTACTCAAGTTTTTCGCGCGATAACTTGTGATGCGCGTACGCAGGTTGCCGCGCGCGTTGGGTCGGCCGTTCGATGCGACAATGCTGTTACATTATGCCGCGAGCCACCGGACCGCCTCCCTCATGCAGCACCTCTCTCTTTTGATATACGGGTCGCGATAGTTAGCACTCCAGTATTCATTGGAATTTTCAAGTTAAATGCGGGGTAGTTTGGTAGAGAATTTCTGTGTAGCATATCTAAGATGAATATACAGAAATATCATTAAGAACTAGACTAGAAATAATCAACTGGATTGATTTTATGAATTGTATCCTTAATAGCACAAAGTTCAGTCTTCGAATGACAGTTAAAGCATGATATAGAATCGTAAGCGTAGCGTAGATTGTGGGTTGAAAATGGTTTGCTACTACTGACTGAGGCGAGTCACATTAAGGAAGGTATAAGCATATGTCAGCATATTTCGCATATAATGATGATTAAGTGACTTTACAAAAATGTAGTATATGCCAATATTAAAAATGTAGATACGAGTGACGAAATAGATTTAGTTGCTTGAAATTCGACAGATTTCAGATGATCTAAAAAAATAAGTTCAGCAGTTAGAAGACAAGACCTTACCCTTAGGACCCCTTAGGTTCTCGTCTTCAAACTTCTTATGCTGCTCAAAAAACTTCTTGTAGTGCAACTGAAGACTAATTTTACTGAAGATCTAATGAAGCATTAATGATTTTCCTGACAATGAATTTCTATTGAATCAAGAGTGATATTGGTTGGTTTTGTATTGACGAACACCATCCAAAACAAGTGGTCATGGACCACGTGATGCCTCTGCCGAAAACGAGGAGTCGTAAAATTATACAACCAATTATTCTGTTCCACGAAACAGTGCTACCGGCTAAATCATTTCGCCTCAAACAATCACGCCTACAATGAAGTTTCGGTATTCTGTGACTGTGTTGTTCAAACTTAATGGACAGTAGTAGATGAAAAGTACAATTTCATAAAAATTGGACATCAACAATTCCCACCAAATCATGACTGTAAAAATAGGTCAACTTATGGCATGTGACACCAAAGGTAATATTATAACGTACGAAATTTGACTAGAAATAAGAGTCTCTAGGACTCGATTTCTACCAGGAACTACGGGTTATTATGATGATAACGCGTAGCTTCAACAGCAAAAAATGAAGTAGCAGATTTTCAGCTCACATTGAGAATCCCTAACCTATGTGTATGCGTAGCCAATGTTATTGATGACTGTTTGCGATACAATGTTACCATGAATGCGCAATCTTACGAAATACTTTGCATATTGTATTGACAATTGACTTATGCGCCGACGATGCAGTAATATTAACATGCATTTGTAAGGGCATTGAACTAGAATGGTCACTCGTATTATGTAGCTACAGAGTTCCCAAAATGTACCTATAAAAATTTGTAAGAAGTTGTTAATTTTAATAATATTTCTTCAATATTTATAATTTCTGCTGAGATGATAATTTGTTTCTGTTAATATTAAAATAAACTTGATTTCTAACGGTTTGTTCATGACACTTCGTTAGTTCGTCTGGTCGTGTCTTATATTAACACAGTACTATATTTTCTAAATTAATTTCATCTAGATTTTTCAATAGGTACTTTGCAAGCTGACACTCTGACAGTACCCGATACTTTTGTTAGTTTGTGCCAATAAGTAAATATATACTGTAGTACAAACGCAGCGGGCAAACAACGTAATTTGTCGCAATGTTTGATGTTAGTCCATTCTAGGGCTTGGCAGGTTTGTCTTTTGTGTTTATTTAGGTGCATGTTTTAAACTTTAACGTTTCGTCTTTCATAGTTAATTAGTACAAAATTAACCAATTTGCAACTTTATAAGAAGGATAGTCGTGTAAAATATATCACGACTATCCTTCTAACAATGTTGCACCTACATAAAATATTTTCACAGCGATTTCCCTAATCGATAAACGTGAACATAAAAAGTTTACATAATCCTGGTACGATGCAAATACCCGCATCTCGTTGAAAAGGGACAGGGCTATTACTCCCTACAATAGTATCATTAATCTTTTACGGGGTCGTTGACCTCACAAGAGTGATAGACAATGGTGGTGGTTGCGGCTGTGAGGTGAATTAATACGAATGCAATGGGAAGCGAGCGAGTCGACCAGCCTTGAACTTGCATGCAGTTCTATGCAGCGATGAATGCGAAAGCAGTCGCCATTTCTAGTATAGGCGTCATTATTTGTGCAGTAACCACGCGATTTGATACGACGAATAAAAGGATAGGACATCTATGAGCTGAGAGGTCCAAATACGCCAAAAATGCCAACCATTCAGTGTATAAATTTATAAGTAGGAATATCCAGCATAGTACCTCTAGCGGCCTAAATGATGTCAGTAAAAGAATCAGCCAGATCAAAGCTAAAAAAAAGCTATAGATAGTTTAAAGCCCGAAAGGTCCATATTGTCTACTAGCACAATTACGTTTCCAAGAGCTAGAAGAAGAGAAGACGGAGATGCAAGAAGCAAGAGGAAACAAGAATGGAACGTTTTTGTTTGATCTTGGTAATGGTATTTTAACAACAAAATAAACCGCTAGTAAAATTAGTAATTATTTGAGGGTAATTTAGCTCGTTTTTCATTTAATAAGGAAACATGATAGCTTCATTTACAAAACAATAGTTATCCACTTCATGAATAATTACCTGGCCACCATAGCAAAATGTAATGTTACGGACACATAATGCAGTGACGGCTGATGGCCCTTTTCCAAGCAACCATGAACAAACTACTATAGTACAGTCAACTGTAAGTCATGTTATCCTCTAAACATCTCTATGCGATGGTATTAGCAGCGAATTTGCAATGACTTAGAAATATTTAAGCATCCAGCTTTAGTTAAACAGGAAACTTTCCTATAGATAAGTGTCGTAAATGGGAAACACGCGCGTTTAATATGCTAATGATATCATGTTGAGTGCATACACGATAAATAAATAAAACTATCAGTGAAGTGTCTATTGAAACGATACGATTTCGAGTACTTTCTCACACACATTCGCAGTCTTTAAGGCAATTGTGTATGTATGTTTATTTATCCTTGCATAGATTAGTATTAAGATAAGGCTTTACTTGTATTACCTTATTAATACGAAAGCTTTTATATAATCTGAAGTTATTTCCTACGGCGAGCTCGAGAAATAGATTGTTGCAGAATTCAACAAAATATATAACTTATATTATGCCTTTTCCTCCCACTATCATAGACTTCATGCTCAGAATTTTTCTTGATGAGTTAGAATACACTTGTGAACGAACAGATTCTCATAAAATCATTAAAGTTGGAGTCCTGGTATATTCCACTCTGTTTACCTGGGTGATATCACCTGGGTGAAAAAAGTAGACTTCTTTTCATCTTCATTTCACCTTGGTCTCATTTCACCTAGGTGATATAACCCAGGTGAATTGATTCGACATAAAAAAATTTTCCCAAAAAAATGAACCGACTTCCATTGTAAAACTTAAAATCATGAAATAACTTAATAGGCAGATTAATCAAAAAGAAAAATGTATTGGCATGCCACCTACTGAATGAGGTGAAGTCGGTGCCAAGTGCAGGAGTAAGGATAAGTATTAGGCATTTTAATTACACATGATTCTAATGTTAATTTAGATGATTTAATTTTTAATTTGGCACCAATGGCTTGGCAATGGATGGCATGATTTCTCATATTATTCGGAATAAAATCTTAAAAAACTCTTACTTTAAGGAAATTAAGCTACCACTTTAAATATGATTGCAATAAGCAATCATGATCCAACTTTTATAGTCGCTAATCACTATTTCTGTATTGGGGACATGCATAGAGAATCATGAGTTTTCATAAAATAAGGAAGGGCATGCTGTCGCGGGCTTTTGCTCTATAATCCAATGTTTGAATTTTAATATTTTGTTAGGTATCTTTAAAATTACCGAACAGATTCTGACGTGGTTAAAATGGGACCAACTTGGGTATAAACTATATAGAATAAAACAATAATTTCGGAAATCAGTCCACTATATGCGGAGAAATCGGCGAACATACATAAAAAAAAACATACATACATCGAAACATATAGTAACCTCCTCCTTTTTTGGGAAGTCGGTTGAAAATTGGTGTATTTGTTCACTTTCGCATTTATTCACCCGGGTGATAATGGGCCACTTTTTTATATGATTTAGTATTATTTTATCACCTGCATACAAAATCTCAAAATCAACTTTAAAATCAAAGTCAAGTTAATGTTTTAATCAGTCTGAGGTTAATTAAACGTAATAAGCTATACAAAAGTGATCATCAGAATTACTCAGTTTCTTAAAAAAATATTTAATAATAATTATTACATTATTTAAAAAATATCGTAATTTGTCGAGAAAAAAGGCTACTGAAATAGCATCATCGAAAACAATATTTAAAGTATCCACCTAACCACAA
Source organism: Ephestia elutella (assembly GCA_018467065.1). Lineage (NCBI taxonomy): Eukaryota > Metazoa > Arthropoda > Insecta > Lepidoptera > Pyralidae > Ephestia > Ephestia elutella. The sequence continues at coordinate 10,859,055 of CM031566.1, forward strand.
CTAATTTTATTACTTACTGTGTTACCATTCCGAACAAGAAAATACTATATTGCATGAAAGAAAATTATATATATTTTTTTAACCGTAACAATCACTTTTTAATTGCTTATAAGGTTTAATTTACATTTAATTAAAAACTATAGTAACAGGGCTTTTAATTTAAGAGTTATTTAAAAGTTGTACGTGGGTGATCAAATTCTACTAAATTGATTAAAAAAGTGGCCCTATATCACCTGGGTGAATCAAGTGCAAGGTGAATAAATGACACTAATTTGGTCGAATCAATTCACCTGACAAAATTTTCTAGGTGAAAAGAGTCCGAGGTGAAATGAAGATACTAAAATGTTTACTCTTTTCACCCAGGTGATATCACCCAAGTGAACAGAGTGGAATATACCGGAGTCCTTACTTGCTTCAAAAATTAAGCATTTTACAAAGTTGTAAGTTCTGGTTTTAACAACCGCAGAAATACAATTTCTCTGGACAACATAGTCGCTCAACAAAATTTTATAGCTTGTTTTATGGCAGTCTTCTTCCTATTTAAGAACTATGCTCTTGACGCTGCCATTACGTGGAATGAAACACACACAACGACTTTTTCAGATGTACCTATGTTAAATATTAGTCAATAATTTAATAAATTAATATTTTCTTGAAATTAGATTTTTTTACATTTGGCATGTTCCATTGTATTATGTAAGTCGGTACGAAAAATAAAATATTATAACAATAAGTATAATAATACAGCCTAGCCTAGAAGGAAGAAAATTTGGAATAAATATAAATCTTAGATACCTACTTCTCTTAATTGTAAAACAGACATCCAAGAAACGAACCAAGAAGGGCTGATCAAATATTGATTTCAAATTGGCAGTAGATTCAAACTGGAGTAGAGTCGCAAGAGACAAAAAAAAGGCAAACTATACTTAGAAGCACTATTTCTTATTTCAAAATAGATTCTGGAACACGTTTAAACATAGATTAAGTAAATAGACGTCCAAACACCAGGCTAGATAGGGTAAGATCCTTTAATACCTACATAGCAACATTCAGTCACGATCTCGACAAAACGTTTCATCTAAGCTTAGCAACACTAGGTATGATCTCGCGAATTGTACCCAGTAGGTTGCGGGGTCGTTGCCCTCTCAACCGGTCCAGCTTTAAGCTTTGGCGCAGAACTGTGAGGCAAACTTGGCCCACTTTTCGTAGTCACGTTATTAAAGTACCACTGGGTAGTTCGCCGACTCGGCACCTATTTATATTGGGCGTTGTTTTTGTTTGAACACTTAATAAAAGAGACCAACCAGAGGCTTTTGAAAATGCACATTTACTTAGACTGAGCGTAAAAATTCAACGAACTGAAAATTTTCAATCATATGGAAGTAGAATTAAACCAGTCAATTAATGTAATAAGCACAAAACTTAATAACATTATGAAATTTAAAACTTGAAATTATTTCCAAATTACAAACAAACAGGTAATTATTAAAAATTAAATATTTTTATATTATGAAATTGCTGAATCGCTATTAAGTTTTGTATGTGTAATACAAAACTTTTTAATGAATACACAAAAATACTACGCAATTTATGCATGCAACTGTGTATTATTTTATAGTTGTACTGAATACTATAAACTGATACCAGGTTGCCATGGACCTCTACGTGATGGTATCAGTAGCGAAATTGCAATGAATGAATTGAATATGTGATTTCCTGTTGACCTACCAAGTATTATAATCACACAAAAAATTGGTAATAATTATGGACAACACGACAGAAGCAAAATTTATTGATAAGTTAAATTTTTATTGCTGCAAATAATAAATATAAATGACAACTCAACAATTTTTTAAAGATGCATTGAGCACGCGGAAATTCTGCGAAAAAATAGTATTCATATTGGTAGTGTTGAATTTAACTTGTAGAGCAAAATAAATTCCAAAATGCATTTTGCATGCGATGATTGCTAAAGATTTGCTGCATTTAGGTTGAGTCAGTTGTTATAGGAAATTGAAACAATCAACCGATACAATGAACTAAATGACAAAATGCACTTTTATGAACTCTGTTGGCCTTGGTACGAGTATATTTACTACTTCTGTAATTGTCCTGATTGAGGAATGTTTCAGTTGTCCTATTGCCTGATTGAGGTGTGTATTATCTGCGAGTATTATAGGCTGCTTCCGATAACCTATTTTTGATTGTAACTACATGTTTTGCTCGTATATTTTTTCACTTTAATTATTTATCTCTTTCTCTCTTTCTTTGAAAGCAGTGAATGTATTCATTGCTTCATCATTTTAATGGCTGCTTAGCTTACATTGCATTAATCTGTCACACAGGAAAAGTAAAAATATTATATGAATTCGAAGATCATAATTAAATCTTATAAAGAGAACCATGAGGTAACATAGGCAGGCATATCCTAATTCACAGGGCCTACGTGACGTTGGTCACCTGCACTTTATGTTACGGTATTTCATTTGGTATGCAAAACGGAATGGTGTTGATTGACGAGATAGTCATGTACAGTCGACCGCACCTCAAGTTACCCTGCATGATCTCTTATGCCGCGGCCGCAGAGTCGAATTTGCAATGAATTTGAGTAGGTTGATGTGCTGTTGACTGTACTCGTGAATGATAATTTTAAAATTTAATTTGAAAGCTAGTTTTAATATACTATGCTTAATTTAACTCATTAACGCAATTGTCCACAAACCTCAGTGGTTATCGAAGTGAAACATACTGTCTTATTGTAAATGATGTAACAAATAAACAATAAAATCTGATGGTAATTTATATTAGCATGCCTTACATCACGTGACACCTACAAGTTACTATTGATTTCGAAGCAAACCGATCTTTCATTAAATTTCAGGTTACGTAGATTTATTTAAACATGAAGCTAAACACACATAATATAGATACATTTTTGTCATAAAAGCTGCTGTTGTTTGGTTTTGAAGCAAAAATATGTTTCCTTCAATTTTTTTTTTCAGTAACACCATATAATACTGATGGTAACACAAGTTTACATAAGCATGAAGCAAGCCTAGGATCTGGAGCCGGTCCTGCTCAAACTGGTTACATTAATCTCGCGTTTGCGGTTACTGTGTCGACTAACGGTATCTGGCAGATGGAGCCACGCGCCTACGTTGGGACAAAGAACAGTCGGCCACAGATGCGGTAGGTTCGGCTGCAGTATGCAATGCAGTTGCCATATCGAGCACAGGCTTAATAACAACCTAAATTGTTGTTGCAGCTGACGAAATTTGATGAAATACATCACTATTATAACCGAGATGGTTGAAAGTATACAACTAAAGTTTAGAACTAAATCTGCAATAATGAAAACCGCAATCCACTAATATCCTACTGGTGAAAAAGTGGCACAACAGTTCTGTTGTTCAAAATAGTATCTTCCCAAGCGACTTTCAAAGATGAAAAATAGATATCATCATTTATAGAGACACACAGATAATCTTGTCTGATAAAACATAATTAAAGAAAGTTCAGTGGCCTCAATTTGTTGTGTGCATTGAAAGATTGCATTTATCTTGGCAAGTGGCAACTGAGATGAGGCGATAATAATAGATATGACGCTGTGCGGGCACAGAAAAACAAAGAGATTGAAAAGTATCCTATCATTTGTCTAGAAATATTTAAGTTCAATACAACTGACATTGCTAAGGTTGCAGAAAGACGAATACAAATATTGAAATCAAATTATTGAAGACGAAATCATAACATTTGCATTTCTGTCATCGACTGATAGTCTCTGACTCCATGATGGCGACGACACGTACCCTTGCATGAAATGAACTGACACAAATTTTCGGTAATCGGATAATCGCACAAAAACGTAATGAGTTCGTCCATTCTCGTTGATTGTTAAAGCTATTGTGTAGATGGATGTATTATTACGCTTTATGTGATTAACGGCTTCAGATAAACGAGTTTTTTGAGTGTATACTCAAATGAATGAGATTATAAAAATAGACGATTTTGATGACATATTCTTTAGAAAGATAGAAAATACCACGACCAATATTTTAGAACATGAAACAATATAATTTTGTTCTAAAAACTCTACGATTTCTATAAATTGCATTAATTTGTAATAAATAATGTATTTACTTATAAATCGTAGAGCTTTTTACTGAATAATCACCTCATTACACGCAAGAACCTGTAATTGGAAACATAGGTACTTACATGTTTCAACCGTGGTATTTTTTGCAATAATAAAATGATGGCTGCTATTACAATAAGGCCAATTTGAACACGTCATACGTCAACAGTTATAACATAAAAACTCTATTTGAGAGCAAAAAAAATGGTTGTATCACGAATCAAATGCATAACCCAGATTTGGGAGCAATAAAAAATATCTTTACAGTTACTACTATAGAATCATATATTTTGGCGCAGGACCGGATAAGGTTCAACGACCGCTGCATCTCGTGCTTGGTTTGGAGTTGCGGGTTTCTTCGATTTATAGAAATAGAAATTAAAAGTTATTACCCTACAACGGGATCTGAGATACTCAGCGTTGAGTACCACCGAAAGTGTAATGTTAGTAGGGGTTGCAAGTTTAAAGCAATAAAAGATAAAAAAAAAAGTGCCTAATGAAGAAGAATGTGTCTGAAAGTATAAGTTTAGTAACATTTAATTGGGTTTAAATTAAATTAAAAATAAATTAAAAGCGTTATAAAATGAAAAAGTTCCTAATAATGAAAATGGAAATGTCCAAACAAAGCAGAGCGATTACAGGAACTCCTCACTAACCATCCTACGCATAGCGCATCTTGGGAGAGCTCTTTACCCGGTACTAAATTAATGAGGTCGGGTAAGAATCTAGGCTTAGATAAATTCAGCATATTTATCTGCAGCTCATAATGAGACTTGGCAAGACAGGACAGTGCAGTGACCTTGTTTTTGTTTAGACACTCTTTGAATCACCAAACCGTCTAGTAGAAATATTTAAAACTGTAAATTGATATTTCTTGCACTTAAGTTCATCTACTGCATTTATGCCGTTTTGGTCAAGCTAAGCCCACTATTCAGCGTGGCCTTCACTTGAAGTCTCTGTCTACCCCGTAAATCCAAATATTACAAACAAACTCACAAACACTTCTTCTTTATAATATTATTTGATCTATAAATTAGAAATTATTAGGAGCCATTGAAATAAGATTTAAAAATCAGTTTGGTTTGTATGGGAATATGATTTTCAGGCTGATAATCCGCAGGCAAATGTAAATAATAGCAAAGTAAAAAATAAAAATATATTACAAAGAATACCAACTGATTAGATTATAAGTTGACATTTACACTAATGCAGTATTTATCTGTACAGGCCAACGGCCCCAGATTTAGACTTGTTTTGTGAATCTCAAAACTTGATGGAACAAGGTACGAGGTATTTAGACAAAATGTCCCGTTTTTTTTAATTTCTCGTCTATTCTAGATAGCGCGTCGCTATTCTTTTCTTTATACTTCGAGGAATCCAGCGTAAAAACCAATTTCAATGTAAATATTTTATTTAGTATAGATTACTTACAATTTTAGGCATTTAGTTGAGTAGATAAGATAAAAAGCAACCTCATTTTAACATATAGCAGCAGATCAAAAAACCTATACTACCAACATCAGTAGAAGAAAGCTGTAATAAGACTAAAAAAAAAACCAAAGCTGTTGTAGACGGGACGTGGATAAATGTAGATATTAAATTTTAATATAAATCTATAACAGATAAAGAACATAATAACATTGTGGAAAAACCACGGATGTTGAAAGATTATAAAACCACAGGAAACCGATAGACGCGAGCAGATTTTTATTCAAATTGGTTCGTATCTACGGATAGATTCAGCGACAGATAGGTTATTTGAAAAACCATCTGCATTATGTACCCATGCCATGCACTTCTACTCGTTATTTCAGTACAATTTTGTCAAGTTTATATGAAGTTAGTTCTCCATCTCGCGCAGTGTATAAAGATCGCGTAGAAATTCTATGACAACCTTGGATTCTCTAGTTTGTGGATTTTTTTTTTGGTTTAATGCCTTGTATTTCTGACTATTACTAGGTATGTAAGTGCATGTAAGTCCGGTTGCGTGACACACAAACCCCGTGCACACTGACCGAGTCGCACTGTGACGCTTTCACTGCGTTGCATGCGAGTGCATTGACATCGAAATACCAAACACAATGGAACTTGGTGGGAGAGGGGTGCAAAGGGGTGCGGTTGCTGCATACTACCAGATACTATTTAAGTTTATATTGTATTTGATACTACATACAGTACAGTGTCTTGCGCTCCACTAACATGGAATAACCAAATTATACCACGTTTTATTCTACCTGTGTACTTTTTATTAAAATCCGCCCGAACATACTTACATCTATTCAATGCATTACTAGATATGCAGTCATAAAGAAGAAGAGTATAATCTGGTGGCCCTTTTGGACATTATGTGATCATTAGAATATATAGAGATATCCTTTTTAGCGTATCAGTGACATACAATTTATCTATAGGCTTCATTTAAAATTTTAAACGCAAATACTTTACACTGCGACTTTGCTATTAGATAAATGCAGGACTATTATAATCTGGTGATATTGAAATTAACTCCAATGCAAATATTAAGAAACTTATAGATGTCTACAAAAAAATAAGCAAGCTAAACAATTGCAGTATAAAAATAAATGATCCCATTAAGAAGGAAAATAACTACAGCTTACCTAATCCAATGTCCATCCACAAGCACTTGAATGCAACTTTGCTGTGAAGATTTTGATTTTTCTAAACGATTTGTCTAACATATTTATTATATCGTGCATAAAAACCTAACGAATGTTTCAATAGATAGTACTCTTGCATGATTTCAAAATTTTAAGTCCCAAAACAAAACTGATAATATAAGAGTCGGTACCCACTCGTACCCTAAAATTCGTCCCCTGTATTATGAGTTGCAAAGTCTAAATTGAATCCATCGTTGACAAATCAAAGAAAATTAAGTAAAAGTTATTTAATAAAAATACATTAATAGCTCACGCCTACACTAGTGACTTTGGTATTTGGCCTTTCTGATTTCCCTTAGTGACCGGTAACATTTCCATCCCAGGTAGCAGGTGTACGTACACCCCCGCTTTATTTATTTATAAACGGGTGGAAGCAAACACCAAAGGGTAAATATTGAATACCTATTTGTCAACTAAGCTTCGGCCGAGGTAGAGATTGTTAAAAACGCAGTTATTATAGCAAGCCTTGAAATACTGGTGGTTTATAAGAATCTGCGAGTACAAGTAAGCCATTATATCTATTTGTTTATTTATTATTTTTGTACACAACAAATACATAGAAAGGAAACATAGATATTATATCTATGTTAGTGACCATACCTATCCCTACTAGAATAGTAACTAAAGTTCAAGGCAATTTTACACTAAAAGCTAAATATTGAAGGTGGTTTATACCGTGATGATGAACAACTTTCCTCATTAAACTTCCCAAACAAAGTTCTGCTTGACTTGCCGAGATAATCCCATTTATTTATGGAGAGGGAAAACTATCTTCTAACTAGGCCAACCGTGCTACAGAAGATGATTTTAAGTTTATATTTGATTTAATTGTTCCCATACGAATAATGAAAAAGCTGCATAAGTGCAGTCATGCCTCAAATACCTTATGCCTTGCCATAAAGGTCATAATATTACCTTGTTGATTCTTACTGCACCTATGCATGCACATGTGACTGTGACGCCTGACCGTACTCATTGGAAAAACTCGCCAACAATCCAAAGAAGAAAGAAAACCATAATCTTCAAAATATCATAATAAAGTTAATATTGCACCAGTATGTGTCTCCTATGAAGTTCGCCTACCTCTATCTCCCACTTCTAATGCAATAGCGACGAATTTTCAATGAATTTGTATTGGTTGACGTGTTGTTTCATGTACTAATAGCTATCTCTAGTTTCGTAATCCAAATAGGTGACCTATTTGCCAACGTTTTTAATGATAGTATTTGATAACTGAAGCCCCTAACAACGATGTTCTTTTATCTACAAATTATACAAACTAGGAAATCAGCGTTGCTTTGGCCAGGAACGTAGATATTATTATCAACTCTCGCGTTCCTCGCTTATAACCAGAGATCGGATATTCCAGTGCAGTACCTATGGTGGTTAAACTGTCAAGAAAACGAAAACGAAGGCTGCTTGCCGGTTCTAACCGATTCATTTAAAAATCTATGAGGTTATTAAACTGCCTATTTCACTTATATCAAATCCGCATTGTAAACTACTGTTATGAGCAGAGATCGGATATTCCAGTACAAATTTACCTAAACTTCGAGGAGTAAGTACGTAACAAGAGTTTATAATGCCACTTCTAAAAAAGTAAAATAATATTTTTCAATATCTTTAACAAGTAACTGAATTGAATAAAGATATTTAGTTTTTTATTTTATTCACTTGAAGAACATTTTAATTTGACACAATTTTAGTATGGAACTCTAAAAAGTAGAATGATATTATTCAATCAATAATTTGTAACTAAATTTATATTCAATAACAATTCATGATTTTTAAATTCCGATGTTAAAAATTTATTAGACGTGGTGTTATCCACTTATGTTACGTACCTACTCCTCGAAGTTTAGGTAAATTTGTACTGGAATATCCGATCTCTGCTCATAACAGTAGTTTACAATGCGGATTTGATAGAAGTGAAATAGGCAGTTTAATAACCTCATAGATTTTTAAATGAATCGGTTAGAACCGGCAAGCAGCCTTCGTTTTCGTTTTCTTAACAGTTTAACCACCACCACAATCCCGTTTGGCTATTTTGCTTTTTGTATATTGCTATTACCTTCACTATTTATTAAACTTAGGGAGTGAATCTGTCCATCGATCGACTTCAGGTATATGACTGAAGTCTTCAAACTACAATTCCATCGCATTTATCTCTTGCAGTATTAAATCACTAAGAGTATAAGGTTTATATGTGATTTTTAGCTTAGCATTGCAGGAGTCAGGTGCATCCATAGTTAATGATACACATTCATTACATTATTTACAAGGAATGTTAAGATGGTTTGTGCATGTTGAGAGAATGGATGAAAAGAGATTGACGAAAGGTATTTATAAAGCAGAGGTGATATTCAATTTATTTCAATGTATATTCGTCCACATATACAGTTATTTTATTGTAAGACATATGTTGTAAAGTGACGTCTTTGGAGAAAATGCAGCAGTGGAGTTTGTTGCGCCGCCTCTTCTCCACTTGCGCTTTGGAGGCGGTGGTAAACTTAGCTTTAAGTAATTTTATGACGTCAACTAACTAAAAAACAAGAAAGTGACGATTTATAAGTGCTATTTTTAAGCCAATATGAATAAAAATATTTGACTTTGACTTTTGACTTTGTGAATGCAAGAGTTGGTCAGGGTCGACCTCGAAGAACGCACTCCGACCCAGATTGCGGACCTTCTTAATAAGGGAGATACTAGGAGCACCCATAACCGGAGAGCATGTATAAAGAGAGTGATGAGTGGAGAGGAAGCAAGAGAGATCTGTAAAGATCGTAGCAAGTGGAAATCGCTAGTCTCTGCCTACCCCCACGGGAAAAAGGCGTGATAATATGTATGTATGTATATTTGAAGCGGTGGTGGCCGAGTGGTAGGGCGCCCGCCTGTGGATACAAAATCCCAGGTTCGAATCCTGCCCGGGCTACATGAGTTTGTATATCAATCTGACTCATGTTAGTTTTCTTCCACCACCACTTGCTTCCGGTGAAGGAAAACATCGTGAGGAAACCTGCACTCGGTTGATGATTATCAGCTAGCTAGTGTGTGAAATGGAGAAGGCAATGGCAAACCACTCCATTAAAATTGCCATGAGAGTCGGTGTGTGTGTTTCATTCCATATAATGACCACGACCCTCAGTCATGAGGAAATACGACTAAAGAGAGATGTATATTTACAAATAGAAAAAAATGTTTTTTTTTCTGATTTGTTTGGACAGTTGATTATGTATTAAAAATATATTTCAGTATTTTCATCAAATAGCTAGCACAAATTGAGAAAACCTCGAATTTGAAGTAAAATTTATTGAAGAGCTGAGTAGGTACCTAAACAGGACCTTTTGAAGTTACTCAACAACTTGTTAACTTAAAGGTAGGTTAAATATATGTATAACAAGTTAGTATTTCTATGATAGAGCCGGTTTGTATCTCGTGAATAATTGCGAAATTATCTTAGGTGGTACTAGATATGGAAGCCTGTAGATGTACTGTAGACAAAAGTACATCACCAATACTCATTTTTCTACTGTGGTCTTTCTATCTAGGCATAAAAAATGCATTTTTACTTTGACAAAATAACTTCTATTTTATACAATAGGAATTAAATGGCAAAATTGAATGATAATCCTGAAATTGCAACTAATATAGGTAAACTTTATGCTTGAAAACTGTAGTCATAAAAAATACCTTTCATTATAAACCAATCATTATTACAATTTGTTATGAGAGATCCATCCAAGGTCGATCGATGATTTTTGATTAGATAAAACCAAATGATGGCCCATCAAAATAAACTTTGTAGATAAGTACGTTTTGTGATTGTTATTTCGAGTAAATTTATGTAAGTACCTACCTACTGAAATGATTTAAAGATGAAACAAGATGGTACATTCAGTTCAAAATGTCAAGATTTTAGAAAAACATCAAGTAGAGAGGGATAATGATTTGATTAATCATAAGAGAATCACTCGAATGAAGAGTATTCTCGTCTGAAAATCATTATACCATTACATTTCCTTTCAATCATTAAGTTACTTTGATGTTACAGACAGACAAACAGATCTACAAGTTTGACCTCAGTATATGTGATATGTCGCAGTCATCTGGTTTTATTTGCTATTTGATTGAATGACTAGCTCGTTCATTGAATGACGGTATTCAATTGAATGACTAGGCTAAACGTTGATTGAACAAGCGTCACTCAACGTCCAACTAGTTAGCGGAGTGTAAAATAGCCCTTTGAACAGGGGGCGGACGCAAATCAGTCAAGTGATTCAAATTTAGTTCGATTTCTTCCCATTGCGGTGCTAGTAGTCACCAAAACAAATATGGCGTCAAACAGTTCGCACAGAAAGCACTGTATTGATATTTTTTTTCCATTAAATTAGCTTTGAAGTGCGTTATTTGTGATTAAATAGTGAGACAGCATCTATTTACCTATTATTATGCCGCCGCTGGCTATTTCGCCTCATTTTTAGGGTTCCGTAGTCCGACAAGGAACCCCTATAAGATCGTTCAGTCCGTCCTAGTCTGTCACAGCAGAATATCTTCTACGTTTATGGACTGATTTGCATGTAACTTGGTTCGAGGATACTTCACATATAGATCTCATTTTCAAAAATACAAAAAATTAAAATGACCCCTTTTTAAGGGTACCTCGCCATATATGTAAAGGGGTGAATTATTTTTACGAGTGCACCTTGTGTGTGGTATCGTTGAAAAGGACTGAGAAAATAATGTAGGGTTTCCATACAACACTTTTTTATCAGCTTTACCATTTGCGAGATATAGCCCGCCACAGACGTTTACACGTGTCACCCCCCCCCCTGTAATTTCTAAAGTCTTGGACCTATAAACTTCAAATAACTCACGTAAAGAAACAGGCGCGGAAATTCTTATTTAAAATTGTTTCGGGTATCCTGTGATGAATACTTTGGAAATTATAAATAAAATAAAAATATATACTTTTTTCTTGCAAGAAATGCAAAACAGCGCGGTGCCAAAAATGACTACGGAACCCTACTTTATGCGTGGTCCAACACGCACTTGGCTGGTTTTTGTTATCTAAAGTAAGGTAGGTACCTTTTTAATTTAACTTATGGACACCCTAATCAAATATTACAAAGTCGTACAGATCCTATTTAATGAGACATTTTAATTGATAATTCATTTATTTTTATTTAAAGTAAGGTTAACTTGTTGCGATCTTATGATCTGAGGCTATATCCCACAGAACATATAAAAGAGGTATATCCCATTCAACGACTTCACTAAATGACGTTCAGTCAAGATGTTGAACGTTACCTTCAACGACTTGGCGAGTTATCCTTTAGTCATTCAATTGAATACAGTCATTCAATGAATGAGCTAGTCATTCAATCAAACAGCAAATTCAACCAGATGACTGCGACATATGCATACACATAATACTGTCAGCCTTACACAATTCGACTACTGAAATGACATTATTTTAGTTTCTGTACTTTCCCAGTACATCATTACTGGGCAATTTTAGGATGACCTACATTTTAAAATACAAAAGTCCATTCGCAAAAATCCGGTTTCACCACAGATATTATGCTGGTAGCTTTTACCCAGACATCGCACATGACACAATCTCCAAGCTCAAGAACTGACTGGAACACAGGAATTTCTACCAAATATCTCTTTCCACCCTTCCTTTGCATATTTTATCGCAGTAAATAGAGAACAAGCGAAAAAAAAACTGCCACGCTTCGAAGATATCTATATGTATCTATCTTCAAAGGTACTGGATATCACAGCTGGATATTTATACTACCTACGTGTAAACAGTGTTGTACTCACATTTTGACATAACGCTCGATTCGATCCGATCTCAATCCAGCCAGGAACCTTGAAAATACAAACAAATGATGTTAGTTCACACACACCACTTATTTTTATCGGCGGCGCAAAAATAACCCGTTTTTCGGACACGACCGCGATGCACTGGTACCAAAGCGGTTATGATAACGTATTTCGCCAAGTACTTGCTTTATCATGTTAAATTATGAACCACTATTATAAAACAATAACACAGATGTCCTTTTAACCGACAATTGTAAACACTGCATACTATTTCAAGGAGTAGGGGTCGTTCTCCCGAGGTATTTTTATGAATGAACAGCAGTGCCGACCTGGCAACAACATTAGTATATTGTGGTCCAGTTTTCACCACACCATACATAAACTAATTAAATTTAATGAAGCCCGGGCCTCCGCTCCCGTGTTAATTCACTGTTTGAATGAAATTTGGTACACGTCCATGATTGTACCCGTAATTCTACAAAATTTCATCGAATCTACCTAGTATTTTACATGACTGTGTAACAAATATCCACACACCCTAATACGAGTAACATCAAAATTTTCATATTTATAGTTGTAAATAAAGGTTTAAAATTGCTCGTAAAATAACTGATAAGGCGCATTTGATGTGTAGCAAATCAGGCATAGCGAGATAACGGAACATTCATATTTTTTCTGTTATAATATGTAACAAAATATATGAGAGCATGGTAAACAAATTAAGCGCGTAGGTAAATACTACAAACTTACTTCTCTCTCTCTCTCAGCCGAAAGACGTCCACTGCTGGACAAAAGCCTCCCCCAAGGAAACAAACTGACCAAAGAATTTTCATACGCGTCCAAGCGTTCATAATTCATACTAATATTATAAATGCGAATGTTTGGATGTGAGTTTGTGAGTTTGTGAATTTGTGAGTTTGTGAGGATGTTTGTTACTCAATCACGCAAAATCTACTGGACGGATTTCGATGAAATTTGGTACAGAGGTAGATAATGACCTGGAATAGCACATAGGCTACTTTTTATCCCGGGAAAAAGCACTGTTCCCGTGGGAAATTCACGCGGGCGAAGCCGCGGGCAAAAGCTAGTATCTGAATATAAATCGTACTGCTTTTGATTTGTTCAGTTGCATTTAGGAAATATTTACTTGAAATTGTTGACTAACAAAGACAAAAAAAAAATCAAATTTGCATTTACACTGTTTGTAAGACTTTTAAAATCAAGAATACAAATTGTTTGTTTTATGTATGGAATCAGTCGTGTAAACAATAAGAACTTCGTATTATTTTTAGTAATACAATGTAAATACCTGTATTTTATAATTGTTATATTTCATGATAAATCACACTTATCAATAAAAAAACATACACGTACAGTTAACTAAATAATCCAATAAAAATATTTGTATTTTTGGTTAAAATATACAAGGTTATCTAACTTTCATTAAATTATTTGATTCAATATCAATTTATTTAGTTTTACACCGACTTCATTCTAACATTCATAATTTTGACGTTTCAGGCAGTATCACAGATAATGCCTGCAAAAGCAAATTTTAATAATAAAATGAAAAAATATAAAAACGTTGTCATTGTCAAACCTCCTTAATGTTTACCTACACATTATTTTTTTTTAAATATAAATTCGTAAATAACCACAGACTTTTTTTATTAAAAAAAAAAATATTCTTTGTATATTTGTGTGTAATAAAATTTTATTTATGTGATTAATCCACAGAAATAAAATTTTATTTTCATATTTAACATTTAATCACTTTTATTTCTGCGATAGGTATAACCCACAGACATATAATAATAGTAAAAATTATATTTAAAAAAAAAATTTACTTCTGTGGTATAACCACGGAAAATACTCTTGTATACTTTTTTTGCAGAAATATTTCAAAACATTATAATAACTCGATGTTTCAAAATGAAGCAACCATTTTCAAAAAATATCTAAATCTTCCATGTATTATTCATAATATCTAGATGAAATCTTCTTTTTTTACTCTCTTAAAATACAAGAATTCTCTGGTATCTGTTATTCTATTTTGCCATAAGATCTTTGTCATATACACGTATTTATGAGTTTTATGACTACATTCATCTTAAGTCCATGACTACATTATAAAAGAAGTTCCTTCGTGCATGAATTGTACACCTATTTACTTAAGTCATATTTAACTTATTTCTGCTAAACCACTTCCACTACACATTTGCTAAACCATATTGTGAACACGTGTGAATACTGCGGCATTCGCATTCTGCGCACAAAGTTTGAAAACAAAAACAAAATATGTATCTCATTTTTTTACTAAGCGACTATCTTTTTAAAAAATTGGTCATGCTTCTCATTAACATATAGTGCTTAAATCTTATGAAAGTAATTTAAATAAATAATGAATGAGAATAAAAATTAAATAGTAGACCATACATATACTTACCTATGCAAGAATATACAAATACGACTAGGTACCATACTCATCAATCGTAATGACATTCAAATCATCATTGCGATTCTAGTTAAACTACCGCAAGTATATAAAAAATGTACAACCATAGACACCATATCGATCCAATGGGTTTGATAACATTCAAATAAGTTATCTCCTATTGCTCAGGAGTTAAAGTCTGTATTTGAATAGTATCATGTTTTATGTAAAAAGATCACGCGAGTAGTCATCACATCAGAGGTTCCCATAAAAATACGTGCGCAGTTAATTTGTAGATTTTACCTGCATTTATAATAATTATTATTTTCCGTCAGACTTTGTGGTATAAATCAAGGCTAACGTAGAATGACTACAATAACTAAATCTAAAACTTCTGTCATATCCATAACTTATATTTTTCATCGTTAAAATATACATATATAAAATATACTTTTTACACGTGTGCCATATTACTACTCGTACTCATACTTACTTGGTCTATAACTACGACAACCTTCGCACTTTAATCACAGCACTATTAATTAATTGGGTAATATCCAAAATCAACAGTATTAGAACTACACAACAAATAAATTTATCATTCACTCATTGATTTGTTTATTTTAAACTAGATCTAATCACAGGTATTTAATTAAACTAGGTTTTAGGACTATACATTTTTCTAAGTTACGATTTACATTAGACTGATGTGGACTAGAGTATGCGGTATCGTATGTTTTTCCGCTCGTACCGCGCAAGCGTAGTTTTAGTAAGGTTATTTTTTCTCCTTTTTACCCTCTTTAGGATTGAAGAGAGAGGGTAGAATGCGAGACTGACATGCGCAGTGTTATTGATAGATTTGTTGGCGGGAACAGTAAAGGGACTTCTATGCGCGTGGAGTGACAACTGATTGAGAAAACTCACTAGGTTTCTGAGAAAACTTTGGATTTTGTCATGACATATAGAATGTCGTGTCAACTTATCATATACTAGAAAATTGGGACCAAGAACATGTAACTGAGTACGATTTAGTGTTAAAATATTAAAGGATATCTAAATAAAAAATACATTTATTAATCGATAAATAAATCAAAACATAAAAAATGGCAAAGCGGGTATAACTATTTTTTAAATTTCACGTTGCATAATTAAATGTAAATAAATAAAACTACACAGATAAGTAAACAACTATGTTCAGTGTTCACGGTTCATTGCAACAAGAACCGAAACGTCCGAGAAGAGCAAACAAAAAATTTAAATTTCGAAATTAACCACGACGACGATTGCTTCAGGTATAATAAAAGGAATAAAATTTGTGGAATTTGGGTTTAAATAAAATATTTTTTTAAATTACATACAATAGAAATAGTACAACGACGACCCGACAATGGTAATAAGACCATTTAATGCGGCGTGCGCCATCTATTATTGCATGAGTGTAACCATCTAACAGTACATAAGTACCAGTTTTTCCATGGTTAGTACAGTCAAGAACATCAACCTACTCAAACCACAGATTTGCAAACTCAAATCGCCGCTATGCTATGGCAGCTATGGCATAGGTTAGGTATTTATGTAAATCCGCAAAATGCATGGATCTCCATGTTTTTATACATATTACATGGCACTATGGCTGTACGCACCACACACAGTTCATGCATTTGTTTTAAGAAGAAACATTTGTTTTATAACAAAAATATTTTAATTTAAACTAGCTTTTGGGCAGCTCAGCAGCAGTCATAGATTTAGAAATAATAATGAGGTATTTTCCGAGCACCAAATAAAAAAAAAAAGTTCCTGATGACTTCATAGATGGGTTAAATAAAAGGCATTAAAAAAAATAAAACCTAATAAAAAACACATCTAAAAAGCATCAATATTGTGGTTTGTGCAACTGTCAAACTGTTAGGTGATTTTTTTCTGCCTCTGGTTGACAAGAAAAAGCGCATCATATAGATTCAGCCATTATTACGACTCGGCTTTCATAAAACCATGGAAGTAATAAGTACTTATTACTTCCATGCATAAAACCTGTTGAGACTTTTTTATGCTGTTTTTTTTTCTTAATTATTTAGCTGTCAGAAAATCGTTCATTACGCCAGTAGTTTAATATATAATTCATGCGTCTAGTTGTTAAAATAGATTAGTAGGACCACGAGTAAAAAACCGAATTTTAGGGTTTGATCGTCCATTTTCCCCGAAAGACCACATCCCATTAGTTCAGGATTTTTCAATCACACGATCCAATCAAAAGACTGGAAACTATTTTACTTTTCAATAGCTTACGGCACTGACAACAAAGAAGCCATCGATTCAAATGATTTTTCTATTATTTCATTATTTTTATTTTATTTCGCTAATAGATTCCAGTGCTGGGAAAATGCCTATTTGGCTCCAAAAAATATTATTTTATCGATATAAAAAATTATGAGATCGAACGAATTTTTAATCGTTCATAAAAAGCAAAACCTATTTTATCCTCGACTAGGTACCCAAATATATAAAGAAATAGTCTTATATATCAATAAAGACAATTATTAGTAGATTTTTGTGATAACTTCACATTTATATTAGGTACAACTCAGTTTTGCCTCTAGCGAAGTTGGTAATAAGGGAGATACCTATTTTCTTTTGTACAAGTTTTACCTTAGGTCCTGATCGATACTTACTTGAATTCCTTAAGAGTAGCTATGTAATAACTTGAAATAAAAGAAAAAGTTATTTCAAAATTTGTTTAATCATAAATAAATAACATTTTTTGTTTCGAACAAAACAACCTCCATATTATTCACACACCATACAACTCTTCATTGTGAATTACAATTATTAATTCTCTAATTACTTTCTAATAATACTTACAGTAATCTTAATATTAGTGTTGTACATAGTTTACCACAATTAATTTGAGATTTTTCACATTGTAAATATCTAACTTATAGAGAGAATTATTCCAATTAAAAATTTTATATTTATAAAATTTGTAACGATGAAATTGGTCGCAATCTTGTCCAAAAAAGGATTTTTTTCAATAAAAGTTCTATTAGATTTAATTCATTATATACAGTGATGATTGATATCGCTAATATGTAATGCAATGGTGAAAATGAATATCGCCCACTTCTTATCAAAAAAGGCGAGTTAAATATTATTTAGTGAAATTCAACACACTTTGTTATTTTTAAACGGATTGTTACTCTATTTAGGCGCAATAATTTCTAGAAAGTCAGAAAATTGTCACTGAAGATGACTGTAAAAGTTACCAACTTACCTACCTACATATACAAGTTTCAGATTGTTCTAAAATCTGAATTGGTACTAAACAACTGAAACAAAAAAGGCCTAGTCTACTTTTTAATTTTGGAGGTTAATAATCGTAGTACTTATGTATAAGTACGTACTGCCTTTTACGAGTATGTAAGTTAGATATCATTCATTGCTGTATACAAACCAATATCTACTTTAGAATACATTAAAAGACAAGCGAGATTTACGGCCCGGCCACGAGTACGCGCGTCACGCGGCAGCGGTGAGCGAATTTACGAATTTACTCACCATTGCGCGATCGACACGTTCACTGCATAGCGGTCAGTAGCGCACGCATGATGAGTAAATTCGCTCACCGCTGCCGCGTGACCGCGGGCCTTAAGGTTTAATTAAATAGAATAAGGTTTATGAATGTCTCAGTTCAATAAAGTTTTATCATACATTGTATTATTTTGAAAAATAAATAAAACAGTATTACACTGACGTAATTCTTTAGGTAATAATGAAATATTTCTCAGCACATAAACTACACATACAGTACAATTCTCAGTTTACATTATACATACGTTGATTAGGTAAGTCCATTTCATATTTTATGAAAAGCTTTAAATTCGATAATCATAAACGCGTTATCGCAAATGTATAGTATAAACGTAACTACGTTAATTGACAACATTATACTTTTTAATATAGGCAAGGTTATATTAATGGACGACACAACTATATTGGACCGAAAACTAATAAATTGGAATGGATCGTTGGTGCCATAACTGTCTTTGTGGAGAAATAATAGGTACTTTAAACATATAAAAAATCTACCTTTTGCATTGCGTAAATTACCTTATTCAGGTGGATAAAGTTTACTATCTGACACATAATGTGACATGTCAGGTTATTCAAAATGCCGTGAGAATTTATAATGTAAAACCATATGTAGCTGCACATATAAATTAGGCGGGTGGTCTTTTTATAGGTACTCTTTTACTATAAAAAACTTGATTTTGGATTCAAATTCGACACCAGGCTTCTACTGTGATTTAATGTTACATACTCACTAGACATGATTCTAGCATATTCAATTTATGTATACTAACAATACAGATGTAGGATGCGAGGCAAAAGTTCCAAAGAACCAATTAAACGAAACACAAATCGGAAATTTAAGAGTAAGTACTAACCAAATATCATGTTAGTATTAGATCAACTTATTTACAAAACTTAAAGTGCAAAATAGGATCTATTTATAACTAGTCATATAAATACATCACTTTTAACAACAAAACTTTGCAAAATAGTAGCTACATTTCAATTAAAAAAAAAAAAGTAATTTGTCTTAATTTTTTGGATGAATCTTTACGATAATAGCAGGTAAATGGAGAATTATTTTACTTTTCAAATCGTTCTTTAAAAGTGATAAGTTTATATGCCATAAAATTAAAAGTGTAGGTACCTAATTTTAATTACTCTTAATAAGCTACCATTCTTAAACCACACATTTTACTGCGAAGGACCAAATATTTATGGTTTTTACCATATATCAATTATATTCAACTGTCTGAAGTATCGAATTAAGTATAACCGAATGAATTTACCGACTAATGAGCTGTACATTTATTCGTAGGAAGTAAAATGTTTACAATTCATGTATTACATTCAAATAATCATACGGTACATCAATACCTAATGTAAATGTAAAAAACAGAAAGCGACTGGTCCGTATCTACATAAAAATTTAGGTGGTTTACAAGTGTTATCCAACCCTACACGACGACCTTACCCATAAACTTTACAGACAAATGAATATGCCATATTTTACCATCTTAATACTCAAAGCATGTAGGTTTATTACAACTACACCCACAGTCTAGACAAAATAACAATTTAGTACAACACCTATTCAAAAAGTTTTTGGTATTTTGGTCATTTCCTTGATAGAACTAAGAGACGACAGTTAGGCCCTTATCGATTATTTACTATGGTTAGAATATTTATAGAAAAAATCAACAAATGTGAAATTTATTAAGATACATATTTCAATGATACCATTACTAATGACCGACACACGAATCACTCGTGTATACGTAGGAATAATCGAATGAGGTAAATCAAACATTAAGGTAGGTACATACTTTAAAATTTCTTATATGTAGATTCTTAAAAGAATGTAAAGCTAAAACGAAGTGTACAAAAATAGTGCGATGATCATGACAACTTACCGAAAGTACTTATGTATACATACGCCATGCGCTGGATGAATTTCAAATTCGACTAAAATCATGTTACCTACTCGAATATCACACAACTCGGTTTGAATCGCTCGGGTACTCGTAACTGCCTCGATTACAGACCAATAGAAATGATATGAGTGAATGCGGCGGGGATCAATCGATTTCAAAATAACTGGGTATTAACAATACACCTAGGTACTCAATAAGAATTGAAGTTTTCAACACTCCAGTTACCTAATTACAAACTAGACAGATACATTGTTTTACATACTCTCAATCAAACGTACAAAGGAACTAAACGCTTTTAAACAAATTCTAAAATGCAACAAACTGTACGCAATCAACAAATAAATTGTGCTTCTCAACTCGAAATACGACTATCCTATCGTCTATTGGCCTTCGAGGTTATGGACGCAATCGTGAGACGCGTGTCACTATATCACAATGTTACTCACTCGCTCCGCTCAGTTCAGGTCGTACTGACAGAACTTGGGGTCGCGCGGCGCCCGCGTAGCGTTGCAGAGCCCCACCACTGGGTTCTCCAGGTTGTCGAACTTGGAGTTCTCGGACGACAGACTCACGGCGCCGCTGCTGTCCCCTTCGTACGTATTCTCTGTGTCATCAACATTTTGAGAACTTAAACTCGATTTGTCATTTTTCTCGTTCGGTTCTTTTTCGAGACTATAATCGATTTTCTCACCGTTATTGGCCATTTCGATCCAATGCGCCTTATTGCTTTTTACCCGATCCAGCAACGGTTGCAAGGCCGGCGATAGTACTGCGAATGCCTGGAATTAGTAAATAACACTTTAGTAAAGACAGCATTTCAAAAGCATTTTAAAACGTGAAATATTCCTATAGAACCTATCCTCGAAATTATAAAACCGGTTGATGTTATAACTACTTAAGTGTTTGACATGATCTCATAAGAATTGATTAATGATAGATAAAAAATAACCATAAACTTTTAGAAAGTTTTATTACCTCATAAATAGGCAGGCAAATAGAATCGATAAATTTAACTTGCATAGCAGGAAGCTCGTCTTCCTTGTCTCTGTTCATGAGGTCCTGAAATAATAAAACAAAGATTTTAAAATACCTATCACTCGATATAACAGTTTATTCCTAGTTCGATGGTGGGTGCTTAGTCGCGGACAAATACATAGCTACTATATAATTTGAAACATATCATTATCTTTTAATTTTTTAAAATCTCATTATGTATCGCATGGCATGGTATGGCGCATGGGGTTTCGATTAATCCACATCGAGTGCTAATTGTATAAGTCTCGTCAGGTAAGATGAATAACGGCGGTTAAGCTGCGCAGTAGGCGATTTATCGATCTATGCGGTGAGCGGGGGTCGGGCGGGTCTCGCAAGCGAACGCGATTGATTCGTCAGTCGTACCCATGCGCAAAAGAATAATGGAAGGGTGAGAGAGGGTGAAACTTACCCCCTCTCACCCTTCCATTATTCTTTTTATTTGACGCGAATAGGGTAGATGACAACAAGTCAAATTAGTTACTTTTTACTAAATGTCAAAAACAATAATTTATATGGGACTTGTATTTATATGACAGTACTCAACGGTGACGTCACTTTTAATGGAGTCAAAAAGCATTCCCAATATACTTTAATTAGAACTAAAAAATAGTAAACCATGTTATAAATAAAATTGATCAATTAAAGTGACATTCAATTATAATGTTTAATTATTTAAATAGCATCATATATTTTATTTTTTACCCAGTCATCATCCCTACTATACTTACAATAGGAGTCAAGTTCAGGTTCTGCCTCTCCAGATCGCCCTGCCTGAAGAACTCGCCGGCCACGAGCGCGGCCACGCGCCGCTCCACGGGCCACGGCTTGGTGATGGCGGCGAGGTCGCACGCCGTCATCAGCATCGCGCGCAGCAGCCCGCGCCGCTCCGGGCACTCGCCCCACGCCGGCGTCACCGCGAGCTCGCTCTCCACCAGCTCGATGAATGGAATGCGTTTCCTGGAATAAGAAGGATTAACATTTGCTTTCAATACGGTATACCTATTTATTATTAATATCTGATGTCAGAGAGAAAAGGGAGTCAAGAGTATGATGTCAAGAGGAAAGGGGAGGCTTTCTGTTGTTCTGCACAGATGGAAGAGATGTTCTTTTCCATCTGTGCAGATGGTCCTAGCATAGGATGTCCTGTACTGCCCGCTGCCTGCCGTTACCGGGGCGAAACTTGCTGCTTTAGCAATGGCTCTCCACATTTCGAATTTTTCCTTGTGATCGCTTGCTCGCCACCCGACCTTGTTAGTAGGTCAGGTGGCGGGCAAATCTCTCCATTGACGACTCCCCAATAAACTCCCCAAAAAAATATATTGCCAAGTCTTTATATTGCAGAGTTAAGTAAAAAGCGAAGCGACAATTACAACTTTTTTCCTTCGCAGTAGAGACAATGGGCTAAAAATTTTTTTATCAAGTCTCAACGCGTCTCATCGAGGCAATTGGAGATCCAAGAGCTGGCGTCTTTTTTGCTCAGCGCATAAGCCTCGCAGTCCAGTGGGGTAATGCGGCGAGTATCCTGGGCACACTGCCTCGATGCGGCGCGTTCGAGGAGATTTTTTATTTGTAATTATTACTAAATATATGGCTATGTAATTGCTATGTACGTTGTATCCTTATGTTTAAAATAAAAATAAATGTTACCTAAAATAAACAGCTAAATCGGTGGATAGAATAGCATCTTCGAGCACTTTGACGACTCTCTCGTAGTCCTCCGAAGACAGGTTGGCCAGGATCTGGTTCCCGGGCGAGTTGAGGATCATCAGACACTGATCGAAGTGGTGGTGCTCCATGGTCGATGTGGAGTACAGCTGGGCCAGCGGCGACGATGCCCTGAAAATTTTATAAAAGAAAAATATGTAGTGTAAAAATATGTTTTATTTCATATGCATGTAGTGTTTGGAGACGGAGGAGAGTTTATTGTTGAATTATGAAATATACCTTATATATCTGACCACTAAATCTCACCACCGGTCATCTGTTGACACGAACATTTTCCCATCTGAATACTAGAGGTCAATTAGCTTTTCCTCGCGTAAATTCATTTTCTTTCACTTTCTTTCACCGTTAAGCTATCTTTATCTGGAATTTTCATTATCACAGTACTATAGACGAGAACGTCATAAGTTGGAAAGACCAGAGGCGTTTATAATCTAACTTAAACGTTTAGGGATAGAAATTCACAAAATCATGCTCAAGAGAAACAAATAAATTTAATAAAAGTCCATATACACTCACTTGATCTGAAAAGAGTTATTGGTCCCCCGATGATCGAGATCGTGGCACAGGCAGCCGATGATCAGAGCCAAGCACTCCAGCTCGCCAAAGATTTTCCACCACTGTGTCTCCTGAAAAGTTTATATGACAAATTATAGCTACATCGGTATATTTGTTTATTTTAATCATTTTGAGCAAAGGCAGGTTTTTCTTCTTTTTTCGTTTCGAGTATAGTTTAGACTTAGCCCATGTTTTGTATTTCCAGGAGTTACATTGCAACATAGTCCTTCTTTACGTTGAGTTGCCATCGTCTGAGCATGCATTATTCGATATGGAACCGTTCCACGAAGTTGAGAAACGTGCAGAAACTGAGAATTGGGATATGAGATACTCACAGTGAGAATAGCGAACATCATTTGAGCGACGTTGAACGCGTGCCTCCAGTTGTGGTACGTTACATTGCGGTAGTTCTTCTTGACGCTAAGCAGCCACCGGCAGAGCACGCTGTATTCAATGTGAAACCTCTCCACAAAGTCGAGGTCCAAGAACATGCGGAGACAGGCCCGCAGCGTGTCGTCGTCTGTGAGGTCGATGTCGTCGAACTCCAGCTCGTGCAGGTTGAAGTGGACTGAGGAAGGTATCCTTAGTGTCTGTAATGAGGATTTTTTTTGCATATGAGGTTAAAATAAAAAATTAGGTTAAAATAAAAAAATAGGTTATAATAAAAAAGTCTAACCAGTGTTCTATTGTTTTTTCTATAGATATACATATTTGGTATTTTTATTGAAGTATTTACATGAACTTTAGTATTTTTATCGAAGTAATACGTGTGTATAAATATATTTACCCTTAGCCTCTGAGCGTCGTCTATTGAAGCCGATGCATGGTAACTTAATACCTGAAACGTAATAAGTATTTAAGTCTTTAATACAGTAGGTACATGTGATTGGCGATGAATTGACGGGATTACAAATGTGGGTTTCATCTTAAAGTCAATTGAAAGGTAATGCTGTGAAAAGCCGTTTACTGACGAAAGTAGTAAATCCAGCTTGATATTGATTTCTAAAAGCATGCAATCCGACACTATTTTATTTAAACAACTTTAAGCCTCTGAAATGATGATAAATATAATTACTGGTTTAAAGACTCCCTGGGGCTCTTCTTTAAAGGATAAAGTTAATAATGTAAAGGAAGTGCATTCATATACAATGTTAATTGTTTTTGAATAAATTAATATATAATATAAGACGTAAATATGTCTGTACTTACATCAAGAGTGACACTCTGCTTGGCCATAGCCGTGATGGCCTTCTCGTACATGTGCGTGTTGTGGATGCCCATGCCGCAGAATATCGCGAACGCCTCGACGAAGTTCTCATCATTCTGCGTGAATAGCAGTCCGTCGAATTTGTTGATAAGCTGTAGAAGAACGAGAAGGTACTATTAATATCTAAATATAAATATCATCACGGTTGAGGAAACAACTTTTCAACTCCATGAAATTGTCATTCATACCTTTTGATATTTCAAAATATTAAATTTGAATTTAAAATTCTTATTCATTATTTGGATGGCATTCTTTCAGTCTCTATCTTGTCATAATTATCATTTTTCTCTGCATCATCTACAAAGCAGACTTTAAAAACTTTTGATTAATGACACTTGTTCCTCGGAGGCGGCTGTTCAAATATATAAGTATCCGATAATTTCGTTTTCACCCTGTCATGGCACTTAGCTATAAGACTCATTGCTTAGTGATAATAGGCTAGGAAAATGCTAATTCATTAACGGAATAATTTATCTGTTTGTGATTAAATCTTGTTAAATCAGATGGAAAGCATGTCTTATAAAAACAGGACCTATATTCCTTCAACGACGAAGAAGCCGCATCGGGCATTCCGTCTATTTGACATACTGTTATTTATACTGTTGAACACGTTGAACAATTGTTATCTAAAACACCATAATTAAAGGAACATTATTAAGATATAAATGTACATAAACCGTATATTGAATCGGCAATTCATAACTGTACCTAAACTAAATTTCCATTCTAAATTTAGTTCGTTGATTTTAGCATCAAATTCTGGCTATTCGTGAATACGAGCCGTGAATCAGAAACTATGGGTCAGTGCAGTTTCATCCCGAAATAAATTAACTTCGATCCTTTATGCTGTTGTCGCACTGCGCAAAACTTTAAACTTTTTGATTGAAACTCATTTAAAGTTACGAGCTCTTGTTGACAAAGATTAAACGCTGAATTCCTTTTTATTTCGTTTTAATTGGCTGTCATGAAAGACTTATTTTTCACGCCAAATAATCTTCAGGATGCGTTTTATTTCTGTATTCTTTAAAACAGTTTTATTATAAAACAGCCTTAGAAGCCACGCCCAAGGTCCGGAATAGTTAACTGCATAGTCAAATAGTCAACTGTTTAGTTAGTGCATGTCAAGTTACCCTCTATTATTTTGATTGTGCCAAGTTTACCTTCTTAATTTTTGTTGTGAAAAATGTGTACAATTTTTTCGACTTTATTAATTTTTTCATAAAAGATCAATGGCCATTATTATTGAGTGATGAAATAGTTAACGTTGCAGTTTATAGAAGGACCATTTTAGATTTCTAATTAGCACGAATTTCCTAAGACGATTTGGATATTTATAACATTCGTAGAAATCTATTTTGTATCGAGTGACGCAAGTGTAATGTTATTGGTGCCCACTATCCAATTTATCAATTTATACAAATAAAATTGCTAAGAAGTGATAATTGAACTAGGGCGACTGTTAAGTAGTGTATAATAAAATTACCAAAATATTTATTCAGAGATTTCCTGAAAATACCTGTTTATTTCTATTATGGTTTGTCTGCCCGCAGATTATTTAGACATTTGTAGGAAGTCTTTGGAGAAATAAAGAGAAAACAGAATATACGTTGAGATGAAATTAATAAATCATTAACATCACGGAATATGCCGCATATGTACAATTTTTATTTAAGTACTTTTTTTGAATAAGCAACCTTAATGGAAAATCAATATTTTTGTACAAATTCAAAATGTCAGTTTAGAGACACTTCAAAGCGTAGGTACTTTGGATTTTGTATCAAGATGCACCTAGGAAGATGCATTCGCAAATAACGTGCAAATAGACCACTTTACATTACAAATGGAAACTTACCACGTTTAGCTCTACGTATACACAAATCGTGACTTACCTATTTATATAAGAGTAAAAATACTTTCGTACTATTAATACCCTCAGAATATGGAATTTGTGACAATTGAATTACAAAACAAAATCATTTTTCCTGTCCTAATTGATCTACCAAATCCATTAAGTTCTGCTTATGCCTATCTATCTTATGTTGTGTTGTCCTAACTCATAGTTAGGGATAACTCAAGCTGAGGTATTTCTTTGCCTACTTTTTTTCTGCAATAGGTTTAAGTCATAGTGTAAATTTATGTAGCTCTATAGCGCAGTAAATAGACGAGAATCAACTTACATACGGTCCAGTAATTGTGAATTTTTTTAAATGTTGTGTAGGATTATTGTGAATATTCAAAATAAATAGGGCACATTTTCCAAGTTTCCGCGCCCGCAGTAATCTTAAAAAAACTAAAAAAAAAACTTTCTTCAGATTTTCGTTTAGATGCATTTTTGCTAGGAAAGTGTTCTACAAAATCTTTTTTTTTTGTTTTTTCGCTCCCTTGGGAATTTCAAGATATAAAGTAATCTACGTACTATTTCTGGTATTTTTCTACTAGTATACCAAATTTAATACAAATCCGTCCATAGTTCATTGAATAAAGACTAAAATAGAGCTAAGGGTAGGGTTTACTTACAAATGGTTTAATAGTTCTGAATGTTTGATATGTTATTTAGGATGGTTAGTAAGTGTTTAAAATGCAAGAGGAACAATTTCTCCCCCCTTCCACGCCCGCCATATGTTAGAAAAAACAAAAAAAATTGCCACTTTATTCAGATTTGCGCTCTCACCTTCGTTTAGATGCATTTCAGCTACATTAGAGTTCTACACAATGTTGTAAAAATAAATTTCCTATAATGTACATTTTATATTTTGTTTCTAGGTCTAATAGTTATGGAGATGTGCACTTTAAAAAAATCGCATTTTCCATCGCATTTGGAAATTTGTCAAACTTTTTACTTCAGAGCGCTGTAATTCATTTATGGCCTACTCTAGGAAAATATATATTGGAATAAAATTTGAAGGAAATTTAATTACCTACAAAACACATGTTATTATTTTTAACCAACCCTACGGGGTAGGGGGTAAAAGTAAAAGCTAAAATATTACGTTTTTGCTATCATATTTTATTGTCTACTAGCTGCACCACGGGGGTTTTGCTCCCATAGAAATATTGGGATAAAAAGTACCTTATGTGCTAGCCCTGATATTTTTCTACTGACATACCAAATTTTATCGAAATCCGTCCAGTAGATTTTTTATGATTGAGCACGAAATATCACATCCAAACTTTTTTTTTTTTAAATCGGGTTTCTTTCCCAATCTTTATTGCTGATGAAGCAAATATTATCTAATATCTGTACTTGATAATGTACACAGACTTTTACAGTGTCAGGACACTGTAAAAGTCTGTCAGGTACCGGTTACTCACCTGCAATGAATCACACTATAAATGGAAAGTTTGGATGTGATATTTGTTGCTTAATCACACAAAATCTACTAGACGGATTTCGATTAAATTTGGTATACTAGTAGAAAAATATCAGGACTAACACATAAGGTACTTTATATCCCGAAATTTCCATGGGAGCGAGGCTCAGTTAGTAAAAAGTAAAATATTTTAGCAAAAAACAATTTCCGTTGTTTTATCGATTTTTTTTTCTCGGAAACTGTCAGTCCTAGAAACAAAATGTAAAATGTAAATAACGGCAAATTTAATTTTCTACAATAGTGTGTAGAACACTATTCTAGAAAAAGCACTTTTAAAAGAAAATATAAGCGAAAAACCGAACAAAGTGCAGATTTTTTTTATTTTTCCAATTTGGCGGCGAGTACAAAAGCTATTCAATTGTGCCATATTTATTTTAAATACTTACAACCATCCTAAACGATAATATAAAAAAAATTGAGTTACTGGACCGCACGTAAGTAACCCCTAGGGAAGGTTCGCTCTATTTACTGCGCTACTATAAGTATGGCAATTAATGTTTTTATTTCATTTTTTATAAGTTACAAGAAAACAAATTTTCACATTCGATCATTCAATACAATCATGTATTGTACTCGTTTGAGAATACAAAATTTATAGAGGAAAAAGTTTTCCTCTTGCAAAAATCACTTACCAACAGTGTCAAGGCTGTTGCTATTATATAACCTCTGGTCATAGTTTTGCTGCGCACAAATTCGCTATACACGTGTATGAAAATTTAAGCAAATGTTGTTTTTCTAATATGACTTAACTAGCTGTTGCCCGTGGTTCGCCCCCGTGAATTTCGCTTAGATGAAAAATCTTTTTGTCTTCCAAACTGTAGTAACCTAAACTCCAGTACCTAAAATTTCAGCCATTTGATTATCTCGTGTCCCGCGGAAATATATTAGGTACTCGTAGTACGGTCGCGGTGTTCAAATGAATCAAAAGTGATATTTCATTCAATAAACGATCTTAGTCTGCTCGTTATCTACAATTTCCCGTGTACCACAACTC
Source organism: Ephestia elutella (assembly GCA_018467065.1). Taxonomy (NCBI): domain Eukaryota; kingdom Metazoa; phylum Arthropoda; class Insecta; order Lepidoptera; family Pyralidae; genus Ephestia; species Ephestia elutella. The sequence continues at coordinate 10,888,582 of CM031566.1, forward strand.
CCACCCCGAGTCCGTCTTTGTCCTATCCCGTATCCTGTCTATTTATGCGTCGTCAGTAGAAAATGCTCATCAGGTAGAGCGACTTTTGCTAAGGCCCCATTTCCATTTATTTTATAGAGTAGCTGGTCTCTTGGAGTTCTTCATCAGATGTTCCATAATCTTCAATTTTTATACGTCAATAGAAAATGCTCGTCAGATTGATAAACTTTTGCAAAGGTACCATTTTCATATTTCTTATAGTTTAGCTGTTTGTTTTCAAAATCAATTATAGCCTATATGTTGCCCAGGCTTAATAGCTATACAACAAAAAAGTTTCATTCAAATCAGTTCAATAGTTTTTGCGTGAAACGCGTACATACATACAGACAGACAGACAGAAAGACAGACAAGAAATTCCAAAAAAATATTTTTGCTTTCTATTATTCTTTTTAACTAAAATAGATAGAGGAACACCTCTATCCATTTTAGTCAAAAATACTAAATGTACAGACTAAATATTTTTACTGTTTTATTATATGTATAGATAATTCCTCTGAAATACATTGGTGATTCGTATTAATAAAGTTATGCGGACGTGGTATTCTGTATTACTTCTCGATGTTAGGTTACGTTTTTAGTGTTTGTTTTTACTTGATTTACGCTTCAAATTATACAGAACTAGCGGCCCGCCCCGGCTTCGCTCGGGTGGACAATATTTGTTTTTTAGGGTTCCGTACCTCAAAAGGCAAAAACGGAACTCTTATAAGATCACTTTGTTGTCCGTCTGTCTGCCAAACTTTTTTTTCTCATGAACGCTTAAAGGTATCAAGTTGAAATTAATAACGAATAATCGGATCCACAGTGTCTTTCAGCAAAAAAATTATTTAAATTATACGTCAACGCGATCAAGAGATATTACCGTAAATATTGCGAATTCTCGCATATATTGCAATTTCAGGCAGCAATCAAAATTATGAAAATTGGCAAAAAGCAAGGTAGAACAGCCGGTCCACGACTTTCCCGCTCCGAGTGATAGCTGCGCGCGGGAGCGGCGAGCGGCGTAACACAGAAGTCGAAAGATCTTTGACAACGCCACTGGTTTATTTCTTGATTTTTTGCCCATCAGCTCCTTCTGCAGTGGCGTACTGAGACCCCGACCGGCGGGCGGCAACAGTATCAGCGCGGACGTCGATTTGTTGCACTCCCGCCCCCCCAACATGCATAGTCCGCCTCTGTCCTTGTGCCCTCCCTAGAAAAAATCCTGTATCCGCCCTTGTGCTGTAGAATGTAGTCAAACGTTTCCACACTCATTCTAGTGTTATAAAACTTATTCGCCGCGAAAGCATATATTTTTATTTAGTTCGTGCTACTTTCAAAACAAAAAGGGATCATGAATACGTCCACCTAAACCGCTCCGCTAATCGCTACCACAGAATTAATATCCGCTACTGAGAGTACGTGGCGTACTATAGATAAGCCCCGCCCGCCGCCGCTTAGACTCCCGCGCCGCGCTCCGCTTAGACCGAACGCGCAAAGTCGTGTACCAACCGTATTAACACTACTTATACAGAAATAAATCAGAAAATTAAATAAATAACATACGGACAAATCACACAAATTGAGTTAGCCCCAAAGTAAGTTCGAGACTTGTGTTATGGGATACTAACTCAACGATACTATATTTTATAACAAATACATATATAGATAAACATCCAAGACCCGGGTCAATCTGAAAAAGATCATTTTCCATCTTGACCCGACCGGGGATCGAACCCGGGACCTCCGGTGTGGCAGTCCGGCGTGATGACCGTTGGGCCACGGAGGTCGTCAAAATTGTAAATATGTTGTTGGAAGTCTAAAAAAATGTTACAAACTTATTTTTGCGCTGAATTCAATATGAGTCTTAGGGATCGAACTGCAAAGTTAAGTTTGTTTTTGAAATTAGTAGGTCTTTTAGTGATAGCTTATAATGTGAGATGCTTTGCGTGTACGGAAGTTTGACTCGTACTTGGCCGGTTTTTGTATGATATTTACGTTATTACCTCCTATTAAAATAAATACATACCAAAACGCGCCCGGCCCGCTCAGAGATTACCTACTGCGCCTTGCGCCTTTGCTAGCTAGCGCTAGTATAGGTGATTTCGGGGCGGATTGCCGTTTTTTAAATAACTCGTAGTATTTCGTAAACTATTGATCCAAATTACATGCAGTAAAAAGCAAATATTAAGTATATTAAGTACTTGTGACGATAGACTTGTTTAATTTGATAAGGATTAATAAATTGTGATTAATATCACCAGTTAAAAAACATCTAACGATTTTAATTATTTTTAAAACATAAAAGTAGTTACTGTGGCTGAAGTATAAAAGCTAGATATATGCTATCGCGGACTTTTTTGTAGATCTATTAAAGATACACAATTCCTCCATACATTGTTTTGTTACATCTCTAAGGGATTGGACAGCGTTTTCGATGAAAGCTGTCGGGCGGCAATTTTTTTTCCGACTTCCTTAACAATTATGGTCATATTTCAACTAATATACACAAAACCTACACAAATTATACACTAAAACCTTCCTCAAGAATCACTCTATCTATTAGTGAAAACCGCATGAAAATCCGTTGCGTAGTTTCAAAGATTTAAGCATACAAAGGGACATAGGGACAGAGAAAGCGACTTTGTTTTATACTATGTAGTGATGACAATCAAACTTAGTTCGGAGGTAGAAGAAATCTATTGTGTGGATGTCAAATACGAATTTCGCTGTTTTTCCGTTTATTTATTTACTTATATTATTTATAAAAATATAGCACACGATGATACAATTTTAATTCTGACATCGAATTGAAATAATTTGGCTAATTCAATCATCAAAATTCGGCAACAAATAGAGTATAAAAGTTTGATTTTCACTGATTATTCGTTCAGTTGAACAGTTTCTCCGAACTTAATGGTTTGATATACTTTAATAACTAGTGTTAATGTTAGTTAGCGAAGTTCAGTGCAGTAGCTTGTTATGAGAATGTTGCGGCATTATAATGTAACCTAGCTCGTATTAAGCACAATTATCTTGGAAATCACGTACTTATATTAGCCTATAATTTAATGTACTATTATTCGTGTTCACTTTATTCATATAACAAGTCTGAAATAATCGTATATATTACACAATCAACTGACAATGTAAATGTGAAAATGAGTTTATTTTCTTTCAAGCTGTAATGTCTAAAACTACTAATCCGATTATCATAAAATAATGCACATACACGTTTTTCTGAGAAAAACTAGTTGGGAATAAGTTAAATTTAACTAATCTGTGCTTTAAACGTATAAATACATATTAAGTTACAAAGCATTGGAGTATTTAAAATGCTATTTGGTAGTTACATAGGTCATAGATGTAATTAGAAAGTTTAATACTTGTATAGATAACTCTCATCAAGGTGAAATTAGACTAAATCCTTTAGCTCATAATCTCACAGACGGATTACAACAGATGACGCGTCTACAAAGACATGGAGAGAGATATAACGTATAATCTTAGGATCTCAGGTCGTAGGGTAATCCAGTGATATGTGGCCATGATCCTCACTGAACCCTCGGCCAATAAGTTATACGGGTCCCAATAATTTCTGTTCGATAGTCGGCAGTGATATAAATTACCTTTATAACTCAAATGTCATTGCTAAACGGACGCCATTTGATTCCTCTCTGTAATTTACGGTTTTATGATAGTAAGTTTATGTTAGCAATCAAACATAGTAAAGGAAATCTCTTTTCTATGTTATCTGATATTATAAAATAATTAATTAACTTATTCAACTATGAGTACCTACTGATTGGGATGTTTATTCATCCCAATCAGTAGGTACAATTAAATTTGTTGCAGGTTAAAGTAATAATGCACATAAATAAGTTGAGTGAAAAAAAATTGCATAGAATGAGACGTCAGAGAATGAATACGGCACAATCCGATAGATTACTTGCTTTATATATGACCATTTTCTGACATATCCGGAAAAGCGGCATTAAATCATTATTTCTTACCTGTATGACTCCAATGATCCTGCCTTCAGAGTTCTTGATGGCCATACACAAGATAGTGTTATGTTTGAACCCGGTTCCTTCGTCCACTGACGGGTCAAATCGCGGGTCCAAATAGGCATCCGCAATATTCACCGTCTGAAAAAAAAAGATTTATTTCATGAAGTAAGTATATGTACAATCTACGTGTCATACTGATATGATGTTGAAGAAGTCAAAAATGGTTTGCCATTCTACAATGAGGTCTATAAAAGCTCAGGGTGGTCGGTTAGGTACTGATCTATTTTATGTATCTTACTTCCTCTATTATAAATGCGAAAGTTTGGATGTGAGTTTGTGAGGATGTTTGTTACTCAATCACGCAAAATCGACTGGATGGATTTCGATGAAATTTGGTACCTACAGGTGTAGAAAAATACCGGCAATAGCCTATGTGCTTTTTATCTTGAAATTCTTACGGGAGCGAAGCACTGGGGCGTGGCTAATATCACATAAATACCAGTTTAAACGATGATAGTAATAATATACATTAGAATGAAAAAAAATGGTATTTTCAAATAAACCGATCATTATCGTAAAGCTAAATAAGTAATTAAAACACATCAGTACAATTTATGACACTTTATTGTCTATTTCCTAATCCTGAAGTAATATTATCTACCTACTAACTAGGTATCAACGGGTATAAAATACTGTAGAAGTTAAGCGAACAATAATATTTCCCGTACGAGATAGTAAGCCAGATACACACACAGTAAAACCACACGTGCCAACACTAACCAAGATTTCTCTTTGAAAAATATGCTTTCAATAAAAATCAACAATGGATTTTCTATCCATTGTATTTTGCACGAGTCACATATCTATTCATAAGTATAGGATTCATAATAGATGGATTGGATCACTTTATGGATTTTGTAAGGACTACTAAGGGAAAGTTTCTTGGCTTCTCTAATCAATGCTATGAAGATGTACAATTATATTTTTGAAGACGCATTATAATTCCAACGGTTTATAAGACACAGATCAAATTGTGCAATAAATACAACGCTATTTTATGATAATAGAATAACCCTCACCAACAGCTGATGTCACTAGACGATGGGCGAATAGTCAAGCATATAGGAAGCTTGGCAAAATCTGACACCAGTGGGAAGAGGAAAATACAGTGATTCACAAAATTAATAAGGCTTACCTCGCCAGTGGTCGCAACATATCCAGTGATGCCTATATTAATTGGGAATCTGCTCTCATACGGCGAAGTCCGTGGAGTGCCAGGCTCCGCGTCGTCGCCTGCCTCGAGGTCAAATACCCGTGAGAAGCTGCCTTTAGAAGCCTCGTGGACTAGAAGCACCTGAAGACAATACATTACAGTTTAGAAATTTTTATGAAATCTAAACATTCACTATGATGATTGTGGAGCAAAAATCTAGAGAATATGACGAGGAGAGTTTACATGTTAACTTGCTTGTGGAGATTAGGTTTAACGGTTTGTAGAGCCAATTCAAAGCATGTTTGATTTTAGTAGCCGGATCTACAAAGAAAAGTTGTGGAAATCTTCCATTATCTCCTCCACAGTAGAGGGAGCCATGATGTAGGCAAATTATAAAGAGTGATTTAAATACAAAATAATTAGAAATTTATCGTTATTTTATTCCAATATGTTTTATTTTATTTATTTTGTCTTGGCAACAAGAATACCTAGGTTTTTCACGAGTTTATTTTTTCATACACGTCAATTTTCAAATTCAAGTTACTGCGCAGCTATTGTTTGATTTATTTGCCTTGAAATATTTTTTTTTTTTGCAATTTACAAACATGACAAACCAAATGTCACTTTTGGTAACAATGACGTCAACACAATAATTCTACATGAATATAATATAAGGCCTTATTTTAATAACATCGAAGTTAAATTATATTATGTTTCTCTTGCCATTCTCATTAGCAACGAAATGAGCAAGCAGAAAATAACAATAGGTACTCCAAGAAGATTATATACACCCCATGTAGACTCCTGCGAATTATAATTTATTTATAACAATTAAAATTTTCCCGAAATGCGCACTTGAAACGATCACAGATGTGCCTTTCTATTTTTATGCAAGGCCCTAAAGACGAGTTATTTATAGAGACTTCGACAAGACTAAATATATTTTGGCGAATAATTTTAGTAAGAAGCCGAGCTAAGGCCAGATCGATATAAAGAATTGTTCTTTCATACATTTTATGTGGGGGTGTTTTTCAATACATTCGAAAATATCACAATCTGTTGACTCACTCAACAATATGTTTTATTTGGAACCCTGTTCCACGTGTGTACAAGTCTGTTTTATTTTTGTTGTTTTTGGCAAAGCTAACGTAAGAATGAAGTGCAATTATGTGTACCTGACTCTCTTCAATACCAAAGTGAATAAGGGTAAGCTCGCGACCGTAGACCTCATCTCTGGCCTCGGGCAAGGTTGTGGTCAAGAAAGAGCAAACTCATATTATATTTAAAAAAAATCTATATTACACGTAACTTTATTGCAGGTACGAGTAAGTATTGAATTTGTTCTGTTGCTGACCAAATACAAACAAAGGGCAACTCCAGTAATCGACAATGTGCCTGGACGTTGATATGTTCTGAAAATGCAAATGTAATGCAATACCGTGTCCTAAGCTTGTTCATTTAAATGCAAATTGAGTTCAAACATAATCTGAAACTTGGAAGTATAAATTTAACTTCAAAACGTGAATGTGACGAGGAATGTTAATAAGATAAATTAGAGGCTCACGTAGGATTTATTGTGTTTACGTCTGGAATATAAGGATAAGTAAGTTTAACAACTGGTTACAACGGCACAAAGATCGTGGCGGACTATGCATGTTGGGGGGTGCAATAAATCGACAAAAAATAGTCTGGGGGGGGGCACGTTTCTTTTATTTTTTAATTTGATATGCACTGTCATGGAATCTCCCTCCACAATAGGTACACAAAAAATCAGTCCTGTGGAGTGGGCACGTGCCCCCCCGTTCCCCCCCCCCCCCTAAATCCACTACTGACTGGTTATTTATTCAGTCAAAGGTCAAGGTCGAAGAAGAGCTCTGCTGTGCACGGGCATATGGCAAACAATGAGATTCAGGCATGGATAAAGTGAAGAATTTTTAATGAATTAACCATTTCGCATGTACCCGGAGCGGAGAGATTGACTCAAATTAAAACCAACTGGGTTCCGACCGATGGAAGGAAAAAAAGAGGAAGGCCAAAGACGCGAGACTTGAGAGCGTTTGACAAAGAATAGAAGGGAAAGACCAAAGATTCGTCACTGATGATTTATTATCTTTTTCAGCTAGTTTAAAATATATCAAGATGCTCTAAGCAAACTTAAATAAAGATGGACTTAAAAAATTACAAACATAATATGGGGTTTGTGGTTTGTGGGTGGCTACACCAAGAGTAATAATAAAACTTACTGAGGGTTATTGCCTATCATCAAATGTGTTGGTAACACCAAAACCAGCGTTATCGGTCCCCTCGGGAGCGACCCGGATTTGTAGGGAAAATAAAACGACATTTTAACAATGTCCAATATGTATAAATAGGTATTTAACCGTGCCGTATGAAAGTTGAATAAGATATTTTTTATTAGCTTGTTGCCCCGATTTCGAAAAATATATTTTTTTTCGACAAATTTTGTGTAGAGTCCAATCGAAACTGGATTTATGGTCCAAACGCGACTCAAATATAAAAGCATTAGACTTATTTGCGGTATAAAATTGAAAAATAAAAGGTTATTTAAAGAAAAATATAATCTTTTTTGTTGTTAAGACCGGCTGGCAGAAACCGAAGCCGAAATATTTTGTGGAAACTTTATAGATTTTATCAAGATTGGTTTACTTTAATAGCAGGTTATACACTCAGTTATCTGCGCGAAAAACCTTGGAAATCAATTCGATCCTCAAAAAAACGAATTTCAGGATACAAATTGATGTAATTTATTCTCTCCACCCACCATCCAACTCGAGTTTCAAAGTTTCGTCATCGGAGCACCCGCGATGATCAGGTCATACGATACTCCGTATCGAATTCCATCGGTACTTGTATAACATCCACACCCACAGCTGCATTCATTTTCAAAACACAATTAAAGGGATTTTCCATTCAGAACAACCATGTCAGAGGCCATTAAGCTGTTTAAAAACTGTCACGAAAAAGAGAAAAAAGATTTTATAACGAAACTTCATAATATTATAGGTATTTATTTATAAATGCGAGTTTGTAAGAAGAATGTAGTCGCTTTTACACATGTAATTTACGAATGAACTTTAAACCTAACGTCTTAAGAATGTACTTTTGGACCGATAAAGAAAGGTACGAACACGTTCTAATCAACATGTAAATATCTATTTCGTTTACCTTAGAGAAAAGAATAGCATGTAGTGTTGAAACTTACAACACAACAAACATAAAAATTGCATTAAAAGTCTTCGTTGACTACTATACTTAGTAGTAGTTCAAATATTAGAGTGCGACTTTTAAAGTAAAAAGATGTGTAAGAGACTTCATTCGACATTTTTTTAGAGCTCTTTCGAAGGTCATATTTTTTTAAATTTACAGAATCAAATGAATAGAGTCTCCGACAAATGAAGTAATTATCTTTAGAATTATTATGACATTTGATTTCATTTTTGTCATTTCATTTAACTCAATGCGTGATAAGGTGATATTGATATATGTTTTTAGGATGGTAGCATCGATTTTATGTTACCTTTGTATGGTTTTATATATGGTTTGCATACCGCCTACTACGATTACTAACTCGCCTGTTCTAACATGAATAAAATGGAGAAATTTTAGTCTAATAGTGGACTTAGGTACTCTAATTTTAATAAGGGATTTAATAATATAAAGTCTAAAATAAATCAAATCCACATTGATTTGGCGAGCTTCACAAACATAAACAACTATAAGTTATATATTGTATACCTATGTATACATACTAAAATTGTAATCTAAATAGGTATTTCATTAGAAAATTATAACATTCAAAATTCATCTCGAACTAAATATAACCACAAATATAACAGTATTGTTGAACAAAAGCTGTAATTAATCAAGTGCCAAGAACAAACAACAATTTGAATTTGAACAATATTCGCTAGAAATAATAATTGAGCGCTGAAATGACATATGTAATTCAAACAAGCATAATGAAAATTGGTACTAATGTTAAAGTACTCTCATATAGAAATTAGATATGGTGAAAATTCCATGCGAGCAGGACTTAAACCCGCGACCAGGTCTTTATACGACCTTGCTCTTCCAACTGTTCCTTGTTCTTCTTCTGCTGGTACTAATGTTGTTCCACACATGAAGCTTTTACCTACCCTGGCTTACGAAAAAGAAAAATGACATCGATTACAATTCCAACAAGCATTAGACAACCAACCCGTTGAGGGAGTTGAAATGAAAACTAAAAATGTTATAGGGTTTACCTTATACTTTTTTAATTACAAAATTTACTCTAAACCCTTCGGGAATAAAATTTATTCTTGCATGGCTGCACCCTGCGACATCGCTCTCACGCCTCTCACCTTTGTATCTACTTATTAATGGAGGATCCCAGTCGTGAAGTGAATTCTCAGAATTCTAACAAATGAATCGTTTATCAAAACGATACATTTCGTGATGAATTGAGACGCTTTTAATTGAAACAGTCGCTATATCGCGCAGGAGCCTTGTTTAATACGCGTCAACATCCATCAACATATCAAGCAATTTATCGAAAGACCGATCGCGGGACTTGTTTACTATGTTGCTTGGTAATTAATACGAATACTTGTTGTCTATCTGTCGCGTGAGATCTGCAATGTACCATATCGTAGCGCTTTCATATTGCACGATCCGATTTCAACCGAACAGCGTTTTTCGCGAGGATTTCTAGAGACGTTAAAGCCCATTTAGACAGTTTAAGTTTCCTGTACTACATACAAGAGCAATAATTGCATGAAAATTGCAGTGCAACAATTGACTACGATTAATCGTAAGCAACTGTTGTTTAGACTATGCAAGTACTTGCTTTAATTTATTTATAAGCAACATGCAAGAAACTTGCACCGTCTAGATGGGGCTTTACTCTTGAATTTTAGTATGATGGTGGTAAAGAAAAAAAAATTACTCTGTACATAACACCAGATATGGGTTAAGATATAGAGCAGGACGGATCGTGGAGGGTCCGTGTTTCTCTATGGCTGTTGCCTTTATGTGTAGCGTTGAACATATAGCAAACACTAGGTTCCTTGGCTATACGTGCCCTGTCTGCGACAAAGATCGTACCCAATGTTGTAAAAATACCGTGCTATTTAGCTTTATACACTTTTGTGTATAAAGCTAAATAGCACGGTATTTTAGGTTAGTAGTACTACACAATATTTACGTATGTAGACGATAGCGTTTTCCCGCAGGGAGTATGGATCGGATAGTATAAACCCGCTTTAACGATGATTGAAGTGCCGGCCCGGCGCGGCGCCGGCGTCTCCCAGTCGGTCTCATTCCTGCTATCTCGATGCTAATTGCTGTGCTGCTAGTTTTCGCGCCTGTATTTATCTGCACGTCATTATTTTAATACGCCATGCGTTTGAGGTATTCCAACCAGTCTGCGTTTCTAGTCAGCCAGGAAATATGTGTACATTTGTGGAGATCCACGGCCGTCTCTAGTCATCGACAAATATTCGAATACTTGTATAACCAGTAATTTCTTATGCCTAATGAATTAAATACTCGTACCACAAATACGAGCAGCTTTTCCTTTTAGACTAGTCGACTATTTTGAGAAAAAATATTTTAATAAATTCTAACATAGTATTTTTCCAGAAAGCCTCAAAACATTTCCTACGTGATCAAGAATCCTTTGGAGATAAAAAATAAGATTCATGTTTCGTCGCATAAAAATACATAAACGTCAACAATAAGTACGTACACGTAAGGATACAAGTAGGAGGATTAAAATATAAGATGGGGCGGCTAATTTTTTATGATGGATGTTGACAAGTAATCCTCTTTGGGGGAGTATGTCATCGTATTCTTTACGAGTTCTAGATAGCATCCATTATGTATGACACTTTTATGTTATTAATTTCACATAGAAAATATCTACATATGGACTTTTTAGAAAGGGTACAAAATTCCTATAAAGCAATGAAATACACCCAGGTGTAGTATTCTTTTATGATTAATGTTAAACTAATTCAGACCAACATAATTGTTGAGGCCTTCAGCCTCTAATTTTTTTATAATTTCCTTTTTTTCTCTCCGATTCGGTGACAAGACAACTTGATATCGCTGTCCCCTTTGCGGGCAAATGAGGGAGCGAGATAGAATCGACTCGCCCTCCCGAAAGCATCGACAGTGATTGCATTCCAGTTTCGATCCGTACGTCATTGTGATTGCGTGTGTCCAGCGCCTCTATGGCCCGCGCGCGCGCCGTTTTGAAATTCGCCGCAGAGCCAGTATCTTCCGAAGGAGCCACTTGTGTCCAGAAGAAATCTGGTGATCACCAGGAGAAATCATCAGCAAGCGAGCAAGGTAAGCGATTATCAAGCCCCTGTCGAGTTGCCGAATTGCTGAAACTTCTACCCCCTTCATATATCCACATATAGGCCGTTTTAACCGAATGCTTATCCAAGCCTTAGGTATATCTCAAGGTCCTCATACCGCAAAAAGGAGTCAGTCTATTCTACACGACTGCCACTCCATAATTTGGTCCTTCGAGCCGGATTTGTCCAGCTTTAGTCCAGAACATATTAATGAGTTGAACTTTGAACTGAAAGAAACCCCACCCGATTACGCGGCTTTAAACTCGTTCGAAGAATTATATTCAGCGATTAAGTACAAACGTAATCTAATTTTAGCCAGAGATAAGACTAACGTTGGCGTGTCACTTAAGAAAGGCCCTATAAAATTACCACCTATACAGATACCTTCCTTTGATGGTAAAATTGAAAATTGGCCGATATTTTACGAAATATTTCGTAGTAATATTCACGAAAACGCAGATCTGACGGACTCGCAGCGTGTCCAATATCTCATGGGCAAACTTACCCACAGTGCTTTAAAATTAACTGCAGGTATTGTTCCCACGGGAGAGACTTATAATACAATTTGGGACTCTCTCGTTAAGAAGTACCAAGATAATCGCACTTTAGGTATTCATTATTTAAACAACATTTTGGACATTAAAAATTGTGTCAATAATACCGCTAGCTTAAACACTTTTATTGAAAAATATTCGGCGTCTATTGCAGCGCTCAAGCAGCTAAAGATACCTAAATTATTGGATTTTATGTTATTACATTGTGGTCTACGAAAGGTTGACTCTCAAACAGCCCAGCTATTCGAAACACATATTAGTGGGAAGGAATTGCCGTCTTATACAGAATTTATATCTTTTATACAAGATCATATAAAGGCACGCGAAAGATCACATACTAATAATTGTTCGCGGTTTGAAACGCGAGTGACGAATCCCCCTAGTACTTCAAAAACTTTCATATCAAATAGCGCGCCACGGTGTGAAATAGAAACGCCCTGCCCAATATGCGCAGGCGAAAAACATCCATTGTTTAGGTGTGAGCAATTTAAAAATATGAGTACACCGCAAATTCGTTTCGATTTTATTAAGTCAAAGCGTGCCTGTATTAACTTGAAATAAATGATATTATTATTATTTTTGACTTTATACTTTTTTCTCAGCTTTGCAGCTGGTGTAGGGAAACTACTATCACTACTATATTATTATTATTATTATGTTGGTACGCTTTTCAAAGCACCGGGTCCATTGGGACCCGGTCCTTTGAGGCGTTCATGGGGCCAAAGCCAACATGAAGAGGCCTTTTTGTACCTTTTTAATCAAAAAGTGAGATGGCTGCATCTGCGGAGATCTGTCCCTTAGTGTACCATAGGGATATACTAACGGACAGTCCTCCACAGCTGCCGAACTATTGCCAGGTAGGGATTAACAAGGTTTGGGTTATGTGGATGGGATGCTAGTGGACCGGATTGCTGGGTTATGGAGTGAGATACGGACATCTACCTTTAAATCTCTCACAACAATTTAATTTAGGCAGATGGTGACTTGCTGCTCTTTGGCTGTACAGCCTGTGGGCCTCCCTAATTAAGCCACCAGTTGGCGGCCAGGGCGCAACACAATGTGAGCAGCTAAGGGTGTCGAGAGGTGCGGCTCCGGTTTCACCTTCACGGGGCTCACCCCCGAGAGCGGGTTTCCCCGTTATTACGCCATTACGTGCAATACACTTCCACCCTGGAGCGAGTGTTTCGCTCTTGCTACTCCACTCTGAGCCGGCCGGCTAAGGCAAGCCAGAGGCGGGGGGTGTGTCACTGTGTGTATGTGTGTGTAGGTGCGTGTGTGTGTGGTCCCCCTGGAGATCGGGTCCGTGGTGACGCCGCTCACCAACAGCTCGCCACAAGCTGCCCCTGCGTTGACTGATTGCACTGGAGATCCAGCGGGCGATGGGGTCGTCACATCCCGACGCCTTTATTATTATTATTATTTTTGACTTTATACTTTTTTCTCAGCTTTGCAGCTGGTGTAGGGAAACTACTATCACGGGCATAAACCAAGTGAAGTAGTAGAAGAATATATTGCTATTTTAAATAAGTGAAGCTTCGTCACCCTGCATAAATTTCCTTACAATTCTGCATGTGTTCAAAATTGCTGCTTTTTGCATGTTAATATAAATATTTGGTGCAAGATCTAACAGCCTTAAACTGTGATGTAAGTATTTAGGAATGACTCCGGTTGATGATAATACTATTGGCACTATATATACTTTATTTACTCTCCATATCCTTGTTATTTCATCTTTTAGATCTGTATATTTATTTATTTTTTCAGTTATAGTTTTTGAAATGTTATGTGTATTCGGAACTGCTATATCTATTATGTATGTTATTTTATTTAATTTATCTTGTAAAACTAAATCAGGTCTGTTGTAGTGAATAGTTTTATCTGTTAATATGGCGCGATCATAGTATAATTTATATTCATTATTTTCTAGGACTGGTTCGGGTGTATATTTATAATAAGGTATAGGTTTTTCTGGAATAAGTTTATGTTTGACGGCAAGTTTTAGATGTATTATATTTGCAATTTGGTTATGTCTGTGAGTGTAGTCAGTCTGTGTTAAGTTCGGGCATGCTCCTGTTATGTGTTGGATGGTTTCCGGGTGTGTGCGACATTTACGGCATCTGTCATCTGTAATAGAAGGGTCTCTTATGATATGTTTCCTGTAATTTTTAGTATTTACTACTTGGTCTTGAATAGCTATTATAAAACCTTCAGTTTCTGGGTAGAGATTACTATGTGTTAGCCATTTATTGGATGATTCCAGGTCAATAAGGGGTTGATTAAGATCGTGGGGGTGTCTACCATGAAGGACTTTTGATTTCCATAGGTCTATTTTTTGTTTTTCATGGTCGGTGTTTGAAGTAGTCAGGCTGTCTATTGTAGTATTTAATAGGTTGAGCGGTGTATGTTTGTTGTCATTTTCAGTTACATTATTATTATTCATTTATTTATTTGTATTCTCTTTTTTTTACATTTTTAAATATAAAATATTCAAAAAAAATAAAAAACATTTAAAAATATAAAAAAAGGGGAACCCATCGGTAGCGGAGCAAAGACCCAAGCTACCGGTGGTCAGGGCTCCAACGAGAGGAATCTCCTCACAATGCGGGCCGTGTCCAAGAGTACCGCCTTCTGAATCTGACTCTTGACCCAACTGCCGAGCGAGAGTCTCTCTAGATGACGATCGAGACTCTTCGCTATAAGTCCGTTCACACTTACGACTATCGGAACAATAATCGTTGAGCCAACACGCCACATGGCGGTAACCTCGTGGGCCAAGTCCAAGTACTTTGAAAGTTTCTCTTTCTCGGCCTTTACGAGGTTCTCATCATGAGGAATGGTGACATCAACGAGGATTGCACGGCTCGTCACCCGATCAATTATCACAATATCAGGCCTATTGGCAACAATAGTCCTGTCTGTGATAATTGACCGGTCCCAATAGAGCGTGACATGACCATTTTCAAGAACTGGCGCTGGTGCATATTTATAGTACGGTACCTCAGAGCCTACAAGGCCGTATTTAAGGGCAAATTGCTGGTGTATAATCCTGGCTACTTGGTTGTGTCTGTGCAAATACTCGCCGTTAGCAAGATGAGAACAACCAGAAACTATATGCCTGAGTGACTTATTATTATTATTATTATGTTGGTACGCTTTTCAGAGCCACGGGTCCATTGGGACCCGGTCCTTTGAGGCGTTCATGGGGCCAAAGCCAACATGAAGAGGCCTTTTTTTTTTTTATTATTATTATTATTATTATTAACTGCTTAAGCCTAACCCACACATTGAATAAATGTAAGTCGCATTCGACATGCAAGTTTTGTAAAAAACAGCACCATTCATTGTTGCATTTCTCTGAGAATAGCAAATCGGACCCAGCGCCAGGCGACGGCAAACCGGTTTGTTATCGAGCAGACGCCACGCAGTCTGCGCGCGCCCAGCCCTCGCCATCAGTAGAAAATATAACTTCTGTGACGTTAAACACAGGAATGCGGAATTCAAATTATGTTTTATTGTCTACGGCTCAAGTGTATGCGACTGACAACAATGGTCGTGACAAAATTGTGGTCAGGTGTTTGATAGATAGTGCGTCTCAGAATAATTTAATAACTTTGAATTGTTGTAAGCGTTTGAACTTACCTATAGTTAAGCTACATAACTCATCGTTACAGGGTGTTGGAATGTCCACGCAGCTAGTGCATGGTTATATACATGTAACAATAGAATCGCGCGTTAATCCCGAAGATAAATATTATATTCATGCGTTAGTGGTAGATTGCATCACAGGTAAGCTACCCGCGAATTATATTGAATTAAATGACGACATGTCATATATAAATAAATTACCACTAGCCGATTTAACTTGGAATGTGCCGGGAAATATTGACATTATTCTCGGCGCGCAACTTTTCCATATATTTATTTAGGTAATATGATTGAGTCGGGCAGTAGCGCCCCCCCAGCTGTCCTGACTAGCTTCGGTTACGTACTGATGGGAGGTGCGGCAGGTCATTGTGACTCGTTTTCTCAGTCTTCCTCGTTTACCGCGCTGACTAATACTGACATTGAGTCGGGTTTACAGAAGTTCTTTGAATTGGAGGAAGTACCATTTTCACGGATTATTAGTCCATCCGAAAAAGAGTGCGAAGACATTTTTTGTTCTTCCGTCACGTTTAAGGACAGTAGGTATTTTGTTGACCTACCTTTTTCGCGGAACCCCTCTGAGTTGGGTAATTCTCGTGCAGTCGCCCACCGCCGCCTGTTGGCCCTCGAACGTAAATTTGCGCACGTACCAACCCTACGCGAAAATTATAATAAAACCATCACCGACTATATATCTCAGGGTTATTTATCGGAAGTACCTGATTCTGAATTAACAGAACAGGGCTATTACATACTGCACCATGCGGTCATTAGGCCCGACAAAGATAGTATTCGTGTGGTTTTGGACGCCAGCGCTAAGACGCACTCAGGGTTGTCACTCAATGACATTTTACATGTCGGGCCGAATTTACAGGCCGACTTATTTTTGTTATTACTTGATTTTCGTACGTTTCCCATAGCTATGACCGCAGATATTAAACAGATGTTTTTAAGAATCGGTGTTAATCCGCATCACCGCGAATACTTGCGAATTTTATTCCGCTTCAATAAGAATGAGTCTATTCGCACCTTTAATTTCAACCGCGTGCCTTTTGGATTGGCGTCTAGCCCTTACTTAGCCATGCGCACACTACGCCATCTGGCGTGTGAGCATAGCGACCGCTATCCGGACGCATCCAAATTGGTAGAAACCCAGTTTTATATGGATGATTATGTTTATTCTGTTCCTGATGAACAAACCGCTATAAAGTTGTCACACAACTTAATTGATTTATTTAAATTAGGTTCCTTCGACCTTGTCAAATGGGCCAGCAATTCACCCGCTTTGTTAGAGACCCTCCCTGCGTCTCACCGCTTATCAGTTAATTTTTCTAGTATGGATAACAATATTAACAATTTTAAAATCCTTGGTTTAACCTGGGAGCCCGCTGAAGATACTTTTTCTTTGACAACCAGCCCAGTGGACAGTAAATGTACAAAACGCACCATTTTATCATTAATTGCTCGCTTATTCGACGTACTTGGCCTTGTAGCGCCGGTCGTTTTGTACGCTAAAATACTTATTAAAGAACTTTGGTTAGCCAAGATAGATTGGGATGAGGTACCTCCGCAGCCAATCATAGACCGCTTCACTGCTTTAGCACGGGATTTTCCCGCACTATCTGCTCTTAAAATCCCACGTCATGTTGGAGTTTTTGCAGAATCTGTCGTAAACATTGTGGCCTTTTGTGATGCTAGCTTTAGTGGCTATGGTTGCTGTGTATATTTACACATTTCTGATACTCAAGGTAACATAACGGTCCGCCTTCTTTGTGCGAAATCCAAGGTTTCCCCCGCTAAAGTAACAACACTAGCTCGATTAGAACTCGTTGCTGCTTTGTTACTGTCTAAGCTTGTTAAGGTTGTCAGAGAGAAGCTTTCTGCCCGCATTCCGATTGCCGGTACTTATGCGTTTTCGGATTCCACTATTGCGCTCTCGTGGATCCATTCTGCCCCTCATAGGTGGTCTATATTTGTTAGCAACCGTATTGCAAAAATTCAGGAAAATTTACCTGCCGCTTGTTTTAATCACGTATCAGGGAAAGAGAATCCTAGCGATTGTCTTTCACGTGGCATGCTGCCTTCGGAGTTAATTGTACATTCCTTATATTATAACGGCCCGTCCTGGCTTCGTCAGCCTATTCTTAGTGTTTTATCATCTGATCCGCATCCTGACGTTCTCACGCCGGCTCATTTTTTAATGTCCAGTCGCATTACTTATTTACCTTCTTCTGAATTGACAGAGGAAAGTATGAATTTGACAAAGCGTAAAAAACTTTTGGATCAACTCGTGTTATCATATTGGAAAAAATGGCGTATTGAATACCTGCATACGCTGCAAGTCCGTCAGAAATGGTGCACTCACGATCGTCCCATAGAGATAGGCACTGTCGTTCTCTTGGGTCAAGATAACGTACCGCCCTTGACTTGGCCATTGGGTGTCATAAAGGAGGTGTTTCCTGGATCGGATGGTATAATTCGCGTGGCTTTAGTCAAGACTGTGTCAGGCACATATAAGCGTCCTGTCACAAAGCTGTATCCTTTGCCTACCCAATAATCAAACCGCAACTTAATCAAACCGCAATTTAATCAAACCGCAATTTAATCAACCGCAATTTAATTAAACCGCTTATTTAATCATAATTTCTACCGTAGATATCGATTCGCTGATATTCTCAGACCGCTATTACCTCCAATCTATCCTCCTAGCTTAATCTATCTTATCTTATCTAGTCTATCCACCTAGCTTCTTGTCTATATTTTAATTTGAAAGCTCTGGACCTTTCAAGGCGGGGAGCTATGTTGAGGCCTTCAGCCTCTAATTTTTTTATAATTTCCTTTTTTTCTCTCCGATTCGGTGACAAGACAACTTGATATCGCTGTCCCCTTTGCGGGCAAATGAGGGAGCGAGATAGAATCGACTCGCCCTCCCGAAAGCATCGACAGTGATTGCATTCCAGTTTCGATCCGTACGTCATTGTGATTGCGTGTGTCCAGCGCCTCTATGGCCCGCGCGCGCGCCGTTTTGAAATTCGCCGCAGAGCCAGTATCTTCCGAAGGAGCCCCTTGTGTCCAGAAGAAATCTGGTGATCACCAGGAGAAATCATCAGCAAGCGAGCAAGGTAAGCGATTATCAAGCCCCTGTAGAGTTGCCGAATTGCTGAAACTTCTACCCCCTTCATATATCCACATATAGGCCGTTTTAACCGAATGCTTATCCAAGCCTTAGGTATATCTCAAGGTCCTCATACCGCAAAAAGGAGTCAGTCTATTCTACACGACTGCCACTCCAATAATATCAACAGAAACTCAAACATAGTCCAATTTTCATTTCATCATGAAAAATGTTTGCTTAGTCCTAAAATGGCTTTGTAGACAAAAAGACAAAACAAACTCCGGATTTATGTTGATTTATTTTACTAAGTCCTTTACAATATATTTGAATATTTAAAACAAATATCAACCACAACCATAAAAAGTAACAATAAATAGGTACCCATAATAGTATGCAGTTTCCAATAGGAATAGGCAAAGACAAGATCTCAACCTACTATAATACCTACTCGCAAATAACTTTGGAATTTCGAAATAAATCTTAAGCCGATTATCCATACTATCCATACTAATATTATAAATGCGAAAGTTTGGATGTGAGTTTGTGAGTTTGTGAATTTGTGAGTTTGTGAGTTGGTGAGGATGTTTGTTACTCAATCACGCAAAATCTACTGGACGGATTTCGATGAAATTTGGTACAGAGGTAGATAATGACCTGGAATAGCACATAGGCTACTTTTTATCCCGGGAAAAAGCACTGTTCCCTTGGGAAATTCACGCGGGCGAAGCCGCGGGCAAAAGCTAGTGAATAATAAATATTGATAATGTTAATTTAACACCTCTTCCCTTCCATATTTATTCAAAACCCTACAATCGGACTGAAGCGGATTAATTTCCATTTATCCGTTACGATTTAACGTTTATAGGGTTATTCGGCTAACGTCATCGCTTTATGAATAACCATTTACAAAATTTAAACCAAACTATAAATTACTGTTATTAGTTATTCACATTAAATTTGTTTTTGTGCTCCCTGAATTTAATTGGTATTTTCATTACATTCTTTGCATTATTTTTAGGGTAAATAATCACTTTAGAAACATGCAATGTAAGCAAAATAGACCATTTTGTTCGAAAAAAATCGACATCCTTGTTGGTTAAACTAATTCAGAAAACCTGTTAAATATTTTGCGACGACTGAATTTAAAAGAATATATTTAAAAAATGTATCATGGTAAAGTCTTATTAAAAGTTGAAATAACCCAGTTGTTTGTACAAAGCGGTGTAGGAAACTAAAACAATTAAGTGAAGGAAGCCAGCAATTTATGTAAAATTCAGGAT
The DNA here is from genome assembly GCA_018467065.1 of Ephestia elutella. Lineage (NCBI taxonomy): Eukaryota > Metazoa > Arthropoda > Insecta > Lepidoptera > Pyralidae > Ephestia > Ephestia elutella. The sequence continues at coordinate 10,908,776 of CM031566.1, forward strand.
ATTGCTATTCCCAGGACGATAATTAAATGCGACGACGTCTTGACACAGAGTCATAGCACAAAACCAGAAACTAAACTCCGTGATAAATTAAAAAAAAAAATCAGGAGATGATGAGAGTGACGGTGCCAACCATTAATAGAATTTATTACCATATTAGATATTCTTCCCTTGCCTCCCCCAAATCGGTATTCAAGTGCTATATGCTCGGTATACAAAAGAAGACCAAAGGTTGACATTGACAATACAATATTTCAAACACGTACAAGTGCGGAAATTATTTTTGCGCTTTGGTTGCTAAGCGTGTGTTTAGTCAAGTTTTAAGTAAGAGATATCATTGTAGATACAACCAAGTTGAAAATAATTTTAAACAGTTAATGGTCACTTGATTTACAAAATTTGCACTAATGGACAAATAAAAGATGTCCTTTTGTTGATTCAATGACTTACTCTATGGTCTCAGCAAAATAATTTAAACACAACATTAAATAACGCTAAGACTTCTGCGGGAGCTACATAACGTTGCTGTGGGGCTGAAATATTTTACCGCTTTCATAAAAACTTTTGAAGTTCAGGTCTTGAACATTTTATTGTCATTGTATTATAAGCTTCTTCTAAAAATAGAAAAAATATACCAGTTCATTGAACCATAATAGAAATAAAAAAAAAACTTATTCCAAACTATTAACTAAACTATAGAAAATATTGTATTTTTTGTATGTTATTTGTTTCTTCTTCTAAAGGTGCCTCTCCACTAGTGAAGGTTTACGATTAACATGCTCAAGTCCTTCTTGTCCTTAGCTCTGCGGAACAGCTCAGCAGCATTCGCTATCCCGGTCCACTCACGGATGTTCCGCAACCAAGACTTTTCCAAGAATGATACGAAAAATACCATTCTTATTTTAATTAGTATTTATAATTGTGTAATTAGAAATACTGTCGTTATACGGAACGCCAGTACAAGAAACTATGTGCAATGATCAGAAAGATACAACATACCGTTTATCTCATGACACATTTAGTAGAATTTTTAGAAAGCAATATTCTTACCTGAACCCTCTGACAGCGTATCAAACTCTGCGTATGGGTCAATATCCTCAGCACCATATGTTCTATCGTGCTCTGCTCTTCAAACACCATCCTCGCCAGGTCCAGTAACACTTGGTTCCTTTTCACTTCCAACTGTGATCGTTCATACAACTGGGCGTTCCGGAGGCCGATGCCGCAGAACTGGAGGTAGGAGGAGAAGACCTTCTCGTCGTAAGCCGTGAATGGTCCGTCATTTTGTTTGTTTATCACCTGAGGAAACATAATAAAATTACTGGTCGTTCATTTTTGGCAACTCATAAGTTCTAATGTTCCATTCAAGATTTCTACCAGATTGAACTGGATATAGATATCCGAATGCAGTTCTATATTTTTCATAATATTAATCTACAAAGAGCTTATAAAATTGCTTGTTCAAAGAGATTAAAAGTCGGTAGGTCGTGTTTTATTTACCCATAACTCCCCTCAGGATACAATCTTGAACGAAGACGCAGAAGTTCCTAACATTTCATAAAGCAATTTAAATTGGAGGAATATTTATAACCATCGATAAAATATTAACAAGTTATAGATGGCTATTCACGTACATTGAATCTGTACCTCACCAAATTTGTATTATACTTAGATGGCGCCACTGAGAAGTACATTATCTCGGTTTTCATGAAAATTCCGTGTGTCGCTGCAGTCGTAGTTCGAATACCATGCGAGTTAGTTTATATTGAGAGGCAATAGATGGCACCCATCTCTACAACTACAGTAGGTACCTACCTATGGCAATAGATGGCACCACTATCTCTACAACTACAGTAGGTCTACCTATACGAATAATAATCGAAGCACAGATTACTTAAATTTAACTAAGTACTTTGTGATCGAAGTCTACACACACGCAACGACTATAAAATTATTTATTTATATGTAGGTAGGTACAAGATCACATTTAGCCTGGGCTGAATCCTTTGATAGAGCGATATAGTTGTATTGCGATTTCTAAATGAAAAAAGAAAAGAGTGGCGTGTTTTATCCTTATCACAAATTGCCTCACAGATTGCATACTCTTACCCCCGGTCGCTCAGTGGCAAAACTGGCAAATCTACGCTAGGTACTTTGTATAGTCTGACATTAGGGCTCATGCAGCGTGCCGGCGATATCGCGCGACTTCGGTTGCTCCGACTCGCGGCGACTCGATTGACAGTATATAACTAAACTAGCGGCCCGCCCCGGCTTCGCTCGGGTTGTCAATATATTTGTTTTTGGGGTTCCGTACCTCAAAGGCAAAAACGGAACCCTTATAAGATCACTTTGTTGTCCGTCTGTCTGTCAAACTTTTTTTTCTCAGGAACGCTTAAAAGTATCAAATTGAATACTCGGATCCACGGTCACTTTGAGCAAAAAAATAATCAAAATTATACGTCAACGCGATTAGAAGTTATTGCATATTTTGTGATTTCAGACAGCAATAAAAACCTATGGGGTTCCCGTTGACATATAAGTATGAAATTTGTCAAAAAGCAAAGTTTAACAGTACTTATACAGGAATAAATCTGAAAGTTGTAAATATGTTGAAGGAAGTTAAAAAAAAAGTTTTACAAACTTATTTTTGCGCTCGATGCAGTATGAATCCTAGGGAGCGAACTGCAAAGTTAAGTTTGTTTTGCGTGAACCCTAGGTGCGCGAGTTTGAATCGCACTTGGCCGGTTTTTAGGGTTCCGTACCTCAAAAGTAAAAAAAACGGAACCCTTATAAGATCACTTATTTGCCCGTCTGTCCGTCTGTCTGTCAAAGGTAGGTACCTAAACTCCTTTTATTCTTACCAGTCCTATCATGTAAACAATCTTACCATATCGTTTTATGATTTTACAACAATATAAATTAAAATAGACTTTTTAGGAAATTACTTTCGTGGTTAATAAATGTTTTACATTAGAATGTTTAGGTTTGAACAAATATTTGATTTATTTTCAACAAAATTTAACAAAAAGTACTGTGAAGATTGTTTACATGATAGGACTGGTAAGAATAAATGGAGTTTACCTATACTGCGCCTTGAGTCTTCGCTAGGTGGTTTCGCGGCGCGTTGTCGATTGTCGTTCTTTAGATAACTCGTAGTATTTCGGAAACTATTGATCCAAATTACATGCAGTAAAAGGCCAATATTAAATATATTAAGTACTTGTGACGACAGACTTGTTTTATTTGATAAAGATTAATAAATTGTGGTTAATATCACCAGTTAAAAAACACCTAACGATTTTAATTATTTTTAAAACATAAAAGTAGTTACTGTGGCTGAAATATAAAAGCTAGATATATGCTATCGCGGACTTTTTTGTAGACCTATTATAGATACATAATTCTTCCATATATGATTTTGATACATCTCTTAGGGATTGGACAGCGTTTTCGATGAAAGCTGCCGGGCGGCTAATTTTTTCCGACTATATTATTATCGTCATATTTCAACTAATATACACAAAACCTAAATAAATTATACACTAAAACCTTCCTCATGAATCACCCTATTTATTAGTGAAAACCGCATGAAAATCCGTTTAGTAGTTTTTGAGTTTATTAATTTATATTGTTGTAAAATCAAAAAATGACATGGTAAGATTGTTTACATAATAGGACATTTATGAATAAACGGACTTTACTTGTTCGTTGCTGGCTCTCATAGTACGCATACCTACGCAAGTTTCGAGTTCACAGTAGGTACCTTGTTAATAATAAAAATATTACGTAACTGAGAGTTACGTAAAGTTGGTCTTCGATTAATATTTTTATCATTTATCATTATCATCCAATTTGATGGGTGAAAACAAACAGTTTATTATAAAACTATTTATTATTTTAGAATAATAAGTATACCATGTTCTTTTCAGTACTCCTAACTATGTGTTTACGAAATTTTATGTAGATTGGTCCATAAAGCGTGAAGAGGTAATAAACAATATCATTTCCACATTTATACTGTTAGTTAGGATGACGTCTTCTACCTAATCTGAGAAGAGACAATTTTTTTCCAATGACGAATACCGAATCATATATTCTTGACGAAAATTAAAATAATATGTTACTAGCTTTTGCCCGTGTCTTCGCCCGCGTGAATTTCCTACATGAACAGTGCATGTCCCGGGATGAAAGGAAAAAATAAAATTTATACCATGTGGTAGGTAATTTAATGCAGATTAATTTTGTCATTGACAGTTTTCATCTAGATCCAACAGTTTTTGTTCAAAACGGAGAAAACCGTGCAATGACAAGGGGGGGACGGGGGGGAAATTGGTCTGACACCGAGCAAAATCGTGCTCAGCAGGGTCGAATTAGTATATACTCGTAAATATCCGGTGTCAAACTGTTACATTCCATGCCGTTCAAAGTCGTAATTTTCGAAAATTCTTTTAGTCTATATAACGCGTGGCCTTGAGCGAGTGATGGACGCCTGGCAGTGGTTGCTTGGCAACCAACGGAGCCGTACCTCGCCCGTCGCCCCGCTTTCCCCGCCGTCAATAACTTATTAAATGTTGAGATTTTGAATGAAATCAGCGGGATTTTTAATTTGTTGAATATAAAAGCCGAGTTCGACACACGACATGAGTAGGTTGAGTTTGTAGGTCTACTAACTTTTGTTATACGAGTATAATAAGTACAGATAATCATTTTTCAAATAAAATTTTATTTGAATCACTAGCTGTTACCCGCGGCTTCGCCCGCGTGAGTTTCACTTAGATGAAAAATCTTTTTGTATTCCAAACTGTAGTAACCTAAACTACAGTACTCAAAATTTCAGCCATTTGGTTATCCCGTGTCCCGTGGGAATATATTAGGTATTCGTAGTACAATCGCGGTGTAAAAATGAATCAAAAGTGATATTTCATTCAATAAACGATCTTCGTCTGCTCGTTATCTACAATTTTCAGTGTAGAAATTTTCCACTACTCCCACCCCGAGTCCCTATTTGTCCTATCCCGTATCCTGTCTATTTACACGTCAGCAGAGAATGCTCATGTTGAACGACTTTTGCTAAGGCGCCATTTCCATATATGTAATAGTATAGCTGGTCTCTTGGAATTCTTCATCAGATGATCCTGATCTTAGATTTTTAAACGTCAACAGAAAATGCTCGTCAGATTGATAAACTTTTGCAAAGGTACCATTTCCATATTTCTTATAGTTTAGCTGTTCTGTTAAGGTTCTTCATCAGGTGTTCCAGTTTTCAAAATCAGTTATAGCCTATATGTTGCCCAGGCTTAATAGCTATACAACAAAAAATGTTTCATTCAAATCCGTCCAGTAGTTTTTGCGTGAAACGCGTACATACATACAGACAGATTTTTGCTTTCTATTATTCTTTTTAAGTGTCCCTCTATTCATTTCAGTCAAAAATACTAAATGTACAGACAAAATATTTTTACTGTTTTATTATATGTATGTATAGATTATTCGAATAAAAATTTTATTCGTGAAAATTATCCGCGGTTTATTGATTTGTAGAAATAACAAACATAAATGTAGAAGAAGATGATGGTGAAGAGTCCACCAATAAACTAGGTACCTACTTAGGCAACATTTTTTTTTCTTTAATTTTTTAAACATATGTTGATTTATTTTGATTTTCATTTTTAAATAGGTGTTTCAAGTTTGTAGTAACATTTGACATTGCATGAAATGAAATATAGATAAGAATTGCGCCATCTATTGAATGTATGTGGTACTACTTTGTGGTAACACGAAGTTTGCTTTGATGATTATAATTTTTACGACAAATTGACAAGATTGATACTGGTAGCGACATCTAGTTAGTCAAGAAAAATAGTTATGTAAGGTACACTTTGATGTATGAAGAATATGCATCTATACTTTAGTAATATTTTATCGATGTTTATAACTTAATACGATAACGAACGGTCAAACTTTTTTGATTTTATTTCTCAACTTATATTCTCTTTTAGCATTACATTCGTAGAATTGTTTCTGACACGACTTCATGCTCAGAATATTTTTACACGTTTTTACTTTTTACACTTTTTTAAAAAGTTTAGTTGAATTGTCTGTTTCTTACAAAAATAGAATTAGATTTGAGTCAAAGCAAAATAATAATTTTGTAAAATTAACTCAAGCAGCTTTTAAAAATAATATGATTGCAGTTTTTATTGCCAAAACATGCTTAAACAAAGATAATATTTTACATTTTGTACTGATGGTTTGCCGGCCGCCGCCGCGACATCATTGAAAGGCAAATTTATTAAGGTCAGCAGAAGCATACCATTTTCAGTAAACCTTCATTTTCTCGCTTTTGGATATTTTGCGGGCCATAATTTTAGAACTGTAAACAAGCCCAAATTTACTTTTCTGATGAGATTATTGATAAACAAATTTACAATTCGCGTCCTTGTTATTTCACTTTGTTAGTCAGAGCGCAATAAGCGGACTGATTCTAACCTCCAGCTCTTATGGGTTATATAAACGCTATATCGTAATTCTCTGGCAATTATAATCCTAAAATAATAAAGTTAATATAAAATAAATTAATATTTATGCATTGCGTCTATTTGTCATTTACAATACTAGGATCTCTTTCATGGAACAACTCTCGGCTCAAGCGTAATAAAATTTAAATTGGATAGTAGCCGTTTTATTAGTAATAGTTTAAGTTTATGTTTTTCTGAATCGCTTGCAATAAAACAGTAAGTAGTTATAACTTTAAGTAGATAAAAAATAGGTTAGTGAGAGTGTAAGGAAAGGAATCCGTAATTTCTCATCTATAAATTGACACTTGTAAGAAATATACATAATATCTATAGGTATTTTGAAAATAACTAAAATAACTTATTAATTTTTCTGTAATTTCTTAATAAAGAACATTTCCCAAATTACTGTTATCAATTTTTGATTTTCTAATTACTTTACAAAATTTATTTACTTATTCGAGTTCCTCATCCTCACAAAAGACAAAATTTTAATAAGAATATTTACATTTTTTTATTATACTGTAAAAATGAGTTTACCTGTGCAACACCAATGACCTCTCCATTGATGTCTTTAATTGGCATACAAAGGAGAGACCTCGTCTTGTAACCCGTTTGCTGGTCAATGTCGTGGTTAAATCGCTCATCCTGCAACAAATAATAATAAACTTCATTAGCACAACATAATGATAGATACCTACCTACTTTCTTCAAAGATCGCAAACTTTTTTTAAGTACATACTAAAGTGATGGTTAGTGTGGACTCTCCGTATACCGGGCATAAGTGAAGAATTTGTGTAAACTAAACCATGGAATAAATTGAGATAATATTAATCTGCTGGTGCTAAATTCTATGCAAATATACGCTGTTTTCTTTGTCCATAAATATTTACTGTATCTTCGGAAATTTCATTACATCGGAAATTAAATAAATAAATAAAATAGGCTCAAACTCAATTCTCATAAGCTTATAATAGTACCCTGCAGTACCCTGCGTTTGCTTCTCTGAGTCAGTCGTCGGAAGCATGCGTAAATAATGCAAATATTAATATATCGCTGGCGCAGTGCGCAAATTTGGATAGCCGGCCGGGATTATTGTATATTTTATGAGCAAAATGATTTAAATAAAATCCTTTTCGATTTACTATCTTCGTGGAACAATATTGTTGGTGGACTGATTTCGAAAAAGGTAAAATTTATGAACAATATTGATTATGCCACAGATTAAATAATACAATATTGTGCTTATGTAAATTAATAAATTCGTTATTACTATAGTCGTCTTTGATGCTGAGTACGAGTATGCAATGTATAATAAAATCATTCAACTCAACCAGGACTAACTTTACTTAATCATTATAAAGAATACAGTCCGACGCTTTGATAGATATGCCTGTCTATTATTTTTGTAGCGCAGATCAAAATGATCAAATAACCAATTTTATTGTGCATTAAAACTCTGAAAAACGCGTTTTTCCAGAGATAAGAAGTATCTAGACAGATTTTCTCGAGCCCAGCGACGCGCAATTTTTTTAATTGATACTATTAGAGACCAGAATATTGAAGAATTGCAATGCCGAACAGTTACTAAACATTTTCATACCGCCAAACAACATATTTAATTAATTTAAAAAGTGGATATAAATAGTATGTGGTGTATTGAAAGCTGTTCTATTGACAGGGTTATAATTAAGTTGCCTTCAGTAGCGAGCTAGCGACACATAATGAGAATGGAGCAATCAAAGTGGCTGAGTGGTCGTTGTGACCGCAGAACGCCGTCCACAGTATTCCAATGGCTGCTTCGATTTCTGCGGAAATTAGACCGCAATGGTCTATTTTTAATTAATCGACTCTGGAAGAGAGATGTTGTTAACTATGGCCATAATGTGCTATAAGAAATAGCTGAGCTCGCTCCAGGCACATGAATAGTTATTTAGTAAAAAGATTATTAATCTGTGCTCCAGGGCACCGCTTCCGTGTGAAATTTCGAATAAAATGTAGCCTATGTGCTAATGTGGGATTTACTTTACCTGTAGTGTGACGTAATAACTCTCAATGTATGAAACTTACAAATATAAAGAACTCGTTTTTTTCCGCGGCTTTGCCCGCGTGAATTTCCCACAGTAACAGTGCTTTTTCCCGGAATGAAAGGTAGGTAGGTATGTCCTGCTCAGAACTTCTAACTAAGTGTATGCGAAATTTCAGGAAGAGTTGAGTAGATAAACCGTGAAGAGGTAACAAACTTAATTGAGTTTGACTGTGACAAACTAACATAGAATTCAAAGTACGGTTCTTGCATTTTTTCCTATATTACTGATCATTGTTTAATCGTTATAAATATTCATTCAATCTATTACTTATGTATTTTATATTAATGAATGTAAATTTGTACACCTGAATTGAATTGGTACCTCAATGATTTCAGATAAAACCGGTTTGTACCAGTTTAAAACAAAGCCATGAAAGTCAGCAAACATGCCCGCATACGCTGAGCCAATTTCTTTTATCGCCTGAATAATCTTTACGTTACATCATCCGCCAGAGTACCAATAAGTGGCGACGTAAAAACTGAACAAAGAACCGAAATTTCGAGCACTACTCATCGAATTTACGACTCAATACGGATCCCACAAACGACTTAGTGCGCTGTTCACTGTCCTTTATTCTGCCCAAATCTGGCCATTGTTATTCCATCGTGGCGTGCGTGGGTCAATCACTAAGTTTCATAAACTAGTAATAGATTCACAATAAATCTTAGTATTATGAATAATTCTTATAAGAGAAGCTTTTGCCTGGTTCTTCGCTTCTTTTGACTTTGTATGACTTACGTAGAGTGGTTTTTTTATTGGTTTTGTTTTTATTTCATTTGGAGCAACAGAACTCCTCGATTATATCTTAACTACAAGCTGTTTTCTGTAAAATACGAAAATTGGTCTAAATTCTACACACGTAATAAAGCAACTAGGCCAGTCATAAATACTTAAATGCATTAAACTCGATTAGTTCCCATTAAAGTCGTTCAGTGAATGGGCTGTTTTAGTCTGAATGTTGGTTCTGAAAGCACAGGCTATGGACCGCAGCCAAAATGGGTATCTCTGGATGCACCGTTCATTACATTACTTGTCAGCAAGCCAGATTGGATTTGAACAGATCACTAGGTTTATCCACAATTGGCCATACCATACCTACAGCACTCAATGAATAATTGGTTCTTGTAAAATGCTCATGGCAGTTAATATTACATAATATGTAATCAATTTCAAATTATAATAGCTCTGTTATATTTATCTTGTGTTTTTATTCTAAGGGATTCATAACTAAGTTGCAATCGCTGGATAAAATAGCATTTTATAAATCTCTTACTTTGAAATTGCTACTTTTAATCGCTGCAAATAGTAGGTCCACAAAATTTATTTCACAAGACGAGTTAAAGGCCATGCCGTCTCATGCGCAAAAATTACTTGTTCTCCTTTTCCCATGAGAGAGCAGTCCCAACACGATGCTAGGAATATTATAAAGGCAAATAGTAACTAATGAGAGGTTCAATTGAAAACTTGACTAAATAAAATGAAGAGCAAGACTAAAATTAAGTCATGAAGTATACGATCGGAACTAACAGCACAGCTAACAGCGTACAATGTAGGTACAGAAATTTGGAACATCCAGAAAATCTCAAATATCCCGAAGCAACTTTGCCCAACAAAGTCTCCAACTGTATAGTCGTAAACCACTGCATGAAATTCGATTCGGTTAACTTTTCCTGCGAGTTTTGTGGGGAAAATTTCATGATAAAACTTAATACTGATTTGCTCATACAACATATTTATATGAAAAGATAGAAAATGGTTCACCTTACAGTGAAGACAGTTAGTAGCTGGATGATACTAAGAAATTCGATTTCATTATCAAAAAACATGTTTTTATGAATTAAAATATAATATTTACCACTGACCAATTTACAAATTAGTTGACAACCAGATCATTGAATATGAAAACCTAATATCTTGCAATTTTATTGAATTATTAGCATTGATATATGTAATTTCTAAAGTAATCACTTCTTTTAGTGAGCCGTGGTATTAGAATCGCATGAATGAATGAATAAATTATCTTGGGGTTAATCAACTTGACGTCAATTGCTTTATTAATAAGTTCAGTACAATAAAAAATTAAGAAAGCATTTGCGCTTCACGCATTGAGAATATTCATTGAAATGTGGTTCACAATAAGATGCAATACAGCGACATGTAAATTATAAAGTCTTACGATTGCTAAAGCATTTGTGTAAATTGCTACAATAAATTATGAATACGTGAGTACGCATAAACTGCCAATCGGGCAAGGTCACGGTTTTTGGAGACACGCCAGTATTATAAAATAGCAAAAGTATAGAATAAAGTAAGTCGTAGGATTAATGTAGGCCTACCTACTTTAATCCCAATACAGAGCCTCAAAGCAGACAACTGGCGAGCGCTGGTGCAAGACTTCAAAAAATGGCGTCATCTCGTGTCGGAGGCCAAGATCCATTTCGAGTCGCTGCGCCGCAGTAGTAAGTAAGTAATAAAGTAAATGGAATAGTCGAAACAGAACTGAAGCAATAGAGATAAAATCTCGAGGCTGAAATGATAATCGGTTAGACACCTAATGATACACAGACAATCATAGATGAAGACGAATGTAAACTGATGTTCTAAGATGATCTAAGATTGAGATGTAAAAACACGCTAACCTAGAAATATGCTTAGAGGACGACGTTGCAAAAGTGACTACAATGTTGTAGGATATTACAAACAAAATTAAATGTACATGATAAGATAAAGGATTAGTTTATTTATTCGGGAAAAATAAATAGTAATGTTGACACAAATGGCTATAATGTAAAAGTTGATAGAGAATTGAATACCATAAATGTCAATAATTTATATCCTTACAAAATTTTTATTGAGATGCCGGTTATGCAGGTGCCGAAACTCATGCCGCCAGTTTATTTTTTTATGTCATTTTACACCCAGCGTAAATATAAATAAAATTTAAACACAAATGAACCATTCTTTCCTCTCAATATTTCGAACGTCACTCCTCTGGGCAACTATCGGGAACGATAATGACAAGCCGCAACCTTGAAATAAAAGCATATAATTGTCGATAATGTTTATGATCCACTGAAATTCAGTAGAGAAATCCATTCAATAAATATCAGTCTGAGGATGTCTGCATCGAGATTCAATAAGCAAACACTTAAAAATTTTAAAAGATGGACGGCAAAATTGATTGATCACTCAATTCAGTTTTCTATTAAGAAAATAATGCTAATAGTGAAAGCAATATTTGTTGTGACCGAAAATAGCAATGTCGTTAAATTTTCGAGGAGAGGAAATGAGAAATTGCGTATTCGCGAAATGTAGACGCAAAGCCAAACGGCTGAAAGACAAATGAATCGCGTCCGTAATTTAAACACTGTACAGGCAAGAAAACAGAAAGCTCGGAGGAGCTTTAGTATTTTCAGAGTTGATACACGTCACACACTGTCGGAATAATTTAACAGTTTTGTGCAGATGCAGACAAATTCAAACGTAAAATTAGCAGTAAAACTGTTGAGAAAGACTAATACTATCATTCTGACCTGAATAAAAATGTTGGAAGTCTTTTGTAAACTATTTTACGTTCTTTTGTTACGTTGTGACGAAATCCATTCATAAGTACGTTACTTGTCGTTATGCCAAGATTCATAGCGAAGACATAACAAAATCTGGTACATTTATTGAGAAATCCTGAATACACTATCAAACATCATGAAATTTCCGACACTTTGTCAGAGATAGAAAAGAATGATAAATGTATTCCAAAATAAAATTCCAATATATAATTACAATAATGGCCTTAAATAATTAGTTTAGAAAGCTTTTTCTAAAACCAATACTTAAACAGAAGAGAAGGATATTTTTCTATAGTCATGTAGTATAGGATATTTTTCTATAGTCAAAATATACATATAAAACATTTTTTATCACTGACAAAATATAAAATTATTCCAACACCAGCATCAACTGTTAAGCTAACACATGCATTTATTGCAGAAAAACAATTTGAGCAAGCGAAAAAATTCACTTAAAAACCTACCCACATCAGCAAATGCATGACTTGACTAAAGAGAGATAGCATTTTTAAGCACACCATTTATCGTGAGCGGGAGGAGTTGCTAGAATAATTTATGTTCTTTTAGTCTGACGAATCTCGGGCCAGCATTAGAGGATTCTTTACATTTGAGAACAAATCTCTGGCTTGTTCTACATCTTTTGGTTGGAATGTACCTAATATTTTATTTTTACTAACCTCCATTTAAATATCGGAAATTCAGATTTTTTTGCTACGCTCAACTAAATTAAGTTGCTGACTTTGCGTAATGTCAACCTTTACCAGTTACCAGTTTAGAACTTTGGTAGTGCAAATATTGTTTTAGTACTTTTTAAAGCCAATGTTTAAAATATTTAACTGGCAAATCAAAGAAATCTTATTTTTATTTTATTTCTAGTACTGTAGACTAGAAATAAAATAAATCTAGCGGATTAATTATGAACTCCCAAAATTGCTTGGGAGCGGAGAAACAATAAGACGAATTACAGTGAAAACATTAACATAGAAGTAAGTCGTTCTGAGACAAGCTATTGGCGTAGAAAATAATGTTATCAAAATCAATGCATGCAAATCTTGCAAATTGGATACGTGGTTATGTAGCTTGGAACAAGAAAATCTTATGCAAATCAAAAAGCTACCGAGATAGCGTATCACTTGATGAATGTGCTCTCTCGATCTTCCGATCCGGATGAAAAATACCCGGCTATGAATAAACCGAGGTTGGCTGGTGACTTTCGAATAGGCCGGATAAAATGCAGGTCAACCGTGCTGGCTTATCCTGAATAAAGAATAGGTGCGTCTCTCACTGACTTAAAATATTTTCAACTCTAAGACTGCAAAAGGATCTAAATTAAAAAAATATATATTAAAAATATATAAAATTTTTCTTGTTTGAACAGCACACAGTTTCTTTGCCAAAACTTTTCAGCATTGATTACCACCACCAGTGTATGGTATAAAAATTAGTAATAACTAGCTTTTGCCCGCGGCTTCGCCCGCGTAAATTTCATCTGCGTGATTTTTCCAGCCTTTTTCCCTGGATTAAAGGTATGTCCTTCTCAGTACTTTTCAGAAGAATTGGTTCAGTAGATAAAGCGTAAAGAGGTAACAAACAAATAAACAAACTCCCTTTTGCATTTATAATATTAGTAAGGATTCAATTTGATAAAAAATACATTTAAATTATAAAAGCAAGTTTGTTATATACGAGAAGTACTTATAGCGAAACACAAAGTAACTTTTTAATGCTCCAGTGCTCAGTATTATGCCGTGTAATGTGCCGTGTTATGATATATGACGCACAGATATCAATACAGTATAGTGTAATGCTAATAGCTATTAGCATACTGAGCGAAATGCATATATTATGAATATGATATTGGTAAATTACCTAAAGTCCGTTTTTTTCATAATTGTCCTATTATGTAAACAATCTTACCATGTCTTTTTATGATTTTACAACAATATAAATTAAAATAGACTTTTTAGGAAATTACTTTCGTGGTTAATAAATGTTTTACTTTAGAATGTTTTGGTTTGAACTAATATTTGATTTATTTTCAACAAAATTCAACAAAAAGTACTGTGAAGATAGTTTACATAATAGGACAATTAAGAAAAAATGGAGTTTAGTTCTGAAATTTCTAGAGGCATGTCAGATGCATTCAGGCGACTTGAAAATAATAAAAAAAAATGTTACCAATGTTATCAGTACCTACAGTCCAAAATATTAAAGTTCTAAATCACATAGTACAAATACAATGCAACGCCCGTGATTAAATGTTTCAGAAAACAAAATAAATATTCAGTTTAAATAAATACTGGTTTGTATACAATACAGACGAGCTAGACATTTTATATCATTAATCTTGTAGGTACCTGTTTTTTTCAATTTACTGTGGCGAAGAAATATGATCGGTGGGATTATAATTCTCTTTTATAACAAAAGTGTTTTTATCGACCTTTTGAGTTAAACCTGACATTTTTTAAGCAATAAATCTAAGGCTAGTAGGTACATTATTTTTCGCTTGAAGATACAATCCATTAACTGTAATGGATGGAAAATTTCAAAAAAAAGCAGTAGATTTACCCAGAACAAACCCGTTTGGAAAATATAACATCTTCAAAGGCTTACATCTGAGACCAAACCTTCTCAACTCTCACACAAATCTTAAATAAAAATGGAAAGGTTAACGAGCGGTTAATACGTGGCTTCTACCTTAATCAGAAGGCTTCTAGAAAATTCTCAACACGTAAACAACTTTCAACACCTGCAAAATAAGTTCAAGTATCATTTTCCTTGTAATGAACGGAAAATTTTACGCTTCTGGGTCAAGATTGTTCCAACGTTGTTCACGTAGTTTCAAACTTAGTTTTACACAGAAAATGTTAACTTTAATGCAACTAATTGTTTGTAATAAGAGAGTGGTCTTAGCTTCAAAAAGAAAACCTGATGCATAGAACTAAAAGTTAATTTTTTTGTTATGTATTAACTATTTTATTTTGCCTGAAAACTAAAATGGTAACTTTTATAATATGTGTGAAATTTTTTCTCATCAACAAAGTGTTAAATAACTTAGTTCTTCTGTGACGTTTTGTTGCAAATATATAGATGCTAGATTACAAGTCAAAAACCACAAGTAAGCGTCAGTGTCAGAAGAATTAACATTTATACAATCCAATACAAGTGTTTGTGCATACATAATACAATTTGGTCGTTCGAAAAATATTATTATATCATTCGAAATTTTTATATCATTAAGAGCTACTAAATTATACGTACCTAAATTAGATTTAAGATAAACTTTAAATAAAAGAGGAATTTAAAAAAGGATCACCACTGCTGAATATGCAAATACTAGCTGCTGCCCGCGGCTTCGCCCGCGTGAGTTTCCTTAGATGAAAAATCTTTTTGTGTTCCAAACTGTAGTAACCTAAACTCCAGTACTCAAAATTTCAGCTATTTGGTTATCCCGTGTCCCGCGGGAATATATTAGGTACTCGTAGTACAGTCGCGGTGTTAAAATGAATCAAGTGATATTTCATTCAATAAACGATCTTCGTCTGCTCGTTATCTACAATTTCCCGTGTACCACCACTACCACCCAGAGTCCCTTTTTATCCTATCCCGTGTCCTGTCTATTTATACGTCAGTAGAAAATGCTCATCAGGTTGAACGACTTTTGCTAAGGCCCCATTTCCATTTTTTATAGAGTAGCTGGTCTCTTGGAGTTCTTCATCAGATGTTGCATAAACTTTAATTTTTATACGTCAGCAGAAAATGCTCATCAGGTTAAACGACTTTTGCTAAGACGCCATTTCCATATACATATGTAATAGTGTAGCTGGTCCCTTGAAATTCTTCATCAGATGATCCTGATCTTCGATTTTTATACGTCAACAGAAAATGCTCGTCAGATTGATAAACTTTTCCAAAGATCCATTTCCATATTTCTTATAGTTTAGCTGTTCTGTTAAGGATCTTCATCAGGTGTTCCAGTTTTCAAAATCACTTATAGCCTATATGTTGCCCAGGCTTAATAGCTATACAACAAAAAAAGTTATATCAAATCCGTCCAGCAGATATTGCGTGAAACGCGTACATACATATACAGATGGACAGACAGACAGACAAAAAATTCCAAAAAAATGTTTTTGCTTTCTGTTATTCTTTTTAAGTGTCCCTCTATCCATTTCAGTCAAAAATACTAAATGTACTGTACAGACAAAATATCTTTACTGTTTTATTATTATCCCACGACCCCTAAGCGCGAAGTAGAAATCACCAAAATTGCGCAGCGCCATCTATTGAAAATATTGAGAAATAATTTCAGCTTACATTTCTCATTTTATCAACGCCATCTATTGGATATTATTTTGCTTGGCACAATCAGTAGATGACCGGAAATAAATTTGCAAATGAATTTATTCGTTTCTTTTCAAAATTAAAAAAAAAGTAAGAAATTAATTCTAGAAAACAAATAAAAAACGAAAACAGAAAATTATTGTTAGTGGCAGGATTCGATCCAGCTACTTCCAGCTACTTTTTGAAATATTTCTTTACTAAAATATTTAAAAAAATATAGAATTCTAAAAAACTGATACAAAACGCAAAAAAAATTGGAAAAAAAAGTCACATCTGGCAGGATTCGAACCCTGTACTTAAAAAAATAATCCGCGGCCTCTACCAATAGGCCAACATGCATTGCTTGTGACTGGCGAAATTTCAAATGGGATTTGTCTAAAGGTACGCAAATTCACCCCTTTTTTTTGGACTGTAGGGTTGAAATTGTTAACAACCCTTTCTTATGTGGGCAGTATATTGTATAATGAAGACACTAACCAAATTTCACGTTTATAGCTTTTACAGTTTCGGTTTTGTGATGATAAATTAGTTTACCTCCCCTTTTTTACCCCTTTAGAGGTTGAATTTCAAAAAACGCTGAAACACGCCATTGGTTATTTTTGTTGAGAAGCATTCTTGCCAAGTTTCAAGTAAATCAGTGAAGATTTTAATTTTTTTTCATACAAACTTTGCCCTCAATTTTAACCCCCTTAGGGGTCTAATTTTGAAAAATCCTTTCTTATCTGAGCACTACGTATTAACATAAAACTTCGGTCCAAATTTCAAGTTTATAGCTTTTATGGTTTAGGCTGGGCGTTGATTTATCAAACACCCTTGTTCTTTTATATATATAGATTGATAAGTAAAGTACGCCGTCCAAGACGATCATGTATGGCAGGGTAGGCACGCTGGGAATTTTACGATAAAATGAATCGTAAAATAGAAGCTGGAGAAAGATCATAATGCGGGACGTGGCAGGAATAAAACACGGTTGTAATCTTATTTCCATACTGAAGTATTGCTCAGTGATTTATTATCGCGCTGGTACGAGATACCATTACAGTTCATGAATATTGAATTGTTGATCAATTTAAATGAATACAGCTTCACGTGGAATTCCTTTCATACTTCGGAAAGTCATTCTCCTTTACACGTGGTAAATATGATAGATAAATATAATATTTTCGAAACCTAAACGCTTCTTCTCAAAGTTTTCCATTACAGGAAGAATCAGTTGGATATTTTTCAAGTGTAATTCTACAACCCTTTAATTTTAAAGATTATTTTGTTCTCATTCATACTTTAACAACTAAACATAATTTACGACGAAAAATAATGCGCTTATGCCAAATGTTTAGGATTGGATTAACACCTATTGATATGATTTCTGTTTAACATCGCAAAAGCTATGTACGTGAAAATTTGTACCAAACCTACCGAAGACGGTCATCATATCGAATTTACGCAACCTTAAAAAATAATCTCTACATTTTCTCAGCCATTAAGTCAAACAGCGTTCAGATAAAAACATCCTTAGGGAGATTGCTCGGTAATTTTAACACACGCTGTATGATGACTCCATCAAAATGGAATAAAACGCGGAATCCGACCAAGAGAAAAGTTTGCTAAAACCAAACTTCAGCCTCGAAACGGAGGTTCAACATAAACTGTTTGCATAATACGGTGAGCTCTGCCTCTGTCATTGTTTAATGGCTAGTCGTAAAAGGGTATTATCGTTTCATTTTTTGCGTTTCCCTCTCATACATTGTGAGCCACCTTATGGCAACGAAATTCAGTAATGATCCTGCTTTTTTACGGATTTCGTTTAAAATTTTTAGATGAGGTTCATAAAGGGTTGTTATTTTTATATATTTTTATACTTATATTTTTTTTAAAAGAGCTACAGTAAAAATGTTAAATGATATTATGAATAATAACTTTTTGTAGGTTATATGAGTAGGTACAAAAATGGTACGGTTGTATAGAATGGAAATAATTATAGGAAATTTATTTACCTATATAATGAAGGTCTATTTTTAAAGGACTTCAGCTCGATCAGTAGGTAGAATGCCAATACATTTTTTCTTTTTGATAAATCTTCATGAGTTTAAGTTTTATGATGGAAGTCTGTTAATTTTTTTTGGAAAAAAGTTTTTCATCTATATTTTAATTTCTATACGATAGATATGCAAATTTCCACACTGAATGACAAAGATAGATAAATTAACCAATAAAACAAAAACCGAATGAAAAGATTTCTTGAGGATCTTTGACGCATACAAACTTTGAATTTTTTTTTTATTAGGATATACAAAATCCTAAAAACGATTTACAATTTTTTGAAATAAAACTAACCAAACACACCTACTTTCCAACTCCCTTTTTTATTGGAAATCAATAAAATAACTTGAACAAACAAAGACAAATTTGAAAAAATTCACCCCACTTATTTTCGTCGCTCTTTGACTTCGGTTAAGAACAACTCGACGAACGAAATAAAATGGGATGGTTTTATGCTAAAACGGATTTTCATTACCAAAGGTATTTTTAGAATCGCTGAGAACATTTCAAACCTGTGAGCATACGTATATTTATGGTTTTAAAGTCATCTCGGAGTAAATTAATGGGACTTAAAAAATGCACGAAACAAGAAATATGTACATTTGACATTTTCATATTTCTTACTAGCGCTCGGCCTCGGCTTCGCTAGGAAGGTACATTTATGAAATTGTAGCCTATGTCACTTAGGTATAATGTAGTGAAATTTTTGAAATCGGTTCAGTAGTTCCGAGGATTACCCCCTACAAGCAAACTTACAAACACTTACTCTTCATAATATTAGTAATCTTCACACATTCATTTAAATGTGGAAATATTTATACGACACTATATCACGATACCCGATTATACAGAAGTCAGGCGAATTTACTTATGGACCCTCGGATCTCCTATAGCTGTTGCATTTGCTCTAGAGTCTCGTGCATACATATAGAACACCTTTGACAAACTAAAACAAGTGTACCTGATACGTGTCAGGAATGTTGATAGGCTCGCCAGTCCTCCAGCTGCTCGATCTACTCTAGAGTACACTTCGATACGTCGAACT
Organism: Ephestia elutella; assembly: GCA_018467065.1. Taxonomy (NCBI): domain Eukaryota; kingdom Metazoa; phylum Arthropoda; class Insecta; order Lepidoptera; family Pyralidae; genus Ephestia; species Ephestia elutella. The sequence goes on from CM031566.1 coordinate 10,928,373, forward strand.
GCTTTGGCAGACCAAAACATCTGTACCTACTGAACAAATCCCTCTGCCCCAGGGTATGCGGATCGCCTCCAGCTGCTTCATCTACTCTAGAGTACACTTCGATACATCGAACGGCAGACCAAAACAAATGTACATTATACGCGTCAGGAATGTTGACCGGCTCCCCGCTTTCGACCACGTAGCCAACGATCCCGCTGCCCCAGGGTATCCGGATCTTTTCCAGCTGCTCCATCAACTTTAGAGTACACTTCAATATATCGAAAAGCTTCGACAGACTACAACAAATGTACCTTATACGCGTCAGGAATGTTGACCGGCTCCCCGCTCTCGGCCACGTAGCCGACGATCCCGCTGCCCCAGGGTATTCTGATCTCCTCAAGCTGCTCCATCTGCTCTGGAGTCGACTTCGAGCACACGTCGAACAGCTTTGATACGAGACATCTGTGGACAAAGAAATATAGATGTAGTGGTTATAAAAATCATCTAATTGATAGTTGAAGTTTATGGAAATAATAACAATAGATGTAATTATTTTACGACAATACCCATAATCAGACGTGAATCAATAATAAGATAAAGCTATCGTTTTCTTTATTTATGGATAATCACCCCGTCTCGTACGGAAATAAAGGGCATTTTCAATAGCCTTTCTATTTTCGTCATGAATCGAGCCCTTACGGAAGCTAGTTTCAGGAGATTAGTGTACAAAGAAAATAAATTGTAAATGTATAGATATATAAAGATACTTTATTACTCTGTTAAAAATAGGAACCTAACAATTACCTATACAGATATAGGATAAAATATTATTTTTCCTATAATCTTTTTTACCAAATCTTTTTAGTATCTCCAGAATTTTCCGATGGTAATTTTGGCTGTGTACTCTTAAATTAGTTATAGACAATTCTTCTTTTAAATTCAAAAGAAAACAAAACTATCGATTGCACTCACATTACACTCGTATCATTGTGTAAGAGCTCACATAACATCGCTACCCGCGCAAGACAGCCATAATCGAATTCCCGCAGGTCGTCCTGGGAATTTTCCAATCGGCAAACTAAGAATTCGTATAATAAAACGAGTACTGCTCTATAGAAAAATCGTGCTGCAATTTGAGAAATAATGCATTTAAAGAACCGATTTCTATACCATAACCGAGTACTTATATTGTTATAACCCAAATAAAGGTTGAGTGATAGAAATAACAATTTACTTGATTTTTACACGACTGACCAAAAAAGGAGTGTTATGTTTTCAGGGTTCATGTATGTATGTATACAAGTTTCTTTATTCCATCATAAGTCCTGAACGGCTTAACAGATTTTGACGAGAGAGGTATTTCTAGATTCCTCGCATTCCTCCGAGTGACATAGGCTATGTGAGTTGTCAGTCGTGTTTTTTATTTTTCAATTATTAGCTTGTTATTCCAATTTATTTGTTTGAGGTCAGTAATAAACTCTTTACTATTTCTATGCTACTGCGATATTAATGACTATTTTATTTTCATATATTAAAAAACTATTAAAAAAGAAAACGTATTTTTTTTAACCCTGCGTCAGCTGAATAGTCGAGTGTCGCATCCCATACATCAAACTGCCGAAGATAAGATCCTCCATACATCGCAGCCCACTTACTGGCCGGGCTCAATCCATCAACCTTTATAGCTTCTGTGCATAAACTTAACCTAAAATATTTCGGTTTAGCCTTTAGAAAATATTTTCTTTTTGTATAAACAAATTCACAAAAAAATCAAGTAGACTCTAATACAAAGTTAAATGCGTTGGAAATGTCTGTTCGCTAACTAATCGTATACCTACTACGCAACGAAATGTATTTGTTTTTTTTTTCTAGATTATTTAATAGGTAGGTACTGTAATGAAGGAGGTCGGTCAATAGTTTTAGACCTCTTTCAGTGCATTCCACAAAGAATAATAAATTAAAAAGAAGAGTATTGAATGTTTGTAAATGTGACACAGTCGTGGGGGATCTGAGCTACACGCAGGATCTTGTAGTGTTTGCTTATGCAATAAATATAGTATCAGTTACGAGTTGTTTAATTCAAAGTATTCAGGTAGCAGGAAGACTGCTACAAAAAGGCGCCGGGTAGCAAGTGCCCACCAAGAGTCGACGCCCCTAGGAAGTGTATGTATGAGAAAAAAAGCAACGGAAGAATAAGGGTATGAGATTGATGTAATTTTACACTGCAAGTTCGCGAGTGCTATTTTGAGTTTCCGAGAACGTGTAAGACAAACAGACAAACAGTCAAAATGGAGTCACAATGTAATTCGATAAAAATTGTGGTGAATCTTTTCGACGGTATTAAACAGGATTCCCAGGACTTTTTAAAACAATTTAAAAGGCTTGCAATTTTTAAAAAATTATCCCAACCGGAGCAGGTCGCCATTTTTTCATCGTATTTAAAGGGGGCGGCCCTTTCGTTTTATAAGTCGATTGAAGACTCGGTAAAAGAATTTAGTGATTTGGAACAGAAATTTCTAGAAGAATTTCCTCCCGTAATAAATTATGAAGAGAAATTTTACTACGCCAAGCAGGAAAGTGACGAAAATATTTTGGAATATTTTTATAGGCTGCAGGAATTAGCTGCAAAGGCTAAAATAGTGGATGAAGAAAAATATATCACGCAATTTTTAAAATCGACACAACCTTTTTATAAGCATAAATTAGCAACGTCCATTTTCGAAAGCAAGAAAAGTTTAAAGAAATTGATTATACAGTTGCAATCAATTTACGATAAAACGGAGGTGTTACCTACGCATATTCCCAGGGGAATTGAGCATATACCAAGAGGGATGAGAGAAGATTCGGCAGGAGATTCACCAGTATACAGAACTCCACAGAATGAAAGGAATAATCGATCGCCGTTTCGGGTTAGGTTCGGAACCACACCGCCGATCAGATCACATAGTCCGCCTATGAGATCGCAACAAAATCAAACGTCGACGCCGAGAAGGGAGTACTTTTTGAGATCATCCGCTCGACCTTCGGCTTCTCAAGATGTGCGGAATCAGAGAAACTGGCGAAATGAGTGTAACAGCGTGCAACAGCATATGGAAGAGGTGGAAGACGTTGAAAAAATTAATTCGGAACTGAATAATATTGAACTTTGTAATAATGTAGTTAGTAATAGAGTTCCACTTATTTTACTACAGTTTTTTAATGTAAACGTTCCCACCCTAATTGATTCAGGCGCTAGCGTGAGTTGTTTGGAATATTCCTTAGCCAAATCTTTAGGAATAGAATTTGTGCCTTTTATTTATTTGTTACGGACCGTCAATGGAGGGAGCATGCCCACGGAGGGTGTAGCATCGTGTATAGTTAAGGTTAAGGGTATCGAAATACCCATGAAATTTTATATTGTAAGGGGTTTGGCATGTCGTGTCATAGTGGGGCAAGATATTTTGCGAGAATATGGAGCTGTTGTAGATTTTGGGAAGAACAGGGTTAGTTTCAATGGGATTGAAGTAGAATTTTGTTCTCAAGTGGAAATCGAGGAATTAAAAAATAATAATAAAGAGGCGACGGTCACCCAAAATAGTTGTTTGAATTCGAATGATGCGTCTTTGTTTATTTCTGGAAGTAATTTGACATCGAATTCGGGTGATGTTCCATTGTTTTTGGGTGATGAAACAAATGAAAGTAAATGCGGTTCGAAACAAATGCATTTGTCTCGACAAGATTACGTGTACTTTTCAGCGTTGAATGACGTCCGCGAATTTGGAAATAAAGACAAAGATGATTTGAGAATCGGAGAAAACTTACCATCATCTGGTAAGGAGGATTTGCTAAAAGGTTTGAACCGGAATAAGGATCAATTTTCTTTTGATGATAAACAGATCAAAGAGAATGTGGTAGCGGGTTTTTCGAACAGAAATCCTGTAGTAGAGGAGAATAAGGAAGAGATTAAGGGAACTAAGAAGGATAGACTAGAAGTATTTGCAATAGATGCGATTTCAATTCAAGAAAAACAGCAGGAAGACAAGTTTTGTTCGAGAATAATCTTAGAAATGCAATCAGAGAGATCAGCTCATGGATTCTTGTTACGCAACAATATTTTATTTAAACGAATATTAAGGAAGGGAAAGGTTTCGGAAGTGCTCGTTCTTCCGAAAAGCTTATTCAATCAGGTGATGGAGATTTTGCATGACGACCCGTGGTCAGGAGGACATTTTGGATGGGTCAAAACGTTTGGGAAGTTTTTGTCTCGATATTTTATGCCGAAGGCGGAGAAGGGTGTTCGAGATTATGTTCGAACATGTATTCCGTGTCAAGAAAGAAAGAGTGTCAAATCTATTGCTCCTTTGGTGCCTATTTCTGTAAGACATATTATGGAAAGAGTGGGAATTGATATCTTGGGTCCATTACATATATCTTCAAAGGGCAATAAGTTTATAATAGTAGCGTTAGAATATGTTTCCAAATATGCAGTGTGCAAAGCAGTCCCGAAGGTTACATCCGATGTAATTGTTGAGTTTTTAATCCAAGAAATCTTTTGCAGATTCGGAGGTGTCAAGGAAATATTAACCGATAGAGGTACGGTGTTTACAGCACATCAGGTGAAAGAAACTATTCAATTATTTGGCGCAAGAGCGGTAACTACGTCTGCTTTTCACCCGCAAACTGATGGTTTGGTTGAGAAGTTCAATTCTACGTTATTGGCTGCTTTATCTAAGTGTATAGAGCGTGAGCAGAATATATGGTGTAACCTGTTACCATTGGTGGTGTATGCGTACAATACGAGTATACAAGCATCCACGGGCATTGTGCCGTATACCTTATTGTATGGAAGGGATCCACAGTTGGCTTTGGATATGGAGCTTGGAATAAATGTCGCTAATAATTCTAATTTTTTAGAAGAAAAGCTGTCCATGATGCGAGAGTTGACGTCGTGTGCGGTCAACAATATAAAGAAAGCTCAAAGACGTCAGAAGAGGTACTATGATAGAAAAATCAAGCTGCAATCGTTTCAGCCGGGGGATTTGGTGTTGGTGTATACTCCAAGGAGAGTTTCTGGTAAAACTTTCAAATTATGTAGATTATATAGGGGTCCTTTCGAGATAGTAAGTCGAAGGGGTGACACGAATTATAAGATAAAGAAGTTAAGGGGAAGTAAGTGCGATATTGTACATGTAAACAGATTAAAGCCCTTCCATCGTCGATCTGTCGCTTTTCCGATGTAGATTCAAGTTGGTAAGACGATAGTGTCTTGCATCAATTAGGAGAACGTACTAAAGTTGTATATTTTTGTTAATTTATTTGTGTTTCCTTTTTATGTGTATATTATTGTTTCAGAAGGATTGGGTATTTGTGTTATAACTATGTGTATTATAACTTTATGTTTTTTCATGTATGGGGCGAGAGCCATGCAGACAGTGAAGATTTATAAATAAAAAAAAAATTTGCTTAGTTTAAAAACGATTGTAGGACTTCTTCAGGACATGAAGAAGAATTTCGTGTTAGGCTTTAAGGTATTAGGTAGAAAGGTTTAGCTCCCCATAAAAATAAATGGTTGTTCCTGTGGTAGGTAGGCCTTGGGATTTAATAGGAGTTAGTGGGGAATCTTCACATCGTGTTAACTAGGGGTCGAGAAATGTATGTAGAAATAATAGAGTTGTTGAAAAGATACCTGGCACATCATGCCTACAGGTATGAAATCTTTGCTGGATTTCTTAACATACTTTGTTCTTTTTTTGTGTATTATCTCAAATGTTGGGTTTTAAGGAGGTAGATGTCATTTCGGAGAATAGTTTCATTTGGGTATTTTGTGTAGTTGAGATATGGATTTTAGGGATGCTGTTGGAAAAGGTATCTTGGGGGTCATAAATCCCTATATGATATGAGGTTTTTGTTGGGCCTCTCCAAGAGTATTTCTGGGATCTATATCAAAATAAATTGTTAAGTTAAGTTTGTTGATTCAGAGTTGAATCAGACAGTTTGGAAAGTGGCCTTGGGGTGATGATTTTTGGGACAGTTTTTTTATCACTCGAGCACGAGGGATGAGATTTCCCTCTTGCTGGTTTCTCTCTGTTACCTGGGTCATTCTCCGAACTTATTAGATGTTAAGTAGGGATCCTGTCCATAGGTAGGCTAGGGTTTTGTTTTGTATAACTGCCGTAGGGAAAAAATAAGTTTCTCCCTTGAGAAAGAAGCTTATTTTTTTGATGAGGAGGGGGATGAATGTAATGAAGGAGGTCGGTCAATAGTTTTAGACCTCTCTCAGTGCATTCCACAAAGAATAATAAATTAAAAAGAAGAGTATTGAATGTTTGTAAATGTGACTCAGTCGTGTGGGATCTGAGCTACACGCAGGATCTTGTAGTGTTTGCTTATGCAATAAATATAGTATCAGTTACGAGTTGTTTAATTCAAAGTGTTCAGGTAGCAGGAAGACTGCTACAGTACTTACATAATACATATCCATACACGTTCAAAATGATGGCATTGTATCAATTAAGTACTCCCTTTTATTTACAAACTTCAACTGGTGTATTTTATTTATGAGCAAATGTCTAGTAACATCACTATTTATCCTAGGTATAAAATAAGTCAGAATGAACTCAAAACAGGGTTTAGCTAATAAAAAGACTTACATTAATCAAATAGCAACATAAAAAATGACGTCAGCAAACCTTACTCCAAGGACTGGTTTTAAGAGCCCCACTCAATGTGGTAAACTCCTTTTGATGCTATGATTTGCTCCATAATCATAGAAAATCGAATAATTCAAGATAAGTCAGTATTATTGCTCGGACACCATGACAGTAGAGATTTTTTAACCGCCTTATGGTAATGTTTGTCACCTCCTATGTATGTTGATCGCCAGTGACAAATATGTCAATATATTAAAAGCCAATGCTAACTAGAAACTAACACTACACACGAGAAATGTTTTTTTTTACTTTAGTCTATAAGAAAAAAATAATACCAATTTCAAAACTATAGCTTAAACGCAGAAAAACATCTAAACTTATATACAGTCTTTTTTCATCCGGAAAAAGTATCATAGCCAAGTGTCGCCAAAACAGTAGTACCGTTGGGAATACATCTTGAAACTCAATAAAATCCCTCAGGCGAGAGCCTAAGTGACGGCTACACATGTAACTTCGTTTGTACTTACACTGAAATAAGATAACTGGAAGTGCGTCATAATGGAAACTCGTTTAGTACCAGTACAGTCAACAACGTGTCAAGTTATGCTGCATGAACCTCTACGAGTTGATAATAAGGACGTATTTGCAATGAACTTGGGTGATGTGCTGTCGAGTTGACTATACGAACGACGCGTGTCACCACGCCAATGTTATTGCATATTCTCTAAAAGGACTCTTCTCTATAGAATGGCACTTGTAATGTGTTAGGTCATCTGGAGCGAAATAAGGATGACTTACCCTTATATTTAATTGATTAAATGATGATACAATGAAAGCATTATCTACACAAAACATACATACACTACCTCTCTCTCTCATCCTAGTATATATTTTGTATAATTTATTTATTTATATTCATATATATATTTTTGTTATACATTGTATGTATTATACGGTCTATATGTATTATATTTTTCTTCTTATATATGTTGTTTTTATCTGTTACTTAGCTCTATTAGCTATTTTCTTTTCTTTTTAGTACACGCCAATGCCTCTTTTTTTTCCTTTTTTTTTCGCGGGTCCACTGGAAGAAATTTCTTTAGAAATAAGTAGTACCTTTGTACTTAGTTTTCCTATGTTTTCCTATGTGTTGTGTACAAAAATTAATAAATAAATAATAATAAATAAATACACTTATTTTTTACTCATGTATTAAAATATACACAACGATGAGTCGTTGTGTATATTTTAATACACACAACGCATCTCATTCATTCATTATAGTCATATAATTAGTATTGTCTCAAACTACCCTTACCAAATGAGTTTGGTAAGGGTAGTTTGAGACAATACTAATTCAATTATCTGTCTGTTCTGTTTTCAGAACAGAAATATTTTGTCTGTACATTTAGTATTTTTGACTAAAATGGATAGAGGGATACTTAAAAAGAACAATAGAAAGCAAAAAATATTTTTTGGAATTTCTGGTCTGTCTGTCTGTCTGTCTGTCTTTCTGTCTGTATGTATGTACGCATTTTACGCAAAAACTACTAGACGGATTTGAATGAAACTTTTTTTGTTGTATAGCTATTAAGCCTGGGTAACATAAAGGCTATAATTCATTTTGAAAACTGGAACACCTGATGAAGAACCATAACAGAACAGCTAAACCATAAGCAATATGGAAATGGTGCCTTAACAAAAATCGTTCAACCTGATGAGCATTTTCTGCTCACGTATAAAAATTGAAGATCTGGAACATCTGATGAAGAACTGCAAGAGACCAGCTACACTATAACATATATGGAAATGGCGCCTTAGTAAAAGTCGTTCAACCTGATGAGCATTTTCCGCTGACGTATAAAAATTGAAGATCTGGAACATCTGATGAAGAACTGCAAGAGACCAGCTACACTATAACATATATGGAAATGACGCCTTAGTAGAAGTTGTTGAACATTTTCTGTAGACGTATAAAAATCGAAAATCCGAAACATCTGAAACAGTTTGGAACACAAAAAGATTTTTCATCAAAACTAAACTCACGCGGGCGAAGCCGCGGGCGACAGCTAGTTATTATAATAAAGCGACAGCTAGTTATTATAATAAAATCATATCACTTTGAGACATCAGCCTATCTAAATATACTAACTAGAAGCCTAAATCTATTATCACAGTAATTACTTTAGTATCTAACTTAAAGTTCAAACAAACTAGAAGGCTTGTAGTTATGTTCTAGGATATAATTAAGTACCTATAGGGGTATAATTAAATTAACCGAAATAATGAATACTTGAATTTCATGAAAAAAAAACAATTTTCTGTTTTTCCGGTAAAATAATGCAGAAATGTATATAGGTGAGGTGGGTCAGTTCAGTTCAGAGCGTCTCGTCGTTAGGTCGTTTCTGTGACAGTATTCTACAAAATTCAGGCTTGTAACATCGAAGTAAATGAGTGTTTCTTACAGATTTTTCTATAAACATACTGAATCCTAACTAATATTATAAAAGCGAAAGTGAGTTTGTTTGTTTGTTTGTTTGTTGGTTTGTTTGTTTGTTTGTTTGTTTGTTACCTCTTCACGCTTCATGTACTGAACCAATCTTCCTGAAATTTTGCATACACATAGTTAGAAGTACGGAGAAGGACATAGGGTACCTTTCATCCCGGGAAAAAGCACTGATCCCGTGGGAAGAGAAATTCACGCGGGCGAAGCCGCGGGCAAAAGCTAGTAATAATATATATAATAAAAATATTCCACATCATTCACATTCCTTGTCTGTTTATATATTCTCCACCACAAAAAATGTCTATTTGTATTAAGTTAAATAAGTAAAAAATGTGATCCCACATTTAGGATGTCGCGTCGGCGTTGTCGGCTTGAAATACTTATACTACTTGTTATTCAAATTAAAAATATTGACGATTTTTTTTGTAATACAATGAATACCAGAAACATATTCTTGCGTTTCACAAACTAAAAAAATATCAATCCAAACGATAACTGTCATTAACTGTCATATATCGTTAGTTAGTGCCCAAAAATACCTAGAAACACATTGGCATAATATAGGTCTGTAGTCCTCAATATAATAATTATTCGGAGGGTAGTAAACACGAGGTGAATGAGCAAGCAACGGTCACGGCTTCGCAAACTTTCCCCCGGGGCCCGAATCCCTCGCGATCCTCTCATTTCGTTATGATTGCCGCGTATCCCGTGCCTTTGGCCCTTTCCCCTGCCCCCTCCCCTCTTCCACCATCTTGACCTTGACCATGAAAGAGTGGCATTGGCATTCGAAGTTGGGTGTTCGCGGTTCTGCGGATACAGCTTGCTTGCAATTTTTTTTTTAATATCTTTATGTCTAGCCTGTGTTAGTGTCCCCACTGCACTGTCCTAAACTTTTTATACTTGAACGCTAAAAATATACCTAAAACTGATCCAATTTCGCGTACTTTGACAATGAAATATTCAGACAACTATACTAAACTACAGAAATATGAGACAATAAAGCGTTCCAAATCGCACTTATTCATGTGCGTGAACAAAATAGATCTAACGCATTATTTCAATTAGTAAAATTTTCCACTTGTCGGCATTATCTCGCCGTCACTAAGTTATCATGCTTGCTCTCTTGATATATCGTTCATGCTCTCTTTTATCATCTCTAAATTCAAAGGTGGCCAGCATTCACCATGTGACTTACATTATATTTTATTTTATTAAAAAAAAAAAAAATGTCATCAGTTAATAACAAATTTATTTTTCTCGAAGCTAATTTATTGAATGAATATATTGATTCTATCTTACCATTGGCATTTTACGTAAGCAAGTATTGTATCCACAGCATTCAGACTATCTGCTTAACTTATACAAAGGTCATTTCGGCCATAAATAACGTAAACACAGCGAACATAAGCAAACATGTTTTACAATTCTATCACAAAGCAATGACAATTTAGTCGGCGGCGTACAAATCAATGTTTGCACAGAGTTAGATACAGAGTTGAAAGATAAAATTGAAGATATGCAAAATATTATTAGTGTTCCGTACATAAAAAGGAAAATAGAACCTATAAGGGAATGTGAAGGAGTTTCTTTGTCTCTGTTAAGGCGTAATGATACCATCGTATTTTTGGTCCGAAATAAATATTTGCACAAGACAGGAATTAAATAAAACAGATTTTAACTTTTAAAACTAAAATTTCTGCTTAAAACTGGAATATGTTCTGCGAAATTGATGGAAAAATCTCCGAACTCGTGTTCAATATCTTACGAGAATTCCAATAAAAGACTTCTCCTTGGAACCATTAACTTTTTGGCCTCAGCTGGGACCAAATTACACAGAACATTCACGATTTTAATATTATATGGAAAGTATTCTTTCTACAAATTTCATTAGAGTATTAGAAATTCTTTCGAAACTGAAAATTTAGGGCTAGGTGGCTCTCTGGACCGACACCGCAGTATCAAGTACAAACTTCAATGTAATTTTAAAGGATTTACTTGTACTAACCTTAAATATATTATAATTATATTATAAAAATTATAAGAAGCGGTGGTGGCCGAGTGGTAGGGCGCCCGCCTGTGGATACAAAATCCCAGGTTCGAATCCTGCCCGGGCTACATGAGTTTGTATACCAATCTGACTCATGTTAGTTTTCATCGACCACCACTTGCTTCGGGTGAAGGAAAACATCGTGAGGAAACCTGCACTCTGGTTGATGATTATCAGCTAGTGTGTGGAATGGAGAAGGCAATGGCAGACCACTCCATTAAAATTGCCATGAGAGTCGTTGTGTGTGTTTCATTCCATATTAATGACCACGACCCTCAGTCATGAGGAAATACGACTAAAAAGAAGAATTATAAAAATATTTTGGAACTGCTGCTTTTTATAATCAAATTCCCCGTATGTTCTTCATCTGTGGCGTGTCATACAGGTCTTTCTGAGTGCAGGTAGTAGGACACATGGAGCAAGATAATAAGTGTTTCATAGTTTTAGTTGAGGCTACACACAGACAAGCTGTTTCCCAGCTGTATCTCCGTATTCCATACATAAACCCTAGTGACCTAAGCTTTAAAATGAAAAGTAGACCGGTGAGTCAATAGTTAAAGTTTAGTGGCTATAAAACGTTCTAAAGCAGCGAGAAAATGTAAAGACGAAACTATTTATAGACCCTAAAGTAGCAGGGACGATAAGGTTACTATATTGTTTGTATGGTTAACTGCTCAGGTTATTTCGACGTTTTTAAAATACGATAAGTGAAATCACATTCCGTGCCCGAACCGATACGACATTGGAACTTTCAAAAAACGAGTCTGCATCTTCTTGAAAGGCCGGCCACACTATTGTGATACCCCTGGTGTTGCATGAAATCCATGGGCAGCGGTGATCGCTCACCACCAAGTGACCCGCTTGCTTGTTTGCCGCCCTATGTTAAAAAAGATTTAGCGCACCTTTGCTTTTTTTTTCTGTGAGTATCTTTGGCCAATTCATTAACACAATACTAGACCACTTCTATTTGGCTTATATCTATATATATATATATAACTCAAAGGTGACTGACTGACTGACAGACTGACTGACATAGTGATCTATCAACGCACAGCCCAAACCTATGGACGGATCGGGCTGAAATTTGGCATGCAGGTAGATGTTATGACGTAGGCATCCGCTAAGAAAGGATTAACGCGAGCGAAGCCGCGGCCACCAGCTAGTAAGTCAATAAAAGAACTTATTATGCGACCTATCTTGTTGATAACGCCATTGAGGATGAAAATATAATTTCGTTTAAATATTTAATATAAGGATGTGTGCGTTATTTTCCATTCGATTTTATTACGACCCACGGGTGTACAGTAATTTATGGCTTACGCAATTTGCCACAAATTCCCAAAAGTCATTACTCCTATCGATATCGATCCGAAGTGATAAAAATATCGTCATATTTATACGACAAAATGTAATATATTAACATCAAAGAATATTCTAGGGAATTTTATTTTTATAGCTGAAAATTTTGAAACAATGGGTTAATGAATGGATAACGTGAGTCGTCGTGAGAAAATCCATTTTCCGTTATGCTACTATTACGGTTTGTATTTATTTTTTAATTAACTGTACTTCGGGGCTCCGCTCTTTTGCTAATTCCAAAATAAATGTAAACAGTAATTCTGTTTAGGTACATTTCTTTCGGAATTAGCAAGATACAAGTAAAAAGTATTTATTTACAAAATTATAGACGCGTTTCTTAGTAAAGTACTAAAACAACAACAACAACGATTTCTCCGTATCTACTAAGCTAAGTCCACAATTAATTCGTACCTGCCTTACACCATCCGGCGCGTATGTGCGGTGAACAACAAAAGCAACTTTGTGTAAGAGTATACGCGGTGTCAAAAGTGTTAAACCTAATTATTATGATGGTGATAGCATGTGAAAAATTAAAGATATTCTTCTTAGCCACTGCACATCTTTTTTTATCGTAAAATACATATCTTTATTTGCATGTGTTTAATTTAACAATAATTAATTTGAATAATAGGATTTATTCACACCCACATGACTCTCTGCTGAACCGTAAGGTTTGACTGTCAGACAATGCTTTTAGCATTAAGTCCACCTTTTGTACTGTACTTTTGTGTGTGTACAATAAAGTTTAAATAAATAAACAATATTGATCGATGCTCTAAGTCGAATAGCTATGAGGATGGGGAGGCCTTTGCCTTCAGACTTCAGGTTAGTTAAAAAAAGACAAACTGCCGAAATCAGTCCAAAAACCTTTCACAACAATTTGCAATTAACAATATCGCAGTTATTGTAAATTGCAAATAATAAATTAAATATTAGTATTCTAACGCCGATATCAGTCGTTAATCCATAAAAGATTAAACTAGGTTAATTACATATTCCACAGGCTTTATGCCCGACGTGCCTGGAATAGTTTACGAAAGTAATCGTTTTAATGAGCACATTTGTGTTCATAGTCGTAAAAACCGATCACGAATTACATTATGAAGTGTTTTATTGGTGCCGTACATTTTCAATATGCAGATATAAAAATCACTGAAATTTATCAAGTCTCATACATGCGCCATATTTTCAATTTGCAAGAACTCAGTCGTAGCTCCTCATGCAGAGCAATGTCAGTTCGTTTTATTTGTGACGAAAAATGAGCTAAAATTAATGAGATTATTATGGACAAGACAACCAAAAATTTGTTCACTACTGGAGGACAGCGCTGTAAAAAATTAACAACATCCTCTAGTGTTGGACAATTTTGCTCAAATTTTGCCGTCGACCACCCAGTAGGCTTCAACGCTATTGCGCCCAAGTTATTAAAATTTTTCCGTTTTACACGTAGATATTACCAAATAAAAATGTAGTATAGATCACATAAAATATTTAAATATGCAACACATTCTGCAATATTGAAAAATTAACTTTGATAGTTCGCTAAAAGCATTTGCTTTCGATTGTACTTGAAGCATCCGATTTTTTCCCCTTAGTCATGGCCCAGTAATGAACGAGGAAAGACTTTGTGGGCTAAAACGGTTGGGAGACGAAAAAAGGAAATTTTTTTTTTAGTGGATTATCCCATAATGTAGTATGTATCGTTTGTATTTTTTGTTTGTTTGTAGTATCTTTATTGTACTAAGGACACATAATTCATAGTAACATAAATAGGGAGGTAAATATACAATGGCGGACTTATCCCATGAAGGGATCTCTTCCAGTCAACCAGTCATAGTCAGTACTTTTTTGGCAATTTTATAAAATAATTATAATTTTTTTGTTATCCATTCTTTCGAAAAGTTAAATATTCTAAAGCTTTTCAAGTAAGGACGTCACCCATCGGAACTTCAGGCAAATTAGGTACCTATACAGAATATGAATTTGTTTACCTTAGGGCATAACCCGTCAAAAACTGGAGCTGCATTTGTCTTTTTAGTTTATGACCAGACAGAGATAGCACAAGATTTAAGAACATCATAATGAAACAAGAAATTGTTCCACAAAACTTTCCATTTATAAATTAGGAAGCAGTAACACCGTCGAAATGTTTGAATGAATTTCAATATGAATTTCATTCACGAAACCTCAAAGGGATTCATTTCGTCCATTTTTTTTAATTCAGTCGCTCGTAGTAAAAAAAATATCAAGAGTTTCCCTGTGAAGACAGTTTTTGAGGGCACTCGTCGAAGTATGCTCAAAATCTGATAAAAAGCTCTGTCAATAGTCTTTTTAAATTTTTATTATACCCGGTAATGTAATATCCAAATCCTAACTAATATTATAAATGTGACAGTGAGTTTGTTGGTTTTTTGGTTTGTTTATTTGTTCGTTACCTCTTCACGCTTTATCTACTGAACCAATCTTCCTAAAATTTCGCATACACATAGCTGGAAGTACGGAGAAGGACATAGGGTAGGCTTTCATATCGAGAAAAAGCACGGTTCCCGTGGGAAATTCACGCGGGCAAAGCCGCGGGCGAAAGCTAGTATGAAATAAAATTTAAACGAAACTGAAATGCTACGACAACCCCTACAGGAAAAGAACTACAGAAATATACAAGGAAACAGACATTAGGTAGAAAATAAGGGTTAACATGGCATGACTGGTCATTCATGAAAGTGTTAAAAATTGGCATGAATGTGAGCAAAGAACTAAGTATTTCATGCACATTCAATATATTGTAAAAAAAATCGTTGAAATCTAAATCCTCAACAATGTAAGTACATATGATCGCGTAAATCTCGTGTGAAATTTGCTATGCCAATCCCGGTTTATTAAGCAAATGTCCGGTCTGCATATTCATACGTCTATGTTTGAAACGCAATGTGGCCGCTTGTGCCAAATGGTGCCAGATTCCTTGCCACATTGTTAAATATATAATTGACAATCATACTGCATTGCGGCATAGTCGACTAGTCGTATCATACGTGTGAACTCTCCAATATACGAAACTACGCCAGCGGCTGCGGGATTCTTCTAATTTCAGGGGAAATACTAACACATTCTTTTCTAATGCAAGTTTAAAATTCAAAGTGACTAACATCCTACCTTTTTAAAATAATCTATTCTAATACAAAACAGCTGAAGAGTTTGTTTGTTTTAACGTGCTAATCTCTGAAACTACATGAATCGCGCGTATTAAGTTTTCCTGGTGAAGGAAAACATCGATTGTTCATGATCATGACATGTAACTAGCTAATACTAGAGTGTGAAATGGTAGCTAGCTATATTAAGAAGTAGGACCAACATTTTTATATCTAAGGCACAGAATTAATATAAGTACTACGTATTTGAGGTCCATTGATCAACTTTTACGCAGTATATTTAAGGAAATTTTATCACAAATGAATTTTGCCGTTCTCTAAAGATTGATAATATTATATAGTGAATAATAGTCCAATCCTCTATCAAGATTTATTTACGAATACTTTTACATATATTGCCGAACATCTGTTACAAAATGTAACCCAAGTCAAGGCCTTGGCTTGATTTAACATATAAAAAGCCGAAAGTACATGAAGGTCTGACAATATTAGGGTTTACAACCCAAGATATACAACGGTTTGCATTTATATTCCCTCCCTTGTGTAATACAAATAACGAGGTTGGCGTTAATATTATTTCTATCGAAGCCAATATCTCTCAAAGTCATCAAAGCCAACAGCAAATTAATTTTCATAATTAAATTTGAAGCCCTTTCGGTCTAATTGCATTTAGGTGCCCGTCGGTCAACACCCCTAATTGTAATAATTCCTTAAGCCCCTTCTATACTAAACATTTTAAACGAATATTTAAATTTTAGACAATGCATAGGTATACTAATTAATACCTTACATTTATTGAGATTTCTGTGTGGCTCTATTACTGCCACACGGATCTCCGTGTGCGTGGTAACTTGACATGCAGTAGACTTTAATGTTATAATTGAAGTGTTTCAAAGTTCAATTAAAACAGTTTATCAAAATCAATGCGCTGCAGTGGACCTAAAAGAGAGCAGGTTTCCCCACGATAGTTTTCTTCACTGGATGTAAGTGATGGACGAGGAGAAACGTTATATAAAACGATACAGACTCATGGTTCACAGGTCCATCATTTGATTGATCACTACCGCTACTAAGTTAAAAAATTCATTTTGCTTCCATGCTGGTCTGGGAGCGAAGAAAAACATAGAATGTTCCAGCTGCTTCTCTTCCCGCGCAGATTGTATAAGTTAATCGAGGGAAAGGGCTTTAAACTGGGGATTCCTCCACTCATAGGCGATGGGATAGCAACCTGTCACTATACCTGAATCTCCATTCCATCAGAGAGCCCACTATTCAGCTAAGCGTGGTCTTCGAGTCTCACGACTCTTGGCTCTGCCTACCCAGTAAGGGATAAAGACGTGATTTTATGTATGTATGTATATTATTTACCAGCTATTTTTAGACCATTGTTTTATATGACATCAGCAGTAAAATAATCCCTAAAAGACTAAACAGAATACTGTTAAGTCACGTAGGCGTAATTCATCTCAAGTATAATTTCGCTAAGTACGACATTAAAACTTTATTGTCAAAGGGACTAAAAGTCTGATTAATTAGGCACGCGTTTTAAGTATGAATCATCGCTTATGTAAATGTCTATTGTAACGCTAATACAAAATAATTTTTCATCATTCTGGGATAAACCTAAAACATTAATTAGTATGTATTATAACATTGCTATTTATTCTTCTACTTTTCAAGTCGAAAATAGCTACATTATTTATGCCAAATATGTGTGTGGCCATTAGAATGATTTATCAAATTAATATCACTACTCTAATTGATCTATCAACACTCAACCAAAACTATAAAGTGTATAAAGCTGAAATTTTGAACACAATAAGGTTAATTTGATAATGATTTTGCAGACAGATGCTCATTACTTGAGCATAAAATTTAACCAATGAACCAATGAAATTGACAAATACCCCACATATATAATACGACATATTTTTCATTTGAAATATCAAGGGATCATTGGAAAATAAAAAAATACATTCATACATTGTAAGTTATTGATAAAACTACAGGTACGAATATCACTTATTATACATACATACATACATAGAATCACGTCTGTATCCCCTACGAGGTAGACAGAGCCAAGAGTCGTGAGACTCTAAGGCCACGCTTAGCTGAACAGACACTTATTATTATCAGACATTTTAATATCTCCAGTCACTGCTGGGGTACTAACCTTCTTTATCCATTCATATATCTCTCAATAATACAAAATAATAGGTGATTATTATCTAAAATATCTACTACAATACAAAAAAAAAATATTTTGTTCTAATTTAGTTTACTTCAATGCCGATTCTCTAATGTAAAATACTGAACTAAAGTCCGTGAGTGTGAAATGTGCAAATACGACCCTTACAGTGCAATACATTTCGATTACTGGTCGACTTGCCCTCGCCTTGGAGAGCAAATTCTCATTCCGATTTACTTTTCAAATGCATTAAACAAAGGTCTTTTATAATTCCTACCTTCTTTATACGAAATTTTTGCACGCAAATTATTTTTATTTTTATTTTATTTATTTATTTTTATTTTTTATTAAATTCATTTCTCTTTCATTCATCAATGATCATAATTCGTAAAGATAATGCCATTACTTTTACTGTATTTTCCACAAATTATGTGTTTCTGTTCACGAATACTTTTTTGACTGGAAATCAACTTTTGAATGAAAATAGAATCGAAAGTCAAAAGAATAGCTAACACCTGACGACAAAGTTCTTTGTCATCGGCGTTGTTATCAAAGTAGGCATGGAAAAAAATACGATGAAAATTTTATGATCCAAACCTTACATGTGTATTTGATAACATCGACATTTTATCGCAAACTTTGCCGCCTGCTACGTAATTTCTTTCCTTTGAACAATAAAGAGATATGCAAAGCAGATATTTATAGTAACACTCGATACAAAGTGAATGTTCCTATATCACTTTGATATTTTCGACTGAAATAGGGAATAAAGTCAACATATTCCCTTTAAACTTATGACTACAAACCTTTAGATGTATCGTAATACTGATGTTGATAAATATTTGAATTTGTCTTTTACTGTCTAAGCAAAGAGCTTTTTCTTTCTAAATTCATACGTTTTGAAGGTGACATGACGTTATAAATTTCTTAACAAAACTTGGCTCTATTGATACGAATATATTTTAGAGAAACATGTTAAAATATCCATTAGCAACAATTAAAAAACCATATAATAATAAGGAAATATAAGAAATGTCTTCATACCTATTCAGAGAAAAATCGTTAGAAGATATCTTTTTCTAAATTAAAGGCGCGAATTTCTATGTCAAGTGTTAATTTTCCTTATAATTGCGGTAGGATTCTCGCTGAAAATTGGCGATGAGATATCTAATGGGGAGGAAAAGTGACAATTTCTACAGTCTGGCGTCGTCTGGTGCTTTCTTTGTAAGCAATGAAAATATGTGGAGCATTATTGAATAGCTCTCAAAGCGATATTGTAGAAGTTAAAGCGTCATTTTATTTTCGATAGATAAACATACATATTAATGTACACTTAGTTGGCAAATAAATGAATATGAATATGATTTAATCGGTCTAAACAAAAGTATCATAATAAGGAATGGAATTATTTCCTCGCGTTGCTGTTTCCTATTGCTGTTTCCCGACAAATATAGTTTAGGGGTTTTCAAGGAAAGAGTGAATAGACCTATTTTGAGTTTGCGTGTACCACCCTAGACCTCATCTTTGCTTCCCATCAGGCAAAATTGAGGTCAAACGAACTCAAATTTTTAATTTAAAAAAATCTAAGAGTACACTACGCTCGCTATACTGTAAGTGTTTATTAACATAAAATAAAAAACGTGAATTTTCTAAAAAATAACTAGAAATTGAATGTTATTTTGGCAAAAACCAAAAATATTGTAAGTACGTTCTTTGTGAGTTTTTTAGTAACAAGCAACCCTCAACAAAAATACTGTCTTACCTTCCATTTTGAGGTTGCGGTGACGCCACTTTCTCTCCTTGGACGAGGAACAATGACCCCCGATCGGCATCGAGGAGTATTGATACGTTCTGCAGGATTTTGTGGCACAGCACTCGTACCTCAAGCTCGTTGCAGATATCCTTTACCTGGACAAAGGAAAATAAACATTTAGTATACGTAATAGAGGTTATATAATTCACTAACTACACCAGCTAACACACTAACTACTTTTCTATTTTTAGTACTAACTGCATCTGAGATGCACAAAAATCCAAAATAAATGAAATATAATTTATCGATAGACGACGTCAAGAAGATCAATCGTCATCATGTGTTGATGGAAATATAAGATATAAATTACATACATACATACATAAAATCATCGACGATCAGACGTCTTTATCCCTTACTGGGTAGACAGAGCCAAGAGTCGTGAGACTCGAAGGCCACGCTTAGCTGAATAGTAGGCTCTCTGATGGAATGGAGATTCAGGTATAGTGACAGGTTGCTAGCCCATGGCCTATGAGTGTAGGAATCCCCTGTTTAAAGCCCTTTCTCTCGATTGACTTTTACAATCTGCGCGGGAAGAGAAGCAGCTGGCACATTCTATGTTTTTTTCTTTAAATAGAAAAGAATATAATTCCATGGGTGTGTCATAGCCGAAAAGAAACTAAAGGAAAGAATTCCATACCTTATTATTATACTTTTGTTTAGACCGATTAAATCTAACATTACTATGCATGTTTATCTATCAACCTTTTAATTTCTATAATATAAATTTATATGATATAAATTACGATTGCATTTGCAAGTTAGTCTTATGTGTGGCTAAAAGAATTAACGTGTATATATGAACTAAGACTGGTGTGTCCATGAAAGTAATAGTTAGGTACATTTCATTAATTCCATGGGTGTGTCATAGCCGAAAAAAAACTTGTGAAATGTCAGATTTTTTTTTTTCGTGTATTTATTTTCTCCCGTAATTTTATGTATAAAATCTAGTACATTTTAAAATAAATAGATACTTTTTACAAAAGCATTACGAGTATTATTCTACGTCACCCAACACGTACTTGTAACTAACCAAGAGTTACAAACGTTTGAGAAAATTTTGTAAATCCTTGTAGGAAAGTTCGGAAATCAGACTGAAAAGTAAGCAACGTGTACGTGGGTGGTGGACGGATGTCGTGAGTTCCACTGACGGCCAGGCTCCATTTGATTTACTATATGTTTATACTGCGAATCTGTTTGAAAACACTCGTCGTGATTGCGTTGGTAATGAGAGTTGTTTGTTATTTCAAAGTGATGGTTTGCTTCCTTGTTTAATCTAGCGACCCAATTATTTACTAACCTTTTGTGACTATGTACATACAGTCGCAGTCGTAATTCATATCTAATTTAATTTCACTGTAATTACAACTTATTTTCTGCTATAAATAGTTGCAAGTGCATGTTAGGTACCTTTAAATGTAAGAATTCATAGAATTAGATTTCAGTTACTTACTGATTAATGCCTAAAATCCATAAGATACAGTGTTATTATGAACGTGGCGAAAGAAGGAACTAATGCCGCCATCTTAATGAACGTCATTTTTGACAACTTTGACAAGTGTTCTCCCATTTGTGGTGTCTCCAAAAGTGGTGATTACCATGACGACATGAACCATGTCAATTTCATCTCATTTTTTCTTATATACCTAACCTAGAACTTGATTTTTATCATAGATTTTCATTCTTATTATTCAGACATGATTGTATGTTTAATTATTATTATACTACGACGTTGCTTCCTCGATATTTATTCAATCAATTCACTATGCAGCTCGCTCTGCTATGTACTAGGCATGACACAATTTTTTAGGACCTAGGGATAAAATAAAATAAGTCCACAATTTACATCCGACTCTCGTCCCACCCTTACCTGTCACCGGCGGAGGCGCCATACTTCATTCGCTTTTTGTGTGCGGGCATGGCAACACACACACTACAACAATATTTTTATTTTCTTTATATTCCAAGTATCTGGAATATCTTTAAATTAATTTATAACCTCAGTGTCAGTGGAAAATGACGTACTTTAAATTCATTTCACTCGTAAACAACAAAAAATGTAAGTATTTTTTCATTACCTGAATATCTGGTTTGAATATTAACGATACTTTGAAAAAGTTATAATGCCTAACAAAATGTTAGATAACTACGTATTTATGTTGCATTGGCTACTATTACTCGTACGTAATCGTGATTTTACATCACACCTGTGTGCCCCTGCGGGTACTTTGATAACATTTAATCATAAACTCAACAAACAACGGTCGTTAGACCAATTGAATTTTATTTTTCTCCGCTGACCCAACTATGCACCTACCTTCCTTTTATCTAGGAATTGTCTGTGCATGATGTTGCATAATACAATATCGCGAATAGCATCTCCTGTCCTGAGTTGCGATTTTACATGAATCGTAACCATAATATGCGTCACATGTTTAAGTCTTACATTTGTAAAAACATTTTTTCGTGGCAAAACACGAATCTACATATGTATTGATAATTTTCTTCTTATTCCTTGATTGTTCTGACCGTCGTTAAAAGTTAAACGCAAGGCCCAATTGGGTTATTTGTTGATGAAAGATTAATCATATTGAACTACGATATAACAAGTATGTTCAGAATAAGTCTGGGTCCAATTCTATACTGAAGACCCTGGAATAATTGTGTAAACAAGATTTTAGCCAAGCATAAGCTGTCATCATTGCAACATTTAAAATTAAACTTTTATCCGTTACGTCAATTGCTTAATTGTTTATTGTGATAAAAACGTACGTACCTATTTTGTACGCATTCGATTTTTTTCGATTTTAACGTTACTTCGTTAGTGACTGGATGGGTCTGTCTCAGCTGTATTCACAGTCTTAAAAACCCATCAAACCCCATTGGGCCCACTTGGTGCCCTAATCCTCCTTACCCATCCATGGGAAGGACAGTGCCCCAATATTGGGGACATTAAAATAGCTATGATGATGGCGGTTGGTCTACGGGTAGTCAACGAGGAGTCTACAGGCGATCTACGGGTACTCTACGGGTGGACTACGAGTGATCTACGGGCGGACTACGAGTGATCTACGTGTGGACTGTGCTAAGCACATACAGAATTACAATGCGATTGTAGTCACGTGTGCTCCGACCCAATAGATCTACAATGCGATTGTAGACGGGGTTAGAATTACAATGCGATTGTAATCAGGGTTTTACACTATAGTCAAGCACATACAGAATTACAATGCGATTGTAGTCACGTGTGCTCCGACCCAATAGATCTACAATGCGATTGTAGACGGGGTTAGAATTACAATGCGATTGTAATCAGAGCGACTATAGTCAAGCACATAAAGTCCGATAGAAGAACAACAACAACGCAGAAGATATGCAGCTGCCCAGTTTCCTTACGCAAAATGGGCCCAATCAAGAGGCCTAACTACAAAATCTTCGCGCAAAGTAAAGTATTACCCAATATGACTACGATATAATCGTAGTCTAGTTTATATACTACACCTATATAACAGCACATATAGAACTACAATGCGATTGTAGTCGCGTGTGCACTGCCCAATAGAACTACAATGCGATTGTAGTCAGGGATACACATTTACCCTTAGAATTACAATGCGATTGTAATCAGGGTTTTTACACTATAGTCAAGCACATACAGAATTACAATGCGATTGTAGTCGCGTGTGCACATGTAATTTTAATAAGTCTAATTTTTGCCATTTCGACTCGAGATGATGATGATGATTATTACCTTATGTAACTACAACGCGATTGTAGTCAGGTATACACATTATTACCCATTAGAACTACGACGCGATCGTAGTCTGGTTTATAAGTATTTTTACTTACTTACTTATTTTATACACACTTTTATTAGCATAAACAGAACTACAATGCGATTGTGGCCAAATATACACATTATCAGCCAGATATACGCAATAGAACTCCCAAGCTATCGTAGATAAACTATTATCCGAAGTATAACTATGCAAATAGTAATATTATCAGATGATAACCATGTAACAAAAGTGTGTATCTTACTATACATTTCGAACACCCTTTAAGTATCTCATACTTATTAAAACTTTACTAGACTGATACAGTCAAGTATTATTTTTTCTGGCTGCGTAAGTTCTTGGAACTATAATGATGTTATAACCATGCACTGTCAGTATTAACTCAGCTCTGTTCATTTCAGCTAAACACGGACTTCGAGTCTCAACTCTTGGTAGTGACAGATTATCTGTATGTATCTGTTGTTATAAATGTTTGAACATCAGGACTGATGAAAATCGCTGACCATTGCTGGTCATCATAACAGGTATGTACTCATACCAAATATCTAAACATTGGGGAGCAGATAGAGCCCAAGAGAAAGCTGGGAAACGGAGTTCGGTAAACTGAGGAAAGGAAATCCACTCATCAATCGAGATGATTATTCGCCAAATATACATAATTTAGATAATTTACAATATACACGTCTGGTACATTTATTCAATACTTTTAATAAATCGACTGATCAATCGATCAATCAGTTATTGCCTTTATATTTCATATATTAAACAGGTATTCTATGTCACTATTGAGTATGGCGTCAAATTTGACAGTATTTTAAATAAACTGTTCCGGCGATCAATTTTCTCCTAAAAGTTTGTATAATGAAATATTTTCATTGTCAGTCCGGGTGACTCCGGAACCACCCAATATCGGGTCAATATCCGATACCGGTCTCTTTATATTTTTATAATTAGCAACTCGCTTCACTGACAGTTGCCCATGTATCTTTATACATAAAGAACACATACCTACATAAAGTTTTATACATAAAGATTATAATACATAAAGATTCAGCTTCTTGACTGATTTTTTTGCAGATTGCATCCAATCCATCCAAAGTAATGATACCTAATACAAACTGAGATTATGTACTTACTTATTATTACATACTTTATTTCAATACTTACATATGATCAAGCTTATCAATCCAATTAACCGGCTTCTACGCTCACTATAGTTGTACAACAGCAACGCTCTAAAGCACCTTATAAATGGAATATAAGTGCCTTAAGCCAGTAAGAGCAGTGCTTTCTTTTTTGGGCAAATTAAAGTAAGATAACAAAGCACTTGTTTCTTAAGAACTAGACATTAGCCCTTAGCTCTAGCTTGAGCAAGCAAGTACTGAACAATATTAGATACTCAGTATGTTGTTTTTTAGTTTCTGTCTATGGGGATTTATTCAAATAGCCAATATGGCAATGGATTTTTTTTTCTGATCGTAAATGTGTTGAATACTCTACGTAAACTCGAATCTTTGGAACTAATATCCCCATCATTCTATTAATAATTCAATTTCCTCCGCAAATTTAATTCAACAACTGGATGCATAATTATAGATATCTATCTTAGTGATTTGGATGCAAATTTTTTGATCAATAAAAAAAAAAAAAAAAAAAGAAAGAAAAAAAAGAAGACGTAAAGTAGTATAATATGGACCTTTTCTTTCTACAGCTACTCTGTATTTATTACAAATAACTCCTAGCCAAGGTCATCTGCAACGACTTGCGCGAGTAAGTTACCATTTGGAACAAGGAAGTAATCTATTATCGAGAATCTAATCACAATTAAAGACTCTCTTGTCATTACACGGCCTTTGCCTATACGTTACAGAACTTTTAGATTCTTCTTTTGGAAAACTAAGCATCATAACTATTTTCTTTATAATATGTATTTGTTACTGGAAACATAATAAGCTTGTACAGAAAGTACACTTGAATTTCGTTTGTTGAATTCAGTATTTCGTTAATAGTTCTAACTAAAGGCTCGTGCATACGAGTACGTACTCATAACAAAAGTTATATTAAAATCATCGTACTGTGGGTAGGTACCTAATACTACCTATAGTTTATACTCTATGACTGTAGCCAATTCACCTATATATTCGGCTAAGTACAGTCTATAAAAACAGTGTAGTTTATATAAACAGTATATTTCAGCAGAAATGTACCGACCTCAAATTTGCATATTCATGTTTTTTCTCTTGCAAACTAATATACGTATATTTGTCAGGTGAAGATATTCCTCGAGTACTTATAGAAAGAATCCTGAATTAGTATAGTGTCCTTTCAACTCGACACATTAACCATCTAGAAGTGTATGTTCATAATCAATACAATAAAGATTTCTAACATTAGGTAGTCAAAATTCTAGTCGCTATTCGTAAAATTAACTCTGAGCAAGCACCTCTGCCTGCGTTGAGTTTGCTATTGCAGACTAAAAAATGTTCATTCATCACATCTCTCTTAGTAAATATTTACGTTTTAAAGTTAACATATCCTATTCCCAAATAAGCCTGTTAAAATATCCTGTCTCACAGGAAATAACTATGATAGTGTTAATTTGGTTATGTTAATTATTGTCCCATAAGGTATACTCATAGAACTTTTAATCTGTTTCTTGTTAACTTCTTTTTCTCCCAAAATATCAAGGCTAGCAACCAAAGTCTGTATCCTACAGAACTTAAACATTGTATTTGATAAGCTTTAATATTTTTCACCATTTTGCATTACAAAATGAAAAAACCGTAATGGCATTGCATCACATAGCCTACTCGAAGAATTTTTTTCTTAAATTTCGTATTTTTTTTTTTTTTGTTTATTACTAATATCTTTTTGGAAGATAATCGTAGATGCAACTACATTTGTATTTATTCATGTAATTAACCATCCTATATCAAAATATCTAAGGATCCACTTTTAATAGCTCACATTAAAGAATAATAATAATTAATATTATTATAATGATATAAAAATAAAAATCTTGCAAATTTCGCAATGGTTCTAAACATCTGCATAGTGAATTGATTGAATAAATATCGAGGAAGCAACGTCGTAGTATAATTGATGGTTAAACAAACTTACCTTAATGAAGTTTGACCATAATTATACAAGACGTTGCTTCCGAAGATATTTATAACCCGCCCGTCCCAATCAATATGTTAAATACATATTACGCGATATCCCAAGCGCCACATTTCGAAATTTTGTTCTAAAGGAATGAAGTATGGCGCCTCCGCCGGTGACAGGTAAGGGTGGGACGAGAGTCGGATGTAAATTGTGGACTTATTTTATTTTATCCCTAGGTCCTAAAAATTGTGTCATGCCTAGTACATAGCAGAGCGAGCTGCATAGTGAATTGATTGAATAAATATCTTCGGAAGCAACGTCTTGTATAATTATGGTCAAACTTCATTAAGGGTCAGAAAGCGTGAATAAGAAAGTTAGATTTCACCCCCGACCCCCCTGTAAACTACAAGGGCGCCCCTCAGAGGAACTAAATAGTAAAATTTTGCTCCATCTATCTCATAATCTCTAAACCATCTATCAAACTGTTTTTTTATTTCAACCTTGTTCAACAAATTTGTTCTTGAAATACTTATTTAAAAATGTAAATCAAGAAAACTCAAATTAATGAATGCAAAATTAAGGAAAAGTATACAAAAAATGTGTTTTAGTCAGTGTTTTCGTAAAGCCACTTACGTAGTAAGTAATACATGTATAGTACGTTGAAATATGTAATGTAACATTTCGACGGTGATGTCATATTAGCGTTTGGCCAAACGGTTAAGTTGATGAAGTTAGAATATGAGAGTGCTTGGTTCAAATCCTTGCTGTTTGTGCAGAGCAACTACGCTCTGCTGCCAGAAAATGTGGCAGAGAGAATCCGGACAAACGAAGCGGCGGGAAGAATTCTGTACCGGAACTTTACCGGGAAAAAATCTACCGGTAAAATTAAGTACCGGGAAAAAATCTCCACGCGACACCACGCTTGTCCGACTAGAATCTAACTTAAGCTATACGCAGTCTGCTACCACCGTAGCTTATGAAGGGAGCTACAGGGCCCTATATGATAACCTAACCTATAAATTAAATACAATTGAACACTTACCAAATTAAATCTTCTTTCTCTTCGGATCCAAACTTGAGTGTCTTCGGGAAGGGGGAATTCCTAATCACCCTACCTAACCCTTGAGATCTCAATTCCCCATAACAACTAAATAGATTTCTTCCCGTAGTTTCCCTCGGGAACAGCCAGATGTGAACAGCCAGCCACGTTTCACCTCTCACAAGAAAAAGTCACAATAACAGAGTTTTTCACAAACACAAATTCAATAGTTATTTGACAAACAGGAAATTCACAATTATCACTCAAACTAAACAACAAGCAAAAGACGCGAGACCGCTCCGCGTATTAAAATCAAACCGATATCGCCCTGGACAATGCAATGGCGGACACGCGACGCCATCCACGCTAGCAGTGTGAAAACCCCGAACGCCCTCTGGCGGCAGCAATGCGAAACGCCTGCGTTTAGTTTTACCCAATATATTACAAACATCCCCCCGTCCCGGTCTGAGAAGCAGACCGCTAGCTTACTCTACGGGAAGGCGGGCGAGAGAGGTCACACCTCTCCTTAAAATCGAACCGTCGACCAACACCTCAGCCACACGCGGAGTGCCATCTCCGCCAAGAATCAAACGTAATATGCGAGCTCGTCGCCAAAGCAATGAGGGCAAATTTGCCTCTTTTAACAATACTAAATCACCCTCCCTGGGAGGCTCAGTCCTGTCTGTCCACTTCACTCTTTGCTGCAGCAAATGCAAATATTCAAGCGACCAGCGACGCCAAAAGTCCTGGCTCATTTGCTGCAACATTTGAAAACGCGACAACCGATATACGCGTTCATCCTTCCACGGGTATTCGGGCAGGGCATTCAACGGCCCTCCCACCAAAAAATGACCAGGGGTGAGAGCTTCCAAGTCATTTGGATCTGGAGATAGCGGACAGAGAGGACGAGAGTTGAGGACCGCCTCAACTTTACAAAACACTGTGGCCAGCTCTTCAAAAAGTTAGAGCCGTTTCTCCGATAATGCGGCGGAGGTGGGTCTTTGCGGATTTCACAGCCGCTTCAAAAATCCCTCCCCAATGGGGGCAACTTGGGGGACTAAACTTCCAGGTTATTCCCCTTTGGGCAGCAATTTGACTTAAACTAGTACAATTTTTATCAATAAACACAGAAACATCCTTAAGATAATTTACAGTTCCTTTATAGTTTGTGCCATTATCAGACCTAATAAGGGAAGGTAGACCTCGACGCGAAACAAAGCGATCCAACGCGGCGACGAAGGCCTCCGTAGTCAGAGCCGATACCACCTCCAAATGGACAGCCTTGGTGGCCAAACAAACAAATACACACAAATAGCCCTTCACAATACGGGCATTACGAAAGGGAGAAGCCTTGATCGAAAAGGGACCGGCAAAATCGGTTCCAACGCCGTCAAACGGCCTCGAAGGTCGAATTCGATCAACGGGCAAATCACCCATCTGTGGTTGCATCGTGGATGCCTTCAACCTATAACATGCAATACATCGAAACAGAACACTACGGATTGCTCTTCGGGCAGACAATATCCAAAATTCGCGTTGCAAAATAGCCAACAAAGCATTGCACCCAGCATGGGCGTTACGAATGTGTCGATCAGACACCAAAAGCTGCACCAAGGGTCCGCCCTTGGGCAACAACAGAGGATGGCGAGTCTCATATGGAAGATCCGCCTTCCGGAGCCTGCCTCCAACCCGAAGAAGCCCATCCGAGTCGATGTACGGGTTCAAACGAGCGACCGCGCCCTTCAATTTAGCGCGTCCGTCGCGCAAAATCTGAAGCTCTGACTCAAACCGTCCGGTCTGCACGACACGGACCCAATGCAACAATGCGCTCCGGCGCTCTTCTGCACCTGCAATCGGCTCCAACCGCTTTGCCTGTGGGTTTCTACAATTATGTATGAAACGCTTAATCCAACTGGTGACACCCAGAAGCTTATCCAAACTGCTATACCGAGCAAGTAGCCAATCCGGCTCCGACGTCGTCTCAGCGACTACAGCATGTACACGGAGCCCAGTCAAACTCAAAGAAGTAACATCTGTCTGACAGACAGGCCAAGATGTTTCTGATCCCATCAGCCACTCTGGACCCCACCAGAGCGGGTGTGACACCAATTCTGGTGCCGTACAACCTCGGGAAGCACAGTCCGCTGGGTTAAGCTCTCCCGGCACATGTCTCCATGTTATATCAATTCCAATATTTTGAATTTGGGAAACCCTGTTTCCAACAAAAACCTCCAAGGTATGTGGGGCCGCGCGCAACCATGCAAGCGCGACCTGGCTATCCGACCAGGCGAAGATGTCTCGTATCTCGACCGTGGCCGCCAGCTCACTGGCAACGTGATGCAACAATTTAGAGAGAAGGTGAGCTCCACTCAACTCAAGCTTGGGGATAGTCAGCCTAGTCCTGATGGGGGCGACCTTGCTCTTCCCTAACAAAAGCGAGACATTGACCCGGCCATCGGCGTCAACTGTCCGCATATAGACTGACGCGGCATAGCCTCGCTCCGACGCGTCACAAAAGCCATGCAGGCTGGCTCGATATTTCCCGGGTGGCAATATTCGACGAGGCAAGGCAATCCGATTGACTTCCTTAATCGATGAAAACAACTCGAGCCAATCATCCAATGGAGAGCCAAACAGCGGCTCGTCCCACGAGACGCCCAAAGTCCAAAGTCTCTGAAGAAGACACTTCGCAGAGAATATTACTGGACTGATCCAACCGCTTGGATCAAACATACGAGCTATTACGGACAACACCGTTCTCTTAGTCCAGACTTTTGGTACTTCCAAGTCCACTTGGAATGTGAAAATATCGGTTAGCGGCTGGTACTGCATGCCCAGCACCGCTATCCTGTTGGGATCATCCACATCCTCAAACAGGTGAGGGTTCTGTTGGTGATCCTCCGGGATCCCTTCTAGAACTCTAGGCTCATTGGACAACCACTTACGTAGCTCGTAGCCACCTGTCTTCAATATTTCGATCAATTCATCCCGCAGTAGGAGGGCCTCCTCAATACTTTGGGCTCCGGTGCACACGTCATCAACATACAAGTCACGTGACAGCACGGAAGCCCCACGGGGAAAGCGGATCCGTTCCCGCTCTGCCAATTCAAGCAATGATCTGATGGCGATATAGGGACTAGATTTCAAACCATACGTGTTTGTGTTGAGTTCATACACCGTCACAGGATCCTCAGGGCGCTCACGCCAGAGTATCAACTGGAATCGCCTGTCCTCAGGATGTATGACTGTCTGGCGGAACATCATCCGGATGTCCGCGCCAAAAACCACTTGATGTCTTCTAAAGTTCAAGACGATGTCAATTATGTCCCTATGCAATTTGGGACCCGAATGCAAACACAGATTCAACGAAACCCCGTTCGAAGTGGGTGCGGACCCATCGAAGACGGTCCTCAATTTGCCTGTTGAGGCCTTCACCACCGCGTGGTGGGGCAAAAAATAATGCTCAGTTGAGCTCCAATCAACTCGAGCCGGAGACATGTGACCCAAATCCTCGTACTCGCGCATAAATTCAATATATTTATCGCGAAGTACGTGGTCACGCTGCATGCGTCGCTCCATGGACAGCAGTCGTTTCTCCGCAAGCGCCCTACTTTGCCCTAGGCTAGGACGAGAGGCAACAAAGGGTAACCTAGTTACAAACCGACCGGAGGGCAACCTCTCCGTGGTTGATCGAAAAAGGGCTTCGCACTCAGCGTGTTCCGGATCCATCCTGGAACTCATAGGTGGCTCCTCCACCTCCCAAAACCTTTGCATGGTCTTGGCCAAGGACGCAGATGCGACAACCGGTGGCTCCTCCGCGGTGCCATTATCAAACACAGGGCCCATCAGGGCAAAACCAAAAATCGTAGACACTGCCATCAGTGAAGACGAACCCAGAGCCTTCTGTGTACCCAACAAAATCCAACCCAATACGTCCGAGCCCAGGAGCAAGTCCACTGGGCCGGGATGAAAGACAAAGGGGTCGGCCAAATCCAGACCCGAAACCAAAGACAACACACCCGGCGGTATGTCTGTCGAGGGGTGCCAACCCGCAATGGTATCCATTACCATAGCCGAAGTCGTGATCCTCATTGTGGAGGACTTCAGCGAAGAAAAGGTGACAAGTGTCTGGCCCGTCAGACACTTCACTTGTATGCCACCAACTCCAAGAAGTGGCACAGGCGAGTCTTCCACGACTAAACCTAACTGGCGTGCCACTCGAGTGGTAACCAAACTGCTTTGAGCCCCTGAGTCCAACAGAGCTCTCAAATTAATGGCTTCCCCCTACGACCCCATACGCGGACCACCGCGGTAGGGAGCAGAACCGTCCGCGGCTCTGTCCCAGCAAGGGAGCAAGCTAGTTACGGGCTCCCCACTCTCTCCAAACCAGGGGGCGCCACTGACCCGGATAATATGTCGGGCGAGTGCACATCCCCATCTGAGGGGGCATAACCCGCGGCCCGGCCATACCTATGGTACGGCGGGTGGTACTCCAGCCGTGGGTACTCGTGCAGCGGTGGAGAAAACCGCTGCGGCTGCATGTGTTGGGCATTGGTAACCCGCGTGGAGGGGGTGTCCCCACTCTCACGTCCGATCTAGGGCCCCCGCCCATGGGGGCCCTATCCGGGGCCTGGCCAGCTACATACTGGCCATGACCTTGGGGCGCGTGGTCCCGGTCCGCCAAGACCCGCGCAGGTACGCGACCCCTCCCGAGGGGGTGCGACGAGCGAAGCCGCGTCCTCCGTCCGGTGGTGGAGGGCTTCGCGCAGGAGCGCCCCCGCCCATAGGGGACCCCTGCCTCAACATCCGGGTGCCATCCCCGTTGCGGTTCATGCAAAGCATCGCGTGGTGCCGCCCACGGCATGCACTGCATGGTATGGCACTGGGACAGTCACGTGCATAGTGACCGCCCAAACAATAAAAGCAAAGTTCATGCCGCTTTGCCATGCGGCGCCGATCTTGTACTGGCAGTCCCTGCCAGTCCCTGCATTGCAGCAGGCTGTGGCCCATCCGACCACATTGCAGGCAGTCCGCGTCCCTCGCGACTGCTGCCGTGTGTGCAACCCGCGCACCAGCTCCACGCGGTGGCGGTTGCCGTCCCTGTTGGGGCCTCCCTCGCCATGAGGGTTCCAAGGGCCTACGTTCAGGCGCTCTGGATGGCGCTGAGTCCGTCATGGTATTCTCAGCAGCCCGTGCCTCAAACTCCAAAAACTTCACCAAGTCAGTGAATGTTGGTAGGGTGGTGCTATCCCGTTCCGCATTCTCGCGCTCAAATCGCGAGCGGATGTCATTGGGTAATTTGCCCAATACAATGTGCACCAGCAAAAAGGACCATTGGTCCACCGGCAGCCCCAGTGTGCGGAGCGCGTTACAGGCCACTGTAACGGGCGTGAGCAACTGCAGGCGCAACTGTGCCCTGTTGGCCACCTTGGGCAGGGCCATCAACTGTGCGGCGTGCGCATCCGCTAACAAACGTAAGTTTTGATAGCGGGAGTTCAATAACTCCCAAGCCGTGTCGTACTGGTCGTCCTCCACCCGGAGGTGCTGGATGAGCGACCGCGCTTCATCCTCAAGAGTGGAGAGGAGGTAGGCCATCTTCTGGGCCTTCGACAAATCCTGTCGTGCTACGACCAGGGACTCAAACATATTTTTATATGCTACCCACTCCTCCATCCTACCCCCAAAGTGGGACAGCTGAAGGGTGGGGAGCCGACCAGTAACCGCTGGTCCTTCCTGTCTAACAGGTGTGCGAGGGGCTGGTCCGCCAGCCTGTCTCGCCCTTATTGCGGTCACCGCCTCCGCGATATCATCGTGCAGACTCAGGATCTGGTCCATGTCCGCCATGTGACCTGCGTAGGCCTCCGGGGTAAGATCGGCTTCGGTAAGCGCCGCCATGGCCGCTTCCGCGCTAATCAATCGTGAGTGGAGGTGATCCGCTCTTAGCAGTATGGCGCCCTCCCTGTCCTTCCGGGACAGGAGTCCTCCGGCCGTCACAAACCATCTCAATTCGTTGGCGAGTGTCGCCCTAGCATTGGAGGCCTTCGCCATCGCGTCAAGTCACAAACAAAAAATAACAAAAGGTAAATAAAAAACAACAAAATCAAGCAACTACACGAAGAACCGCGGTAGGTATGAGAATGGCACAAACCCGGAACGCACGGTACAAACCGCAAACAAATACAAAAAAGGTTACAAATATTCTTATACAAACAAACTAAGAAAAATCTAATAATTTTTACAAACAATTAATTATTTTTTACAAACGAACAAATAGAGGGTAGATAAACTACGCTCTGCTACCAGAAAATGTGCAGAGCAACTACGCTCTGCTGCCAGAAAATGTGGCAGAGAGAATCCGGACAAACGAAGCGGCGGGAAGAATTCTGTACCGGAACTTTACCGGGAAAAAATCTACCGGTAAAATTAAGTACCGGGAAAAAATCTCCACGCGACACCACGCTTGTCCGACTAGAATCTAACTTAAGCTATACGCAGTCTGCTACCACCGTAGCTTATGAAGGGAGCTACAGGGCCCTATATGATAACCTAACCTATAAATTAAATACAATTGAACACTTACCAAATTAAATCTTCTTTCTCTTCGGATCCAAACTTGAGTGTCTTCGGGAAGGGGGAATTCCTAATCACCCTACCTAACCCTTGAGATCTCAATTCCCCATAACAACTAAATAGATTTCTTCCCGTAGTTTCCCTCGGGAACAGCCAGATGTGAACAGCCAGCCACGTTTCACCTCTCACAAGAAAAAGTCACAATAACAGAGTTTTTCACAAACACAAATTCAATAGTTATTTGACAAACAGGAAATTCACAATTATCACTCAAACTAAACAACAAGCAAAAGACGCGAGACCGCTCCGCGTATTAAAATCAAACCGATATCGCCCTGGACAATGCAATGGCGGACACGCGACGCCATCCACGCTAGCAGTGTGAAAACCCCGAACGCCCTCTGGCGGCAGCAATGCGAAACGCCTGCGTTTAGTTTTACCCAATATATTACAAACACTGTTATTTGGGAATTCGGTTTTCTTTTTTTTAACATAATTTTATGGTGAAAGTGATTTTGTTTTTTTGTTAGGTACCTCTTTACGTTTTATGTACCTACTGAACCAATCTTCCTGAAATTTCAAATACACATAGGTACCTAGTTAGAAGGACGGAGAAGGACATACCTTTAGCCCGATCAAAACGAGAAAGACTTCAAATCTCCTCCGTGATATTTTTTTGGATTTTTTTAAATTCTAATACATTATTTTATATTTTATTTTACATAGGTACAACATTTAATTATATACCGACTACGTCGGCACGTGGGAGATATATAAGAAGAAAAAATATAAACACAGTCTGTCAAGAAAGTCGTGTCGTGGGTAAAAACATTATCCGATACATAAACGGTACAAATTAGAAAAAGAGGCGCCCTCTTGTCTGTCGGCTTTCTTATCGCAGTAATTTTATTAGAACTTCAGAGAAAAATTCGCAGTTTCGATTCCCAGTACAATTTTTTTTACTTTGTTTTTTATTTTTTATTTGGTAATTATTTTTATTAATAATATTGTTGACCATTAATGAGTGTATTAAAAATGCATTTATTCAAGAATAAGCAAGTCTGATTTTCGTGATTCACGTCGCAAAGCAGCATCGTGCTGTTTTGACGACTTTTTGAGAGCGCCATCTAGTTCTTGATTTGTATAACAACCCCCATGTTAATATATTTTACGTAAGTAAATTTGCGGAGCAATTTGACATGCGTCTGCCTTGTCTAAATGCCACCGGCAGTCTGAGGACAGAGAGGTAAGACGAGTTGCCATATGAACGACAAGGAAGGTATGATGTTTCCATTAAAAATTGCGATGGACGTAGGTGAATAATGTTATAATTTAAGATTGTGTAGAAATAAATAACTTGTTTTAATAAATTCTTTAATTAAAAATTCAGTAATCATATGAACTACATTAATGTGAAATATTTTTTTTTAAATATCATTGTACTACAGAGTTTTTTGGTAATTTAGGTACAATGTTTAGGATTATTTTTTATCGAGCAAACTTAGTCAAATCATGTTTTCGGTTCTTGCACTGTGTTGCTAATTTCCTAATCTATTATTAGCAAAAATTTCAGAACTGTACAGTAAGTGCAAGCAAAGTAATTTGGTAGGCAAAACGCGAAATTCTGAGCCTTAAGGTAAGTTTGTTTAACCATCAATAAGATACGCGAAAAAAACAATATCATAACTCTTTTTTTACCCTGCTATTTAAGGAGATTTTATTTCAATGGCAACACTAAAGTCACTGCAGCGCCCCTGCCACATTCATTTAAAGCCTTGTCGCACTCACACAGCAATAACACCACACCACACCACACAGTCGCATGATATTCGCTCCACA
Organism: Ephestia elutella; assembly: GCA_018467065.1. Classification (NCBI taxonomy): domain Eukaryota; kingdom Metazoa; phylum Arthropoda; class Insecta; order Lepidoptera; family Pyralidae; genus Ephestia; species Ephestia elutella. The sequence continues at coordinate 10,964,393 of CM031566.1, forward strand.
AATGAAACTCTAATGACAGTCTTAATTTTTAAGCTGTCTCTTCGCATGTCGCACCATCTCAGGGGATTTACTTAATTTGCGACTGCAATTTATCCACGTCCCTTCGATACCCACACAAAATGATTAATTATCATCGATTTGGGTCGAACGTGACGCCTCGGCGATTTGAGGGTTACGTTGGTTTAAACCTCATTTGATATCTTGATAAAGTTAATACCAATAATTACATTCTTTACATCAACTAAGGCTTTATATCTATTATTATCATCATCTTTCGAGATCATTGCACATCCGTGGTTTTAAATTAACTCCAAAAAACTAAACCGTAATGTTTTTTCATTGATATCTTTCCAGCATTTGAACCTATCAACGATTGTTCGGATTACAATAAAAATATATCTTCATGAAATCTAAATTAGTTCGTTTCATCGATAACATAAAGTATAGCATATAATAATCTTTTCGGATAAAGTAATACCGCCTGCAGTGAGTTTAGACTAAAAACCAACCGTCAAACAATTCAGTTTGAACAAATTATTCATTTATTTTTATCAGTTGTTAAAAAGAGAGACACAAACTGCCGTAAGATGACGTTATCTATCCACGAAAAGTAAGTAGGTCCAAGAAAACAGTAATTGAAATTCAGAACTTGTATGAACTGGGTGGAAACTTTATCCGGAGAGCACACAAACTCTTGGAATTAGGACAGCAACAGACCAGACGATTTCAATTCAAGTCTAAGCTGAGTAGGTCTTGATTAATTTCTTCACTGTTGAATGCCAATTTCGGAAACCTACGTTTACTTTTGTATATCTGCCCTTTTATCCTTATTTATTTGTTATCAAATTAAAAAATATACCTTTGTTCATGAATCACAAATCTACCTACATGAAAATGTAGGTAGATTTGAAGATATGTGGTAACTGTAAATAATACTTAAGGTAGTTTTTGTCCTATTCCAACAACGAAAATCATTTTCACACGACATCTAGTAAGTGCGCAATCATTCCTTTGCCTACGATTTTCCAAATCTAATATCAAGAATCAGCATAACATCAACACATCCTAAGTAAACGGAGCAAGATAAACACATGCTAGAATGCCGAGATGTCCCTGGTTATGAAAGGTTAAGTTCATATTATCTGTAAGCTAGACAGGGCCCTGCTTCGTGATGATATTGAAAAAGATGAGAATATGTTATGGAATAACACATAGTAGTAAAAGAAATAAAAGGGATGTTTTTGCCCAGCAGTGGGACCTATTTGCTTGATTGTATGATTAGAATGAGTACTGCACTCATTATGCAGTTTTGCAGTATGCAGTTTTAAGGTGTGGTCTAATGGCATTAGTTTTATTTCAACCCACTAAGTAACACGCTTCTTTTTTGCGCCATGGCAATACTAAACAATTACCTTTATAATTTGATTAATTCACTCAATTGAATTTTGGGATCTATATTTTATAAGATGCAGTTCTTCATTAGTCAACAGTCAACATCCGTAGAGTAGAAAATTTACACCAAAAAAAAATTAAAAATATATAATATAGTAAAATTATTTTTGGATTACGTTATAATTACGCCAAGCCAAAGAGGAGAAATCATCAGGCAGAAATGGTAATAGAACAGAGACAGAGGGATCCCTGGCTATTTTTTATAGCATTCATAGGAAAACACAACAGTACAAGACCAGCCCCAATACTGTAGGTCAAGATAAATGCCCCTTCAGCAAACAAGTGTCGTCACTAAATGCGCCATGAATATGTAAGGGGCACGCACCATGGTGTAGGTCCATTCAAGGTTATATGAGAATGAAACCGCAAGGAAAATGCTAGTCATTTTACGGTTTCTTAGTTAATCAGCTAAGAAACCGTAAACACACTCAAAGTAATTCTACACTTGCTAAACTAAAAATCACCTGACCTTGCAAGCACGGTGAATTTGTCAGAGATAATTAATTTTATATAAATCATTATCTTAACAATAGACTCTGTAACTAGATCTGTGAGGTCTTTAATTTATGAACTTATAGAGTTAAACCATTTTTGATTGGGATCAATTGTAAGAATAACTAGGTAAATACATACTACAAAGTCATAATTTTGCCGTAGATGTTCCAGAAT